>CM035442.1:57039631-57419631 GCA_020310875.1 Ceratopteris richardii
ATGAAGCCATGAATGAAGCCAAAATTTTATCCGTTATGCACAGTGGAATTATAAGTTCACTTGGATTAGTTAGGCATCATAGCAAAAGCTCGTGTCTCATTTTCAAATTGTGGAATTGTGGTACATTAGACATGTGGGTGGAGGAAATGAAAAAAGAGTACTTAAATGTACCACAAAGTAGAGATATTAAAGACACAAAAGGAGACATAACAACTGTGAAGACAAACATTTGCAATCTAATCAACGGCTTGTTGCAAACAATATCATTTTTACACACTCGTAATATTTCCCACAACGATCTCCATCTAAGCAAAATTTTGTTGCATTTTAAAGCTGATCATGTTTATATTGGATTACGTGATTTTGGTAGAGCAATTTATTTACCAACAAAAAAATGTTTTTCGAAGCTACGTCATTTGGAAATATCAACTAGAAATGAGTGGAGCCGATAGTATAGGTGGATTGCACCCGAATGTATATCCACAAGCCCTACACCTTTTAATAAAAGTCAGGAGACATTTATGATTTTGATACTCCTATTGCAACTCTTGAAATATATAGATTTAAATAGTTTTCCCATTGATAAAATGGTATTTACAAGTTCAAATATGCTTTAGAACTAGCTTGTGATAGAGATGTATCAAAAAGAGTAGATGCACATGAACTACCTAGAGTATTTTAAAATCTAACTTGATAAGGTTTAAAAATATCCATGATGGATCGATTAAGACTATATTGAAAAGGACTTATATTCAGTTGAACTATGTGGATTAAATGACATAGATTTGTTTACATTAAGTGGAGTAAATATTGTGGACTCATTTGAACAATGTGGATTAAATGAAGTGAAATCATTTGAGTTAAGTGGATTTAATGAAGTGGTTCATTTGAATTGTGTGGATTAAATGTAGTGGTATGATTTAAATTATGTGGATTAAATGAATTGGATTCATTTGTAATAGATAGATTTAATGATGTGGATTCATTTGAATTATGTGGATTAAATAATGTGGTGCCATTTGAAATATGTGGATTAATTGAAATAGATTCATTTGAACTATGTGGTGATACACTATTAGATCCACTATAAGGGCTGCTAAAGATTAGGGTTTCGTGCTATTCTAACATTGTTTGTTGTATGTCTATGTATATGAGCTCGTTCTAGTTTGTTGGATCACATGATGTGAGGCTTGAACTTAACTTCTCTAGCAAAAAGAGAAGCATATCAAGTTTGAGTCTATTATGTCATGTGATATGAGGCTCGAACTTAAGTTCAAGCCTCCAAATTTTGAGATTGTTGTTTCACATAATGTCAGGCTCAAACTTAAGTTTGAGCCTCTGAGTCATATCAAGTCTTAGTCTGATATGAGGCTCCAACTTAAGCTCGAGCCTCTCAGCTTTTCAAGCGAAAAGATTAGTATTTTTAACTCAAATCTATTTTGAAATTTGAACAAAGGACGCTCAAACTTAAGTTTGATCCTGTTAAGTTGAACACTCTATTATATCCAAAAGATCTCGAACATAAGTTAGAGCCTCAGAATCAATTCAAGTTTGGGATTGTTGGGTCACATGATATGAGGCTCAAACTTAAATTTGAGCCTCTTAGGTTCGACCCTCTAAATTATATCAAGTTTGAGTCTGTTGTGTCACATGATGTGAGGCTCGAACTTAAGTTCGAACCTTTGAATCATATCAGCTGTCACTCTATTGAGTCAATGATATGAGGCTCGAAGCTCAATTTCTCCCAAAAAAGAATAGTATTTTAAACTAAAATCCATTTTTCTATTTAAACAAAAGATCCTCAAATTTAATTTCAAGAGTGTTAAGTTGAACACTCTTATATCCAAAAGAACTAAGATGCTCAAACTTAAGTTCGAGCCTTATAATCAATTCAAGTTTGGGATTGTTGGGTCACATGATGTGAGGCTCGAACTTAAGTTCGGGCCTCTCATGTTTGAGCCTCTAAATCATATCAAGTTTGAAGCTCTTGTGTCACATGATGGGAGGCTCGAACTTAAGTTCGAGCCTCTGTGTCACATAATATCAAGCTTGAACTTAAATCCAAGCCTTTGAATCATATCAACTATCAGTCTATTGAGTCAATGATATGAGGCTCGAACCTCATCTTTTTCAGCAGAAAGAATAGTATTTTTAACTCAAATATATTTTACTATTTGAACAAAAGACCCTCAAATTTAAGTTCGATCCTATTAAGGTGAGCACTTTATTACATCCAAAAGAACAAGGAGACTTGAACTTAAGTTCGAGCCTCACAATCATATCAACTTTGGGATTGTTTGATCACATGATATGAGGCTAGAACTTAAGTTTGAACCTTTCTAGTTTGAGCCTCTAAATCATATCAAGTTTGAGTCTGTTGTGTCACATGATATGAAGCTCGAAATTAAGTTCAAGCCTCTAAATTTTGAGTCTGTTGTGTTACATAATGTCAAGATCAAACTTAACTTTGAGCTTTAGAAGCATATCAATACTCAGTCCGTTGAGTTATATGATATGAGGCTCGAACTTAATTTTGAGCCTCTTAGCTTCTCCAAAAGAAATTATAGTATTTTCAACTCAAATCTATTTTGAAATATGAACAGAACACGCTCAAAATTAAGTTTGAGCGTGTTAAGTTGAACACTTTCTTACATGGAAAAGAACTAAGAGGCTCGAACTTAAGTTCGAGCCTCAGAATCATATCAAGTTTAGGACTCTTGGGTCACATGATATGAGGCTCGAACTTAAGTTCGAGCCTCTTAATCATATTAAGTTTCAGTTTATTGTGTAGTTCGAGCCTGTGAATCATACAAGTCTCGATCTGATATGAGGCTCCAACTTAAGCTCGAACCTCTCAGCTTTTCAAGCAAAAAGATTGGTATTTTTAACTCAAATCTATTTTGAAATTTGAACAAAGGATGCTCAAACTTAAGTTGGAGCCTGTTAAGTTGAACACTCTATTATATCCAAAAGATCTCGAACATAAGTTAGAGCCTCAGAATGAATTCAAATTTGGGATTGTTGGGTCACATGATATTAGGCTCGAACTTAAATTCGAGCCTCTTAGGTTCGACCCTCTAAATCATATAAAGTTTGAGTTTGTTGTGTCACGTGATGTGAGGCGCGAAATTAAGTTTGAGCCTTTGTGTCCCATTATATCAGGCTCTAACATAAGTTTGAGCATTTGAATCATATCAAGTGTCAGTCTATTGAGTCAATGATATGAGGGTTGAACCCCAATTTTTCTAAAAAAAGAATAGTATTGTTATTTAAATTTATTTTGCTATTTAAACAAAAGACCCTCGAATTTAATTTTAAGCATGCTAAGTTGAACACTCTTATATCCAAAAGAACTACAGGCTCAAACTTAAGTTCGAGCCTTATAATAAATTCAAGCTTGGGATTGTTGGGTCACATGATGTGAGGCTCGAACTTAAGTTTGGGCCTCTCATGTTTGAGCCTCTAAATCATATCAAGTTTGAGGCTATTTTGTCAAATGATCGGAGGCTTGAACTTAAGTTCGAGCCTTTGTGTCACATAATATCAATCTTGAACTTAAGTCCAAGCCTTTGAATCATATCAACTTTCAGTCTATTGAGTCAATGATATGAGGCTCGAACCTCATCTTTTTCAGCAAAAAGAATAGTACTTTTAACTCAAATATATTTTACTATTTGAACAGAAGACCCTCGAATTTAATGTTGATCCTATTAATGTGAGCACTTTATTACATCGAAAAGAACTAAGAGGCTCGAACTTAAGTTCGAGCCTCACAATCATATCAACTTTTGGATTGTTTGATCACATGATATGAGACTCGAAGCTATGTTTGAACCTCTCTAGTTCGAGCCTCTAAACCATATCAAGTTTGAGTCTGTTGTGTCACATGATATGAAACTTGAACTTAAGTTTGAGCCTCTAAACTTTGAGTTTGTTGTGTCACAGAATATCAAGCTCGAACTTAAGTTCTAGCTTTAGAATCATATCAATATTTAGTCCGTTGAGTTAGATGATATGAGGCTTGAACTTAAGTTGAGCCTTTTAGCTTCTCCAAAAAAAATTATAGTATTTTTAACTTAAATCTATTTTGAAATATGAACAAAACATGCTCAAAATTTAGTTTGAGCCTGTTAAGTTGAACACTCTCTTACAATGGAAAAGAACTAAGAGGCTCGAATTTAAGTTCAAGCCTTAAGATCATATCAAGTTTGGGGCTCTTGGGTCACATGATATGAGGCTCGAACTTAGGTTCGAGCCTTTGAATCATATCAAGTTTCAGTCTATTGTGTCATTATATGAGGCTTGAACGTAAGCTCGAGCCTCTGAATTTTGAGTCTATTGTGTCACATAATGTGAGGGTCAAACTTAAGTTTGAGAATTTGAATCATATCAAGTGTGAGTTTATTGAGTCACATCATATGAGGCTCTAACTTAAGTTCGAGCCTCTCAGCTTTTCCAATGAAAAGAATAGTGTTTTTAATTGAAAACTATTTTTAAATTTGAACAAAAGACACTCAAACTTAAGTTTGAGCCCTATAATATATCAACTTTGGGATTGTTGGGTCACATGATATGAGGCTCGAACCTAAGTTTGAGCCTCTCAAATTGGAGCCTCAAAATCATATCAATTTTGGGATTATTGGGTCACATTATATGAGGCGCAAACTTAAGTTCAAGCCTCTGAATTTTGAATTTGTCGTGTCACATAATATCAGGCTCAAACTTAAGTTTGAGCCTCCAAATCATATCAAGTCTTAGTCTGCTGAGTCACATGATATGATGAGCCTCTCAACTTTTTTAGAAAAAATATTAGTATTCTTAAATCAAATCTATTTTGGAATTTGAACAAAGAACGCTTGAACTTATGTTCAGGCCTATAAGCTTTTCCACTCTTTTACATGCAAAAGAACTAAGAGGCTTGTACTTAAGTTCGAGCCTCATAATCGTATCAAGTTTGGGATTGTTGGATGACATGATATGAGGCTCGATCTTAAGTTTGATTCTCTTAGTTTGAGCCTCTTAGTTTGAGCCTCTTAGTTTGAGCCTCTAAATCATATCAAGTTTGATTTTTTTTTGTCACATGATATGAGTGTCAAACTTAAGTTGGAGCCTCTAAAATGTGAGTTTTTTGTGTCACATAAGATTAAGCTCAAACTTAAGTTCGAGCATTTGAACCATATTAAGTTTCTCTATTGACTTAGATGATATGAGGCTTGTACTTAAGTTTGAGCCTCTTGGCTTTCTAGTGAAAAGAATACTATTTTTAACTCAACTCTATTTTGAAATTTGAAAAAAAGATGCTCAAACTTAAGTTCAAGCCTATGTTACATCCAAAAGAACTAAGAGGCTTGAACTTAAGTTTGAGTCTATTGGGTCACATGGTATGATGCTCAAACTTAAGTTTGAGCCTCTAAATATTAAGTTTGAGTCTATTGTGTCACATGATATGAGGCTCGAACTTAAGTTCAAGCCTTTGAATCATATTAAGTTTCAGTCTATTATATCACATGATATGAGGCTGTAACTTCAGTTTGAGCCTCCTAGCCTCTTACTCATGCATGCAAAAGAGTTAAAATATGAAGCTCAAACTTTTTCAACTTTGTCAAAAGATGCTCAAACTTAAGTTCGAGCCTATTATCTCATGCATCCAAAAGAGCTAACAGGCTCGAACTTAAGTTCAAGACCTTCATCATATCAAGATGATCAAAGGATGAACAAAATTTCAAGCCTCTGAAAGATCAACAAAAGATGCTCAAACTTAAGTTCCAGATCTTAACTCTTGTAAAAGATATCCGGCTTGAACTTAAGTTTGAGCTTCTGAATCATTTCAAGTTTGAGTCTTTACATGATATAATGCTTGAAGTTAAGTTCGAGCCTCTGAATTTTGAGTCTGTGATGTCACATAATATGAGGATTGAACTTAAGTTTGAGCCTTTGAATTATATCAAGTCTAAGTCTGATGAGGCTCAAACCTAAGTTCTAGCCTCTCAGCTTTTCCAACGAAAAAATAGTATTTTTAACTCAAATCTATTTTGAAATTTGAACAAAAGATGCTCGAACTTAAGTTGGAGCATGTTAATTGGAACACTCTCTTACATGCAAAAGAATTAAGAGGCTAAAACTTAAGTTCGAGCCTTAGAATCATATCAAGTTTAGGGTTGTTACATGATATGAGGCTCAAATTTAAGTTCAAACCTCTTAGTGTCGAGCCTCTAAATCATATCAAGTCTGAGTATGTTGTGTCATATGATATGAGGCTTGAACTTAAGTTCGAGCCTCTGAATTTTGATTCTGCTATGTCACATAATATCATGCTTGAACTTAAATTCAAGCCTGTGAATCATATCAACTATCAATATATTGAGTCACATGATATGAGGCTCGAACTTAAGTTCGATCCTCTCACTTTTCCAACCTCTAAATCATATCAAGTTTGGGATTGTTGGGTCACATGATATAAGGCTCGAACTTAAGTTCTAGCCTCTCAACTTTGAGCCTTAGAATCATATAAAGTTTCGGATTATTGGGTCACATGATATGAGGCTCGAACTTAAATTCAAGCCTCTTATTTTTTAGTGTATTGCATCAAATAATATCAAGATCGAACTTAAGTTGGAGTCTTTGAATCATACCAAGTCTCACTCTGTTGAGTGACATGATATAAGTTCGAGCCTCTCAACTTTTCTAGTGAAAAGAATAGTACTTTTAACTCAAATCTATTTTCAAATTTGAGCAAAGGATGCTCGAACTTAAGTTCAAGCCTGTTAAGTTGAACACTTTCTTACAACAAGAGAACTAAGAGGCTCGAACTTAAGTTTGATCCTTAGAGTCAATTCAAGTTTCGGATTGTTGCATCCCATGACATGAGGCTTGAACTTCAGTTCGGACCTCTTAGGTTCACGCCACTAAATCATATCAAATTTGAGTCTCTTGTGTCACATGATATGAGGATCGAACTTAAGTTTGAGCCTCTCAGCTATTCCAGCGAAAAGAATAGTATTTTCAACTCAAATCTATTTTAAAATTTGAACAAAAGATGCTCAAACTTAAGTTCGAGCCTATTAAGTTGAATAGTCTATTACATGCAAAAGAACTAAGAGGATCGGATTTAAGTTCGAGCCTCAGAATCATATCAAGTTTGGGATTGTTGGGTCACATGATATAAGGCTTAAACTTAAGTTCGAGCCTCTCAGGCTCTCTAGCAAAAAGACTAGTAGTTTTAACTCAACTCTCTTGCATCCACAAGAGCTAAGCCTCTGAATCATATCAAGTTGAGTCTGTTGGGGCACAAGATATGAAGCTCAAACTTTTTCATGTTTTTCAAAAGATGTTAGAACTTAAGTTCGAGCCTCTTAACTCATGCATCCAAAAGAGCTAAGATGCTTGAACTTAAGTTCGAGCCTTTGAATCATATCAAGGTGCAGATCAAAGGATGAATAAAAGTGTGAGCCTCTAAAAGATGAACAAAAGAAGCTCGAACTTAAGTTCGAGCCTTTTGACTCCTACAAGAGATATCTAGCTCGAACTTAAGTTCGAGACTCTAAATCATATCAATATGGTATGAGGCTTGAACTTAAGTTCGAGCCTCTAAGTCATAATAAGTTTGACTCCACTGTGTCAAATGAGATGAGGCTCGAGCCTTTGATTCATATCAAGTTTTATTCTATTGGGTTACATGGTATAAGGCTCGAACTTGAGTTTGAGCCTCCTAGCTTCTTAAAGAATAGTAGTTTTAACTTAAATCTGCTTTGAAATTTGGACAAAAGATGCACAAACTTAAGTTGAAACCTCTTAGATCTTGCATTCATAAGAGGTTTGGACTTAAGTTTGAGCCTTTGAATCATATCAAGTTTGAGTCTATTGAGTCAAATGATATGAAGCTCGAACTTTGAACAAAAGATGCAAGAACTTAAGTTTGAGCCTCTTAGATCATGCATTCATAAAAGGTTCGAGCCTTTGAATTATATCAAGTTTGAGTCTGTTGAGTCACATGATATGAAGCTCAAACTTGCTCATCTTTTCCAAAATATGTTGAGTCACATGTATGAAGCTTGAACTCTCTCACCTTTTGCAAAAGATGCTAGAACTTAAAGTTCTAGCCTCTTAACTCATGCATGAAGATAGCTGAGAATCTTGAACTTAAGCTCAAGCATTTGAATCATATCAAGATGACCAAAGGATTACAAAAGTAGGATACTCTAAAAGATGAAAAAACAAGAGTTCGAGCCTCTAAAAAAAGACAAAAGACGCTTGAACTTAAGTTTGAGCAAGAGGTAAGTGGCTTGAACCTAAGTTGGAGCCTCTAAATCATATCAAGCCTGAGTCGGTTGGGTTACATGGTATGAGAGCCTCTAAATCATATCAAGTTACAGTCTGTTGTTTCATATGATATGAGGCTCGAATTTAAGTTCGAGCCTTTGACTCATATCAAGTTTCAATCTATTGATAGTATTTTTAATTCAAACCTATTCGAATTTGAACAAAATATGATGGAACAGTTTTTGAATCATATTAACTTTGAGTCTGTTGAGTCACATGATATGAAGCTCAAACTTCCTCAGCGTTTGTTCGAGCCTTTGAATCATATCAAGATGATCAATTCATGAAACAAATTTCAAGCCTATGAAAGATGAACAGAAGACTCTTGAACTGAAGTCTAAGCCTCTAAACTCTTGCAAGAGGTAAGCGGCTTGAATTTAAGTTTGAGGCTCTAAATCATATAAAGTTTCATTCTATTGGCTCACATGGAATGAGAATCAAATTAAAATTGGAGCCTCTGAAGCATATCAAGTTTGAGGCTGTTATGTTACATGATAAGAGGCTCAAACATAAGTTTGAGCCTCTGCATCATATCAATTTGAGTCTCTTGTATCCCATGATGTGAGGCTCGAACTTAAGTTCGAGTTTGTGAATAATTTCAACTTTAAGTTTGATGTCATGTTCGAGCTTCTCAGCTTCTTCGACGAAAAGAGTAGAATTTTTAACTCAAATCTACTTTAGCTTAAGATTGAGTCTTTGAATCATATCAAGACGAACAGAGACACCTGAGACACCTTTCTAACTCAAGTCTAGCTAAGCTAGTTTCAATCTTCCAAAAGAGTAAGATGCTCCAACTTAACTTCAATGTTAATAACACTTGCACCAAAACATACAAGTTCAAAGTAACTTAAGTTAGAGCACTTACATAGAGAATATAAATTCAAATATTAGGAGGCTCAAACTTGATTAATTTGATAATAATCTATAACCCAAAGTTTAATAATTATAGATAATAGTATCGATAATAAATTTGATGACTATGTGAGAAAGTTGATGATAATAAATTTGATGACTGTGAATGAGAAAGAAAGTTGATGTCATTATGTTGATGTTGTTTGTTATTATGTTGATGTTATTATTTTGATATTGTTGTGATTTAAAAGATAATATTTGTTTGACTTTCAGGAGCAATGGAAAACATGGATACTATTGAATTTCAAAGCAATGTTACCGATGAATATATTTTCACTGTAAAATTTATCAAAAATAGGTGGGGCAAAGGTTCCTTCAAATAGGATTAAGGTTCAAAAATATTTTGATGTGACACATAAAGAATACATGAAATGGTTTGCTGACACTTATGATCATGAAGGAAACTTGAAGGCAGATGTACATTTAAGCATGATAGATGTCTGATCTAAATATAGTGATATGGGCAATATTGTTCATGTTAATGAAGATGTGAATGCACAAGGCACACCGTGTTTTACGTATAAAATGCTTCCAGATGGTAAGAATATTAATGTGAATAAGTTTCGCTTACCATGGGAGACTTTTGGTTTGGATGATATGAAAGCTAGTATGTCAAATTTTGATCGATCATTAGGCTCAATGGGATCAATCAGATCAATAGAAGAATTGGTGAAAATTAGAAAAGAAGCCAAAAGATTAACACAAAAGTCAAAATCTTTGAAGAGAAGCTCAGATGTATCTGGGAGCTCTAAGAAACAAAAGCTGAAAGGTTCTTCAAACAAAGATTGAGGATCATCATCAAATTCTATACAAAACGATGAATACGTATCAATCCGATATTCAGATAACAGGAGTGAAGAAACAGAAGATATGATAGTGCAGCCACAAGAAAATAAAATGATGGATTTACTACTTCAAAAACAAGATACTTTGGTTCTAATGGAGTATTTAATATTGATGTGAAAAGATGTTTTCTAGCACCATCGAATTATGTATATCGAAAATTAAATAGAGATTGGATGCATAGATTAATGAATGATTTTGTCTTGGCTCCCAAAGAGAATGAAGTTCTTGTAGTTGTTATGCTTATTGATCCAAGTCTCATGAAACCTCTACAAACTTTGTCTCATGATGATATTGATAAAGTTGAGTAATGGAGAATATCTGGACAAAATTCAGTTAGTGCAGTGAAAACTTTGGAAAGTGTTAATTCACCAATGGTGACATTACAGTTATGAAAACAATTTAGATATAGAAAAGAAAAAATTATAGTAAATATTCCTCCAAACATTTTGAGGGAGGTATCTAAAGAGGCTAATTTGATGGTGGAAAATTCATTACAGAAGGAACCAGTTACAACCTAGATCTCAATGGAAAGCAAACGGATGTCCATCCAAGCCTCCTCCAGGCATTAATCAAAGTAAAAGAGAATTTGTATCATGCCAGGTATGGTTATATTCTTGGTATTTTTACTTTTCTTTTGAAGTTATATTCATTTACATATTTAGATGCTTAGTATATATTATTGTCTTTTAAAACTTGTATGTATTTGAACTATATATTGTTTTTTTTGTAGAATTTTGTAGGGACTACAGAGAAAACTTTACAGAAAGGATTTATAAACAATGATTTTCAAATTCTTTTATGTAATGATGAGGAATGTAAGAATTAGATATCAATAATGTGTTTGTATAGTCAGGGAGCACTTCATAATACAAAGGGTGAAGTGCCAAATGGCAAAGGAGATTCAACAAAAGATGTTATACCGACATCTACAAAGATGGTAGCAATGAAAGGTGGTCAATTAAAGCAAGCACCACAGACATTTAAATTAGGTACGACATTATTCAGATGCATTTCACGTTTAGACAATAAAGAAATTTTAGAAATTCAAAAGGTAATTTTAGAAAAGAAAATTTTGTAAAAAAAGGCAATATCATTGAAGCACATGGTTGACATGGAAGAAATGGCATGGAGATTAAAGACAGATTGTGTGTTGAAACATGCTATAATTGCATTTTTTATTGATTTAACAACAAAGGTTTTGACTTGGAAAAAGCTCTGTGAGAAATATAATATCATAGACATACAATATGAAAAAAATTAAAAGTTATAGTGAGACATTTGTGAAAGATTCATTGAACAGGGCAAAGAAATCTCCTTCTTTACCAAAGGCTACCATAAATTTGCTGAGTCAGAGTTGTAATGGGAATAAAGACCACAACAAATGTTATTCCATGGTCAACCTATGGATTTGGTTTTGATTTAAACAAGGAGGAAAGTTTTTGTTTAGAGCAAGTTCTTCCATTCAACATTGCTTTCTTTAGGTTTGACTCAGAATTGTACAGTCTACATAGTCGAGAATGCATTTCAGCAACCTTGTTCTCCACATTAGTTTTTGCACTCAATGGAATGAACTCTAGGACAGAACATATTCTTATACCTTTTATTGATTTCCTCTATGTTTATATGCTTGTGGAAGGAGTTCAACATACATTTACAAAAATGAGTTTTAAAATTTGAGCCATTCAGAGTAGTAATACTTGGAGTAAAGGAGAGTTGGATTTTGCAATATTGCTTATGTACATTAGCAAAGATGATAATTTTCAAATGATTGCTAGAACAGATCAAGCAAATCTAAATATTTGTGCTCATAATGATGAATTCATAGATAAAAATTTCATTCATGATTTCATCAAGAGTTTTGCTCGTGAAGATAGCTATGTTATAGATTTGTATTGTCGATGAGTTGTTCTTCAAAGAATTTTATCTTAAAAACGTAGATGTTTTGGTATATGTTTAGAGGTTGTAGAAAAATAATTAGAATCAAGTTGCTCTTCACTTTTTGAGAATGATCCTTCTTTGCATCAATGATGTGATATCAATAATGAAGATACAGATAATACAAATGATATGTTTGAGAATGTTGATGCTGAGATTGATGTACAACCTAGTGGAGAAGAATCAGAAAGTAATAAGGAGGATACTGAATCTGAAGAAGATATTATTACAATGGATGAAGATATTATAGGTACTTGAAATATATGAGAAGGAAAAATAGCTTGAGAAAATATTGATTCCACGTAATGTAATAAATGCCATAATTTTCAAAGTATGATTTTTCTATATGCTAGTGATGATTGCATTTCTCAAAAAATAGAATTTTATTTTGAATATATTAGCTCTTGTTGAATAAAGTCATGTGAGTCAATTATATTTAAATCTTTTCATTTATTGTTAATATCACATGTTTGTGAGTTAAAATTAGATATCTCTTATCTATTTGAGTAATCTAAAATTATTGTTTTTAGATCAATGATGCATAAGTTCATGTGTTATAATTTTTAAATAGATGATGCATGATTAATCTATTTATGACTCTTTTGTTTGAGAAAACTAAAACCTATTGTTTTTCAAAATTATGATGCATTTGATTAAATCCAATATCGAAAGGTAGGGTTAAGATGCGAAGATTCAAATGTGAGTTTTTTAAAATAAAAAAGTTATTATTTGCTTAAGTAATCTTAAACTTGTTTTTAAATGTACATGCATAGAGAAATTAATAGAGAAAATGTGTTGACAAAGAGAAATTAATAGGGATATTTTGAAGAGAAATTAATTGAGAAAATAAGCATTCATATGTCTGCACATTGTATTGACTATTCATATATATCTTTTGAATTTCTTTTTTCTTTATATAAATGTTAACAAAAATAAACATTTCATAAGTGATGATGATATTGGAAAGCTTGTTGGCCATTTTGAGGGTGAAACGAGTACTCTCAATAAGTAATCTTAAAGCTTTGTTTTTAATTATTGTGTATTTATTAGCCTCATTGTTTGATATATGCAGAGAATGTCCATCATCCACTTCATACAAGAAACTATTTTTTCATTCTCGATCTAAATGTCCTTTTGTTCAACCAAAATATAAGATGAAACAGATTAGAGAAGGATTATGTCAAAATTTATACAAATATTGATGACAAAAGAATATTTATAGGTCTGGGATGTTTTGAATTTTTAGATTCTATTTTTCAACACTTTCATGTTGGTGTTTGGTCATCCACATTTAAAAATAATGTTTTGAGCAATGTGAGATTCATTGAGAAATATACAAAAAGAAAAGATATTCTTTTTTTATGGTATGGAGTCAAGAAGATTATTATATGGATCAACTACAAGATATATATAAACCAGATCAGCTTATCATTGATGATAGTTTCTTCAAAGGTTCTATCCCAATAGAAAATTGCATCTACATTACCCCTTATCAAGCAAGACATGATCATTCAGTACTAAGTGGTCCTTTACCCTATGTTTTGAGCTTAATCTATATGGATGATATTTTGCTCAATCAAATTGGACAACCACCTATCATCAAAGAACATGTTATATTTCCTACGTTTCGACCTGTAATGGAGAATTCATCATCTATGTTAGACCATGATATCTTGAGTGAATCATATGATCATTCAAATAACTTGAGAGTATCTTCTTCTGATGACTTGTGACAGCAAATTAGATGCACCTTTGTCATATCGTACTCGTTCAGGCTCTCATAGTGCCTCCTTTGCATCAGATTGCTATGCTATGGCTGCGTCTAGTCTCTGTGATGAGAATGAGCCTGTTTCTTTTGATGAAGCACAAAATTCAGAAAATTGGATGGCTGCTATGCAATCTGAATATGATGCTATAATGAAGAATGATACATGGTCTTTATGTGAATTGCCTCCTGGCAAGAAGGCCATTGGCACTAAGTGGGTATACAAGCTGAAGCGTAAACCTGATGCTACAGTTGACAGGTATAAGGCTAGTCTTGTTGCAAAGGGTTATGCGCAGGAAAGAGGCATTGATTTTGATAAGACCTTTGCACCTACATGCCGTATGACTACTGTTCGGAGCATTTGTGCACTTGCAGCCCATCATGGTTGGAATGTACATCAGTTGGACATTACAATAGCATTTCTGAATGGTGACTTGCATGAAGAACTGTATGTTTTTCAGCCCCGTGGCTTTGTGCAGAAAGGGCATGAAAACCAGGTGTGCAGGTTAAAGAGGGCATTATATGGTTTAAAGCAAGCACCACATGCTTGGTATGAGAAGATACATGCCTATCTGATTGCACATAGTTTTGCGAATAGTCCAACTAAAAGCACCTTATATGTTAAGCGTGCTAATGATGTGCTTCTGATCATTATTGTCTATGGTAATGACATGCTGCTCACTGGTCCTATTGAGAAGCATATTGCTGATTTCAAGGCTGATTTGCATGCCTCATTTGAGATGTCTGTTTTGGGGCATTTGCATCACTATTTGGGCATTCAATTTATGCAAGTTGATGGTGGGATAGCTTTGTGTCAAACGAAATATATTGACACATTATTGCAGCGTTTTGGCCTTGAAGACTGTGAGCCTATTGCTACTCCTATGGAGACAGGTTTACGATTGAGTCTTCATGATGCAGGAGATGCATTTGATACTGTTCTCTATGAGCAGACTGTTGGATGCTTGATTTATTTATGCATTACTCGACCAGATATTCAGTTTGCTGTCTCATAGATGAGCAGGTTTATGCATTGCCTAGGAGTCACGCATTGGAAGGCGGTTAAGCGCATCTTTCACTACTTGAGTGGTACTCGGCTACTTGGGTTGTTTTATCCCAAGGGGGGATCACTACCGCCAGATTTGCATGCTTTTTCTGACTCAGATTGGGTTGGTTGCTATGACACTCATGTGTCCACCAGTGGTTTTTTCTTCATGCTTGGTAGCTCATGTATATCTTGGTTGAGCAAGAAGCAGCCTACTGTGGCCACTTCCAGTTGTGAGGCTGAGTATAGGGCAGCTTTCACAGCGACTGTTGAGTGTGTGTGGCTCAGACGCCTTATGGCTGATTTGGGTGTTGGCCAGTCTTCTGCCACCACCATCTTCACTGACAGTCAGAGCACATTGGAAGTTGCGAGGAACCCTGTGTTCCATGCTCGCACTAAGCACATTGAGGTGCATTATCACTATGTAAGGGAGAGGTTCTCTGCTGGGGAGATCAGTTTGGCATATGTGCCCACGCAGGAGAACATAACAGACCTTTTCACGAAGGCTCTGCCTAGGGAGAAGTTTGAAGCTTTCCGCAAAGCTTTGGGCTTACTTCCTTTTGTGGAGTGATTTCCACATAGCTTGGCACTTCCTTATACATGAGTGCCAGCTCCTTGTTCACCGCATCACTCCCATGGAGGATTTGTTGATATATTTAGGTAGTGATGTGTGTGAACACACTAGGACCGCCGGGGTAGTTTTTTCCCTCTTTAGGAGGTTTTTTTCCCTCGGCTTGTATATACGCCTATTGCCCTAATGGGCTACTTATCTTTGTACATTCTCTAGTAATACATTCAGTATTGTGTGTTGTGCTCCAAGCTTCTTCTTCTTCCTTGTGTTGTTTGCGTGCTTTCGTAGAAGTCTAACTCCAACATGAGTCTACTCTAGACATGCAGTGCTCATGAGAAGATGGGTCAAAACTGCAGACAGTAGTAAATGCCCATTCTTCTTCCTGCACAAGATTTGCAGACTCTGTTTTTGGTGTAGAGGCCTCTACAACAACCATTCCAGCCTCTTTCTTCTTTGCCTCTTTAGCAGCCAGTCTTGGACAGTTCTTTATGATATGATCATTCCCTTTACAGTACTTACAAAACAATTTCTTCTTTTATGATTTCTTCTCATCTTTATCTTCCTTCTTCGAATATGCAGAATTAGCAGATTTCTGCTTACTAGTTGAAGAGCTCCATTTTCCTTTGCCCTTCTCACCAGGAAAACTTGGATCTTCAACTCGCATAATGGACCTGTTCTGCCTAGACTGATCTTCGTACAACAGAACATAGACTAACTCCTCAAATGATAAGGCATTTGGATTGCCTTTCATCATCAACTGAAGAGTAGAAGCAAAACTCTGATATGAATCAGGAAGACCATTCAAAACGGTCTACACAAGTGAGCTATCTGGTATAACCTCATTAGCAGAAATCAACTGTTCCTTCAAGTCTTTGATCTTCATTACGAAACTCTCCATAGAATCACGTTCATTCATGTGCTCACTCTCCAACTCTTTTTGGAGGTAAGCAACACAAGCCTCATTCCTAGCTTGGTACAATGTGGTAAGTGTATCCCAAGCATCCTTAGCTGTTCTGCAAGAGCGAATGTGAGGAATAATGGCACGTTTGACAGACAAAGCTATCAATGCATATGCCTGGGCATCTCTGCCATCCCAACGAATCTGCTCTACAATACGTGCAACAAAAACCGCAACACGAACAGGAATATGCACAATATCATCATCTTCGATACCTTCTGCATCAGCTTCAGTACCTGCAGTTGTAACAGTTGCCGATGTGATAGGATGTTTTTCAACACCATGCACAATGTTCCAAAGTCGTTTTTCAACCAACACATGTCGCATCATATAAGCCCATAATGGGTAGCTGGTACCATCCAACTTATCCTCAATAGCCAACATACGGAATACATCACTGCTTGCAGCCATGGCCGGTGACTAAAATACCTTGATGCAAAAAATTGATTGTATCTCAAAACGTTGAACAAAACTGCCTAGACAAATTCTGCAAGACCTGTAGAAGACTTTGAGATGCTTATACTAGCGAGCAGAAATTGGTATATACCTTTGGCAGAAAAAGACAAAATAGCCTACACAAGCGTTGCGATACTGCATTCAGAGGCCGAAACGAGCTCCCCAAAATTCGTGCGATTCTGAGACTGCAAACGGAGGAGTGTCGACGACGCCCTAGATGAAGCGACGACCTGCTTTGATACCAATTGTTGGAGATAGATGTCTGCGGAAGCACGCAAACAACACAAGGAAGGAGAAGAAGCTTGGAGCACAACACACAATACTGAATGTATTACTAGAGAATGTACAAAGATAAGTAGCCCATTAGGGCAATAGGCGTATATACAAGCCGGGGGAAAAAAACCTCCTAAAGAGGGAAAAAAGTGCCCCGGCAGTCCTAGAGTGTTCACACACATCACTACCTAAATATATCAACAAGAGGAAAAACCAAAGTGTTTATCTGCTTTAAATAGTTATTGTTATGGCCAAAAACCTTTCAGGATGTTAAACAAGCACCCCTTGTTCTAATCAATGGGGGAGATAGAACAATAGTTTATACTATCATATATACACCTTAAAACAGTGGATTTTCTAAAATAAAGAACATGTATCGCATGGAAACATTGAGGTGTAGTGTGAAAGGTGAGATTTTACTACATAGCTTTTGGGCTTGAGGTTGTTATCTCTGTAGCATATATACTTGATAGGTGTCACACCAAAGCACTACAATAAAGCACTCCATATGAGTCAAGGCATAGCCGCAAGCCATCTTTTGCTTATCTACATGTCTTTGATTTTATAGTGTATGCATTACTGCATGAACAACAATGCAAACTACTATATGATAAAGTACTAGGATGGTTTCTTTTTGGGTAAAGTTATGAAACAAAAGGATATAATCTACATCATCCACATACAAAATGCATTCTAGTAATTTGTGATGTTGTTTTTGTGGAACATGTAATTAAACCCTCACTTTCATGTACCAAAAATACATCACTTAGCTAGAAAGATGTGTATGATACTTTTTTGCCTCTTTTTACATGTTGGTAGGATTATTGGTCCAAATGAGGCAATTTCTCAGCCTTTATACGTTCCAAATGATGATGTGCATCATGCCATTTCCAATGCAAATTTACATGGTGCACTTGTTGATGAGGGGCCCGACATAGAAGAGGCAAAAACTATGTGTAAATGGTTGGTGCAAACTTTGAGAGATAGAAAATTAAATGCTTCTTTGTCATATTGTACTCATTCAAGCTCTCATAGTGCATCCTTTGCATCAGATTATGCAATGGGTATCTCTAGTCACTAAGAATGGGCTTCTTTTTTTATGAAGCACAAAATTCAAAAAATTCAATGGCTGCTATTAAATCAGAATATGGTGCCATTATGAAGAATGATACTTGGTCTTTATGTGATATAGCTTCAGGAAAAAAGTTCATTATCACTAAATGGGTATACAAACTGACATATAATCATATTGTAATATTTTTTCTGATGAGAGGAATTGATTTTTAAGAGACCTTTGCTCCCACATGCTGAATGACCACCATTTATAACATTTTTGCACTAGTTTCTACTTGTACATCAGTTGGACATTAAAAATGCATTTCTGAATTGTGAGGTTATGAAGAATTGTATGTACTTCAGCCTGATGGTTTTATGTAGAAAGGGCATAGAAATAAGGTTTTCACGTTGAAAAAGGCATTATATGGTTGAAACATGCATCATGTGCTTAGAATGAGAATATACATGCCATGTCGAGTAGGTTGGTGCTAACCTCTTTCCCCATTCTAAACTAGTTGTAACTACTTGTGATCTTACCTAACTCCTGCTTTGTGGCATATGGGGGTCTTGTGGGTATTATGTCCATTCTCTTGTATAATTGTTCTTTCAAAGTTAAAGCTAGAATAAGTAGTCACTTGCCAAACTTCCATTAAAAAGAAAAAGTTTCATAAAATCCTTTAATACACAATTTCATGTTTCTACCTGACCAGTTTCATGAAATTATTGAATACACAATTTCATGTTTCTATTGAATACACAATTTCCTGAGTTGATAATGCATATGGATACTTTTGCATTGCTATAATTACTTAGGGGAGTAATCACTTGCCAAACCTCCATTTTTAAAGAAAAGTTTCATAAGATTATTGAATCCACAATTTCATGTTTCTACGTGAGTTGTTAATGCATATCGATACTTTGTAGTGCAATAATTACTCAAAACTATATAAAAATTTTGGTAAGCCATATGAAAAAACTAGGTTTGAGTAAAACTGGCATGAGTGCATAAATTAAAGATTGTAAAGAGAAACATCTACGTCACTTAAAATTTTATCAATTGTGTTATAATTTCAAAAGATGAGACAACATAACAACGCACTTGGTAGCCTGGATATTTTTTAAACGTGTTTAGGGGCACACATTGTGTTTATCTTTGGTGTCCATGCGAAAGTCCGAATTAGATTTAGGCACATTAAATTATGTATATTCTAATAAAATTCAGAGTTGAATGATCAACTACATTTATAATATCAAAACCAATCATTGCGAAACACGCTTATCTTTGAATTCAAAAATGTATTATGCTTATGGGCATCTTGGGTGAAAACCAAGGCATCATGTATTGCATAGTCGTGTCATTCCCTTTCCATGCTTATCATCGAATTTATCAGATTCATAGCGATTTCATGTGAGGGAGGAAATCAATGGTGAAGGATCATGAAGAAATAATCTATTTACGGATCACCCATTTCTTAGAGCTAATATATGCTTATTTGGTGACTAACACGTGAATGAAATGGCTATTACAAATAGCTTGGATAGTATCTACTTTTCTTTATCTTTTCGTTTCAAAGCTTGAAGACTTGAAACATTGCGTTATATAAGTTTATATTACAATTTAAAGGCGTTTTGGATATTTTTTTTACATGTTTATTTGAAGAGTTTTCATAGGATCGTTTGTAAATGTTTTAAATATTTGATTCTTTTTTCTATTTCCTTTGAAGATTTTGAAATTTCAGGCTTGTATTCTCTTTTTCTTCATCTCACAAGATTTCGTTGATAACTCCTAATTAATGGTGGAAAGATTTGTTGATATCTGCTTGTAGTGATGTGTGTGAATACACTTAGGACAACTAGGGTATTTTTTTTTCTTTTTTCAGGAGGTTTTTTTTCCTGACTTCTATATACACATATAACCCCAACATGTCATTTAACTTTGTACATTCACTTGGTAATACATTCTATATTGTGTTGATCTCAATGATTCTTCTCCTCACTTATGTTGTTTGTGTGCTCACGTATAGTTAGAACTTCGACAACAATATTATAGTAGGTCATTAATCCCTCTAGGGCATCATCGACATCCCTTCAATCATACTCTCAAAATCATAGGAAAATTTGTGAGCATCCTTGTGCCACTTAAAAGATAAAAAAACTTCGGTCTATGGTGAAAAAATTTGGATTGAGGTTATTTTGGCTTTTGAATGCACTATCGCAAGGACTATGTACATGATTTCATCCTTTTGTGATAGACATATATACACATTTTGGTTCACCACTAGAAGTTCTTGGAAGTCTTCTACAAATCTAGCAAAGCTTGAGAGGGTATTTCTCTTGAAATTTTTAAGATACTACCATTTTTCTACATTAGTCTATTTTGTCAGTAGCTTGGCGCAAATAAATGATGTAATTTGTATGTTACCTATTGAGAATAAGTTGGATGGTAGTAATTACCCATTGTGGACATACATGATGAGTCATGTATTGGTAGCAAAAGGGTTGTGGAATATTGTTTAGGGTGTTGAAGCATGTCTTGATATACCTACAAATACAAATGTTGAAGTTCATGTGGAGGGTGTTAAAGATGATGATCTTTAATTTCATATCTGTATCCTGTCTTCTATTGTAGGTACTATAGAGCAACCTCATTGCGATGGTAGAGATGTAGAGGCACATGCATTGATAGCCTTGTGTGCCAAATGTGCCATTATCCTTGATATCACTCTTGCAAGACAACAAAATATGATTATGATTGCGGTACTCTTACAAAAGTATGCTAAGAAAGAAATGAGGCTCCTCTTGCTTCACTTCAAAAAAAGTTGGAGAGCGAGCATATTAATGGATGCGATTCTATGCAATGTTTTTTTGAAAATAAAATCAAACATTTGAAAGAGTAGTTGATTTTTGCTAATGCAATATTATGAGATAGATCACTTTTGCACACTATTCTTAATGACCTTCCAAATTCATATGAGAGTTTTGCTTTGTGGAATACCTTAACCTTTGTGGAGTTAGTCTGTAATTTGTTGCAAGAAGACAATTCTAGGTAGAACAAGTCAATTATGCATGTTATAGATCAAGCTTTGTTAGCTTGTCAAAAGGGCAAAGGAAAATGGAGCTTATCTACCAGTAATCAGAAATCTACTAATGTAGCATAGTCAAAGAAGGAAGAAAAGGATGATAAGAAAGCAAAGAAGCATGAATAGTTTTGCAAGTGTTGTGAAGAAAATGATCATGTTAATGTAAAGCTTTGTTGTAAACTTGTTCCAAAAGAGTAAATGAAGAAAGAGGCTTGTTGTATAAGCCTTTACACCTAAAACAACGTCTGCTAATCTTGTTCAGAATGAAGGATATGCATTTACTACTTTTTGCTACTATGATCTATCTTCATATGAGCAATCTATGTCTATAGTGGACTCCCATGTTTGGTACTTTGATAATGATGAAATCAAACATATTACTTTGCATCATAGTTTCTTCACTTCACTTACGCCTACCCCTATAGGGAATGGTGTCATATGTGTTAAGAACACCTATTATACTATAATGGGAGCCGTGAAGATCATTCTCACTATTACTAATAGTTGTTCTTTCAGATTTTTGGATTCCATACATGTGCTAAGGATCAAGAAAAATCTATCATAAGTTTCAGCATTAGCCAAGATACGTTTCAATGTAAATTATTTGTTGACATATAAAAAATTCATGGTCTCTCAAATAATGATGTTATTATTACTTCTTGCATTTTTTATGTCATGGGTTGTATAAGCTCATAGATAATGCTAAATCTATGAATGAATTATCATGCACAATAAATGATTCTTAGGCTATCGTAGATCCAAAGATTTCGCATGGATGCTTGAATCATCTCAATTTTTCTAGTTTTCTTTGCTTATAAAAACTTGAGATGATGTTGGCTACACCCAAACTTGATGCGCGTTCTAATCATGTATCAGAAAGTTTTATTTTATGAAAACTTAAGCGTTCCTATTTCAAAAACAAAACAATCACTTACATCGATGTAATTGTTTGGACCTTTGTCATCAAAGTCCACTTAATATTGTCCTTCATTGAGTTCCAAACAACTGACGCCAAAAGGCTGTTGCAAAACTAAAGAGAATAGAAATTACAAAAGGGAAAACACAAAGAAAGAGAAAGGGTGCTACATTGTGTGCAATACTTACCAAACGTTTAGATCTAGAGAAATAGAGAGGTGTGTGTCGAGAAAGAGAGAGAGAGAGAGAGAGAGAGAGAGAGAGAGAGAGGAAGAGAGAGATGTGTGTACACAATATGCTCAGAATGTAGTTCGTGTGCGCAAACTAGAGAGTAGCAGACTTTGGTTCAAAATGTGAGCAAATCTCGAATTTTTGCTCTCAGTTCTGATTAAAACAATGCATCGGTATGAGTGCGTATATAAGCATCGGTAACTTCCAGCAAATTACGGATGCCTATACCGACACTCATACTAGTGCATATACCGACGCCATGGATTTTTGACACACATACGGACTATTGATTTTCGATGAGTGTATGGATGATTAAATGAACCTCGATATTGCCTCCATGGTTTTTCAAGAATTTTCAACGATCATACGGATGCCGAGGCATGACCGTCAGTATGCAGAATGTCGGTGGCATGGTTTTTTGATGCTCATACCGACTATTGATTTTCGACGAGTGTACGAACAATTAAATGACCCTTGGTATTGCCTCCGTGGTTCTTTAAGCATTTTCAATGATCATACTGATGCCGAGGCATGACCATTAGTATGCACAACGTCGATATGCCCCTCATATGTTGTAGTGTGTATAAATTTCTCAATATTTAATATTTATAAATATTTTGAGTTCTCTAGAAATAGGTATAGCTTTATAATTTGAAGATATTTAATTAAATAATTGATACGGTTATATACATACATACACACATTGTGTGCACATGCACACACAAAAACACACACACACACATACATACACACACACACACACACACACACACATATATATATATATATATATATATATATGTATGTATGTATATATATTTGATATAATTTTTAAACACTACAACATATGAGGGGCATACGGACGTTGCTTATACCGACGGTCACTCGCGGCGTCGGTATAAACATTGGAAAAGCTCACTTAAAGATACTGATGGTCTAGTGACTATCGGTATGACCGTTTAAAATGGATCGTCGGTGTGCCCCGCAACCGTCGGTATACGCGTTGGTATGGGTGTCGATATGGGCATCAGTATGGGTGTCGGTATAAGCGTCTGTAACTTCTAGTAAATTATTGATGCTTATAGCGACGCCCATACCAAGGCCGAGTTTTAAACATACTAGGAACCCTAGAGCAACACTTCACTTTTTTGCACGTGTTTGAGTACTGTTTGTCTTCTGTCGAACTTGCGTGCACAAACCAAATTGCGAACTGCATTGTCTTGTGCACACACACACACAGATCTCTCTGTCTACACACACACACACACACACACACACACACTTTCCCTCGGATTAGATCTCACATCTGTAAGTGGTGCGCGTACTGTTAGCGTTTGTCTTTCTCTATGATTTAGGTCTTATAATTTCTCTTCTCTTTGATTTTGCAGAAGTTCTTTGGCGTCAATTGTTTGGAATTCGACGATAGACGACATACATTATGCTTTGATGACAACGATCCAAAAGAGGGACATACTTGTAAGTGATTGTTTTATTGTCTATTGATAGAGAGAGAAATAGAGAGAGAGAAAGAGAGAGATATGAGAGAGAGAGAGATAGAGAGGGAAAGAGAGAGAGAGAGAGAGAGAGAGAGAGAGAGAGAAAGAGAGAGAGAGAGAGAGAGAGAGAGAGATAAAGAGAGAGAGAGAGATAAAGAGAGAGAGAGAGAGTGTGAGAGATAAAGAATGATGAAAAGAAAGGAAGATAGAGATAGGAAAATAGAGCACACACACACACATCTACACATTTACACATGCATACATACACACATATACACACATGCATGCATACATACACACACATACACATATACACACATGCATACATACACATAGGAAAATAGAGCATACATACACACACACATACACACACACACACATCTACACATTTACACATGCATACATACACACATACATGTACACACATGCATGCTTACATACACACACATATACACACATGCATGCTTACATACACACACATATACACACAAGCATGCATACACACACATACAAATATACATACATGCATACATACATACACATGCATACACACATACATACACACACATATATATACATATGCATAAATACACACACACATACACACATACATACACACACATACATACAAAGACATATACACACATGCATGCATACATACACACACATACACATACACACATGCATACATACATACACACACATACACATATACACACATGCACACATACACATAGGAAAATAGAGCATACATACACACATGCATACACACATACACACATCTACACATTTACACATGCATACATACACACATACATGTACACACATGCATGCTTACATACACACACATATACACACATGCATGCTTACATACACACACATATACACACATGCATGCATACACACACATACATACACACATGCATGCATACATACACACATACACATATACACACATGCATACATACATACACACACATACACATATACACACATGCATACATACACACACATATACACACATGCATACATACACACACACATGCATACACACATACATACACACACATATATACACATATGCATACATACACATACACACACACATATACACACATACATATACACACACATAAGCTAGTGTTTTAATTAAATATATATAATCAAATATATAAAATTTTGATTTTGAAGATTTTTTTTACATCAAATATATAAAAACAGGATTAGGGTTTTTACGCTATTTACACATACATACACATACACATATAATACATATACACATGTATATACACCTACGTACAAAAATATACATATTTTAGGTCTAGATATTTAAGATTAGGGTTTTAGGGTTTAGGCATACATATAAGTCAATTACATTTATATTAAGAAAAATATAGGAAAAAATCTGAATATATAAATAAACATATATATAAAATAGGATTAGCGTTTTAGGATTAGGGGTTTAGATTTTTATAGGTGTTTAAGTATTTAGGTTTTAGTAATTTAGGTTTAAGTCTAAGTCTTTCTGATTAGGGTTTTAGGGTTTTAACGCCTACATAACATATATACACACATACACATACACATGTAATACATATATACATGTATATACACATGCATACAAAAATATATATATTTTAGGTCTAGATATTTAAGATTAGGTTTTTAGGGTTTAGGCATACATATAAGTCAATTAAATTTATATAAAGAGAAAATATAGAAAAAAATAAAGAAAAAATATGAATATATAAATAAATATATATATAAAATAGAATTAGATATATAAAAATAGGATTAATTAAAGAAAAAATCTGAATATATAAATAATATATATATAAAATAGGGTTTTAGGTTTTTAAGATTAGGATTAGGATTTTAGGATAAGGTTTTTAGGTTTTTAGGATTAGGATTAGGGTTTTAGGGTTTAGGGAAAAAATCTAAATAAATAAATAAATAAATAAATAAATAAATAAATATATATATATATATATATATATATATATATATATATATATATATATATATATATATATATATATATATATATATATATATATATATATATAAAATAAGATAATTATATAGATAAATAAATATAAAAAGTACTAGTATTTTTAATTATTTAATTAAATATATATAATTAAATATATAAAAATAGGATTAATTAAAAAAAATCTAAATCTGTAAATAAATTTTATATAAAATAGGGTTTTAGGTTTTAAGGATTAGGATTAGTGTTTTAAGGTTTTAGGGTTTAAGAAAAAATTTGAATAAATAAATAAATATATATATATATATAATAAGATAATTATATAGATAAATAAATATAAAAAGTACTAGTGTTTTAAATAATTGAATTAAATATATATAATTAAATATATAAAAATAGGATTAATTAAGAAAAAATCTAAATATATAGATAAATTAGGATAATTATATAGATTAGGGTTTTAAGTTTAGGGTTTTAGGTTTTTTTAGGTGTTTAAATACTTAGGTTTTAGTATTTCAGGTTTAAGTCTTTAAGAGTAAGATTTTTAGGTTTAATAAAAAAACCAAATGATCTACAATGTCCATATTGTAGCAGATGGCTTCTTTGGATCGGAGGAGAGAATGGCATGTCCTTGCACTTAGTGCAAGTATCAAATTTATTGGAAACGACGGATTTGTACTGCACATGTTAGAGAGTATGGATCGTTTGATAGGAGTCGACTAGAAAACCTACGCTACCATTCACATGGTCCCCCAGGTGAGCAGATGGACCCAAATGACATTGCACCGGTAACCTCTCGTGGACAAAAGAGAACAAAGAAGGACTTAGATGTACAAGCAATTACTAATAAACGATAAAACGACGATCTTGGAGGGCTCAAGTCTCATGATTGGCACAAGTTTTTATAGTTTGTGCTCCCTATAGCCCTAAAAGATTGTCTTTCAGAGGATGTACGAAGAACCATTTATAAAATTAGTTCTTTAGTACGGTGGATCTCTTCTAAAGAGATAAATAAAGATAGCATAGAGAGTGCGAAACTCAATTCTATAGAAGTTGTTTGTATGGTAGAGAAATACTTTCTCACAAGTATTGTCACTATTCAACTTCATTTACTAGTTCATGTGGTAGATGAAGTTGCAATAGTAGGAACTGTCCATAGTCGATGGATGTTCTTCTTAGAACGCTTTATGAAGACATTGAAAGGGTTTGTTCGACAGAGAGCATGTCCAGAGGGTAGCATGGCAGAGGGATGGCTTGTACAAGAGTCTCTTGTATTCATAACTGAGTTTCTATGTATGTCGGATCCCGAAATGCCTCACTTATGGAGCGATGATGAAGATGTTCGTCTCGTAGGCGATGAACCACAAGGTAAAGGATTGCAAAGGAAAATGGATGCAGCTTTCAGAGAGAAGGCAATGAAGTTTTGCATAGTTAACTTTGAGCCTATGCAGAAGTGGTTAGAAAGGTATGAGCTTTCCAAGGAAACCAACACAAAGGAAAGAGCTCAGTTTCGAAGGAATCGTTCCACTCGATTTTTGCCTCTTCCAGAAAGTCTACAACCTCTTTCACCTTTTCCAACGAGCAGATGGCTAGATACAGCGGTTTCACAAGCAAAGGCAGCGGGTGAAGATATCTCTCAAGAAGAAGAAGAACTTGCAAAGGGATGTGATTGGGAGTATACTAAATATGGTGCACTATGGTCTCATGGACAACACTTTCGGATCGCACGAATCGATAAAAATAGGTCTACTTTTGATAGTGGGATGATGGTGAACTTTTTGCAAAAAAGTAGAGGGAGTGCAAGAGATGATAATGCTCAAGAAGGCCAGCTAGATTATTATGGTGTGATTCAAGATATCTTAAAACTATCTTTTAGGAAGTAGTGAAATGGTTCAAAGTAGTCACCTCTGGAAGAAACGCAACAGTGAGGCAGGATAAAAGCGGTTTGCTTCAGGTCGACTCCACAAAATTGTGGACGGATGAAAGGGATACATTTGTACTTCCCGAACATTGTGAGCAAGTTGTTTTTATACCAGATTCAAAAGAACTAGAGTGGCTATTTGTTTTACAAGACGCCCCACGTAGTTGAAAAAATTATGAGAACATAGATGTACAAGATAGTCCATCTGTAGTGGACTCAAATGTTCATTCGATAGTCGAGGAGGAAGAGATCATTGTTCGAGAAGAAGAGGTCATTGAAGAAGAGGTCATTGAAGAAGAGATCATTGTTCGAGAAGACAAAGCAATAAACGATGATCAGGAAGAAACCAGTATGGCAAGCCATTTAGAAGCCATCAATATAGAGATAGATATTCTCGATGCATCGGATCTTCAAGAGGATGCTAGATTAGAGGATTTTTGAATAAAACACTTGTACGTACTAATTTTTGTTTTTTTTTTCTATTTATTCTCTATATTACCTTTATTATCACATGCTAACTATTTGAGTCCTTTTGTTACAGAGCACGATGGGAGACAGTCCTCCAGTCACTCCTCATTCCATGGCAGAGGAGTAGTTTTTAGAGTTTATCTCACAGGTACCTCCCGCATATATGGCCGCTGCATCATAGTATTGGATCACTCGTGGTAGCACTCCTCCCGGTGTGGAGGTAATCTCAATCCGGGTGGATCGGGTCCGGTCGTGGCACACACAGGGTGTATAAAGCTAATGAATGTTGGAAGGTTTAAGGACATGAAAGTGAAATTAAATTTTGAGTATGGAGAAGAGAGAGATGTTGAAATGATTATGGGAATGGGAATGTAGGAGTGCAAGTTAGATTTATGAACATGAATGATAAGAATGAAAGAGAACCATACACACGAATCAAATTTGGAAGGAAGAATGGTCCATCGAAGGAGCTTCTTAAACACTTCCTAATTCTAATCCATATGCATAGTCTTCTTTGGATGATATTTATGCATGACGAGAATAGATGGAATCCTTACACATGAATTAGTTTCAAAAGGAAGAATGGTCCAATATTGGAGCTTCTTATACACTTTTAGAAACTAGTCAATATGTATGGATATGTATGGATTATATGCATGCAAGTGAATTATGATGATAGAGTTTAATCACAAGCTCAATGAAACATCCTCACTGGTTCAACGCAATACTGCGGAGCCTTCTCACACATAGAAGAAAATAGAAGACATGCAAAAATACTTAAGAGACTAAGAGACGAGACAAGAGACAAGTGACAAGTGATATGAATTAAAAGGATTTGAATTAAGATACATGTATAAGATCGTCATGGAACGTCAAGCTAAGCAGTCTACTGATCAAAGGCAGTTCCGACCTTCAAACCATGACAGTTCAACCGAATGTCACACGTAAGAAGGTGAGTTCCACTTCATTGACCCTATGTATGTCTAGGCTCGTAACCTCTAACTAAAGAAGTCTAAGACTCATTAAAACCAGCTCTAGCTCACTCACATGCTCCAGCGAGGGTAAGTCAAGATAGAGATGGTGGTTTCAAGAGCCTATCCTAGATTGGAGTTCTAACTTAAGTTTGAAACTAGGTACTATACTCATACTAGCCCACCTTGGATCCTCACTCGCTCAACCGAGGGTGATCGTCTCAAGGAAACCGTAAGCTAGCAAGAGCCCTATGGATGCCTAACAATGATGCTCTAGGAGTTTGGAGGGGGGTTTATATAGTTTTTTGAATGAATTTGGGCCCTTGGATCTAGAGAAATCAACTCTGAACTCTAGGATCACTACTTTCGATTACAATCATTTGATTAATCAAATCAATGGCTTGGAATTGTTCTTTCTATCAAATCTAGTATAAAGGAGTGAAATTTAGGCACCTTCATTCTCCACCATTGGATCTGGGGATGATCTGGACCGTCGGATCAGTGGTGACATCAATTCGGATAAGATAAGCCACTATTTTTAGAGAAACTTTGCATTATTGATCTTTAACTATCAAAAAAGTCTTCTTTGATGAAAAAACTCATGGATGCTCCTTCCTTTATGCTTTAGTGCATCTCCACCCTTGAATATGAGCTCATCTTGACCGTACAACATGGTTCAATCATATTTTGCCATGTGGCAGTCCTTCAAGCCTTCAATTTTCTTATTCTAGAAAACTGTGATGACCTTGAAAACTGTATTTTGTGCTCTTTGACCCTTCAAATATCCTTTGATGAAGATAAAAGTTTGTAGGACTATGTTTTGAAAGGCCTCCTTTAGGAATATGCAAAAAAAACTCCCATCTGAATCTTCCTTATACAAATTTGACTACATTTGGAAGCTTGCAAGGTGGCATTAAGGTGTCTAGGAAGATATGATAGCCTTGAAACTTTGTACAAATATGTAGCCACATATGATCTTTATGCATGCCAAACCATATGGCTAACAAAAATTCCTATACAAAATTTTGTAGGGTCTAAGTGGAAAAATTACATTCTTTACAAAATGCACATGGCATATCAATGTGCTAAAAAATCCATTTTCATGTGAAATTCGGGCTATAGACTGCCTTTGATAGGCTTTACAAGTATATGAATTTTCATGTGATTTGGAGATATTGAAATTTTTGCCCTAATTTCCAAAGTTTGACCAGCTTTGACCACTACCCTAGATTTGCTCAATTTCTTCCAAAGTTTGCATGTGAACTCCCTTTGACATCCTTGATGCATCTTGGAATTCTCAGGGAATTATGGCTACCTTCACCGAATGTGTTTCCTATAGGCCTTCATGAGTGAGAGAGGAGAGAAAATCTCGACGACATTCGCCCCCACTAAACCTGCGATTCCTCCGGAAGCGCCACTCTAGCATCTGTGAAAAACAAAATGTTCCAGGCATCAAATTCTTTTATAGGTAACATAAGAAACATGGAAGGAAAATTGATTATATGCATGAATGAGTAGGTAACGTGACATGAAGCAAAATTTGCATGAAAGAAAGAATTGAAACACGGAACATGAATATGCATGGACAAATAGGCAACATATATGCAAATGAACAAGCAACATTGACAACAAGAAAGGAAACAAATAAGCATCAATATGAAGTGGAAGTGGATGTATTGAGTCGTTTTAAGCATCAGTTCCTCTCATCTTGAAGAAAAATTTGTACCTTTTTCATAAAGCAATCTACCTTAAATGCGATTATAAACAAGATTTAGGATTTTGAAGAGACATCTTTCAACTTTAGCTTATTTTAGATCAACTCCTTTCCTACATAAATATGAATATGCTCTTTCTCTAATAACATGCAAGGAAATCTAACTAAACTCTACTAATGCATAAATCTGCCTATATAGTCCGTGATTTATTCTACTATGCCTCTTTATCCTCCTTTGGCTTGCTCTTTTTTTTTCTTTTTTTGATGGTGATGATGATGATTCGGCAACTTTATGGTTACGATCACTTTTTTGGGGTGGAAGAAAGTGTAAACTTCCAGGTAACATGTAGCTTTTTTTTCTTGATGATAGGGAAAAATTAAACCCCGATACAAGGTACAACCATTTTTGATGACGGAGAACAGTCGTTTAAACTCCGATACAAGTGTTGTGAGATGGACTAAGGATGTAGAAACATGCAATAGCAGGAGCTAGGATTTCAACAATTATGCTTTCGATACAGGATACATATGCATGTTTATATATGAAAGTCATGTCACCAAAATAAACCTCCAAATCTACATGCCCTATCTTTCCACAATCCTAGATTATAATCAATTTCTTAGTAGATAAGTTACTACTTAAGATACAATTTTACACAAGTAGAGAAATCATCATTTGCCCTTTTTTTTTTTACTCAAGTGATGTGGATATGCAATGCAATGCAAAGACTGAAAACAAACATGCATGAAACAAGAACGGAAAAAAAATAGAATGAAAAAAACAAAGCAATAAGAACTTGAAAAATTAATGATATTTTTATATGTTTTTTATTTTTTTATTTTCATTTTTTTAATTATTATTATTATATTTTTTAATAACATGGATACTCTTGTTTATGAATCGGCCTCATTGTTGTCATCTTCTTCAATGTCGTCATCCAAAATGTACTCGTCATTATCACGTTTCTTGAATAGCTTTATCCTTTTACCTGCAATCAAAGTTTTTAGTGCAACCACCATTTAATTCACAAAGAGCATACGTACCATTGTTGTTGACTTTTTGATACAATGTATGGCCCAAACCACCGTTGAGTGAGATTTTTGCGTGCATCATATTGAGAGTCAAATGTACTATCATAAATGAGCACCCAATCTCCTACTTCAATTGGCTTAGGACGCAATCGATGAGTTTTATCAAAATAATGCTTGTTCTTCATTCTAGATTCTCTTAATTTTTCAACGGCATCATCAAGTCTTAATTTTCCTTGTTCTAACTGTTTAATGCGCAAACTCAAAAAATCATCAGTAGACATGTTTTCAGACCAAGGCAAATTTGACCATGCAGAAATATGAGACTGAATTGGAAACAATGGTTTTTGACAGTACATGAGTTCAACAGGCATATATCCAGTAGTACGTGTGCATGTCATTCTATCTACCCTAAGTGCAAAAGGTAAGAATCTAGGCCATTGTTTGATGTCACCGTTACATGCTTTAGATATGGCTTTCACAATAGGTGGATGCCCTCTCTCTGTTTTACCATTGGCCTCTAGGTTATATGCAGTAGTGAGAGACAAACAAATACCATGACGCTCAAAGAACTCTTTCACTTCTCTCGCATTTAACTCTCCACAATCGGCAACTACTTTCTCTATGTACCCAAAGCGACTTATGACATCTTTAAGCAAGAATTTGCAAACATTGTAAGTGGTCTTAGATTGTAGTGCACGTCCCTCTACATGATTAGTTAAGTCTTCTCTTGCAAGTACAATATAATGCATTTTGTCAATACCTTTAGGCATAGTTACAAGATCTACTACCCACTTGTAGTGAATACAAGGTGGATAAGTAGGATGCAATGGATCTCTATGTTTGAGTGATGAATGAAGTTGACAAGTAGAACATGTAGAAACATAGCTACTAATGTCAACATACATCCTAGGCCAATAATAGGTACTTCTAATTTTTTCATATGTTCCGAAAAATCCTTTATGACCTGCACATAATGTCTCATGTATTTCCTTCATTACTTGCAATTGAAGACCTCGTTTTCCTAGGACTCGTTGTGGATTCTTAACCTTACCCTTAGCATGCCTCCAAAGATAACCATTACATAGGAAAAAGTTATAAGCTCGTTTCCTAATGTTACAGAATCTATTCATAGTCCAGGTAGGTAATGATTGCAGTGTACTTAGATACTTTCCTATGTCTTTCCATTCATTTTCGTACTCAGACTCATGAAATTTCTCATATTCATATATATGTGGAACATAGTCAACTAAATTCACATTCTTTATTAGATCACTTTCAAGATCATCATCAAATCTAGCTCTCGATAACATATCAGCAACTGAGTTTGACTTACCTGAAATATGAACTAACTCATGATTTATGAACTTAATATATGAGATCCATCTAAGCATGGCTATATCAAGAGATGAACAATTGGCTATCATTCCGATGAGAGGCAAACAATCAGTCTCAACTTTGACATTGCACCAATGAAATATTCTTTGTCTGTTTTCAAAGCTGTTACCATACCCCATAGTTCTCGTTTGATCTGTGGATATTTTCGTTGTGTTTCATGTAGAATTTTGGCACCAAACCTAATTGCATATCTATTCCCTTCACTATCATCTTGACTTATGACCCAACCTATACCAATAGGACTAGTATCAACAGTCAATATAATAGATTTGTTAGCAGAATAGTCTACACGCTTAAGGATGGGAGCTTCAAGCAATAATTTCTTCAATTTATTGAAGCTATAATTTCTTCAATTTACGCATAGCTTGAGTGTGTTTGTCAGTCCAAATAACTTTTCGTTTCTTCCTCAACAAGTCATAGAGAAAATCAGCAACATGAGCAAAGTGTGGGATCCAAATAACATAAAAGATGCAAGCACCAAGAAATCTACGTACCTCACTCACGTTGTTACATGTTTTAGAAATCTTGCTAATGGCATCAACATTTTGTGGGTATGGCTTTCGACCATAATGGCCACATAAATGTCCAACAATAAGAACCTCGTTGACACCAAAAACAGATTTTTCTATGGAAAATGTGAGACCTACCTCTTCAAATCGTTGAAATATTCTTTCACAATCAGAGATATGGTCAAGAACAAATTTACGACATCCAGATGAATCTACAGTAATGTCCTTTACACGTTCCTCACTCCCTTTAATTGGAATATCATCAATGAATGGCATAGTTATATGAGGGATAAAATCATGTAAGAACATATTCATAGCACTCATCATATGAGCCATAGAATTAGTCGCTCCTTGAGGTAAAGTACACATTCACACTAAGCCTAAAGGAGTTTTCATTGTGGTAATGTCACGAATATCAATTGCTAATTGGAATTGGTTATATCTAGAATATAAATCACCCATTGAATAGATAGAATGTCCTAAAAATGATTCAGCAAACTCATCTACAATGGGTCTTGTTCCTACATTCCTTATGGTGACTTTATTGACGGGTTGGAGATCTTGGATAAAACGTAGATTCCCATTCTTTTTAGGCACAGTGAACCATCGATTTGAGTAAGGTGCAAAAGATGGCTCTAAAATTCTCATGTTTATCTTCTCCTTAAGTAGTTTCATTAGCTCAGGTAAGTGAGCCTTTGGAACTGGTATAGGACGAAGATTCCATGGAATATGTGGAATAGTAAAGGTTATCATGGGTGCAACTAGCTTAGGATCTACACAACCAATCTCATGAGGATACATAGAAAAGGCTTTTCCATGGCTACGTATGACTCTCTCAAATTTATCTCTCTCTGCTGGCAAAAGAAAGTCATCATCTCTACCAATTTTCACTTGTTTGATTGTCTCATCGGTGAATGTATGTCCTATATTTTTCTTATCCCGAAGAGTTGGATCATTTTTCACATCAATAATTTTTTTCATTACTTCCTTGAGGTAATGGTTGAGCTATGGGTTTGATTTTTTTGTCTACAGTTTTGTACGTCGTTTCAACTAAGGCATCATGTGTTTGGTTAAATTTTGAGCACTTGTCAACATTGAGAGCACATTCCTGGATGAGAGCATACTCATCAAGGGAAGAAAGAAGAATAATATGGTAATTAGAATTTTGTTGAAGACATAATTCGAACTCCTCAAGAGTAGAGAAACAATGAGATGTTTCAATCACATGCTCAATGTTCTCATCATGCTCCATGATTTTGTTGTTTTTGTAATTTTTTTTGGGTTTTTTGGATAAAAGACTTGGACAATTGACTCTTATGAAGAAAATCTAATCTAGAATGTGGAAAACAAAGTGACAAACTATTGTACATGTTGGTTGGATGGGAGATGTCAAACCAATATCCACTGTTGTCCCGCTCAACAATGGATTCTATTCGAAATTTTGATCATATGTAGCTCCAAACATGAATCTAGGTGCACAATAACTACAAGCATGCTCATGACCCTCAGTAACAATAGGTTTCTTTCTAATTGACAATCGATTCCTAGGATGATTCACTCCTACCTTCATGACTTGAAGTGATTGCATTCCATCCTTAGACTTAAATCTAGCATAGGTAGACCGATCATCCATGGCTTTAGTTTCCATACGACTCTCACAAATAAAGGGTTGACCTAAGAGAACTGCATAGGAGCAATTATCTTGAATAAAAAAGTGAAACTCTTCTGTGATTCCTCCTATGGATATGGGCACACAAGCACAAGCTCCATACAGGGTACCTACACATTATCTGCAGTTCTCATACGCCATCCACAATCTTTATCTATGGGCCATCGAAACTTATCATAGACTTCTCTTGAAATCACATTGATTTCGGAGCCAGAATCTACTAATGCATTTACAGTGATAGTGTTCTTGTCATTTCCTATTTTAACATGATGTACCTCTAGACCAAAATGTTGTTTTAAAGTGACTTTCAGGATTGTTTTCATGATTTTCATGGTCAGGTTGAATAGGTCCTAAGAAATTTTTACTAACATTTACTTCATCATCATCAAAGTCCTCTTCATCAGATTCATCAAAGTTTAAGGCTTCATTCATAGCTTGATCTTGATCTATAGAATCTTGCATCTCAGTATCTAGATTAAGCAAAAACCGCTTCCTTTTAATTAGGCGGATAAAGTTATCTTTAAAAACAGGCTTTGCAATAGAGAAAACTTGTTCTAAAGACATAGTCACTTGACTCTTAAGCAAAATGTCATCTAAAATCTCCATAGGATCTATTTTTCTCTCAATTTCTAAAATCAAGAGATGGCTTTAGGTTTTCTCTTTGGTTTCTTTTGTTTTTGCTGAGGGTCCTGTTTTTGTTCATGTTCTCGTGTTTGGTCTTCAGTTTGTTTTGATTGTTCTTGTTTATCTAAAGGCTTTGGTTCTGTTTTTCTTTGCTTTGTCTTCTTCCCTTTTTGTTTCTCCTCTTGTTTTTGTTCATTGGGTTGTGATTCTTGTTTTTTATCTTTGGATTGTGATGTTTCTCCCTGCTCTATGATTGTTTCTATTCCCTCTGAAGTTTGTTTTCGCGTTACTCTTCTTTCACTAGGCTCAACTTCATCTCTTTTTCGTTTTTCTTCTACATTGGATATGTGAGAAATAAGAGATTGATCTTCTATTAGTGACTCCCAAGCCGTTATTCTCCTAATCTCATCTCGTGCTCTTACTAAAGCCTCTATGGAAAAGTCACCTTCCTTTGTGGGTTTACTTGATTCTACTTGTTGTTCATCAAGAGCTTCTAGTTTCACTCCTCTAGTTCCTACGTCCGTTATGGTTATATTTTCATAATGTTTTTTCATTCCTCCCTTACCATAATTTCCTTGCAAAGGTAGCCTAGATCGATAGTCACAGATTTTCTTGTCTATGTCTATTACTAGTCGTTGCTCCTTAACAGCCTTCAATAGTTCACAATCTCTCAAAAAGTGCTCTAACGAATCACACCAAGGACACCTACGAGGGCCACGCACAAAACCATTTTGATTTTGAGGATTTTGATTAACTTGTGGTGGGAAATTTTGAAATTGAGGATTTTGTTGATAAGGTATTGCTTAAACAGGATAATTAGGATTTTGAAAAGGAAATTGATGTATTTGAGGAGCTTGGGGAGCAACATGTGGTACTTGAGGTGCAAGAGGAGCTTCCATATTATACTGTTGATGATTTTGAAAATTTTGATTTTGAGGATTTTGAGAAGCTATTTGAGAAGCTTGAGGATACATGTTTTGATACATTTGAGGATTTTGCACATGAGGATGAGGATTTTGCATTGAAGGATAATGCATTGGAGGAACTTGATATGCTTGAGTAGGAGATACTTGTGGATTTTGATTGGTAGCTATAACATGTTGATTAGGCTCTTAAAAAGACATTGGGCTCATTTGATTTTGGAAAGTTTTGGTGTAATTATATTGTAAAGCATCTATAGTCTTGGCCAAATTGGATTGTGTAGCAATAAGACTTTCCATTTACTTAGTGAGAATTTCCACTTGAGATTGTTCAACTACACTTTTATTTGGCTCTACTTTAAAACCTTGAGTAGGCTCTATCATTTGAGGAATAGGAGTAGAGTCAAAAAGCGTAGCATGGGATTGTTCTCTAACTTGCCCCTTAGTTTGTGGAAGGCTAGCTTGAAGAAGACTAGTTTGCTCATAAAGCATGGATTGTTGTATTTGATTTTTATATGGCAATGCATTGCTTTGCCACATTTTGTAAAAGCTTAATATATGAAAGTGGTTTGCCACACTCTTGTACATGCTTCATTTATGAAATATATCACTTTTTTTGTACATGGTTCATGGTTCATTTTGATTATCTCTTTTGTGTCCAATAATGTTATATTTTATGAAATCATATTTCGGTTGACATTAGAGTACACATCACATATGCTTGGTTTTTTTTGGGCAGAGTGTATTGTCTTTTGTTAAGCAACATCATGGTAATGTTGCTTCAGCAAAAGACAACACACTCTGCCAAAATTTTTTTTTTTGCAGATATGGTTGTCGGTATACACGACTGTACACCTAGTAATGCCATCAGAATAAGCATCGGTATACCCAGCGGGCGCCGGTATACGCGATGGTGCACCCAGCAGAGGCGTCGGTATGGGCGTTGGTATAAGCGTCGGTAATACCAACGCTTATACCGATGCCCATACCGACACCCATACCGATGCCCATACCGACACCCATACCGATGCTCATACCGATGCCCATACCGGCACTGTAGTACCGACGTGCATACCGACAGCTACATTGACATCGCGGCAAAAATAGTCGCATTCATTTCCCTCGGTAAAAACCTCGGTATACGATCGATCTGTTGAAGTGAAAGTAACTTGTTACTTTTAAAAGATTTCATTTATTTTATCTTTTAATCTAATTTTCAATATGTTTATAAAACTAAGATAATCATTTTGCATTTTCATAATATTAAGGTCAAACTTCTTTCTCTTGGAAGTTCCATTGATGAACTAGTTTTTAATTCTATAATAATATGCTCAATGTTGAGTTTTGTCAATTGTCTCATTATTGTGTCAATCTTGAGTCTTCTAAATAATATTTTGCTTCTTATATGGAACTTCAATCTTAGTGTGACTAATATTATTTATTTATAATTAATTTGAGAGTTGAAAGAGGCTCTTACATATACTCAAAACTTTATTTTCTTTAATATTAAGGACTAGAATGATGAGACTACATGCATCTGAAACTCTAATATTGACCCCTTAAACAATTATAAATCATAATATGTATATTGACAATATGAATATTTTTATCCACTTAGGAAGAGGCTCATTGAGTTCAAACCTTAGTGCTATAAATTAAGAGCAACTTTAGCCCAAGTCCCTTCCAATTTGCAATATTAGAGCCATGTTAAGATTTGAAGATTTTGTTATCAACAAGAGAGGAAATTACCTCTTGTAAATTTGAAGAAGCTTGAATACCAATCTCTAGTCATTTTTTTAAGATATTTATTAACATGAATCATTCAAAAAACATAGAGTTGGGAAATATAGAATTGTCCCAGAATCATGAATAAGTCCCAATTTCCCTGAATAGGCCTTTAATGTTGAAATTGATAACTCATTTTTCTTGATCCTTGGCACATGGTTGGCATCCAAAAATGTGAAGGAACAACCATTAGCAATAGTCAAAATGATATTTACAACTCCCATTACAGTATAAGAGGTGTTCTTAACACACGTGACACCATTCCCTATAGGGGTAGACCGAAGTGAAGTGTAGAAACTATGGTGCAAGGTAATATGTTTGATTGCATCATTATCAAAGTAACAAAAATCAGAGTCTACTCTATACATACATTGCTCATATGAAGAAAGGTCATAGCAGTGAAGAGTAGTAAATGCATATCCTTCATTTTGAACAAGACTAACATACTCTATTTTAGGTGTAAAGGCTTCTACAACAAGCCTCTTTCTTTTTTGAATCCTTTGGAACCAATTTAGGAAAAACCTTTACATTAACATGATCATTTTCCTTAGAATACTTGCAAAATTATATCTACTTCTCTGCTTTCTTATTATCTTTGTCTTCCTTCTTTGACTGTGCAACATTAGTAGATTTCTTCCTACTAGTAGATGAGCTCCATTTTCCTTTGCCCTTCTCACTAGCTAAGAAGGATTGATCTTCACCATGAATAATTGACTTGTTCTACCTAGAATGATCTTCTTGCAGCAAATTAAAGATAAAACCCACAAAGCTTAAGGTATTCGGATTGCCTTTCACCATCAAATGAAGAGTAGAAGAAAAAATTTTATATAACTTTGGAAGACCATTAAGAACATTGCACACAATGGAGCTCTCTAAAAATATTGCATTAACAAAAATCAACAACTCTTTCAAATCTTTCATCTTTTTTGGAAGAAAGTTTGCATGGAATCTCATTCATTCATATGCTCACTCTCCAAGTATTTTTGGAGGTAAGTAACAAGAACCTCATTTCTTGCTTGCCATACTTTTGTAAGAGTATCCCAAGCATATTTTGTTGTCTTGCAAGAGAGAATATGAGGGGTAATGGCACATTTGACACAAAATTCTATCAATGCATGTGCTTTTGCATCTCTACCATCCCAATGAGGTTCAACACCTTTAGTATTTGTATTTGTAGGTGTATCAAGAATTGTTTCAACACCCTTCACAATATTCCACAACCCTTTTGCTACCAATACATGACTCATCATGTACGCCCACAATGGATAATTACTACCATCCTACTTATCCTCAATAGTTAACATACAAATTACATCATTTATTTGCACCATGCTACTAACAAGATAAAATAATGTAGAGAATTGATTGTATCCCAAAACAGTGAAGAGAAATACCCTCACAAGCTTTGCTAGATTTGTAGCAGACTTCTAGGAACTTCTATTGTTGAACCAAAATGTGTATATATGTCTATCACAAAAGGAAGAAATCACCGACATAGTCCTTATGATAGTGCATTCAAAAGCCAAAACAAGCTCAAATTGAAATTTTGACACCATAGATTAAAGTTCTTTGGTCTTATAAGCATCACAAGTATGCTCACCAATTTTCCTATGATTTTAAAACTATGATGGAAGCTGTGTCAATGATGCCCTAGAAGAGGCAATGACATACTCTAATACCAATTGTTTGAGTTATAACCCTATGGGAGCGCACAAACAACATAAGGAAGGAGAAGAATCTTGGAGAACAACACAATATAAAATCTATTACCAAGTTAATGTACAAAGTTAAGTGACAAGCTAGGGTTATAGGCGCATATACAAGTGACGCAGCAAAACCTCTAAAAAAGAAAAAGATACCCTAGCTTTCCTAAGTGTATTCACACACATGACTACCGAAAGATATCAACAAATGTTTCCAACACTAATTAAAACTTATCAATGAAATCTTCTAAGACGAAGAAAAAGAGTACGAGCCTGAAATTTGAACATCTACAAAGCAAATAGAAAAACGACTCAAATATTTAAAACATTAACAAACGACTCTGTGAAAATTCTTCAAATAAACATGAGAAAAAAATTCCAAAATGCCTTTAAACTATAATATAAAGTTATATAACGCAATCTTTCAATTCTTCAAGTTTGAAACGAAAAGCTAAAGAAAAGTAGACACTTTCCTTTTAAGGATACGACACATCTCTTTGGTGGGTTTGTCGGCTTTGCTAGACCCACAGGGCAATGTTTGCAATTCGGAAGCAGATAATTTGGGCATCATCGAGGGGCACTTCACGAGACTCCTGGGAACCTCGAACCCCCTTTCCCACCATAGAAGGGACTGTATGGCTGCCATTTCTAGGGTTTCCCCCCGGAGGATACCACCCAACCTCCACTCCCTTCTTCATGCCCCTATCTCGGAATCAGAAATCATTGAGGTCATTGATGCCCTCCCCCTCGGTAAAAGCCCGGGACCCGACGGACTCACTAACGAGTTCTTCAAATCCTTCAAGCTGGTGGTTGCCACCCCTCTTCGGATGGTTTGGCAAGAAGCGCTAAAGTTTGGTGCTCTTCCTTCTTGTCTAAACAATGGAATTATCAAGTTGATACACAAGAAGGGGGAAAAGAACAGAATCGAGAACTGGCGCCCTATTACGATGCTCCAAACAGGATACAAGATCATCGCCAAAGTCATTGCCAACAGACTCTCGTGCCACCTGAGATCTTGGCTTAGTGAGGACCAAAAAGGTTTCATCAAAGGCAGGTCTATCTTGGAAACCATTATGGATATTTGGGAAGGTATTCAATTTGCAAATGAGTCTAATCAAGATGTGGTTTTCCTCAAGATCGACTTTGACAAAGCCTACGACAGGCTAGAATGGGACTATATTCTGCAGTCGCTCCAAGATCTCGGGCTTAGCCAGAAATTCACCAAGATGATCGCGACCCTTCTCGGAAACGCAACGACCCAAATTAACGTTAACGGCAAACTTTCGAAGGCGATCCATCTTAGAAGATCGATTAGACAAGGATGCCCTCTGGCCCCCCTTCTTTTTGCCATCGCCACTGAGGGGCTGAGCAGACTTGTGGCTCATCATGTGGAGGCTGGCAATATCAAAGGCCTACGGCTGCCTCACGATCACAGTCAAATCATCATGAGACTTTTTGCTGATGATATGAACGCGTTCGTCCACAATGATAATACCAGCCTGGAGACTTTCTGGAGGTGTCTTGCTACCTTTTGTGATGCCTCTGGATCCAAAATCAACCACTCCAAGACCGCCTTCAGGGCTATTGTGGGACAGCATCCTGACCTTCTCACTGATCATGGCTGTCAAATCATTCCGCAGGGCCAAATCCTTCGACTTGTTGGGATCCCCTTGGGGTTTGGCGTCTCTATGGAGCAGCGATGGAACTGGGTGTTGACTAAACTCGAAAACAAACTTAACTATTGGAGAGGTATGCAAATCAATCTCGCTGGGCGTGCGATGGTCATCAACACGTTCCTCCTATCTTCTACCATCTATTTCCTTTCTTGTTGGAGACCGAATGAGCAAGGCCTGTCCAAACTGAATAGTATTTGTAGAAACTTTCTTTGGACGGGCGATCATAACAGAAGGGGGGTGCCCAAAATCAAATGGGCCATCTGCACTAGCCCTAAAGATAGCGGGGGGCTTGGTATCTTGGACATTGGGTGTATGGCTAACAAACTGGCAGCCAAATGGATGATTAGGGCTTGGTGCAATAGGGAGGCCTCGTGGGCCAAGCTGATCTTCAGAAACAAGAATGAGTTGGCCCTCACGGGACTCTCGAGTTGGAAGAATCTTGACATCATGACCCTGCTTTTCTCCCCGATCCCCGTCTTCCCGAAAGGCTCCAATCTCGTGTGCTCCCTTTGGAAGGGCTGGAATAAAGTCAAAAGCTTCACAAGAATTAGTGAGGACTGGAAGTGGGCGGCCGGAATCAGACAAAACGACTCTATCTGGTTTCCGATACATGGCATCCGGAGTGTGGAGTCGTGGAACATTCAAAATGCCAAGAAGCTATGGAACAAAGGATTCAAAAAATGGAAACACCTCTGGAAACATGACACCAACAACTGGATCAACTTCGAGGATATTGACCCTCGCATAAACATCTCCTACGAAGAATGGAACACTTTGCAAAGCAGATGCCTCGCTTGGGATCGCCACAAGACGCGCCTTCTCATGGGACACGACTCACCGAACTCGCTTGGTCTCAAATGGCACAACGGAAATAGCCTACCCAAAATCCCGAACATCAAAGAAACAGCTGACCTCCAGTTCAGCCTCAACAAGAAGTGGTGCCTGTCTTGGACGCGGCTTCGGTGGGACATGAAATTCATGGGTATCTGGCACCCCCTTATTGAGATTAAGAAGTCTGTCCTCTTATGGCAAATTCTTCATCGAGGAATTTGGACCAACCACAAGGCTAACAAACTTTGTGGGATCCCTCCTTGGTGCAAACGCTGCCACCGTGCTATCGAAGATGTCCCACACATCTTCCTTACTTGCCCCAACTCCTACAGAATCTGGCAGACGGTTGGAATGAAAATCAGACTTCAAAAACAGCTTAGTTGGAAACAAGTCCTTTTGGGAGAAGCGATCGACTGCTCTGCGACACTCTGGAACGCCATCAGAGGGGAAGTCCTGTGGAAAATTTGGCGGGAGAGGTGTGCTCTCAACTTCGGCGATCCCCCCAGGGAGTGGTCGATTGAGAAATCACTATTCCTCCTGGGCAAAAGGATTGTCAACAGCAAGAAGTCCCCCCCCCTTCAGACACCATCAAGTTCTCCAGTTGATCAATAACAAGCTTAAACCCAAGTGGGCCCCGCATGAGGGCGATGAGAGGGTGATTAACCTTCTTTGTAATGCAACCTAGGATTCAATCAAGCTTCCCCTGCTTTGTGGGATTTGGGGGGTCCCGTGGGCACTAGTCCCCTTCTATTGTACCTTTGTTTCTTAATTTAATTCAAGTCCGGGAGAGTAGGCTATTGCCGAACTTCCTTTATATTAAAAAAAAAAGTAGACACTTTCGAAGCTATTTCTAATAACCATTTTATTCACGTGTTAGTCACAAATAAGCATATATTAGCTCTAACAAATGGGTTATCCCTAAATAGATTATTTCGTCATGATCCTTCACCATTGCTGTCCTCCCTCACATGAAAGCAACTATGTGAAAGCAACTATGAATCTGATAGATTCGGTGAGAAGCATGGAAAGGAAATGACACGACTATGCAATACATTATGCCTTGGTTTGCACCCTCATCATCTACATGGATAGCACGATGTGATGCACAATTTAGAAATGAGCTTTCATTGTCTTACGCCTTCACATGCCAAACTCTTTTGATACAAGTTGACGAGAGCTTCCTTTCCGAAGTTAACATTAATGATCTCTATAAGAAACCGTACGAACTTATAGAAGACGCACTTATATTTTTATACTGTCTTGGGTGATTACTGAACTGCAAGTATCGATTTGCATTAACAACTCAGGTAGAAACACGAAATTGTGGATTCAAGAATGTTTTGAAACTTTTTAGGTGAGTTGATTAAAGATTATGGGGTTCGGGCATTATGGATATTGAGGGCATGGCTGATATGTTGGAGGCAAAATGAATCATCAACGTTTGGTACAACTCTCAGACCTCTTTGCCCAAGCTCATTTTCAGGAACAAGGACATGATTACATTGGTGGGCCTCCCTAGTTGGAAGGACTTGGACCTCCTTAAACTTTATTGTCTCCAATTTTGGTTTCCCCCAAAGGCTCGAATCTTGTGTACTCCTTGTGGAAGAGTTGGAACAAGTTCAAACAATTTGTCAAAGTGAGGGAAGATTGGAAATGGGTGGCCAGTATTAGACAAAATGACTCAATATGGTTTCCAATCTTGGGCCTTAGGGGTGCGGCTTCCTAGAACCTCCAAAATGCTAAGAGGTGGTGGAACAAGGGTTTTAGACAATGGAGACACCTTTGGAAACAAGAAACTAGTCGATGGATCAAATTTGAGGATATAGCCATAGAAATAAGAGTGAACTATGAAGAATGGAATCTCCTTCAAAGTAGATGCATTGGTTGGGAACATTCAAAAACCCGACTGCTCATTGGGTGTGATCTATCGTGCCATGAGGGTATTATGTGGCATAATGGCGATCCCGTATCCTAAATTCCTAGAATCAAGGTGAACACGGACTACCATTTCACCCTTAACAAGAAGTGGTGTCTGACCTGGACAAGGCTACATTGATATCTAAAGTTCATGTCTATCCGGCATCCCCTCATTGAGATAAAAAAACGGTTCTCATTTGGCAAATTCTCCACCCTGGTAGCTAGACCCACCTAAAGGCTAACAAAATTTGTGGAGCTCCACCATGGTGCAAGTGATTCCGACATAGCATCAAGGATTTGGATCATGTCTTCTTTGCTTGGCCCAAGTCTCTCCTACTCTAGCGGACCCTTAGGAATATTTTGAGACTGCAAGCTCAAATCACCTGGAAGCAAGTGCTGCTTGGCAAAGCGATCGACTTCTCATCGGCACTTTAGAATGCCATAAGAGGGGAAACTCTCTAGAGGATTTTTAGGGAGTGGTGTGCTAGCAGTTTTGGACACCCTCCTGAAGAGCGGTCGATCGAGAAGTCTCTATTCCTCCTTGGCATAAGAATCTCCAACTGTAAGAAGTCCCTACCTTTTAGGCATCATGTAGTGTTTCTCGTCGAGAACAATAAGCTAAAACCTAAGTGGGCCCCACATGAAAGGTACGGGAGGGTTGTCAACTTTTCTTCTCACACTCTTTAGACCCACAAGTTCTGCCCGTGCTTTGTGGGATTCGGGGGGGTCCCAATGGCAGTACTCCCATTCACTTATAACTTGTTCTTTCTTCTTTGTTTTCTTTTGAGAGAGCTAGAAAAATTATAATTGATGAAGGAAAATTACATCAAGGGTATAACAGAAAGTCATAATCCCTAGACAAACAAGTTAGCAGTTACAACACACGAGCCAAATGAGTACACATGAGGCTTCTTTTACTGGAGTACGGCTTGAGAAGAAGGTTTTTCCATTTTCTATAATTATTCCTGTGAAGAGATGGATAGGTATATGCTTGAAGATGAAGAGGTGTTGCAAAATCCTTGATCTACACCAGCCAAATGAACTCCAGGAATATGTGGTGGGCCATTTTAGCTTGCCAATGGATGTATTAGACACCCTATGTACCTTGGAAGATCACTCTCAAAAAGATAGTTCAAAACAGATAAGTTGGAGTTAGCTCAGAGGTGAAAAACTTGCTATTTTGGTTCATACACATGTCCAGTGTTTTGCATAATTCTCTGAGCACAGCAGCAATTAGCTTAATTCCTCTTCGGGAAGTCTAGATAGCTTAAAGAGCTAACTTTCAAGAGTAATCTCATAAAAAATAATGACCACACACTGAGAATGAGTTTTAACAAGTGATGACATCATCCCGATTTTCACGGGCTGCTATAGTTTGAGACCAGTGAGCAGCAAAATGAACATAACCCCAGATTTAAGAAACCAATGATTATGAAAATTTGTATGGTTATACTAGACAAAAATCTCAATTCAACAAGATTTAAATCATTGCATTTGGATACGTAACTACTGAGAAATGGCTCTGACAAGATGAGTCAAAAAGTTGGGTACCTGACAGAGAAGTGAAAATGAACACACATTGTTGACTTCAATTGAACATAACTGAAGATTGCAACATCCAAATGACATGAAAATTTGTGAGCATATAGATGACTTATAGAGCTAACTTTATCAAGTTAAATCACTGAAAATGATGCACCAAGCTCAAAGAAACCATCTCTGCAATCTGATTGAGAAAACTAAGAGATATGGCAGTGAGTAGTACACTTCACAAGAACATGGAAATATGAACCCAAATGATAATGAGAATGAAAGTATATTGCTTGTACAATACAATGGACTTACTGATACATATGTGTGCCTTGGAATCACACCTTGGCATAAATCTCAGCTCTTGGAGGTCTTCACATATCTCTCTAACGACGACTAAAACTGCCATCTATTTATAGTTGAGTTTGGGAGGCTAACTTCCCTCAATCACCCTCCAATAAATCAATGGTTGATTTGATTCTCTACCTACCACAGATCACGAATTCATGGCTCCTCTTTACCTTTTTGATCAAGTGGACTCAACCACTTAAGATTCTCTCACTTTTACATTAAGTAAACTCTTCAAAAGTTACAAGAGGTAGTTCACAAGTGAAATTTGCATAGCCTTTATTTTAAAGCTTCTTCTATGACTTTGTGGGACTCAAGACAATACTTAGGCTTGTCATAGACTTGCTCCAACAGCTCCCCCTCAAGCCAAGTATGCTTGAGGTCTTCAATCTTCCAAGATTACCTGCAAACCTATCATAGCCTTGAATTTGCAAAGCTTTGTACCATCCAATGCTTTGGTTAGAATATCTGCACATTGTTGATGAGTGGACACATATGATATTTGAATCTCTTTGCTTAGAACCTTCTCTCATACATAGTGATAATGAACTTCAATATGTTTAGTCCTTGCATGAAAAATAGGATTAGCAGCCAAATGAATAGAACTCATATTGTCACCAAAAATAGTTGTTGTTCCAAACTCCAATCCAAGATCTTTGAATAATGTCTTCATCCACATTGCTTCCTGAGTAGCTATGGCAAGACCTCTATATTCAACTTCAGTAGAAGAGAGAGAAACTGTGGGTTGCTTCTTGGATGACCACAAAATAAGCTTTGAATCTGCAAAGGTAAGATAACTTGAAGTGCTCCTTCTATCTTCCTTGGAGCCAGCCCAATCTGCATCAGAAAATAGCTTCAAACCTAAATCAGATACATAAGGATAATAAAGTCCTTCATTTATGGTTCCTTTGAGATACTTGAGAATCCTTTTGGCAGCATCCATATGTGGTTTCCTTGATGTGTGCATAAATTGACTTAGCACAATCAGACTGTAACAAATATCTACTCTTGCCAATGTGGCATAGTTGAGACTACCCACTAGACTTTGATATGATGTGATGTCCTCTATGAGTTCACCTTCATGTGAGCTCAATTTGTGATTGACCTCCATTGGAGTACCATGATCTTTGTAGACAACTTCCAAACCTAGGAAGTAGGTAAGTGAACCCAAATCACTTATCTTGAACTCTTCTCTCATCTGATCTTTGATCTTCTTCATACCATCTGCATCGTTTCCTGTCAATATAATATCATCTACATATACACATAGGTAGATGATCTCAGAATTACTCTTTTTGATAAAGAGTGAAGGATCTGCCTTGCTTGGTTGAAAGCCTTTGTCCTGCAAGAATGAAACAAGCCTGAAACTCCAAGCTCTTGGAGCTTGCTTGAGACCATACAATGATTTGTTAAGTTTACACACATAATCACGATAAACTTGATTCTCAAAACCAGGTGGTTGTGCCATATATACCTCTTCTATTATCCAACCATTCAAGAATGCATTCTTTACATCTAGTTGAAGTATCTTCCAATTCTTGGAAGAGGCAATACTAAGCAAAACCCTAATAGTAGGCATCTTTGCCACAGGAGAGAAAGTCTCCTCATAATCAATTCCGTGAGTTTGTGCAAAGCCTTTTGCTACAAGACTTGCCTTATACCTGTTAATGGAACCATCATAATTCTTCTTGAGTTTATAGACCCATCTTGAGCCTATTACCTTCATGGATGAAGTCTTGGGCACCGAATCCCAAGTGTTGTTTTCCTCAAGTGCTTCAATCTCTTCCTTCGTTGCATGCTTCCATTTTGTTTTTGCTTTGGCCTCTTCAAATGATGATGGCTCCTCTTGGTTTATGTCTTGTGCTATGTAGATAGAATGTTTAGTTACTAATGAGGTGTCAAACTCATACCTTTCTGGTTTTCTCTTTTCCCTCATAGATCTTCTTAGGCCATGATGTGATGATTCTGCCTCATGTCCAAGTTCCTGCAATTTTGCTTTACCTTTAGACTTCCATGCTTTGATCTTTTCCATCTGAGATTCTTCATCATCCTCTGAGGTGTCTTGTTCTTCAATCTTTGGTTGTTCTCTACCAAGCTTTGGAAAATCTTCTTCAAGATCATATGGTAAATTGACCTTCCTGCATGAATCTTCATACCATGAATTGTTCTCATCAAAAACTACATCTCTGCTTACCAAGAATCCTTTGTTGGTAGGGTTGTATAACCTGTAGCCCTTTTCATTGTTGTCATATCCAATAAATACACACCTTTTTGCTTTTGGATCCATCTTGCCTCTAACGTGTGAAGGAACATGAGAAAAAGCAATACATCCAAAAATTTTACAATGATCTAAGCTTGGTTTTCTTCCATTCCAAGCGTCATATGGAGTCATCCCATCAAGGGATTTTGAAGGCAACCTGTTAATCAAGTAAGTGGCTGTAGAAACAACCTCAGCCCATAAGTAATTAGGTAAATGCTTTTCATTTAACATAGACCTTGCAGCTTCAACAATTGTCCTATTCCTCCTTTCTGCCGCTCCATTTTGCTCAGGAGTGTACCTTGTAGTTACCTCTCTTTTGATTCCTCTTTCTTGAAGAAAGGAATCAAACTCATGGGAGAAGTATTCTCCCCCTCCATCTGACCTTAGCCTTTTTAGTGATTTACATGTTTGGTTCTCCACAAGAGCCAAATATCTTTTGAAACATGAAAAAACTTCATCTTTGTGTTTCATAAAGAATAGGATAGTCCATCTGCTGCAATCATCAATAAAGGAGACATAATACCAGCTTGATCCAGATATTGAAGCTTCCTTGCTAGGTCCCCATACATCTGTATGAACCAAATCCAAGAGATCTCCATGCATATAACCTTTCTTCATGAATGGTAACATGTGAGACTTTCCAAATTGACATGCACTACACTTATAAATCATATGTTGTTTTGACAAATTAGGGAGTCCAAGTACACTTTGGTCCCTGCAAATTTTCTTTAATGACCTTTCACCAATATGTGCTAACCTTTTTTGCCATACTTCCAATTCCGTGAGTGTCTGACTACCATAATTAAAGAGAGCAATGTTTCTAGTGTCCTGTAATTCAAATGTGAACAATCTACCTGTCTTTTCACCTTTTGCAATTTTTCTGAATCCTTGACTTGGATCTTCAACAAATGCTCCTGCCTTTGTGAACCTGACTTGCAACCCTTTCTCTACTATCTGCCCAACACTTATCAAATTCTTTATAATGGTAGGGACATACAGTACCTTACTGAGTAGGTTGATGTTTCCATCGGGTGCTATGACATTGCCTATTTTCTCCATAGGATGTCTTGTGTCATCTCTTGTTTGTACCTCATGCTTATTCCTTGGATCTTCTAAATCTGATAGGAGTGCCACATTTCCTACCACATGATTTGAACAACCTGAATCTATGTAGAAAACATGCTCATCAGATTTACCTTGTGGCATAGCCATGTTCATGATCAATAATGAATCCTCTTTGTTTGAGTCTTCTGTGTAGTTATTGTAGTCTCTCCTTCCTTTGTAGCCTCCTTGATAGTTTGAATTATTGTAGTTGTTGTAGTTGCCATGATAATTGTTGAACCTTCCTCTTGAGTAGCCATAACTTCCTCTATTGTATCCTCTGCCTCTTTGATTCCTGGAATTCCTAAAGCAATTTTCAGTTGTATGATTAGTTAATCCACAAATAGAACATGAGTTGGAGTCTTGGGATCTCCCCCTGCCTTGTCTACCTCCTCTTCCTCTACCTCTACCATGTCTTCCTCTACCTGCATAGTTAGCTTGATATGTACCTGCTTCATCATCCACTTTCTTTGCCTTTCCTTTGTTATCTTTGGACTTGCTTTTATCGGAGTACAAAGCTGAAGATTGATTACCTTTAGATTTTTCTCCATTTTTGATAAGCTTTGCCTCTTGAGTAAGTAGTTGTCCAATGAGTGTATTGAAATCAGGTACATGCATGTCCATGTACAAATCCATAGCTATGGTGAATGCTTCCCACTTGTCATCTGCCTTCAAGCCATTGATGACCTGCCTTACAATTTGCTCTTCATCTATTACCTCTCCAATGCTTCCCAACTGATTTGTTATGTCCTTGAGCTTTGTGACAAAATCAGTCACATTTTGTTTGGGAGCCTTCTTGAGAGTTGTGAAATCCAGCCATAGTTGATGCTTCCTAGCTTTAGTACTTGAAGAAAAGAAAGCTTCAAGTGCATCCCACACTTCCTGAGATGTCTTACAACTTCTAATGTGAGGCAACAAAAAATCTGAGATAGAGTTCAGGAGATAAGACCTTGCAAGTGCATCCTTGGAGCACCATGTGCTCAATCTTTCTTGCTCTTCTTGTGTTGGTTGACTTTTGTTCCTGAAACTTGGCATAACTTCATCTCCAGCCACATAACCATATAAACTTCTACCTTGGAGATAAGCTTCCATTCGTAGTGACCAAAGTTGAGTAGTTACCTCTGTCCACTTTGTCAATTGATGAAGGAAATCCATCTGCCATGTTGTCCAACCTTGCTCTGATACCACTGTGAAGAGATGGATAGGTATGTGCTTCAAGATGAAGAGGTGTTGCAAAATCCTTGATCTACACTAGCCAAATGAACTCCAGGAATATGTAGTGGGCCCTTTTAGCTTGCCAATGGATGTATTAGACACCCTATGTACCTTGAAAGATCACTCTCAAAAAGATAGATCAAAACAGATAAGTTGGAGTTAGCTCAGAGGTGAAAAACTTGCTATTTTGGTTCATACACCTGTCTAGTGTTTTGCATAATTCTCTGAGCACAACAGCAATTAGCTTAAGTCCTCTTGGGGAAATCTAGATAACTTAAAGAGCTAATTTTCAAGAGTAATCTCATAAAAAGTAATGAACCACACAGTGCGAATGAGTTTTAACAAGTGATGACATCATCCCGATTTTCACGGGCTGCTACAGTTTGAGACTAGTGAGCAAAACAATGAACATAACTCCAGATTTAAGAACTTAATGATTATGGAAATTTGTATGGTTATACTAGACAGTAATCTGAATTCAACAAGCTTTGAATCATTGCATTTGGATACGTAACCACTGAGAAATGGCTCTGACAAGATGCGTGAAAAAGTCCGGTACCTGACAGAGAAGTGAAGATGAACAGACACTGTTGACTTCAATTGAATATAACTGAAGATTGCAACATCCAAATGACATGAAAATTTGTGAGCATATAGAAGACTTATAGAGCTAACTCTACCAAGTTAAATGCCTGAAAAGGATGCACCAAGCTCAGAGAAACCATCTCTGCAATCTGACTAAGAAAACTGAGAGATATGGCAGTGGGTAGTACACTTCACAAGAACATGGAAATATGAACCCAAATGATAATGAAAATGAAAGTATATTGCTTGTACAATACAATGGACTTACTGATACATATGTGTGCCTTGGAATCACACCTTGATATGGCATAAAGCTCAGCTCTTGGAGGTCTTCACATAGGTCTCTCTAACCACGACTAAAACTGCCATCTATTTATAGTTGAGTTTGGGAGGCTAACTTCCCTCAATCACTCTCCAATCAATCAATGATTGATTTGATTCTCTACCTACCACAAATCATGAATTCGTGGCTCCTCTTTCCCTTTTTGATCAAGTGGACTCAACCACTTAAGATTCTCTCACTTTTACATTAAGTAAACTCTTTAAAAGTTACAAGAGGTAGTTCACAAGTGAACTTTGCATAGCCTTCATTTTAAAGTTTCTTCTATGACTTTGTGGGACTCAAGCCAATACTTAGGCTTGTCATAGACTTGCTCCAACAATTCCTTCTTAGGACGCTATGAGTACTGGAATCTTGAACATTAGCATACATTACAGAGGTGTTACACATATACATTATCTTCTAGAGACCACTATTACATGAATACATGATGTCTTTGGGAATCTTGGAATAAATATACTGATTTCTATTTTTCCAAATAAACCACAAGATGTGGTTCCTAATCAAGTGCCAATACATCATATCCATTTTGTAACAGACTCCACTAGCTAGGCAGAAAGAATGCAGACAATAAAGAAAAGAGTCAGCAAATATATCATCAGCAATAGTTATCATGTTGGTATCATCAGCAAACATCTGCAGGCCAAGCTGCGATTTAGAGCAAGGAATTTGAATACCTCTGATAGTTCCTTGGCTCATGCAATCTCCTCTAACCAACCACCCAAGAGCATCACTACAAATGGCAAAGAGAAGAGGAGCTAGAGGGCAACCTTGTCTAATGGATCTGTAGAGTCTAAAAGGCTCAAAGATTTGGCCATTGATAGCAACCCTAGAATTAGCATTACCAAAAAGAATACTCATAAAATTAATGAACTTTTTACCCAAACCAACATCATCAAAGGACAGAAGAATAAAATCCAACTCAACTCTATCATCGGCTTTGTCAAAGTGAGCTTTAAATAAAAAGGTGTTAACATGAGTCTCTCTGGCATAATCCATACCTTCCCATATGGATATGATAGCATCAAGGATATACCTACCCTTAATGAACCCCTTTTGCTCATGGAGAATGATATCTTCCATAATAGGACTAAGCCTATGGGCAAGAGTAGAGGCATAAATTTTGTAAAGAGAAGTCATACAAGAGATAGGTGTCCAGTTGTTTAGGTCATCCTTGGATCCTTTCTTGTGAATCAGCTTTATGACTCCAGAATTGATGAAGAAAGAAAGGGTACCTCTCCTTATGCCTTCTTGCTAGATCAAGAGAATGATGGGCACTAGAAAATCAATGAGCTCCTGAGAAAACTCATTCAGAATACAGTCATACCATGTGACTTGTAGGGATTCAATTTACAAATGGTTAATCACCGACAGAGAGGGGCAGGTCCTGGATAGCAGCGAGAGACAGAGATGTCATTTTCTTTCTCTTTATGGCAATCATGGCTCTAGCACACTAGATATCCTCCCTTCTCTTGGGAGGCACAGAGAAAAAATTCATAAAGAAGCAAAATCCCTCCTGCAAGTTGTCAGAGCTAGAGGTAGCATATCCCGTAGAAGCCTTTTTCAACATAGGAACAAAATCTAGAGATTTCTTCTTTTTGGAAAGCTCAAACATATGCTTGTTCGGTTTGCCCATCTTTCCTAACCAAAACTCTCTTCATGTGGCAAGGGCAACACTAGCTAAGAGGTAGTCTTCCAATCTTAACCTATTCTGAAGGTTGAGGATCCCCTTACTAGAATCATTGCTTCCATTAGGAGAGATCTTAATATTTTCTATCTCCTGAATAATCATCATTCTTCTCTTGAGTCTCACCTGTTGGTGTAAATCACAAGCCTACACATTTGGCTTGCAAGATATCTTGAAGATCTTACATATGTGAAGAACCATAGGAACCATTGCTAGTGGTTAATTACCACTTTTATCTCATTGTAAAAGTCAAATTGACTTGGAATCTCTTGTAATCACCTACCAAAAGGATTCATGGAAAAGTTAGTTGTTTGATTGAATGAATATCTCCTAGTATATAGGAGCTTGATCATAGGGAGCCAAAAGTTTGAATTTGAATTCAAACTTTTACTCATTCCTTATAAAAATGGACATAAAAAGTCGCAGGCAGAGATGATCACTCCCGAGCCTCTCATTACTCATTTTGAGTGAGTGTGAGGTCTACACTCTAGCCCACACCTCTCTACACCATTTGCAATGAAGTTCATGCCAATGGAGTTGTATACAACTGTTTATTAATACATACATTCACCTTGTCCATCTCTGAGTTCTCTGTTAGTCTACTCAAAAGTCTCGCAACTTGTGAAGGGCATATCTCGGTCAATTCTTCACCAAATTCAGTGATTCAAAGCTTTTTATATTCCAATTGAAGTTATCTACATGCTGCCAAAGTTTGAAGAGATTCTATTCAGCCATTTTGGAGAAATCTGTGTCGAAGTGACCTCTAGTCATTTTCTGCTACAGTCCTAAAAAGTCGGGGGTATAGCTTAACTTGCTAAATTGATTTCTCTAAGCATAGTTTATCTTTTTACATCATTCCACTTGGAATAGGCAGCTTACTAAGTAATTAGATACCCCTAAAAGGAATGTGTCCAATTCCTACTGTGCTGGTCATATTGAGCAAAATACCTAGCAGGTGTCAAGACATAAATAGAAGGTTTTCTAGAGTTTGTGAATTTCAGAGTTATCTGTTTTGACTCAACCATTGCACAAATCATTTCCAAAGTACATATGACATTTTATGGTGTCATTGGAATGCTAAGGAGGTCTACTTATCAAGTCTGAAGCAAAAGAGGGTTGGTACAAAGTAGGTTTTAGCAGTACCTACTCAGTCTCTTGGAGCATCCATCCATCTTTCCCAATAGTGGTATCAGAGCAAGTTAAGGTAAAATGGGAGATGTTTTTCCTTCATTTATTGATAAATTGGACAGGAACAACTATCAAGCATGGTCTCTAAGGATGAAGACCTACTTACAAGGAAGGAGTCTCTATGGATACATCTCAGGAGATGAGGAATTGCCCTCATTCAAAACAAGAGGATTACCAACCAAGGAAGAACATGAAAGGCTCAACACATGGTGTGCTAAGGATGCATTGGCAAGGTCTTATTTACTCAACTCTATATTTGATTTTCTTTTGCCACATATTAGAAATTGTACGACATCCCAAGAGACTTGGGAAACCTTGTCATCATATTTTTCTTCCAACACAAGGGCTAGGAAAAATCAGTTGTGGATTGAATTCACAACATTAAGGAAGCGACCTAAGCAAGCTGTTTCAGAATTTGTGACCAAGATTAAAGATGTAGTAGATCAGTTAGCAAGCATAGGAGAGGAGATTGAAGAAGAACAGATTGTAAGGCAAGTGATCAATGGGATCAAGGCTGATGACAAATGGGAAAGCTTCACCACTGCTATGGATCTTTACATGGACATGCACACTCCAGATCTCACAACTCTTATGGGACAATTGTTTACTCATGAAGCAAAGCTCAACAAGAATGGAGTGTTGGAAATGTTAAGACTTGTGATGGAAATCAGAATTTGTTGAGCAGGGTACTCTATGTACCAACCATTACAAAAAACTTGATGAGTGTTGGTCAGATTGTGGAGAAAGGTTTGGAGGTTAGATTCAACCAATATGGAGCATTTGTGGAGGATCCAAGGCATGGGTTCAAGAGGATTGCTAAAGGTGAAAAATCAGGTAGACTTTTCACTTTTGAGTTAGAAGATACAAAGAATATTGCACTATACAATTATAAAGATCAAACATTTTCAGAGCTTGAGATTTGGCACAAGAGGTTAGGACACATAGGAGAAAGAACCTTGAAACAAATGTGCAGGTACCAATGTGTGCTTGGGATACCCAATGTATCCAAGCAACATATGATTTATAAGTGTGGTGCTTGTCAATTTGGGAAGTCTCACAGGTTACCCTTCTCAAAAAAAGGATACATGCATGAAGACTACCTAGAGCTTGTCCACACAGATGTATGGGGACCAAGCAGAGACCCCTCTGTCTCAGGATCAAGGTGCTATGTGTCTTTCATTGATGATTATAGCAGATGGACTGTATTATACTTCATGAAGCACAAGGATGAGGTATTTAATTGCTTTAAAAAATATCTTGCACTAGTTAAAAATCAGACAGGAAGGAATTTGAAAAGGCTAAGGTCAAATGGAGGAGGTGAGTACTTCTCCAATGAATTTGAAGACTTCTTACAGGACAGAGGCATCAAAAGAGAAATAACCACAAGGTATTCTCTTGAACAGAATGGGGTAGCTGAGAGAAGAAATAGATTAATGGTTGAGACAGCTAGGTCTATGTTGAATGAGAAAAAATTACCTAACTATCTATGGGCCGAAAGTGTTTCTACTGCCACTTACCTCATAAACAGGTTACCATCTAAGTCTCTTGATGGTATGACTGTTGTATATTATTGAAAAATGCATTGTTAAAGTATTATATTATTAATGTATTAATATGTTTTTTTGATGTTGGGATTCATGGTAAACAGAGATGTTGTCTTTGATGAAAATGACTCTTGGTATGAGAATGAATGCAGGAAGGTTAAGTTACCCTATGATTTGGAAGAGGAATTTCCAAGTCTTACAAAGGAGGAACCTACTCAGAGTGAAGACTCAAGTTCAGATGATGAAAATACTATCAATCTTGAAGAATTCAAAGCATGGAAGTCCAAATGCAAAATGAAGATGAAGAAGCTTGAGGACATACCTGAATCTTCAACTCAACCATTTAGAAGATCACAAAGAGAAAGCAAAAAGCCTATCAGATATGGGTATGATACATCTCTTGTTACTAAACATTCTGTTTATCTTGCCAAAGATTTGTCAAATGAAGAACTAGGATCATATGAAGAAGCAATAATCAAATCAAAATGGAAAGAAGCTATGGATGAGGAAATTGATGCACTCAAAGAGAGTGACACATGGGAGTTAGTACCTAAGAAGGATTCCATGAAGGTTATAGGCTCCAGGTGGATCTATAAGCTTAAAAGAAATCCTGATGGCACAATTAATAGGTACAAAGCCAGATTGGTGGCCAAAGGTTTTGCACAAACCGAAGGCATTGACTATGAGGAGACATTCTCACCTGTGGCCAAGATGCCAACCCTCAGAGTGTTGGTAAGTTTGGCTGCATCAAAAAATTGGAATATGTACCAATTGGATGTCAAGAATGCTTTCTTGAATGGATGGATTTCAGAGGAGGTGTATATGTCACAACCTCTTGGCTATGAGGACCCTAAGAAGGTAAAATATGTTTGCAAATTTAAAAAGGCTTTATATGGATTGAAGCAGGCACCTAGGGCATGGAATTATAGGTTAACTACATACCTCCATGTCAGAAAGGTCGTCTGCTCCGATGAACTCCCCAATTTTGGGAGCGATTACTCAGAGATGTGGACACGGAGATCGATGCATACCTTGTACCGCCCAGCCACGTACCTCTTCTCTCGATCTTTACACTCCATAATTGGAGTGACTTGTGGCAACTCACATGAGTGCCACATGGCACTCATGTGTGTGCCTTCTAGTGAAACCCCAAGAGATGGTTCACACCATCTCTTCTATAGGGAATCCCTTTATAACATTTCCTTCCCCTTAACTCCATTTTTGTCCTCAAAAATGGTATTGGAAGGTCTAGAAATCAAGAGAATGGTACTCCCACTACATCCCCATGTATATACATACATGGTCCTGTCTCCGTGTTGTTTCCCCATATCCTTCCCCTTAAGAAAACTCTTGGGAAGGTTAACTAAAACTGGGAAACCGTCTCTGTAGGGTGCTAACCCGCTCCCATGTGGCACTATCTTCTGAACTATCTTTCCACTTTACTAGACACTCTTTATACAAGTGACTCCTCGTCCGTTTCTCTCGAGTGCGTAGTATGCTCTCTGGCTCATGTGGAATAGATTGAACAGAAATAGGCTCTACTACCTCACTATCTGGAATGAGGTTGTCAGATTCACCCAGCCTTTTCTTAAGCCGGCTAACATGAAAAACTGGATGGATTTGACTATTCTCTGGAAGTTGGAGCTGGTAAGCCATCTTTCCTATTCTCTTAAGTATTTGGAAAGGTCCACAATACCTAGGAGATAATTTTGGACAAGGTCCCGTCTTCATGGTTTCAGACCTAGATGGAACTCTAAGATAGACTTGCTCTCCTATCTCAAAGTTGATATCTCTTCTTTGAGGGTCAGCATAGGCTCTAGCCCTATCCTGAGCTTTCCTAATGCTGTCCTTAGCAAGTCTAAGTATATCATTCATTTCTTCCAAGAAGTCCTTTGCAGCTTGAACTTTTTCATTCTGCAAGCCTACTGCATAAGGAGCCCTTGGCTGAAACCCATACATAAGCATAAATGGACTATGCCCAGTGGAAGAGTGCTTGGCACTATTATATGCAAACTCTACTATAGGTAAGTACTCCTCCCAATTAGTTTGCCTTTCATTCACATATGCTCGAAGCATATCCTCTAGGATTTGGTTAACCCTTTCTGTTTGCCCATCCGACTGTGGATGCTCGGCCGTACTCATGCTAAGCTTTGTATCCAACCTTTTGAAGACCGCTCTCCAAAAGTGGCTAGTGAACTTCCTATCCCGATCAGAAACTATGTCTAAAGGAAGACCATATAACCGGTATAGGTTCTCTACAAAGAGTCTAGCCAACTCAGGTGTCTTCACTGTAGTATGTGTCGGAATAAACCTAGCCATTTTGGTTAACCTATCCACAATTACCCAGACCGAGTCGTGCCCTCTCTGTGTCTTAGGTAATCCGACTATAAAGTCCATGGAGATACTCTCCCACTTCCCATTGGGAATATCCAATGGGTGGAGTAGCCCTCCAATCCTTAATCTCTCAGCTTTGTTGACCTGGCATTTATTGCACTTAAGCACATACTCTAGGACGTCCTTATGAAGTCCAGGCCAATAAAACTGCCTCTTAACAAGATCATAAGTCTTGTTAACTCCTGGGTGTCCCGCACTAGGTGTGTCATGACACTCATATAAAATATGCCGTCTCATCTCAGTATCTCTAGGGACACACACCTTACCTTTATATAACAGATATCCATCATGGACACTGTAATTCTTCCACTTGAATCCTTCTTGAGTACCCGTCGATACTCCATCCTCATTGGAAACCCGTATATCACGATCCCCATTCTCTATGGCTTCCCAAATCTCGGAATATGCAGGATCAAGCCTACATTTCCCTCTAATAGACTCAAGTAGCTCGCTAGTGATCTGAGTAAAACTCAGTCCATTGAGCATAGGCATGCGGCTAAGTGAATCAGCCACTACATTAAACTTTCCCTTCCTATACCTAAGCTCATAATCAAACTCTTGAAGGGTCTCTGCCCATCGGGCCTTACGACCTTTAAGGTCTGTTTGATTAGAGAGCCACTTAATGCTCTCTTGATCAAACACTATCGTAACTTTGGCACCATATAAATAATGACGCCACTTCTTCAAAGCATGGACTATTGCATACAACTCCTTCTCATAGACGGAGTAATTCTTTTGAGCCGGTTCTAGTTTCTTGCTCTCAAAAGCTAATGGTCGACCATCCTGAACTAAAACCGCTCCTATAGCAAAATCACTCGCGTCAGTCTCAACCACAAATGGTTTATTGGGATCTGCTATATGTAAAAGTGGAGCTGTAGCAATTGCTACCTTCAACTTTTCCATACTTTGCTTCTGTTCGTCTCCCCAATGAAAGGTTTTCCCTTTCCCTTTAAGTTGTTCCGTCATCGGAACAGCAATTTTGGCATAGTTCTTAATGAATCTTCGATAGAAACCTGATAAACCTAGGAAGATCTGCAGCTCCTCCAGGTTCCGTGGATGTGGCCATTCCATAATAGCCCTTACTTTTTCGGGATCCATCTGGATTCCATCTTGGGAGACTATATGCCCAAGGTACCTAACCTCTGTTTTGAAAAATTCACACTTTGACTCCTTAGCAAAGAGCGAATTTTCCCTTAGCACTTGAAATACTTTTTTCAAGTGTTCCAAGTGCTCCTGTTCTGATGCACTATAAATCAGAATGTCATCTAAAAAGTCTACTACAAAGTGTCCTAGATAAGGCCGTAAAACACTGTTCATGAGTTTCATGAAAGTGGCAGGAGCATTGGTGAGACCAAAAGGCATCACCAAAAACTCATAGTGCCCATATCTAGTCCTAAATGCAGTTTTAGGGACATCCTCTGCCCTAATCCTGATCTGATGATATCCTGATCTAAGGTCAAGCTTGGTAAAATACCTAGCTTGATGTAACTGATCAAATAGATCTTCCAACCTAGGCATTGGAAATCTATTTTTGATAGTTACCTTATTAAGTGCTCTATAATCTATACATAGTCTCATAGAGCCATCTTTCTTTTTAACTAGGAGCATTGGCGATGCCCATGGTGAGTTACTAGGTTTGATGAAGCCTTTATCTAAATAGTCCTGCAATTGCTTCTCAACCTCCTCATGCTGAGAAACACTAAGCCTATAAGGTGGTCTACAAATAGGGTTAGTGTTAGTAACAACTTCTATGGCATGGTCAATGTCCCCTCTCTCAGGTGGTAGCCCTCTAGGTAAGTCAGTGGGAAAAACATCTCTGAATTCAAACATAAGATCCTTAAAACTTTTAACTACACACTCTTGCAAAAAAGAATAGTAGAAAGTCCTGTTCATATTTACATTCAAAGCATGAAAATATACATCAGATGAGCTGTCTATACAATGCTCCATATCATGACTATACAATAAAAACATATCCTGTACATGCTGTGAACAACAGAGACTATACAACTCTAATGATGAGATGAGAGGTGCACTAGGTACATCTCTCTCTCCCTGAATATAAACTGTACTTCCATTCTTTTCAAACTCGAGTGTGTTATTTTGATAGCTGCGTTTAAGTGTATCTCCCAACCCCCATAACCACTCTCTTCCTAAAACTAGATCTGTCCTCTCCATGTTCATAATTTGGAAGTCCATATGATCTGTATAATCCTGCATCTTGACTTCCAAATTGGATACCATAGTATCCCATATTCTTTTATCTTGCCCTTGCATCATAGATACAATGTATTTATGTGCACTAGGCTGTTGGGGAATCTTCAATTTCTTGACCAAAGCATAGTTTATGAAGTTATGAGTGGCAGAGTCATCTATCATGACTCGCACCCTGGTCCCGTATACACTACCATGTAGCTTGACCAAGTCATGTGGTCCAAACTGCGGTGACCACAATGACTGAGTCAAACAACACGTGTGCTCTATATCCTCGTGCATCACCTCCACTCCCTTGCAACTAGAGCTGCCATGAATGGGAAGGGTCTGCACTAGGTGGACCGCCTTTTTGCCCCTTTCAGGAGCCGTACTAGACTCTGGTCCTTTCTTCTTTTCTTCCCCCTTCTTGAGTGGACAATTCCACTGTGAGTGGCTAGGGGATAGGCACCTAAAACACAGGTTTTCTCTTTTGGCCTTCTCAAACTGGTCTGTGGATAGCTTGGGCCCTTGTGATCTTTGTTTTTTAATAAAAACCTTGTTTTTCCCAAAAGGCAACTTTTTCTTAAATTTAGTAGTGCTAAGAGGTTTAAGGGGCTGATCCGTCTCCATAGGAGTATACTGAGGACGGTTATGGTCCTCATATATCTGTGCATATTTGATCGCCTCCTCAAACGTCTTAGGGGCATTCCTCCTGACTTCCCTCTTTATGGCTTTATCCAAGCCCCTAACAAACCCTCTGGTCTTCTGAAAATCATCTAGACCCTTAAGCTTCAAAGTGATCTCTCTATAGTGAGATAGATAAACTGAAAGAGGCCTGCCTCTTTGAGTTATCCTATCCCACTCATCCCAATTCCTCTCCTCTTCATTTTCAGGAAGAAACTCTTTTAGAAAAAGAGTCTCAAACTGAGTCCAGTCACTAGGGATAGAGTTTGCCTCCTTAAGACTCATCCACCACTTATAAGCACGCGGGCCGAGGGAGAGACTCGCCTCTAGCACACGATACTCAGGTGGGGTGCCCTTCAATTGATGCAAATCTTGCCACTTTTGTAAAAAGGTGTAGATTGCATCCTTATTCCTGTCTCGGTCATCCCCCGTGAAGGTTGGTGGTTTTAAGTCTTTCAGGAGGGGAGCTTCCCTAGAGCTCTCTCCTTTAAATTTACTAGGAAGAGTAGTCTCTTTCCTAGTAATCTCTAGAGGAATGGTAGGAGTCTCTCTTTCCTTCCTAGCTAGGAAAGAAGTGACACTAGTCTCAAGAGAGATCATTTGAGACTTAAGTTGCTGTATAAGAGATGTAATGCTACCCAAATCTTTCTCTAACTTGAGGGTTTGCTCTTTCAAGTCAATGAATTGGTCACGAGTGACAAATTCATCTATAAGCTCTTCATAAGTGTACTCTTGCTGTGAAGGCTCTTTTTCTTCTATATTCTCTTCTATTTCTTGTCCTAACTCTACTTCTTCCATCCTAGCATCTTGATCCTCTAGTTGCTCTCTAGGTGGAGAAGTGGTCTCAACTAATTGTTTGCCTTTATTTTCCATGTTTAAATACCCTTCCCCCGTTTGCTAACTAGAGAGTATGAAAATGAATGGAAGTAGAGTTAAAATATGCAAGAAGAAGAGAGATATAACACAAGAACACTTCCCTGATACAAAGTAGTGTTGCGGAAGCTAAATCCAGGTGGTCCTTGATGCTTCAAGCCGCTGATTTTAAGTCCTCGCCAGTCCCAAAAAAAAAAATTGGAAATGTCCGCTTGGTCCGGGGAGGTTCTAGACACCATAAACCATCCAAAACAACACCAAAAGTGCGTAGGAAAAGCCTCAAACGGGCAAACTGAATGCAACTGAAAAATTTCAGAAATTTTCCAATCCTCGCCAGTCCACAAAGTGTTGTCCAGCACCTGCACTTCAAAAATTTGAGACAATCCCAAGTGAAAAAATTGGATTTGGAGTCCGGATGAGAAAAAACTAGGCCCGGGAGTAGCCGCCTAGTTCCTGCTGAAGCGCTGCAGAGAAATTTTGATAGGGCAAATCTCTTCCAAATCCAACACCGATGGTCTCTGAGCGAAGCTTGAAAGCGTAGCTTCGAAACGTGACCAAGATTTTGAAAATCCGATATGGTATGAAGAAGATATGGTCCGGAGAAGTGAGGTATGTCACCGGTGGGAAGTGAAAAGCTTCATCTTCATGAATAGATAGGTTTGGAAAGCTCAAAACTGAGGAATGAAAGCTTCTTTCACCAAACCAACACCCCCCATCCCATAACCACAGCCCGTATTACATATGTGCATCCTCATTTGATCAAGATTTTGATCCATGACATCACATTTGTTCTTCTAATTCCCCAAAAAAATTCGAATTTTACTTATCTTTGAATTGGAGTGGCTTCGAAAATTTCTGAACTGTCAGAGGGCGCCTTTGATGGAGCAAATTATCCCACATAGGGGCGCTGCAGGCGAAGGAGAAGCCTATAAAGCTAAGAGCATAACATGCTCTCTTTCACCTTGGAGTGGGGAGGGAGGAGCAAAGCTCCCCCTCGTGGGCTGGCGGATGCCTTCGGGCCTTTCTGATCGCGGGCCGCCTGTGGGCCGTCTCTGATCGTGCGCCGCCTGTGGGCCGTCTCTGATCGTGCGCCGCCTGTACTTGATGATGGTTGTCCCGTCGCCGTCTGGCTCTGATACCAATGTCAGAAAGGTCGTCTGCTCCGATGAACTCCCCAATTTTGGGAGCGATTACTCAGAGATGTGGACACGGAGATCGATGCATACCTTGTACCGCCCAGCCACGTACCTCTTCTCTCGATCTTTACACTCCATAATTGGAGTGACTTGTGGCAACTCACATGAGTGCCACATGGCACTCATGTGTGTGCCTTCTAGTGAAACCCCAAGAGATGGTTCACACCATCTCTTCTATAGGGAATCCCTTTATAACACTCCAAGACCAAGGTTTTGTCATGAGCAAGGCAGATACTTCTCTGTTCATCAAGAGAAGTAATTTAGAGGTAATATATCTTTGTGTTTATGTTGATGACATCATCATTACAGGTAATGATGTCAATGGAATCAGATATATCAAAAGTCAAATGATGAAGGAGTTCAAGATCAATGATCTTGGTCTATTGAAGTATTTTCTAGGACTTGAATTAGTCTACACTAATTCAGGGATATACATCACTCAGAAAAAATACATACAGGATATGTTGAAGAAGTTTCACTTGCAGGATGCCAAAGTAGCAAGCACTCCAATGGAGGTAAACCTAAAACTAAGTGCCCATGAAGGTGATGAAGTCAATGGCATTACAGGCTATCAAAGTATGGTGGGTAGCTTGAACTATGCTACCTTAACAAGGATAAATATTGCATATGGAGTTAGTGTGCTAAGTCAATTTATGCACAAGCCAAGGATACCTCACCTAGAGGCTGCTAAGAGAATCTTGAAGTATCTCAAGGGTACACAGAACCATGGTTTGTACTTCCCTTACACTTCAAATATTGATATAAAAATTTATTCAGATGCAGATTGGGCAGGATGCAAGGATGATAGGAGAATCACTTCTGGATATATTTCTTTTGGAGGTGACAAACCAATTTCATGTTCTTCAAAGAAGCAACCTACTGTTGCTTTGTCTTCCACAGAGGCAGAGTCTAGAGGACTGGCTAATGCCACACAAGAAGCAATATGGATTAAGCTTTTGTATACAAAATTGGGATTATATACTAGGTCACCAATTATCTTTGGAGATAATACAAGTTCTCTTCACCTTGCAGCTAATCCTATTTATCATGCTAGGACCAAACACATAGAGGTCCACTACCATTATGTGAGAGAGAAGTTGATAAGCAAGGACATTCAAATAACCTATGTATCAACCAACATGCAATGTGCAAATTTGTTAACTAAAGCTTTGGATGGAACCAAACTTTGCAGGTTCAAATCCATGATAGGATTGCAGGATATACTTGAAGATTGAAGATGAAGACTTAAGCCACAATGTTTGGCTTGAGGGGGAGCTGTTGGTGTAAATCACAAGCCTACACATTTGGCTTGAAAGATATCTTGAAGATCTTACATATGTGAAGAAGCATAGGAACCATTGCTAGTGGTTAATTACCACTTTTATCTCATTGTAAAAGTTAAATTGACTTGGAATCTCTTGTAATCACCTACCAAAAGGTTTCGTGGAAAAGTTAGTTGTTTGATTGAATGAATATCTCCTAGTATATAGGAGCTTGATCATAGGGAGCCAAAAGTTTGAATTTGAATTCAAACTTTTACTCATTCCTAATAAAAATGGACATAAAAAGTCACGGGCAGAGATGATCACTCCCGAGCCTCTCATTACTGATTTTGAGTGAGTGTGAGGTCTACACTCTAGCCCACACCTCTCTACACCATTTGGCAATGAAGTTCATGCCAATGGAGTTGTATACAAGTGTTTATTAATACATACATTCACCTTGTCCATCTTTGAGTTCTCTATTAGTCTACTCAAAAGTCTCTCAACTTGTGAAGGGCATATCTCAGTCAATTCGTCACCAAATTCAGTGATTCAAGCTTGTTGGATTCAGATTGAAGTTATCTACATGCTGCCAAAGTTTGAAGAGATTCTATTCAGCCATTTTGGAGAAATCTGTGTCGAGGTGATCTCTGGTCATTTTCTGCTACAGTCCTAAAAAGTCGGGGGTACAACTTAACTTGATTAATTGATTTCTCTAAGCATAGTTTATCTTTTTACATCATTCCACTTGGAATAGGTAGCTTACTAAGCTAATTAGATACCCCTAAAAGGAATTTTTCCAATTCCTACTCTGCTGGTCATACTGAGCAAAATACCTAGCAAGTGTCAAGACATAAATAGAAGGTTTTCTAGAGTTTGTGAATTTCAGAGTTATCTGTTTTGACTCAACCATTGCTCAAATCATTTCCAAAGTACATAGGACATTTTATGGTGTCATTGGAATGCTAAGGAGGTCTACTTATCAAGTCTGAAGCAAAGGAGGGCTGGTAAAAAGCAGGTTTTGGCAATACCTACTCAGTCTCTTGGAGCATCCATCCATCCTTCCAAATATCACCTCCATAGCCTTAGCTTTGTAAATGGTGAACAACTTTTGGATATCTTTAATACCATTCTACCAGGCAACAAGGGGGGACATATGGCAGGAAAAGTGGATCTTAAAATGATTGATGGTCTCTTCTTTGACATAAGGGATCTTAAGGAGGGAGACATCTAGGTGAGGCCAACTAGGCTTGTGATCACGAGAGTTAGCATATATCTTAGTAACTGATCAAACAATTGAATATTAGTATCAAGCACACATTTGAAATGCCACAGGTCTTCGAACCTAGCTAAATTGATGTACACCCTACCTAACCTGGCTGACAAAGAATTATTGGAATTTCTGTTCCACCAAGTATGACCTATAGAGGAAGTACAATAGAAAAGGTTAAGAGAATTAATCAAGTGATACCAGCTATGTTTTTCACTTCCTTGAAGGATATTATCTCTATTGCCATGTTTATCATCACTGCTTAGCACCATATTAAAATCACCAGTTAGCAAAACATCACCTTCTAAACCAAAAATTTCTTCCTAGTAGGTAGATCTGACAGAAGAGCTGTTAGAAGCATAAACACTAGCAATAGTGAAATTCAAAGGATGCTTACACTTAAGAGCAACCCACTGCTTAATATCACTTTGAATAACTTCTTCAACTAGATGACGTAAGTCAGAAGAAATACCAATTGCAGAACCACATTTTCCATTGAAATGGTTGATGAGAAACCAAGAATGCTTGCTAGATAAGATTTGAAGATTAGAAAGCAACTCAATAGCAGCAACTTTAAGTTCTTGTAAACAAATGAAATCAAGATGATGAGTAGAATCCATCAACCACTTGTTGAACACCTTAGCCCTATTGGGATTTGTGATCCCCTTGATGTTAAAAGAAATGGATTTAATAACATCCATTATGATAGTAATGAAACCAAAAACAGGATAGCAAAAAACTGAGTTAGAACAAACAAGCAGTAGTTAGATCAAACAGACCCATTAGGTCCTATGATTTTTATTAGGCTTGATAGCTGACCCTGAGACTCTCATCTGTTCTTTCCTCTTACTTTTATTTTTATCTTTAGGCTTTAGTTTCTTTCCAACTGGAGTAGGGTTACCTTTAGCAGAAGACTATTTGGACTAAGAGCTATTAAAAAAATGTTGCTCAAATTTTTCATGATTTTCTTTACCTGAATCTTCTTGTTCTGAAGAGCTTGGAGAGATAGATTTATCTTTGTTGCCATTTTGGGACTTGTTTTTCTTTTACTAAGTTGAGTCCATCCTTCATCATTCACTTGATTTATAAAATACTGCTCATCTTATTTACCTCCTATTTGGCTAGAATCTGGTATCTGAGCATCACTGACAATTGTCTTCTTCCACATCTTGATATGGGTTCTGCACATTGCCTAAAAGAGCCTCAAATTTATTTGACGAATGAACATTATTCATCTTCTTACCTTTCGTACTTGTGATGTCCACCCAAAGTACTAGCTCCATCTTTATCGGGTAACTTTACATGCTCTTTATCAACATCCATAATATTAGAATGCATTTCAGTGGTTTTACTTAACTGAGGACAATCTTTGATCATATGATGCTTCTTATACCAATGGAAGGAGGCATTTGGAAGATTCCTATAAAACACTTTTTGCACATGGAGTTTAAGACCATGAAAATACTTAATTATTAATTCAATCTTCACACTGTTAGCAGTGTCAATTTCCACTAACAATTGAGGATCCCACCTAGGATTAAAACCATTCCTATGTTTCTGCCCCATGACTTTCCCAATTATACTCCCAAGTTTTTCTATCCATGGATAATACTCAATAGGCAAGTTAGGGAACTCAATCCAGATAGGTATATTGGTAGGCTTAGGGCCCCTAGGGTTAAACCCAAGATACCATTTAAAAAAGGAAATGGGAGTATTCTGAATCAACCAATGCCCTTCAACAATCACATGCACAACAATGTTGACATTATCAAAGAAAAACAAAAAAATATGTTTTGCAAATACTGCACATGATTAAAAAAGAGGCCCTTGGACTCCCAATGGATCCTAATCCAATTCCTTAGATTTTCCTGGGCAGGGCATGGTCCATGGCAAAGAAAAATCACAACCCTATCAAAAAGATGGTTGTGCCAATTAGTCAATGAATTTCTATCGATATTCAAAGTATTATCCTCGTCATCCTCAACCTTAGGGTCTATGTTGATATTGTGGGTACAGGTGTCCTCATTACTATTCTGATTAGTAAGAGCCTCATCAATTTTCTCTTTTCCTTTAATGTCATCGGACAGAGAAGCAACAAAAAGTTCATTGTTAAACATTGAAAAAGGAGTTCGACCTTGGCTCTACACAACCTGAGAATAGTTGGGGCCATCCTTAGCAACCGAATAAATGTTCATGGGGGGAGGGACTGAGATTTCTTTAAGGTTTCTGTTAACCCTAGAAATCACTTCAGTACGAGCTCGAGCCACACTTCAGTCGTTCAACTCCGTATTAGATAAGGTAAGTGCACCATCATCAAGGTACACTTGCTTTCTTGCTTCGACATCACCCTTACCACGATTATTATAAAAAACACTATGGTTACCTGAACGAGCAGCAAAGGGCTAGCATTGTGAATATCCATTTTGTAATTTGTCATGCAAAACCATTGAGCGGATGAGCCTAGCAACGACCACGCACCATTGTTACTTCCGCTTGACAGAAGCACAGTATAAATAGACCTTCGGCAAGGGTTCTGACGCCAAGCAAACGGCCCACGACCCAAGAGAGGTGACGCCAATACAATCAGGAGCCCGCCATAACTAGGGTTCTCTACAGCTCACTTATTTCGATCATCTTCACTTACAGCTGCAATTTTCAAAGACTATAACTCTCAACTTGTTCTTTCTTGTTATGTAATTAAAGTCCCAGAGAGTAGTCCAAGGCCAAGCTTCAAATCTCTGAACGTCGCACCCGCACGCGCTACGCGCTGTGGACGATGTGTGCCAGATTTATCATTCACGAGTATGAGCTTAGCTCCGAGTTATTCTCCGATAGTCTCGCTAGAGTTGCCGTGATAAATAAAATTTGTCAGCTCATCCATCTCGTAGTTACTGTATGTGATCAAGGAGCATTGAAGTCAGCCAATGGAAGCCGGTGAGCTCCTCAGCTAATGGCTTTGAACTATTACTTTCACAGCGTCCTTGTTTGTGCAATGACGATAAAGATGATGATGAATTGGACTATGGCTACGCAACGTAGCACGAGGCTTGCGTCCAGGGTCATGATGAAGATGCTTACGCGTTCGATCATATTATACTGGCGAGAAATTCGTGAAATGTTATGCGCGTCTCCTCGGTCTGTCATTCGAGCACATAGAAGTAACGAAAAAGCTCCATAAAATGACTCATTTTTTTCTGCATCGCGAATGGACCATACATGCACCATTTGTATTCACAGCGGACCCACATTCCTTCGAGGAAACGATCTTATTCTCTGCATCACGTACCCGCCGCGAGCGTGCATCCCATTGTGTTTTTTTTGGTTTAAATGAATGTGTTGTTGGTAGAGTATCAACATCAGAAATGCAGGGCTTTTATACATCATTTGAACGTATGTTAGATACACTTCCATCTTATGCAAGCAGCTTCACATCTGGACTACCTGTACTATGAGCTCATCGACGACAGGATGGCAGATTGACAACTACCGACATGCCTTGCTTGAGTTTCCGAGTCGTGAATGGATATCACCATTTAGCGATTTGCTCCGAGTTACTATGTGCACCTTTAGATTGTCGAACACGGTGCATTACAGGCAATCTTTTCCTGTGTCACGATCGATGATAGAAAATCTCAGTTGTGTCTGATGATCTCGACATGTCCGCTGGCCGGTTTGTGGCTATTCCATTGGCTTCAAGCAGAGAAGATTGTGGGCCTTCAGCCGATCATCCTGATCGTAGCGTTTCTGCTGTTTCTCCAATAAGTCAATTGAGAAAAAGGCCAGCAAGGCTAGATCAAATTGATAAACGGTTGGCCTGTGTTGAAATAAGTGTTTTAGTTTGAACAATGGTATCTCAGATGGCATCGCACATTGATTTGAAGATCGCGCGGGTTCACGTCATGTTAGTCTCTAGAGTGTATGGTTATCAAAATGTTGCTTGATAAGATATTGGACAATACTCATCATTGCTATATGAGGAGATGTTGAATCAGTTTTCTTTTCGAAATCGTTGTTCTCGCCACCGACAAGTAGATGCCATCATCTATGCGTTCTACCCGGCCTGTTTGAGTAGATCAGAAAGTCGAACTTGAAGAAAAGTTAAAGTATAAAAAGCTAACAAAAAAAGAACAGGAATTTGTGCGTAGATCATAAGATCAAACTTGAAAAAGCAAAAATTAATCAAAGAAAAATAGAACAGAACAATAGCTTGAACCTTTAAAGAATGGACAAATAAAAAACAATGTCCTGTTTACACGTTTGTAAGCACTTCATTCTCCTGCTCAGCAGTTTTTTTTCTTTTGAGGAAAGAAACAAAGATGTGTATACAACAGTACAAGGGCACCCTCATAGCTTCAATGGGATCACCAAGAAACAAAATACAAGAGAGAATCATCTCAAGCCTTTGGGCGGAGTACAATGAAATCAACGTAGATCTCCATTTACTAGGGGGAGATCCTTTATTACATCAGAAAACAAAACATTCTCAGGGAGAGAGAATTTAATGGACTGAATACAACTTGATGCAACTTTTCTAAGACCTCTTCTCCAACACCGAGGCGAACTCCACCTTCCACACGTAAGAAGATGACCAGAACTAAGAAGATGATCGAGTCTGTGCGGCGGGCTCGCAGGGAAGCTCTTTACCATAGACTTTGGCGGCTCGAGGAGGAAGTGAACAAAGGAAAACACCAGGCACAGAAAGGTCTCCGAAAAATCAGAGCAGTGCTGAGATATGAGGAAGAAATACAAAGGAAAAACTTGCAAATCTTCTTCAAGGAGTGGTGGGCCGGCAAAGCCGACAAACCCACCAAAGAGATGTGCCGCATACTTAAAAGGAAACACAGCAGAGAGGCGATCCCTCTGCTACGAGACTCACACGACAACATATGCAATTCGGAAGAAGATAACCTTGGCATCATAGAAGAGCACTTCACGAGACTCCTGGGAACCTCGAACCCCCTCTCCCACCATAGAAGGGACTGCATGGCTTCCATTTCTAGGGTTTTCCCCCGGAGAATACCACCCAACCTTCTCCCCCTGCTTCATGCCCCTATCTCTGAATCAGAAATCATTGAGGTCATCGATGCCCTCCCCCTCGGTAAAAGCCCGGGACCCGACGGACTCACTAACGAATTCTTTAAATCCTTCAAGCTGGAGGTTGCCACCCCTCTTCGGTTGGTTTGGCAAGAAGCGCTAAAGTTTGGCGCTCTTCCGTCTTGTCTAAACAATGGAATTATCAAGCTGATACACAAGAAGGGGGAAAAGAACAGAATCGAGAACTGGCGACCTATCACGATGCTCCAAACAGGATACAAGATCTTCGCAAAAGTCATTGCCAACAGACTCTCGTGCCACTTGAGATACTGGCTTAGCGAGGACCAAAAAGGCTTCATCAAAGGCAGGTCTATTCTGGAAACCATTTTGGATATTTGGGAAGGTATTCAATTCGCAAATGAGTCTAAACAAGATGTGGTTTTCATTAAGATCGACTTTGACAAAGCCTACGACAGACTGGAATGGGACTTTCTTCTGCAGTCGCTTCATGATCTCGGATGTAGTCAGAAATTCACCAAGATGATCGCGACCCTTCTTGGAAACGCAACGACCCAAATTAATGTGAACGGTAAACTTTCGAAGGCGATCCATCTTAGAAGATCCATTAGACAAGGATGCCCTCTGGCCCCCCTTCTCTTTGCTATTGCCACTGAGGGGCTGAGCACACTGGTCGCGCATCATGTGGAGACTGGCAATATCAAAGGCCTCCGACTGCCACACGACCACAGTCAAATCACCATGAGACTTTTTGCCGATGATATGAACGCGTTTGTTCACAATGATAATACCAGCCTGGAGACTTTCTGGAGGTGTCTTGCTACCTATTGTGAGGCCTCTGGATCCAAGATCAACCACTCTAAGACCGCCTTTAGAGCCATTGTGGGACATCATCCGGGCCTTCTCACGGAGCATGGCTGCCAAATCATTCCCCAGGGCCAAATTTTTCGTCTTCTGGGAATTCCTTTGGGGTTTGGCGTCTCTATGGAGCAGCGTTGGAGTTGGGTGTTGGCCAAACTTGAAACTAAGCTTAACTATTGGAAAGGTATGCAAATCAACCTTGCTGGGCGGGCGATGGTTATCAACACGTTCCTCCTCTCTTCTACCATTTATTTCCTTTCTTGCTGGAGACCAAACGAGCAAGGCTTGTCCAAATTGAGTAGCACCTGTAGAAATTTCCTTTGGACGGGCGATCACAACAGAAGGGGGGTGCCTAAAATCAAATGGGACATCTGCACTAGCCCCAGAGAATGCGGGGGTCTTGGTATCCTGGATATTGGGAGTATGGCCAACAAACTGGCCGCCAAATGGATGATTAAGGCCTGGTGCAACAGGGAGACCTCGTGGGCCAAGCTGATCTTCAGAAACAAGAATGAGTTGACTCTCAAGGGGTTCCCAAACTGGAAGGATCTCGACATCATGACCCTGCTATTCTCCCCGATCCCTGTCTTCCCGAAAGGCTCCAATCTCGTGTGCTCCCTTTGGAAGGGCTGGAATAAAGTCAAAAGCCTCACAAGAATTAGTGAGGACTGGAAGTGGGCGGCCGGAATCAGACAAAACGACTCTATCTGGTTCCCAATACATGGCATCCGGAGGGTGGAATCGTGGAACATTCGAAATGCCAAGAGATTATGGCACAAAGGATTCAAAAAGTGGAAACACCTCTGGAAACAGGACACCAACGACTGGATCAATTTCGAGGATATTGATCCCTGCAAAAACATCTCATACGAAGAGTGGAACATTTTGCAAAGTAGATGCCTCGCATGGGATCGGAACAAGATTCGCCTTCTCATGGGACACGATGCACCGAACTCGCTTGGTCTCAAATGGCACAATGGAAATAATCTACTCAAAATCCCGAACATCAAAGAGACGACTGACCACCAGATCAGTCTCAACAAGAAGTGGTGCGTGTCTTGGACGCGGCTCCGATGGGACATGAAGTTCATGGGTATCTGGCACCCTCTGATCGAGATTAAGAAGTCTGTCCTCCTTTGGCAAATTCTGCACCGTGGAATTTGGACTAACCACAAGGCTTGCAAAATTTGCGGGGTCCCTCCTTGGTGCAAACGCTGTCACCGGGCTATTGAAGATGTCGCACACATCTTCCTTTCCTGCCCCAGCTCCTTCAGAATCTGGCAGACGGTTGAAAAGAAAATCAGGCTTCAAAAACAGCTTAATTTTAAACAAGTCCTTTTGGGGGAAGCGATCGACTGCTCCGCGCAACTCTGGAACGCCATCAGAGGGGAAGTCTTGTGGAAAATATGGCGGGAAAGGTGTGCGCTCAACTTCGGCGATACCCCCAAGGAATGGTCGATTGAGAAATCACTATTCCTCCTAGGCAAAAGGATTGTTAACTGTAAGAAATCCCCCCCCTTCAGCCACCACAAAGTCCTCACTTTGTTCAACAACAAGCTCAAACCCAAGTGGGCCCCACACGAGGGCGATGAAAGGGTAATCAACCTGCTATGTAATGCAACCTAGAACTCATACAAGCTTCCCCTGCTTTGTGGGATTTGGGGGGTCCCGTGGGCGCTAGTCCCCTTCTTTTGTACCTTTGTTTCTTAATTTAATTCAAGTCCGGGAGAGTAGGCTATTGCCGAACTTCCTTTATAAAAAAAAAACTTTTCTAAGACCTAGGGTAAAGGAATACAAGAGATCTTTTTTTCCAGTGCTGAAAAAGTCTTGATTCTTGTTAATCAAGATAAACAACAAGGTGTGACACCTCCTGTTCCACAAGACGACATTCATTCTAAGACACGAACCCTGCATCACTACCTGGTATCCCAACACGACGTTGTTCTTCTTGCAACAAGGATTGAGAAGCTTCCGAAATTTGGTAACCAATTTACAGTTCATGAAGAGATGAGGCAAATCCTCCATCTTGCCACATGTTGTGCACAAACCATCTGTAAGCCCACATCTCTTAACTCTATTTCCACACCATAATCCGTTGTGGATTATAAGCCACTAAAGATATGAGTGTTTAATATTGTTGGGGTAGGCCTAGATACAGGAAAATTTGTACTTCCAATGGGAAGCACTCCATTGTATGGCCCATCTACTATTGAGTTTCCCAAATATATTTAAGATTAAACCTTTGTGATTTTTGAAAGCGTTTCACATCCCACTAGCAATCTTAGAGATGTTCATAACCTCTTGATTGGGAGAACCCTGGAGGTGATCTTGCAGGTGGGCCTTGTAACTCAGCAATACCTATTTGAAAGAAAGGGATAAATTCGGATCAGAGATAATAACATCATCAAAGCAAACCTAGTTATTGATGGTGAGATTCTTCCAAGTGAGGTAGCCAGCAATAAATGTTTGAAAACGTAATGTAGAAGCTATGCATGTGTTGTAAATGGGGAAGGCTTACCTATTCCAAGAGCCAAGATCGGATATAGTTGGCTTTCGGTGAAATCTTTTGAAGTAGAGTGTAAAATGTTCATGGCTTGAGGTAGAGCACTCAATGGGCTAGGGTGGCCCAAAGCTTGACCGACCCCAAGGAAACTCGGAATACGGGCCATGGGTTTGTAGTGGCAGAATTCGAGTGCTAAGATCCAAAGTTGAAAGGGAAACAACCTAGATCGTATGCTAAGGTCCTTAAGGAATCACTTAGTGGAAAAGGAAGTGATTGAGCGATGACAACCAGGGGGTGGGCTTGGAAGCAACCATCTTTCAAAGAAAGCGTAATACCTCTATGGTCTAGCTTCATGGCATTGAAAATGTATCAGGGCTCAAGTGATGCACTAAAGTGACGAGACCTTGAAAGAAGCTTTTTCAAGTGTAAGTAGTGGAATGTGTTGAAAATTATGGAACATGTAGAAGCTCCAATTGTGAGGCTTGACACATACTCACCTCTCATTAGTTACCTCTTCATCATTTATGTATTTTTTGTAAGCCCAAAATGAAGTTAGGCCCTAAAAATACAAAGGGTACCATCATAACCTTAGAGTAGAGTGTTGAATTAAAAAGGGCAAAAGTATTTATGGTTTATATAAAAGCCAAAATATGATTAGAGAGATAGAATACTAGAAAAATTCATGACTTTATCCATATGGAGTGATTTGGAGCACCAAAAGTCACCAAAGCAAATGGAAGGACAAAGGACAAGAAATGAAAGGTCAAGAGGTGAGAGAAGATGCAAGGGTAGGTGAAAAGTCCCATGGCCATACCTCTATATATAGAGGTCAATTGAACGTGAATCTGTGTGGAGATGACAAGGAAATGGTGCACAAGAGTATGCTCATGATTCCCTCACCAATGGATATCAGAAGGTACCTCATTTCTATGCTACAAGGCACAGAGGTTTTCCAGCCACATACCTTTTCTATACATAGTAACCTTGTAAAGGTCATATCTCTCTATGTCTTACCCAATTAATGCATATGATATCTTGTTGGAAAGATTATCTCCCATATGCTTTGTATCACAAATATCTCTGTCAGATGATTCTCCAGTAGTGCCTAAGAACATTTCTTGTGAACCTCAGTTTTTTGCTTAACCTCAGATGACAGGTAGTCTAACTTTATGCAGTCGGTTGGTTGGTCAAATGAACTGTAAATGGAGTATTCTATAGCTTGGTAGAAATTTGTGAGAGTCTACTATATGTGGACAAATTTGCAGAAGCATTGGAGCTTTGAGTTGTGACTGAATCAGGTTTTAGTAAGCATGTGTCTTACACAGCAGATTCTAGAAGAGGTTCTATAACTTCCGCTACATGTATTGGAGTGAAATTTCTTCACATTTTCTTATCAGAGCTTTGGTTGTAGAGCATTGGGAGTGGAGCCCATGGATGTGCAAAGAGATCGTGAAGAAGATGCAAAGATGGGAAAGGAAAGCTTGGAGCTAGCATGCTCATTGGAAAGCTATGGAGATGAAGCTTTTATTTCTGGACAACAAATGGAAGGAGATGAAGATTCAAGCAAAGAATCTTGGATGAGCAATTACATATAGTTGCAATGAACATTCTATGTGTGTTTGAGGTTTTGCACTCAATTGAATGAAGTGCAAGTTTATGTTATGTACATGGCTGAGTATTGAAGCTTATATGTAAGCTTGAGAATAGCATTATATGCTTGTTACTTGGTGCAAGAAATGTATGCAATGAATATTCTTATGTATGCATGCTTATGAAGTTTGTGTATGACAATTGTGGACAGTCATGCTTAGGCTGAATATAATTTGAATTTGAAGTTGTGGACTGATGTCTAACATGCACAAATGTATGCACTTGTGGTCATGGATGTTGTATACACATGTTGATGATGTGTATATGAGTAATAAGCTATTTTATAAAGTCTATACAAGCTGACAATTTGGAGGTCTATGTAGCCATATGAATTGGCACAATGTGAGCTTGATATATGCTCAAATGATTGGTGATTTGCATGCATGCTTATATATGTTTGTTAGCATGATATTGAAGCATGAGAGGTTTCTCATGTTCAGCCATAGATGAGCTTAAAGAATGCAAGTTTGGATGCCAAAAAGATTGTTAAGATAAAAGGCTGCTATGTATGAAATTTGTGGATGTATCTTGTTGTGGATAAAACCCATTGAGGTAAAATTTTCAAAGCAAGTTTGTATGCTTATCTTATGATAACTAAGAGCATTTGATTCTTGAGTTTAGATACATCACGTGAATGTAATGCTCCTATTGAACAAGCCAAAGCAAAGATAGGTAAAGCTTGGAGGAAGGAAGGATACAAAATCTTGGAGCCAAAGTAGGAGCCGAAGCAAAAAGGTTCTCAAACACGTGAAGTGTTGAAGACTTGAAGATTGGAACCCAAGCTGAAGGTGGACAAGGGTGAAGCCTAGGATTGAGCTTCCCAACAAGGGAGGAGTAGAAAACTCCAAGAGAAGGGCTGCCATAAAGTGTCAAAGAGTACACAAGGACTTGAAGACATTCCCCAAAGCTCAAGGAGCACAAGCAAAGTGTAAGTTAGAAGGAAGCATCACCCTAGAGAAGTGTGACAATTGGCTGAGGTAAAGAAGTGCATTTGCAAAGGTAAGGGCTGATGAAAATTGTTCGAAGCATAAATCAAGTGAATCTATTGTGAAAATGTGAGGCTAGTAAGACCACCAAAAGAGAATGGCAAGCCAATGTGAAGGCAAGTAAGACCACCTAAGAGGAGTGCCAAACCTATCTTAGGTGCAAGAAGCACCAAAGACCAAGTGAAGGTCTGGTGAAAGGTTGAGGCAAGTAAGACCACCGAATTAGAGGAGTGGCAAGCCTATGGCAAGTAAGACCATTAAAAGAGGAATGGCAAGCCTATGTGAGGGAACGCAAGACCATCCCAAGAGGAATGGCAACCCTTGTTAGGTACAAGAGGCACCATTGATCACATTCACAATTTGTTGTGTTGTTTTATAGGTGATGAAGAAAGCTTGGAGGATGTGGAAGCTACAAACACTTCACATGAAAGAAATTCATGAAAGAGTTCATGTATGATCAGCCCATTGTTGATTTTGCAGGTAAAATCAGCCACGAAGCATGAAGAAAAGATCATGAAGCAAGGGGGAGTTAGCTTGCAAGGATTGGAAGATCCAAAAAGAGTCCAAAGAAGAGAAGGTGTAGCCAAGAGAGGAAGTCACACTCAAAGAAAGAGTATGAGCAGCCATCAAAGGTAACTTTAAGGACAAGGAGGAGCCACCTCTATGGAAGGAGCATCTAGAGGGGAAGGAGCAGCCATCATGATGCAAAGGAAGTCATGAAGACAAGTTGAAAGAAAGCATGACAACCATGACGATGTCAAAAGGAGTTGCAAAGCAATGAGCAACCATAGACAAATTTGAAGATGATCCAAAGTCAAAGAAGGATCAACACAAAGCATGCAAGCCTAGAGGACATGAAGCGATGAAGGTATAGAATTAAAGAGACATGCAAAGAGAGGACAACAAAGAAGAGAGTGAAGCAACAAAGGTGTATGAAGCCAAGGTAATCTCATATTATAAATGTATGTATGAAGCATGTTCATGCTAGGGACTGAAGAAGAGCTCTTGCGAAGAGCCAAAGAAGCAAGGATGAAGCTCAAGAGAAGCCAAAGGAGCTTGGAAGAAAAGGAGGGAGACCACCAAGCTATCAAGCAAAGGGCAATAGAAGCAAAGGGTGAAGAGGACAAGAATTGGAGAGTAGCATGGACTCCCAATTGTAGCTTGAGGGGGAGTGTTGAAAATTATGGAACATGTGCAAGCTCAAATTGTGAGGCTTGACACATACTCACCTCTCATTAATCACCTCTTCATCATTTATGTATTTTTTGTAATCCCAAAATGAAGTTAGGCCCTAAAAAATATAAAGGGTACACTCATAACCTTAGAGTAGAGTGTTGACTTAAAAAGGGAAAATGTATTTATGGTTTATATAAAACCCAATATATGATTAGAGAGATAGAATACTAGAAAAAGTCATGCCGTTATCCAGATGGAGTGATTGGGAGCAACGAAAGTCACCCAAGCAAATTGAAGGACAAAGGACAAGAGGTGAGAGAAGATGCAAGGATAGGTGAAAAGTCACATGGCCATACCTCTATATAGAGAGGTCATTGGAATGTGAATCTATGTGGAGATGACAAGGAAATGGTGCAAAAGCATATGCTGGTCATTCTCTCACCAATGGATATCAGAAGATACCTCATTTCTATGCTACAAGGCACAAAGGTATTCCAACCACATACCTTATCTATACATAGTCACCTTGTAAAGGTCATATCTCTCTATCTTATTATCCAATTAATGCACATCATATCTTTTTTGAAAGCTTATCTTTCATGCTCTTGGTATCTCAAATATCTTTGTCAGATGATTCTCCAGTAGTGACTAGGAACATTTCTTGTCAACCTCAATTTTTTCCTTAACCTAAGATGACAGGTAGTCTAACTTTATGCAGTAGGTTGATTGGTCAAATGAACTCCAAATGGAGAGTTCTATAGCTTGCTAGAAAGCTATGAGAGTCTACTGTGTGTGGAAAAATTTGCAGAGCCATTGAAGCTCTGAATTGTGACTGAATCAGGTTTTAGTAAGCCTGTGTCTTATAGGGCAGATTCTAGAAGAGGTTCTCTAAGTTTTGCTACCTGTAATGGAGTGTATTGGAGTGAAATTTCTCCACAGAACATTCTGTCAATCGAGGAAGCTTGTTGGTGAAAACACCTCGAGGTACCAAATGTGAGAATGTTGACATCAGTAACAAGAATTCATGTGAAAAACATGATCCCTTGCCACTTCCAGGGTTTTTGCATTCACTCAACCTACATAAAGTGAATCAGTCCTTAAGGAACCCCGAAAGGGCAACACCGGATGGGTACACGAAAGTGATAAAGTTGCTTTGAGTACTGAACCATGTATGATTCTGAAACTTGTGAATCGGTTTATTGGGCAAGGGGCTTCAAAGTCACTCTGGCATTAGAAAGGTTTCAACTCCCGAGACAAAACTTTGTGGAATTGGGAGGCTGATTCAAAAGAAATGCAAAACCAACCATACATGAAACTGACACGGTTGAACAAGTGGGACATACTAAGGTGCTTGAGAGAACCATGTTGAAGGACCTCAGAAAAATGGCCCAATAACTTCAAAAGAAAGGGTACTCTCCTATCGAAGGATTGGGAAAGCGGCACGTACCGGGGGTAGCCAATGTTTATTAAAAACACAGGACTGTGCTAAGTGGTACAGGATGTATAGAGTCTAACACCAACCTGATGCTGGAAGGTAAAAAGGAAGAAGTGTTCTAAGATTTGAATGGAAGCCCCGGTAAAGTGATAGTAACTCTAATTGTCCTAAGGTAGAGAAATTCCACAACAAAGGGGTGGTTTGACAGAGATGTTCAACAAAACAATCGGGCAATACGTTGGGACATCCATCCAAATTTCAGTATCCAACACTGATACAAAATAGTGGGATGAAATAAAACAACTTTGAGAAACTCTTTGGTACGTTAGTTTACTAACAGTCTTTGGGTTAGAAAAGTTTAGCGCAAAACAAAACCTTAATGATAAACTAACACATAAAACAAAACAAGACAAGACCAACATGATCTTCCCTTCTTGAGTTCATGGTAATAGCTTAAGCCTAATGGTAAATGCTTAAGCCTAACCGTTAAGCTAATACTGTTAGGACCTATAGGTTTCCCACCTTATGATAGGGAAATCACTAAAGTCTTCGCTTAAGCATTCCAAGACCATAATGGCTAGATGCTCTCCTCTACTTCATGGTGTAGCATAATGCCTTTTAGGTTTTGTTTTATGCTTAGTTTACAACTCGGTAAACTAATGTGTAAAACCTATATAAAGGGATTTTCCCACACCAGGAGAATGAAAGGGGTAAGGAAATGTTTTAGATCCAAGAAAAACACATTAAGTAAACCATTAAGACCAAAAGACTTGCAAGGTTTCAATTTACTAATGGTTTCTTTAACCTCAGTAGTAGTGAGGGGTAGGTGCAAGAGGGTAGGTAGGCTTTGAGCAATCATTTTCTCCCTTTTAAGAACAATGCTAGCTCTAGCCCTCTAGATGTCCTCGGCCACTTGGGAGTGTTAGAGAAAATATTGGTGAAGAAGCTGGCAGTCTCTTGCAAGTTCTCCTCAATATTGACAACAAAGCCACTAGACTTTTTTAAAAGCAAAGGCATGAAGTCTTTAACCTTTATTTCATAAAGGAATATAAACTTTTGTTTGGTTTATCATGATTCCCATCCAAGTACTACCTTGACGAGGTAAGAATGCCACTTGCCTCAGGATACTCTTCATGCTTGAATCTTTCCTAGAGGGTCAAGAGTCTCCCAACGTTGGAGGGGTGAGAGGATATGGAGGAATGGAGAGAATTAATTTCCTGGGAAATAACAATTCTTCTATATGCCCTAATCCTATTGGAGAGATCTTTAAAGTGCTTAAAGAGGGGTTGCACATATTTGATAGCTCTAAGGAGAGAAGCATCTATATGAGGCCAAGTTGCTTGAAATCTAGGATGGTTGTTGTGAAGCTCAACAATCAAAGGCTTGTGCTCCGAAATCAAGAGGTAGGAGTCAAAGTTGCAATTAACATTATAGAACTCTTGCATGTAATCTATATTAATGTAAGACCTATCAAGTTTGGCTTCGTGAAAGGCAGTACCCCTCAGTCTGTGCCCAAATTTCTGAGAGACTTCCATTAGATCATGCAAGGTAATGAGATAAAACCAACTTTGATTTGCTCTACCACTAAAAACTTCCCTTGTTTTTATCAAGAATATCATGAGGGAGGGTTGCCATCTTAAAGTCATCGACTAGGATAGGAGGGCGAGTGAGCGATAACACCTGATCCCAACACAAGATTCTTATAGAGGTGCAACTACCAGCATAAATACTCAGAACATTATAGTTATAAGGCTTATTCAACATGATGGAAACCCATTGATTGGTGGGACTAGTGTGAACACTACTGACTAGGTGAGATATAATACGATAAATCGCAATGGCTGTACCTCCTTTACCCTCATTATACATAGCGGTGGTACCAGTTATGAGAGCTAGAGACATAGTTCAAATTCAACATCACCTTATTACTAGGAGCCTTGATCTCTTGCAGGCAAGTAATGTCAATGGATAAGGACAAGTCTCTAATCCACTTTGAGATACACTTAGGTCTAACAAGTTCAGATAAACCTTTGCAATTAAAAAAAACAAATTCATGATTAAACAGAATTAAACGAGAAGAACTAAATAACAAATAAACAAACCCAATAGTTTCTAGAGTTTTTAGTGGACTTGGACATAGATATGGAAACACGAACATGGTCCCTCCTTTTAGATTTCCTGGCGTCTTGACTCAATAGTTGTCCACATCATTTTGAGACATGTGAGTATCTTCCCGCATGGAATTGCGCTTAGAAATTTATTTAATTCTAGTTTGATCATGCTCATTTCATTCCTCAGTGAAGACACGATTGTCACCCTCATCCATGTTAGCTTTTCTAGACTACTGAGAGGATGTACTATCATGATTTTTTTTTCTATTTGTAACTTGACTCCAACTTCAGTTGTTAGAGTCTTCAATAGTACCTTGTGCTTTGTTGTCCTATGGATGTCTGCTCATTCTCCTTGTTATCATACGACTATCCTGAAGCATTAGACAAATGTTCAAAAGGATTATATACATATTCAAGCAGCACTTCATAGGAGTTAATCCACCTATTATTTTATTTTTTTTTGGGGGATAGGCTTCTTAGCTACCAAAACAATGAGGTTTGGTTCATTAGAATTCCACTCATTCTAGGGCTTATTATTGGACGTTTCCCTCAAATTACGGGTCTGTTTCAAAAGAGCATAATCCTTGATAAGATGTACTTTTTTATAGCAGTTAGAACAAGCATTTGGAAGGTTTCGATATACCACATTTTGCTTAGGAGGGACCCTACCATGCGAATCCTTGATTAGCAGATTAGTTTTGATATGTTTACTAGTGTTAATTTCAATCATAACCTCGAGATCCCACTTGGTGTTAATGTTGCCTCTATTTCTTTGCCCTAAAACTTTACGGAGAAGACCACCTAGACCAATTTGCCATGGGTAAAACTCCATAGATAAGTCTGGATATTCAACCCAAAGAAGAACTCTTGTAGTCTTAGGACCCCTAAGATTGAATCCTACATACAATTTAAAAAACGAAATAGGGGTGTGCTTAATAATCCATTGTCCCTCAATTATGACTTTAAGAGAACTATTAGAATCTTAAAAAAAGGGAAATAATTGTTTGGAAGATACTTTATATGAGGAATAGATAGAGCTTTGCTCTCCTAGTGGGTCCTCATCCATTGATTGAGAGTTTTTTGTGGTGGTTGTAGACAATGACAGAGGCCAATAACTTCCCTCTCACTTAATTGAGCATGCCAAACATAAAGACTATTTCTTTCAATAATCAGAGTAGAATCGTAGTGGTCCTCAGTTTAAGAATCAATATGCAAGTGATGAGCGTGATCCTCATCGACTATCTTCTCTTTGCTTTTCTATGAGAAAATAGACGGATTAGGGAAGAGAGTTTCCATTAGCATTGTACATTTTGATAGTGTCGGCAAAGGATCTCAAGGGGGGGGGGGGGGGGGGGGGGTGGGAGAGTTTAAGGAGGCATCTTGTTGGTTCCCAGCTAAGGCTTGGCACCTAGAGACAATACCAATAACAGTATCGTTTGGTAGAATGCAAGTCCACGCAGCATTGTTCACATAGATGGAGGTACCATCTATGGCATCGGATTGTTGTTCCATATGAATAGGATTCTAGTTCGATATGTCAAGCACTCTTGCGGTCACACTCTATGAGAGTAGTCGTTCTTTAGGGTCTCTTGAAGCGCCATTCCTCCGCACTATTGGGGAGGAAGAGTCGATAGAGGGAAAAAATTCTCCTGCTCATAGACATTGCCTAGTGCAAAACATAGAGATAAGGGTTTCTTCATGATGGTGAGCCACACATGCAGAAGACCAGAGCTAGGATCCACGCCACTAGGCGATAGGAACACTGAGCAGGGAATCCCTGGTTGAGAATCGATATCTTACACGGTACACCTCTATGTGCCTTGACTTTCAAGTTTCTTCTTGCTTAGCATTTTGACCATGGATGCATCTATAAATAACCAACGGGATTGTATCTTAGGCCCCTTTCACATTTGGGCAATGAAACAATGAAACGAACATCGCAATTGTTCAAATTTCACCTAGAAAGTTTGAAAAATGAATGGTTCTTCCATCGACTTATTCACATATAAGAGTGTCACACTCTTTAAGATTGATTTTGTTGGTTTATATCAATAGAAGAGGAATCGACAAATAAAGCAGAGTCCCTTCTTTTGTATAAATTTTAAAGATCATCCTTTCTTTTTAAGTATGTTAAGGATAATTGCACAGCAGTTTTCTCGAAAACAAAATAGACAAATTTATGCCTTCAACTATTCTTCAGAATTCATGTAGGTGCTGGGGAGTGAGGGTAAGAACATTCTTCACATAAATGTTCCTTCAATCGGCATGTACATCATCAAAAGACTCTGCCCTTATATGTTGCCCAAAAGTTTAAAAAAATGAATGGCTTTTCCATCTAGTTATTAACATATATGAGTGGAAAACTCTTAAAGTCTCTAATGCTATCATCTTATACGAGTAGATGAGAAAGGGAGAAACACAGCAAAGCATTTGTTTTAAAAACATTTAAAAAATAATTGCACTGCATCAAAAAAAGAAAACAAAACAAACAAATTCAACGTTCTCAGCTATTCTTCAAATTCCGTGTAGGCGCAGGGGAGGGGGGTAGCAACATTCTTGACATATATATATATATATATATATATATATATATATATATATATATATATATATATATATATATATATATATAAGACGGGAAGGAACATCACAATTTATTCCTTGAAGCAGAGAATACGTTAAGCTTCGCTCATCTCATTTCTAACATGATCAAATGCGGCGACATCATTTTCCATTATCGTCGTCGTAAAGGTAGGGTACCAAAGAATCCACTTTGCATTGTAGAACGAAAACTACACTCTGCTTACCATATCAGCTTAGCTGTCACAACACTTTCCTATCGTAAAACGCCATGATGTTAGGAAATCGGCGTCGAAGGAGCAGAGCTTTCAATATCATGCGAGCAATTATTCAGATGCCTTTTTCAATATTCTATTTATCATCTTCACTTGTTTGGCCCGTTTCCTACGTGTTCAATGGAAAAGAATGGGAAGCAATCACAAGCATGTCCTGTTCAGGTTGTTGAGGTTTCTCTTTCCTCGAGAGGGGGTTGGAAGGATGCGGAGAGCATACCTAGAGATATTTTTTGTGATGTTTAATTTTCTTCTCAAATTTCTCCTATGGAAGTCCTAATTTCTTCTAACTTTTCAAGTGCATAGAGTTTCCTCTTTGATTATCCTTACCGAAAAGATTATTGATGGACCTTCATGGCTTCAATGGCTTTGATAGAGCACATGAGATTCATGGGTTATCACATGTTGGGATACCAAACTCAACATAACCTACTCCAAGACAACAAATTATGTTTTTCATTATATCTTTGACATATGCAATGTCACTTGGGTAAGCTCCAAAGGTATTATCATTGGAGTTCACTTGCATATCTTACAAACCAAGATGATGGGATGCTTGCCTCGCTAGCATACCCCTTAGTTACTATATGGTTTCTCCTATGTAATTTCCTTTACATATTTTAGAACATGTTGTCATTTTTATTGAGGCCATTTTGCTCCATAACATTATATGAATAAGATGCAGTAGTAGTAGCTTTTTGTTCTTGTATCTATTCTAATGTGTGCTAATCTTCTTGTGGATATGTTTGTGTGAGCGAAAGAACACTCAGTATACCTTACATCATCTTGGCATGGTATCATATTTGACGCAATTTATGAGATTTATTTGAAAAGACCAACCTGAACGAGATTCATACAAAGTTTTAAGATGACACAGCTTCATACATTATTTGCTATATTTGTGTCCGTTAAGCTTGTGCAATATGTCGCATATGTCAGATCTTCTCTCTCTCTACTTTAATATGTCTTTTAATTATAGCCATTCAATTAAAGGATCCAAAGGCCAAATAATTTTCATATTTTGGAAATCAAACAGAAAAGTCAATCAAATATTATTTTATTTTAGAAAACCACTAGTGGTTTTTTTGGACGTCCAAATCTCATGTATTAAGCTCTTTAATCCCTAAAAATTAGGGATCCTTACAAGGCCAATGTAGGGTCCATTTTTTACCCTAATGCTTCAAGGGCAAAACAGTACAATATTGTGTCAATAGACTTCGTTTGATACAAATCTATTTCTCCATCAACTTGCATAAAGTGAATTCCCAAATAATGATGCAAATTCCCCAAAATTTGACACCTCAAAAGAGGCATGCAAAATTAACCTTAACAACAATATGCTTCTCATTAGGAACAATGAGGAGCAAGCCATCAACATATACAAAAATGATCAGAACTACATCATCTTCATGCTTAACATATAAGATTCTCTTAGTTTGACTATTCTTAGTACCATGTTTAAGGCATGTATCTTTTGATACCAAGCCCATGGTCCTTCCTTCAAACCATATCATACAGTCTTCAACATGCACAATTTACTCTCATGACATTTCTCATGTAAGTCACCATTCAAAAATATATTTTTAATCTTCAACTTATGTACATTCCAAGCATGATGAGTTGCAAGTGCACAAATGCTATGACCAGTAGTCATTTGGCATGTGGGAGAAAAAGTCTCATCAAAATCATTGCCTCTCTCTTGAGCATAAGCATTGACAATGAGCCTCCCCTTATGGCTATCAAGTGTTGAACCAGTATTATATTTTATATTGTATACCCATTTATTGCCAATAGCCTTCTTTCCTTAAGGAAAATTGCATGATCACCAAATACCATTCTTCATAAAAGCATCATATTCTAATTGCATAGCAACCGTCCAATTTTCAAAATTTTGTGCTTCATCAAGAGAACTAAGCTCATTCTCATCACAAATACTAGTGAGAATGATTTCATAGAAATTTGATGCAAAGGAGTCATTATGAGAACCTCAATGAGTATGTTATGTCAATGTTGCATTTAATTTTCTATCTCTCAATGTCTACACCAATAATTTGGGCTTATTTTTTGCTTCCTCTATGTCAGCCATCTCATCAACAAGTGCATCATCTAAATCTGCATAAAAATGGAATGATCTCCATCATTATTTAAAACTTATCAAGGCTTAGAAATTGCCTCATTTGCATGAGCACTTGATTGTGCATGTGTAAAAAGAGGATGCAAAGTGTCATGCACATTCTTTGAGCTAACTGGTATCTCCTTGGTACATGAAAGTAATGGTTGAATTGCATATTCCACAAAAACAACATAAGAAGTAACTTGAATGTGCCTAATGTCTAGATCATGATACATATGATGCCTTTTGATTTCTAAGTTGTTTGGAACACACATACATTTTACCACTTTATCATCTAACTTTGTGCATTGTTTTTCAGGCACTAATGCATATGGTTGGCAATCAAAGACATATAGATGTGAAACTAATGGCTTCAGGCCATACCAATTCTCATATGGAGTGATCAATTGCAGTGCTCTTGTGGAATACATGTTAAGTACAAATGCATCACACATAACAACCTCAAGCTAGAAGCTATATGTTAAAGACCTAATTTTTACCATATACCTTGCCATCTCCATGAGAGACCTGTTCTTTCTTTAAGGAATTCCTTTTCTTTGACATGTATATGGTAGTGTACACTAATGTTCTATCCCACACTCAGAATTCACTAGGTCCAAAAGACATTATTCATTCCCCTCCCCTGTATCATAACAAAGGGTGTCCAATTTTTATGCTGAGATTTTTTTAAAGCCATAACGATGAACACTAAGAGGCACATAAAGAAACTTTGGACTTTTCTTTGATTAGATACACACATGCATGCCTTGAATTTATCAATAAAAGTGATGACATAAACGTAGTTCCCAAATAAGAATCTTGAACTACACATGTTGAGTCATTCAAAAATTTATTATAGTATATGATCTAATATAACCCATGACATTAAACTCCAAAAGCAATAATAACATCACTATTTGATAGATCATGGATGATATATCTCTCATCAATAAATTTGACAACCAACTCAATCTTGGCTAATACTCAAATTCACAATAGATTTTTCTTGATCCCTAACACATGGACAAAATCTAACAATGTAAAAAGATTACCATAAGTAGTAGCCAAAATGCACTACAAGTTACGAGGGGTATACCAAGGCTTCTCGTAAGGCAAATGCACAAGTGCGATTTTTCCCCGACATCAGTGTAAGCCTCTAGGTATGCATCGATAACAAAGCATTAGTATAAGCCTCCATATATGCATCGGTATATGCACCGATATAAGCATCAGTATAGCTGTCGGTAATCCCCTTGGCAAAAGTGTCGGTATGCAGTTGGGCATACCGATGCTCATACTGGCACCTATACCGACAACCATGTGTGCAATATTGTTTTGGGGCAGAGTGTGTTGTCTCTTGCTGCAACAACATTACTATGATGTTGTGTATAAAGAGACAATACACTCTACCCGAAAAAAACCAAGCACATATGACATGTACTCTAATGACAACCAAAACATGCTCTGATAAAGAAAAACACTATCAGACACAAAAGAGATGAGCAGATTAACCATGAACCATATACAAAAGATTTATATATTCCATAAATGAAGCATGTACAAGATTGGGGAAACCAACTACCATATATGAGTCAAATACAAAATGTGGCAAAGCACTACCATATATGAATCAAATACAAAATTATGGTGCACCACTACCATATATGAGCCAAATACAAAATTGTGGCACACAACTATCATACACATGCCCAGAGGGATCAAAATATCTATATCAATATTCCTCCAACAAAGAACATTCATGAAATGAGATAAATTGACATGATATTTACAAACAGCAACTAAAAACACCAAACCAAGTTTATAAGCTCATCACCTCATCATAGATGCTCCCATGAAACGACCGCACGAGGTCCCTCCAAGTCCTCCAACACTACAACCAATCCATGATGATATCCATAAGCCTCCTCGGTTCGTGTTGGAGGACGACCACTACCAACTCCTGTAACAAATATGCAAAACTTTAGATGAACATACATGAAGTTCTTAAGAAAAGAAAAATCAATAATCCAAATAATACTTACAAACTCGTGACGCATAGTATCATATCCGTTGCTACCCAAGTGTGACAGTTCAACCATATCTAGACCTCTGGCCGTTGCATCTCGTTGCTCATGATATTGGTCAGGAGTTTGTTGTTGCTCATCATAAATCATATCCCACTCGTGAGCATCTAACCATACATGCTTTGGTAAGCCTACTTTGAAAGCATCAGGAGCCTTGTATCTTTGATGAGAGATAACCTCGCATTCTGTGTGCTAAATCTTCTCTAAACTCACAATAGATGCCCATGTGCAAGCTGGAACTCCTAATAGATCCTCGATGTGATATAATTTTTACGATCTTTATCCTGTTCACTCCATTTCAACATGATAGAGTATCCAAACTATATAGATCAAAGTTGTCATATGCACTGATGCATGACCTTTGTGGCCATATCCATCATGTATATTATACACCTTCGACTCATCATGGTCATGAGCACCCCAAGGTGTATGTGGTGTACCATGGGGCATACCATATGGCATACCTGCATCAGAGGTACTCGTTGTGGAGGTGATCAAAATCTCTGTGGATCGGGTCCCGTCGCAGCACACACAGAGTGTATGAAGCTAGTGAGTGTTGGAAGGTCTTTGTGATAAAAATGTAGAGGTGAAGATGAAGTTGGGTATGGAGAGGAGAGAATCCATGTTTTGATTATGAGAAGAGGGAACATATGGATGTATGCATAATGAGACCAAAAAGAAAATCACACACATGAATCAATTTTGAAAGGAAGAATGGTCCAATAATGGAGCTTCTTATATAGTTTTGAAATTCAAAATATATGCATGGATTTTTGTGGATGTATGCATGGTGAGAACAAAAAGAAAACCACACGCATGAATCAATTTTGGAAGGAAGAATGGTCCAAGAATGGAGCTTCTTATACACTTTCAAAAGTGAAACATCTGCATGGGTGTTTGTGGTTGGTATGAATGCATGTTGGTCATGATTTATGAATGAATAGAAAACTATTCTCTCAATCTCAATAGATCATTCTCATTGGCTCAACACAAGACTATGGGCCTTCTCATACATAGAAAGACATAGAAGGAGATATGTAAAAACATCTAAGAGACTAAGAGATAAGAGACATGAATTAGAAGATATTGTTATGACATACATATACATGAATGTTTTCAAAGGTCAAGCTAAGCATTCTACTCGTCAAAGGTGGTCCACAGGACCCTCTCACCATGAGAGTTCAACCGAATGTCACACATAAGAGGATATGTTTCAATTCATTGACCCTATGTCTTTCTAGGATCATAATGTGTTTCTAAAGAAGTCTAAGACTCGTAAAACCAACTCTAAATCAGAAAGAGAAATTGGATTTATGATCCTACCATAGAGTGGAAGTATAAATTAAAATTGATTCTAGGAACTATGCTTCTGCTTTTGGTTACGACCATTGGACTTATCAAATGGATGGCTAGGATTGGTTCTTTATATGAGATCTAGGGAAAAGTAGGGAAAAATATGCATTTTCATTCTCCACCATTGGATCGAGGCTGATCTAGACCATTGGATCAGTGCTAACATCAATCTGGATAAGATAAGATACTATTTTTGGATAGACTTTGCATTATTGATCTTTGACCATTAAAAAAGGCTTATCCGATGAAAAAAACTCATGTATCCTCCTTACTTTAAGCTTTAGTGCATCTCCACCCTTGAATGTGAGCTCATCTTGACTGTACAACATGGTTGAATCATTGTTTGCCATATGGCAATGCTTCAAGACTTCAATTTTCTTATTCTAGGAAATTACGGGGATCTTGAAAACTAGATTTTATGCTCCTTGACCCTCTAGATATCCTTTGATGAAGATGAAAATTTTTAGGACTATGTTTTGAAAGGTCGCCTTTAGGAATATCCAAAAAAAACACCCATTTGAATCTCCCTTATGCATGTTTCTCTATATTTGGAAGCTTACAAGGTGGCATTAGCGTCTTTAGGAAGCACTGATAGCCTTGAACATTTGTAAGAATATGTAGCCATATGTTATCTTTATACATGCCAAACCATATGCCTAACAAAAATTCGTATAGAAGATTTTATAGGATCTAAGTGGAAACATTACATTTTTTACAAAATGCACATAGCATGTCAATGTGCTAGAAAATCCATTCACATGTGAAATTTAGTCTATAGATTTTCTTTGGTAGGCTTTACAAGTATATGAATTTTCATGTGATTTGGAGACATTGAAATTTTTGCCCAAACTTCCAAAATTTGACCAACTTTGAACACTACCCTAGATTTGCTTGATTTCTTCCAAAGTTTTCATGTGAACTCCCTTTGACATCCTTGATGCATCTTGGACTTCTTAGGGAATTTTGGCTACCTTGACCGAATGTGTTTCCTGTAGGCCTTCATGAGTGAGAGAGGAGAGAAAATCTCGATGACATTCACCCCCACTAAACTTGCGATTTCTCCAGAAGCACCACTCTAATATCTCTGAAAAACAAAAACATTCCAAGCATCAAATTCTTTTATAGGCAACATATGGAAGAAAAAATTGACCATATGCATAAATGACTAGGCACTATGACATGAAGCAAAATTTGCATGAAAGAAAGAATTGAAATAGGTAACATGAATATGCATTAACAAATAGGCAACCTATATGCAACAGAACAAGCAACATTGACAACAAGAAGGAAAACAAACAAGCATCAATATGAAGTGGAAGTGGATGTATTGAGTCATTTTAGGCATCAGTTCCTCTCATCTTGAAGAAAAATTTGTACCTTTTTCATAAAGCAATCTACGTTAAATACGATTATGAACAAAGATTTAGGATTTTCAAGTGACATCTTTCATCTTTAGGTTATTTTAGATAATCTCTTTTCCTACATAAATATGAATATGCCGTTTTTCTAATAACATGAAAGGAAATCTAACTAAACTCCACTAATGCATAAATATGCCTATATAGCCCGTGATTTATTCTACTATGCCTCCTTTGCTTGCTTTGGCTTGTTCTCTTTTTTTTTTTTATGATGATTCAATGAATTTATGGTTACAATCACGTTTTTGGGGTGGAAGAAAGTGTAAAGCTCCTGATAACATGTACCAACTTTTTTTATGACAGGCAAAAATTAAGCCCCAATACGAGGTACAACCATTTTTGATGATAGAGAAAGCTTGTTTAAACTCAGATACAAGTGTCATGAGGTGGACTAAGGATGTAGAAAACATGCAGTAGCAAGAGTTACCGCTTCAAAAATCATGCTTTTGATACTGGATACATATGAATGTTTATATACGAAAGTCAAGTCACCAAAATAAACCTTCAAATCTACATGTCCTATCTTTCCATAATCTTAGATTATAACCGACTTCTTATTAGATAAATTACTACTTATGATACAATTTTACACAAGTAGAGAAATCATTATTTGCCCTTTTGACTCAAGTGATGTGGATATGCAATGCAATGCAAAGATAGAAAAAGAAACATGCATGAAGTGAAATTGCAAACAAGCAAGAATGGAAAAAAAAAGTGGAATGAACTTGAAAAAAACAAAGCAACATGAACTTGAATTTTTTTTTTGTGGATACTTGTGTTTATGAATTAGCCTCGTTGTTGTTATCTTCTTCAATGTCCTCATCTAAAATGTACTCATCACTATCATGTTTCTTGAATAGCTTTATTCTTTTATCCGCAATCAATGATCTTAATGCAACACCATTTAATTCACAAAGAGCATATGTACCATTGTTGTTGACTTCTGATACAATGTATGTTGCAAACCACCTAATGCTTGTTCTTCATTCTAGATTCTCTTAATTTTTCAATGGCATCATCAAGTCTTAATTTACCTTGCTCTAACAATTTAATGTGCAAACTCAAAAAATCATTAGTAGACATGTTTTCAGACCAAGGCAAATTTGACCATGTAGAAATATGAGACTGAATTGGAAACAACAGTTTTTGACAATATATGAGTTCAGCGGGCATATACCCAGTAGCACATGTGCACGTCATTCTATATACCCAAAGTGCAAAAGGTAAGAATCAAGGCCATTGTTTAATGTCATCGTTACATGCTTTGGATATGGCATTCACAATAGGTGGATATCCTCTCTCTATTTTACCATTGTGAGTGGTCTTAGATCGTAGTGCACGTCCCTCTACATGATTACTTAAGTCTTCTCTTGCAAGTACAATGTAACACATTTTTCCAATACCTTTATGCATAGTTACAACATCTACTATCCACTTGTAGTGAATACAAGGTGGATAAGTAGGATGCAAAGGATCTCTATGTTTGACTGATGAATGAAGTTGACAAGTAGAACATGTAAAAACATAGTTACTAATGTCAACAACATCTTACCCCAATAATAGGTACTTCTAATTTTTTTCATATGCTCCTAAAAATCCTTTATGACCTACCATAATATCTCATGCCTTTCCTTCATTAGTTGCAAATGAAGACCTTGCTTTCCTAGGACCTATTGTGGATTCTTAGCCTTACCCTTAGCATGTCTCAAAAGATAACCATTATGTAAGAAAAAATTGTAAGCTCGTTTCCTAATGTTACAGAATCTATTTGTAGTCGAGTTCGGTAATGGTTGGAGTGTACTCATATACTTTCCTATGTCTCTCCATTGATCTTTGTACTCAGACTCATGAAATCGCTCATACTCGTATATATGTGGAACATAGTCATCGAAGTTCACATTCTTTATTAGATCACTTTCAAGATCATCATCAAACTTCTATCTCTCGATAACACATCAACAACTAAATTTTACTTACCTGAAATATGAACTAACTCAAGATTTATGAACTTAATATATGAGATCCATCTAAGCATGGCTATATTAGGAGAGGAACAATTGGCTATCATCACTCCCTTTAATTGGAATATCTTCGATGAATGGCATGGCTATATGAGGAATAAAATAATGTAAGACCATATTCATAGCACTCATCATATGATCCACATAATTAGTTTCTCCTTGAGGTAAAGTACACATTCGCACTAAGCCTAAATGAGTTTTCATTGTTGTTATGTCACGAATATCAATTGCTAATTGGAATTGGTCATATCCAGAATATAAGTCACCCATTGAATAGATAGAAGGCCTAGAAATGATTCAGCAAACTCATCTACAATGGGTCCTGTTCCTACATTCCTTATAGTGACTTTATTGACAAGTTGGAGATCTTGAATGAAACATAATTTCCCATTCTTTTTAGGCAGAGTGAACCATCTATTTGTCTAAGGTGCAAAAGATGGCTCTAAAATTCTCATGTTTATCTTTCCTTAAGTAGTTTCATTAACTCAGGTAAGTGAGCCTTTGGAACTGGTATAGGGTGAAGATTCCATGGAATATATGGAATAGTAAAGATTATCATGGGCGCAAGTAGCTTAGGATCTGCGCAACCAATCTCATGAGGATACATAGTAAAGGCTTTTCCATGGCTAGGTATGACTCTTTCAAATTTATCTCTCTCTGTTGGCAACAGAAAGTCATCATCTCTACCAATTTTCACTTGTTTGATTGTCTCATTCGTGAATGTATGTCCTATGTTTTTCTTGTCCTAAAGAATTGGATCATTTTTCACATCAATAATTTTTTCACTGCATCCTTAGGGAATGGTTGAGCTATGGGTTTGATATTTTTTGTCTATAGTTTTGTACTTTGTTTCAACTAAGGCATCATGTGTTTGGTTAAATTTTGATCACTTTTCAACATTGAGAGTATACTCTTGGATTAGAGCATACTCATCAAGGGAAGAAAGAAGAATAATATGTGAATTTGAATTTTGTTGAAGATATAACTCTAACTCCTCCGAAGTAGAGAAACAATGAGATGTTACATGCTCAATGTTCTCATCATGTTCCATGATTTTGTTGGTTTTTTTGGATAAAAGACTTGGACAATTGACTCTTATGAAGAAAATAATCTAGAATGTGGAAAACAAAGTGAGAAACTATTGTATAGGTTGGTTGGTTGCAAGATGTCAAACCAATGTCCACTGTTGTCCCGCTTAACAATGAATTCTATCATAAATTTTGATCATATGTAGCTCCAAACATGAATCTAGGTGCACAATCACTACAAGCATGCTCATGATCCTGAGTAACAATAGGTTTCACTCCTACCCTCATGACTTGAAGTGATTGCATTCCATATGTGGACTTAATTCTAGCATAGGTAGACCCATCATACATGGCTTTAGTTTCCATATGACTCACAAATAAAGAGCTAACCTAAGAGAACTTCATAGGAGCAATTATCTTCAATAAAAAAATTGAAATTCTTCAATGCTTCCTCCTATGGATATGGGCACACTACCACAAGCTCCATACAGGGTACTTATACCATTATCTGCACTTCTCGTACACCATCCATAATCTTTATCTATGGGACATCAAAATTTATCATAAATTTCTCTTGAAATCACAATGATTTCAGAGCCAAAATGTAATAATGCATTTACAATGATAGCATTCTTATCATTTCCTATTTTAACATACATATCTAATATACCTCTAAACCAAAATTCTCTTTAAAAGTGACTTTTAGGATTGTTTTCATGGTTAGGTTGAATAGGTCCTAAGAAATTTTTATTAACATTTACTTCATCATCAGATTCATCAAAGTTTAAGGCTTCATTCATAGCTTGAACTTGATCTAGAGAATCTTACATCTAAATATCTAGATTAAGCGAAAACCTCTTCCTTTTAATTATGCCAATAACGTTATCTCTAAAAATAGGCTTAGCAATAAAGATAAATTTCTCTAAAGACATAGTCACTTGCCTCTTAAGCAAAATTTCATCTAAAATCTCCATAGGATCTTTTTTCTCTCTATTTTTGAAATCAAGATGGCTTTAGGTTTTCTCTTTTGTTTTTGCTCAGCATCTTGTTTTTGTTCATGTTCTTGTGTTTGATCTTGAGTTTTTTTTTATTGTTCTTGTTTCTCTAAAGGTTTTGGTTCCATTTTTCTTTGCTTTGTGTTCTTGCCTTTTTATTTCTTCTCTTGTTTTTGTTCATTGGGTTCTCATGTTTCCCCTTGATCTATGATGGTTTCTATTCCCTCTAAGGTTCGTTTTAGAGTCACTCTTCTTTCACTAGGCTGAGTTTCATCTCCTTTTCGTTTTTCTTCTACATTGGACATGTGAGAAATAAGAGATTGATCTTCTATCGGTCACTCCCAAGCCATTATTCTCCTAATCACATCTCGTGCTCTTACTAAAGCCTCGATGGAAAAGTTAACTTTTTTTGTGGGTTTACTTGATTCTACTTCTTGTTCATCAAGAGCTTCTATTTTCACCCCTCTAGTTCCTGCATCCGTTATGGTTATATTTTCATTCCTCCCTTACCATAATTCCTTGCAAAGGTAGCCTACATCGATAGTCAGAGATTTTCTTTTCTATGTCTATTACTAGTCATTGCTCCTTAGGAGCCATCAATAGTTCACAATCTCTCAAAACAAGCTCTAACAAATCACACCAAGGACACCTACGAGGGCCACAGACAAAACCATTTTGATTTTGAGGATTTTGATTAACTTGTGGTGGGAAATTCTGAAATTGAGGATTTTGTTGATAAGGTATTGCTTGAAAAAGATAATTAGGATTTTGATAAGGCAATTGATGTATTTTAGGAGCTTGGGGAGCAACATGTGGTACTTGAGGTGCAAGAGAATCTTCCATAGTATACAGTTGATGATAGGGGATGGCTAAGAAGGAAATCATGGTGGAGTCATAAAGCTAGGATAGGTATCTCCCAACACGAGTAGCCCACCCATAGGAGTGATGCTAGTGGGGGTGATATCAATGGGAGTGATGCCAGCACGAGTAAGGTCAACACGACTGAGGCTGGGGGAGTACTATTGCGAGCGATCCAGTACTATGACACGACAACCATATACATGTGAGGCACAAATTTCTCTACTATGTGGGAAGACTTGTAAAACAAATAGCCACTTTGGTTCTTTTGAATATGGCATAAAAGCAACTTTCTCATAGTGTTCAAGAAGTTCAAATGTATCTCTTTCATCTGTCGATAACTTTCTGGAGTCTACTTGAAGCAAACCACTCTTATCCTGCCTCAATGTTGCATTTCTTCTAGAGGTGACTACTTTGAACCATTTCACATAAACAAAGAAATTAATCAAACTTCCTGAACTATAGATTCAAGATATCTTGAATCACTCCACAATAATCTAGCTAGCCTTCTGCGAATTGTTATCTCTTGCACTAGCTCTACTTTTTTGGAAAAAGTTCACCATCACCCCACTATCAAAAGTAGACCATAATCAAAGGATCCCTATTCTCTCGCATGTGCAGTACGAATCTATCGTCTCTGATACATTTCATACTTGCACTGAGCGCAAGGACATGCCATTCTCTCCTCCGGATCCAAAGATGCCATCTGATACCATGTGGCATTTTAGAACATTTAATTCTAGATACATAATTTTTGTTATTAAACCTAAACACCCTAATCTTAAAGACTTAGAACTCAAACATGTATATGTGCCGATGCATATATATATATATATATATATATATATATATATATATATATATATATATATATATATATATATATATATATATATATATATATATATATATATATATATATATATATATTTTAATAAGAAAACCCCAAAAGCTTATTTCTATACATTTAATTATGTATATTTAATTTATAGATTTAAAACACTAGCTCTTTTCTTTTTTATCTTAATTTTTTTCTTATATAAATTTACTTTAATTAAAATACATAAAACCTTATATTATATATGTAGAAAACCTAACAATCCTAAAGAGGTATTTTTCATATATTTGATTATGTATGCATATGTATATATATGTATATGTGTATAGGTATTATGTGTATGTTTTCTAATTTTTAGAAATATATGATTATATATGTTAATATTAAACCAAGAACTCTATTTTTTATATATTAAAAAATATATATTTAATTTGATAAAAAAACCTAAAATCCTATTTTTATATATTTAATTTACATATTAAAAACACTAGTTCGCTTCATATTTATTTATCTATACAATGATCCTATTTTCTATATGTATTTATTTATATATTCTAATTTTTTTCTTATATAAATTTAATTGAATTAGAAAACCCTAAAACCTTATTTTTTTATATATATGATTATATATATGTAAAAAATCTAGACATCCTAAAATCCTATTTTTTATATATTTGATTCAATATATGTAAAAAAACCTAAAACTCCTAAAGACCTATTTTTTATATATTTAATATATATATTTATTTTTATTGTATGTATGTAAAAAACCTAAAACCCTAATCCTAAAGACTTGGACCTAAAACATATTTATGTATGTATGCATGTGTATATACAGGTATATGTGTTACATAATATATGTGTGTATGTGTATATATGTTATACATGTGCAAAAACCCTAAAACCCTAATCATAACAACCTATACCTAAAACATGTATATGTGTGTATGCATGTGTATATATATGTGCATGTGTATATGTATTATGTGTGTATATGTGTTATGCATGTGTAAAAACCCTATAACCCTAATCATAATGACCTAGATCTAAAACATCTATATGTGTGTATGCATATATATATATATATATATATATATATATATATATATATATATATATATATATATATATATATATATATATATATATATATATATATATATATATATATATATATATATATATATATATATATATGGGTATGTATGTATGTATGTATTATGTGTGTACTCATGTCTTAACATCATAAAAACCCTAATCCTATTTTTTATATATATTTGATTATATATTGTATATTTTTTCTTATTGTTTATACATATATGATTATATATATTAAATATTAACCTAAAACTCTATTTTTTATATATTCAATTTGATAAAAAATCCTAAATCCTATTTTTATATATTCAATTATACATATTTTATTAAAACATTAGCTATTTTCGTGTTTATTTATCTATACTAAAATCCTATTTTTATATATACATTAAGTTAAATATTCTATTATTTTTCTTATACATATTTAACTTAATTGAAAAAATATAAATCCCTATTATTTCTATATTTGATTATATGTATGTAAAAAACCTAACAACCGGGTTAAAATATTTTTTTTATATTCAATATGTGTGTATGTACGTATGCCTATGCATGTGTGTATCTAATTATGCATAGGCATGTGTGTACGCATATGTGTATGTATATTCAGGTGTGTGTGTATTATGTATATATGTGAGTCTGCGTGTGTGTAGGTGTGAGTGTGTATGTATGTATGTGAGTGTGTGTGTATAGGTGTGAGTGTGTGAGGGTGTGTGTATATGTATGTGAGTGTGTATGTATGTGTGTCTGCATGCAGGCATATGCATGAATATGTGTATGTATACTCATATGTATATATGTGTATGCATGTGTATATATGTGTATGCATGTGTATATGTGTGTATGTATCCATGTGTGTATGTGTGCATGTGTATATATATGTGTGTGTGTATGTATGCATGCATACACATGAGTATGTGTGTGTATGTATCTCTATCTCTCTCTCTCTCTCTTTTTCTCTCTTTATGTGTATGTATGCGTATGTTTGTGTATGTATATGTGTATGTATGTGTGTGAATGTATGTATATATGTGAGTGTGTGTGTGTGTATAGGTGTGAGTGTGTATGTATGCACGTGAGTGTGTGTGTATGTATAGGTTTGAGTGTGTATGTATATATGTGAGTATGTGTATATGTACGTGATTGTGTATATATATGTGTGTATGCATGCATGCATATGCATGAATATGTGAATGTGAGTATGTAATATGTATGTGTGTGAATGTATGCATGCATATGTTTGTGTATATATGTGTGGGTAATGTATTTCTATGCATGTGTATGTGTGTGTATGTATGCATGTGTGTATATGTGTGTGTGTATGTATGCATGTGTGTGTATGTATGCATGCATATACATGAGTATATGTGTGTATGTATGTATCTCTCTCTTTTTCTCTCTTTATGTGTATCTATGCACATGTTTGTGTATGTATGTGTGTGAGTGTATGTATGCATATGTATGTGTACGTATGTGTATATGTGTGTGTGCATGTGAGTGTGTATGTATATGTATGTATGCATGCATGCCTATGCATGAATATGTGTATGTGAGTATGTAATCTATATGTGTGTGAATGTATGCATGCATATGTTTGTGCATGTATAGGTGTATGTATGTGTGTGTGTGTATGTATGTGAATGCATGTGTATTCATGTGTATATGTGTGTGTATGTATGCATGTGTGTATATGTGTGTGTGTATGTATGCATATGAGTGTGTATGTATTCATGTGTGTATATGTGTGTGTGTGTATGTATGCATGCATATACATGAGTATGTGTGTGTATGTATCTCTATCTCTCTCTCTTTTTCTCTCTTTATGTGTATGTATGCATATGTTTGTGTATGTATATGTGTATGTATGTGTGTCACAATGTATGTATGCATATGTATGTGTATGCATGTGGATGTGTATGTGTATTTATGCGTGTGTGCATATATGTGTGTATGTATCTTTCATCTCTCTCTCTCTCTCTCTTTAATCCCTCTGTCTTTCATCTCTCTCTCTCTTTAATCTATCTCTCTCTCTCTCTCTCTTTATCTCTCTTTAGATCTCTCTCTCTTTCTCTTTGTCTCTCTCTTTCATCTCTCTCTCTTTCTCTCTCTCTCTGTCTATAAATAGAGAATAAAACAATCACTTATAGGTATGTCCCTCTTTTGGATCCTTCTCATCAAACCCTAATGTATGTCATCTCTCATCAAATTCCAAAGAATCAATGCCAAAAAACTCTTGCAAAACCAAAAAGAAGAGGACTTATAAAACAAGAAAACATAGAAAAAGAGAAAGGGTGAGAGTACACGCACCACTTACCAAGATGCGAGATCTAGAGAGAGCAAGTGTGTGTGTCGAGAGAGAGATCTGTGTGTATGTGCACAAGACAATGCAAGTCACAATTCATCTCGCATGCACAAGTTTGACAGAAGCACTAAGATGCACAAAATGTCAAATTTTTGCTCCCGGGTCCCTATATGTTTAAAACATGACGACGGTGTAGGTGTCAATATGATTGTCAGTAATATCTAGTAATTTATTGTTGCTTATACAAATGCCTATACTCCTGCCTATCCTGATGTTTATATCAGCATCTGCAACCGATACCGTTGATACATTTTAAATGGACATATAGATGGTCAAGTCAGTATCAGAATCCCTAATGAGATCTTTATAGGAATTTCCAATGATCATACTAACACCGAGGGGTGACCGTTGGTATGGATAGCATTGGTATGCCCCTCATATGTTGTATTGATGATCTTACCAACTCCCATTACAAAATAAGCAGAGTTTCTAGCGCATGTGATAGTATTACCTACGGGGGCAAGTTGAAGTGAACTAAATAAGTGATGGTTATTTAGTTCACTTTAGCTTGGTTACCCCACTATCAATGTACCAAACATATGAATCTATTGTAGACATACACTAGTGATGATAAGATGGATCGTATGCGCATACATGAGTAAATCCACATTCTACATTTTGAACAAGATTAGCAAAATCTCATTTAGATGTGGAGGTCTCTACAACAACCATTCCAAACTCTTTCTTCCTTGCCTCTTTTGTAGCCACTTGAGGACAAATATTTATGATGTGATCAATTGCCTTACACTATTTGTCAAACGATTTTTGCTTCAATGTTTTCTTGTCATCTTTTTCTTCCTTCTTCGACTATGCAACACCAAGTAGATTTTTTTTACTAGTAGATGAGCTCCATTCACCTTTGCCCTTCTCACTAGCTAATAAAGCTTGATCCGCGACACACATAATTGACTTGTCTTTCTTGGATTGATCCTCTCGCCAAAAAATAGAGAGTAAATCCTCAAATGTCTAGGCATTCAGATTGCCTTTCATAATCAATCTAAGAGTAGAAGGAGAACTCTGCTATGAATCTAGAAGATTGTTAAGAACATTTTCCACAAGTGAACTATTTGGTGACACTTCATAAGAAAAAAATCAACAGCTGCTTCAAATCTTTGAGCTTTTTCAAAAGCGTTTCCATACAATCTCCTTCATTCATATGCTCACTCTCCAATTGTTTTTAGAGCTATGCAACATAGCCTCGTGTCTTACATGGTATGAAGCTGTAAGTGTATCCCAAGCATCCTTTGCTACCTTGTAGGAGCAAATGTAATGGATAATATCATGTGTGATAGACAAAGTTGTCAATGCATGTATTTGAGCATCTCTGCCATTCCAATGAAGTTTTTGTATAAGAGTATCAACAAGATTTGCAACATGAACAAGAATCTTAAGATCATCATTTTCAATGCCATTTGAATCATCTTCAATAACTATATGTGGAGGTGTTATAGGACATTTTCAACACTAAGCTATAATATTCCACAACCTTTTTGCAACCAATACATTAAACATTATCTATGCCCACAATGGGCAATTAGTATGGTGCAACTTACCCTTAACATCCACCATAGGGAATACATCACTACTTTCAGCCATGGCTGGTGACTAAATATCTTGATGCACAAAATTGATTGTATCTTAAATAGATGAATAAAAAGACCCTATTGAGTTGTGTTAAACCTATAGTAGACTTCAAGGTGCTTCTACTAGTGAAACAAAACCTTTAAATGTGTTTGGCATAGAAGGATGAAATTGCAAGCATACTTGTTGTGATAGTGCATTTGGACACCAAAATAAACTTAGATGAAGGTTTTGGGCAATTTTTGTGTGATTCTGAGACCATGATTAGAGGGCTATCAATGAGACCCTAGATGAATTGCGAAACTTCCCTAATACCAATTGTTGGAGTTCAAGGTCTGCAAATCACACAAACAACACAAGGAAGAAGAATAAGCTTAGCACACAACACAATACAAAATGTATTACCAAGTGAGTTTACAGAGATAAATGATCTCTTTAGTTATAGGCATATATACAAGTTGGCGGAAAACCTCCTAAAGAGGGGAAAACTGTGAAGAGATGGATAGGTATGTGTTGAAGATGAAGAGGTGTTGCAAAATCTTTGCTCTACACCAGCCAAATGAACTCCAGGAGTAGATGGCGGGACCTTTTAGCTTGCCAATGGATGTATTAGACACCCTATGTACCTTGGAAGATCACTCTCAAAAAGATAGATCAAAACAGATAAGTTGGAGTTAGCTCAGAGGTGAAAACTTGCTATTCTTGGTTGATACACCTGTCCAGTGTTTTACATACTTCTCTGAGCACAGCAGCAATTAGATTAATTCCTCTTGGGGAAGGCTAGGTAGCTTAAAGAGCTAACTTAAGAGATTAATCTCATCAAAAATAACAAACCACACACTGAGAATGACTTTTAACAAGTGATGACATCATCCCGATTTTCACGGGCTGCTACAGAAATAGACCAGTGAGTAGCAAAAGTAACATAACTCACGATGTAAGAATCCAATGATCATGAAAATTTGTATGCTTATACTAGATAGTAAGCTGAATCCAACAAGCTTTAAATCACGGAATTCGGAGGAGTAACCACTGAGAAATGACTCTGACAAGATGACTGAAAAAGTCGGGTATCTGACAGAGAAGAGAAAATGAACATACCCTGTTGACTTCAAATGAACATAACTGAAGATTCCAACATCCAAATGACATGAAAATTTGTGATCATATAGTAGACTTATAGAGCTAACTTTACCAAGTTAAATCACTGAAAATGATGAACCAAGTGCAGAGAAACAATCTCTGCAAGCTGACTGAGAAAAACTGAAGTAATGGCAGTGAGTAGTACACATCACAAGAACATGGAAAGATGAACTCAAATAATCATGAAAATGAAAGTATATTGCTTGTACAATACAATGACTTACTGATACATATGTGTGCCTTGTAATCACACCTTGATATGGCATAAAGCTCAGCTCTTGGAGGTCTTCACATAGGTCTCTCTAACCACGACTAAAACTGCTATCTATTTATAGTTGAGTTTGGGAGGCTAACTTCCCTCAATCACTCTCCAATCAATCAATGATTGATTTGATTCTCTACCTACCACAAATCACGAATTCGTGGCTCCTCTTTCCATTCTTGATCATGTGGGCTCAACCACTTAAGATTCTCTTACTTTTACATTAAGTAAACTCTTCAAAAATTACAAGAGGTAGTTCACAAGTGAACTTTACATAGTCTTCATTTTGAAGCTTCTTTAATGACTTTGTGAGACTCAAGCCAATACTTAGGCTTGTCATAGACTTGCTCCAACAAAAACTACCCAAAAGTTCTTAGTCTGTTCACACACATCACTACCAAAATCTATCAATAGTACTTTAGAGACCTAGAGAACTAGGACCACCGTCTCCTAGAGAGATGAAACTCCTCCCAAAGGTATGCATCTCTCTCTCTCTCTGTATTGGCTACTTTAGTAATTAAGAAGGCATAGAGGGTACCTCTTGAGGACTCTTAAATTCTATAACTAAGGGTTTTTCATAAAAATCCAATGAATGATGATGTGTTGTTGAAATTTTGTAGAACCTCTTTTTGCTCTTGCCTTGCCTTGATCTTTGTTTTTTGGCTTCTCTTTTGTCTTTCAGACCCCTTTTCTTCCCAATGGTAAAAGCCTAGGGTTAGATTGTCTCACAAATGAGCTCGTCAAGTCCTTCAAACAGGTTTTGGTGCCTCTCTCATGCAAGATGCCATGTGCTTTGCCACAATCCATAGTTTTCTTAACGAATTATAATGGATGTTATTTACAAAAAAGACTATAAAAACAAAATCAAGAAATATGCTACAAGGTCTTTGCTAATGTTCTTTATAATCGCATTTTTATGCACACATGCACTTACAAAAGGGTTCATTATTAAGGCCATTATTGATGTTTGGGAAGGCGTTGCCTATGTGCATGAATCTTCTCAAGATATCCTCTTTCTCAAAATCAAATTCGATAAAGATTATAAGAGACATGAGTGGGACTTCATTATCCAAGTTTTGAAATACCTCCGTTGTCGCCCAAAGTTTTTCACGATGATCTTGATGGCCCTAGAAAACACTCACATAAATTTTAATGGCCAACACTTTGGATCCATTAATTTGAAATACTCAATTAGACAAGGTATCCCTCTAGCTCCACTTCTCTTTGTTATTGTTATTGATGGCCTAAGTTGCTTGTTCAACCATCATGTCCATATTGGAAAATCGAAGGGCTTTTTCTTATGCATAGTTGGTTACAAATGCTCACGCATATGTGTCCAATGACATGATAGCTTTTGTTCAAAAAATCATTAAAGTATCTACACCTTGTGGAACTTTCCAAATGCTTCTTGTGAAGCCTCTACATGTTGAATAACCACTTAGAAACTATGTTTAGGGTAATTATTGAGAAGTCTCTACAAACTAACCTTTACTAGGGGTGTCATGAGATCCCTGGTCAAAAAGTCTTCTATATATTGGGTATTCCCCTAGGCTTTGATGTTTTTATGGGTCAACTATGGGATTGGGCTCTTGCCAAGATTGAACAAAATAAAATTACTAGAAAAGAATGTAGCTCAACTTAGCAAATCAGAGTATGGTGATCAACATGTTCCTCCTTACATTGATAATGCATTTTTTGTAATGTTGGAGCTTCAAGAAGAAATCAATTGATCTACCAGTTTGTGGAATGTTATTAGGGGTGAAGCTCTCTGTTGAGAGCACTATGGGCACCCAAGGACTGACTAGACAAGGAAGCCAGTGGAGAGAGTCAGAGCGAGGTGAAGGATTGAGTAGACAAAGCAGTCGACGCAAATCTGGCAGATAGGCCCTTCAAATTTTTCCAAATCAACATCTTTATAACAGTGATTCTTATCACTAACAAACATTGTAAATACCATTTCATATTTTTATAGCTTCATTTTGTGCAAGCCAAGGAGTCCTTGAGCTTGAGGAGCCTTAGAAGTACCTACATATCAATTTTCGTATTTTTTAGACTCCGTTTAAGCCCTCAAATTGGCCCTGGAACCTAATTTTTAACTAGGCCGGACACTAGGTCTGGACAGGGCCAAAACCTAGTCAAAAACTATAAATAGAGCTAGAGAGCTCATTTTGAAGTTAGCTTGTAATTGATATGAACTTGTAAGAGCTTTTTGAAAGTAATCTAAGAACTCCATTGCTTCTCACTCTTTGTCTTGCTGTGTGTGCGGGTGTCTGTGTATGTGTGTGCATGTTAGTGTGCTTCTCACTCACGCACTTGTGCCTTCACTTGCTCGAGGTCATCATACCATCCTCACGTCTTCTCGGATTGACATTATAGGAGGTGCTACTCATCACTGAGCTACACCAAATTTTGGCGCCGTTGCCGGGGATCGAGCTTTGAGGATGAGCATGTGATGGTAAGACGTAGATTTGGGATGTTGGCGTTGTAGGTAATTTCTTCACTTTTCTTATTTTTCTTTTCCTCATCTCATCACCATCATCACCATCTCCCACCTCCATCTCCATCATCGTGAAAATTTTCAGTTTTTGATCATATCACCTTCTCCACCTCATTTCCCTCATTCCACTTGTGAGAGAGAGCGAGAGAGCAATATTGTGTGTCGTGTGTTTGCATGTTTGTTGAGTTTCTTGCAGGCTCCAGCAACATCATCCCCTCCAGCACGTTGCGTAGGTACGGAAATGTGCAGAACTGTCTCGCAGTCGCCAGCTTCTGTCGATCGCGATTGATAGAAATTTTCATCTTTTGGTAAAACTGAGTGCACCACAGTAGACTAGAGACCTTGCACATCACAAATCCACAAAAAGTTTTGGAAAATTTGCATTTTTTCAGTCCATCGCGATTGATAGCATCAATCGCGATTGACACTGTCCATCGCGACAGACAGCCAGTCCATCGCGATTGACAGACCCCGACGGACACGTGTCCATCGCGACCGACAAAAAAATCGCGATTGATACCAGTCCATCGCGACGGATACCTGTCCATCGCGATTGACACCAGTCCATCGCGATTGACACCTGTCCATCGTGATTGACACCAGTCCATCGCGATTGATACCAATCCATCGCGATTGACACCTGTCCATCGCGATTGACAGGCCAGTCGATCGCGATTGACAGCCAATTTCAGCCAATTTTTTAGGGTTTTTTAATTTGAAGACTTTGGCTAATTTTGGACATGGATCATGGACTCTAGAGCACATAAGGAGGCTATAGGCAAATAACCCGAGGAAAACCTGTTGCCCTGTTGGCCTGTTTGAACCCTGTTTTAATCCCTGAAGCCTGAACTGACATAACTTTCTCATACGAAATCCGTTTGCTGTGATTCTTGTTTTGTTAGATAGGGTATTTTGAATTTGACCATACCCCGAGGTAGGAAAACTGAGGGATCCTTGGGATTGTTGTCCATAAAGGCAAAGGATAATTTGGTCTGTGAGTTACATGCATGAAAGTGGTCTATTGTGTCATTTGAATCTAAGTCTTGAGCTAACCGTGGGACTTTTACAGGTCCAGCAAGAGCACTTGAGGGCATTCTAAGCAAGAGTAAGTGCAAGCTTGGGAACACGCGTCTTGGGCACACCAGGGCAACAACACAAAGAAGGAAACTCAAGGTTGGAAAATCATCAACACCCTCTATAAATTCCTAGCTTAGGCTAAGAATGACTAGTGTTAGGAGTAAGTCAGGGCAACGATAGGCATCAATCAAGTTGAAGACTACGTATGCACTCAAGTTCAAGACTAAACATAATTTCTTCGTGATGCGATAACCTTAAAGGAAAGAATCTAACGTGGAACGATCAACTTACAGTGCAAAAATTAACTCAAATATTCCTGACGACGTGATTTCTAACAAGAGCATAAACACGGTAACCACTAAAAAGAATCAAGTGACTGATACAAAAGAACTCAGCAACGAGGTTGTACTTGGGCAAATTTGGACTATTCAATTAGGCTTATGAACCTTAGATCAGGGCGACATCTAGGGAGAGATAGACAAAGTCATAGGTCTTCAGAGGCTAGTGTCAACCACACTACTAGGTCTTGGGCCCAGCAGTTGAGCCACCACTCATACTACCCTAGCTCTGAGACCAGTGAATCAGAGATGTCTCAAGGCATGGACCGACCTACAGGAAGTTCAGGAGTGCCATACTTGCACAGGGTAGAAGGCCCGTACAAGACACAGCTGGAATACCTTAGAACCAACCGATTAGGTGCTAGCATCTATGAGGATGGCCTAGCAAGATCCGTGGTCCAAATCAAAAACCCAGACCAATCTATTGGGCTAGAGCACCCTACTGTCAAGTTTGAAAACGGAGCATACCTAGACAAGGAAGGGACAATATACGTGGTCACTAGTCACCTGGAGAGGACAGATGAATTCGGGAATGTGATCCCTGAGACGGACATAGATGACCTAGAACAAGGAAACATGGGTGCAGAGCCCAGGACCCCTCGAGGGAAATCTGTTCTTACGAGAATTCTCACTCCTGAGTGGATTCCCCAAGACAAGAAGAGTATAGATCTGCTTCTGAACCGAGAGACTGACGAAGCCTTTTGGAGGTATAAATCTGATCGGCCAAATGATATAGGAACAATCATGATCTATGAGTTTAAAGATCCAGATAGCCCAGGTAGAGTGACCTAGTTAGATCACGCTTCAAAGAGGATCTTTGTGGTTACAAAAAATGATAGGCATGCTTACACTTGGAAAGGTGAATTCATTTTCCCCCAACCAAGATCGAACGTGTCCTATGGTCACCCTGGAGCTGGAACATCCCAAGCTCATGGAACTCAAAGAGACAGAAGTAGAGATAGGCCAGAAGTAAGCTTTGCCAACCCAGGGGGCAGAGAAAGAATGAGGACGGAAACAAATAGAGTAGAACCTGATGTACTTAGAGCTCCCAGGAATCAAAGAAATGTTGATGAGTTCCCTCTACCACGACCTAGAGAACACACGAGGACCCTGAGACCGACCCAGCTAGTTAAGTCCATGAAAAACTACTTCAATGGCACTGGAGATCCCTACGATCATGTGGCTGAGTTCAAGCAAGTCTTGAGAGCTGAACAAGTTGAAGATCTATTCACGCAATACAATGCCTTTGGTCTAACCCTTAGGAACACTGCCCTAACATGGTTTCAGCCACTAAACGAGAGGCAGTTCAGGAGTATAGACCAACTCCTAGAGGCTTTCATTATTGAATTCTCTAAGAGTGGCATAAGACATAATACCTCCTCGCTGATTCACAGCTTCAAGCAAACCCCTCAAGAAACCGTGAGACTTGCAAGAAGAAGATTTAGGCAATACTTAGAAAGATGCCCTGTTTCGGAGCTACCCACACCAGCTAAACAAGTGGCTTTATTCTTGGATGGATTGCTAAGTACCAAATTGAGATCTTATGTGTACTTGAAGGATCCTAGGACCATAGAAGAGTGTGTACGCATGTGCATTGACATCGAGGATAACCTAGGGGAGGAGTTAGAGCTTTCCAAGATATACAAAGATTCAGATAGTGCCTCTAGCCTCTCTTCCACACAATCCACATCAATTGAGGAACTTGCAGAGAAAGTAGCTCAGAAATTAGGTGTTACTAGCAAACAAATCCCAAGGTTTGCCCTTGTGAAAAGATGCTATACTTGTGGTGGCGACCACATGGCGAATGTATGTCCCATTATGGCTCAACCCCAAGTAAATCCTAGTAGCCAGTACTGCACCATAGAACGGAGGTACACCAATCACACCGCGCAAGATTGCCCCTACAATAAGCAAACCGTTAGGCAAACGTACCCACAACCATACCCTCAACAAGGAAGATACCAGAATCAGTACCCACCGCAGCAATATGCTAGGCCTCAACAAACCTACCAACCACAATACCAAAACCAACAAAGGCCCCAGCCTGTGTTGGCACAACAACCCCCTACCCTAGCTAATGTGATCCCAGTAAAATATGCAGCTGCAGAAGAGAACCTGAATAGAGCTATAGTCCCTCTAACACCATTGCTTTCTGAAAGTGACCCGAGTGACCATAGCTTTGATTCGACGCATATTGACAGCCCCCAGGCCTACTACATGCAATCTCCTGAACATGGTGAGTCCTACTATAGTGAAGAGCCAAATGAACCTAGTTGGGAGTCTGATTACACAAACGTCATGTATGCAAACCCCAACCCTAGACCTCAACTAAGGCAAGTAAGACCCCCATTCCCTAGAGGACCGTGCTACAGATGTCAGGGAGATCACCTCATTCGTGATTGCCCCTCACCTCCACCTACACAACCCCAGTCAGTGACGATCCATGGCTTTTGCCAAGAGTGTGGAAAGGAGCATCTCTTACGAGACTTCCCTAAGAATCCTAATAATATGCCAAAAATCACTCCTATTAACGTTATTGGGTTAGTGGTAGATTCCACAGGAAGTGTCACTTCCACTACACCCGTTCAGGTGGTCACTAGAGCTCAAGCATTGCAGCAAAACCAAGGGGTAGGCCAAGAAAAGAGCCCAGATGTTAGTGAAACTGAGAGCATAACCAAGAAAAGGACTAGAGCTTGGAGAGATAGTCGTGAAAGAATGAAAAGGCAATGGGCAAAAAAGATGAGTGAACTTGAGGAAAGCCTAAGAGAAACCAAAGCCAGGATAACCAAACTCACAGCTCAAACTCCCTCTCACACTACCCCACCTCCACCATTCCCAACTCCATCCAAACCGCCACCTTCCAACCTGCCTCACCTAAAACCACCACCCCCAAGAGTAGGATCAGTCCTAGCAGATCCCACTCCCGAGGACCTAAACATGATGCTTAAAGCATATCAGGCCAGAATCCAAGAAGGGCCAAACGTAACTGATCATGAAAAGTGTTACCCTAGAGCAGAACTAGAGCTAGAACGAACCAAAATTTGTGCTAAGATGGTGGAATTGGCTCAAACCATGTTTGAAGCCAGTCGCCTCTTTAACATCTCTAGTACAGCTAAGACGCAATTGCACTTTGAAGGACTGTTAGAAAGGATAGAGAAGCTAATTGCACAATCAGAAAAGGAACCCTCCTCTCAAAATAAGGGCAAGGCAAGTGAAAGAGTAAGCCTTCCTGCCCAGGAAGTCTATGTGCCTAACTCTATGGATCCAGACACATCTTCTTCTATGAATCGGTTCACACCAGAATTCCTACGAGAGATTCAAGAAGACAAATGGGCTAAAGAAAGTGAAGTCCCTCCTCCCATTGAACTTGTGGATGACGCACATGACCAATTCCCACAAGACATCCCATCCATTTATGAGGAGCAGGAGAGCACCCAATCTCAGGAAAGATTAGACTTTGAGTCTAACTCTCTACAAGAATTACCCCACTTCACAGGCCCATGGGAAGCTAAGTCTACTTGTATGAGAGCACCCACAGTCATGGTACGAAATGAGGACTCAGTCATACCTAAGAACACAGAGGTAGTGAGAAACACTAAAGTACAATGCAACCTCACCTTAGAAGAGCTACTCAAAGTAAGGCCAGAGCTATGGAAACATGTAGCCAAACAAGTACCAAAGATAGCAAAACCTCGTTCCCAGGTAGGGTCCCAGAGAACAGTGCCAGAGATACCATTGGACAAGATAGGAGACATGAGTGAGGTCGAACAGGGAAACACATGTCTTCCTATCACCCATCAAGGATACACCACCAAGGCCATTCTAGACTCAGGTGCAGGAGTTGCAATTGCTACCACTTCCCTATGGAAGCGTTGGGGCAAGCCAGCACTCAGGCCAACGAGGATGAAATTGCAGATGGCTAATGGCCACATAGAGAGGCCTTTAGGACTACTTGAAGGAATAACTCTCACTACATGTGGTGTCGAGTTCGAGCATACATTTGCTATATGTGATTTTAGCAAAAATCATGCCTATGAGATGATTTTGGGAAGACCCTTTATGCGACAGTTGCAAGTGGTAGAGGATTGGGGAACCAATTCTTTGTACCTGCAACACTTAGGTGTTACGACCAAAGTGAATCTCAAAGATTACTCTCATAGAGATGTCCCTCCTATCCAATGGAATCCCATCCATAGAGCCAAAGATGATACGGAATCTGTGCATTCCATAGGATCAGGATCCTCATGCATGCATGAAGACACCCACTTATGGATGTGCAAAGTGGCAGTAGAAGAGGAGAAAAGAGAAAAGGCCAGACAAATAGGTGCAAACGAAACACATAGACCCATTCAAGACCCAGCCTATGCACCTGTAGTATTTCCTGATGATGAATTTGAACCCCATGGCTGGGCAGAAATCTTAGCAACAATGGATGTAGCCATCAATGAGGAACAATGGACACCCCACTATGATGAGGATGGCTATGACATTTCAGTTTTCTCCATAGAGCCAATCATGGGAGAGGCAGTGTTAGAAGAGTGTGAACCTAGCCCTGATGCATTTGAGGATGCAAGTGACTCCGATCTAGAGTCAATCATTATGGACCCACCTTTTGCATCAGATGAAGAATACTTCTACAATGTAGAATTTCAACTCCAGAGGCACGGAGAGCTTACAAATGATGTAAGGCTAGCCACACATGTGACCCCGAAGGAAGAAGAAAGAAAAGAAAGAAGAGAGAAGTCACACAAGCAGAGGAAGAATCTTTGTTTGAGGTCCCGAAAAATTTTAAGAAGTATGAGATAGATGACAGGAGAGTCATGATCAGAATGCCTAAATGAGAGGCGCAATCAGGGGAGGCCTATGATAACAAAGAAACCACCAAGAAAATTGTGGTAGCTCTGGAAGAAGGAGAGGAGAGATGCACGTACATAGGCCATGACCTGACAGAAGAGGAAGAACAAGAGCTAATAGCCTTGCTAAGAGAATACAGAGATGTATTCGCTTGGAGTTACAAGGATTTGAAAGGTGTCGACCCAGATATATGCTCACACACAATTCCCATGACCTCAGATGCCAAACCCTCTAAGCAAAAGCCATACACATATAACGATGATTACGCTGCCAAGATCAAGGAAGGGATAGATAGACTGGTTGAAGCTGGATTTATCTATGAAATTGAGCACACTGAGTGGGTATCCCCCATTGTAGTGGTGCCCAAGAAAAACGGAAAGCTGCGTGTATGCATTAACTTGAAGAAGGTCAATGCAGCCACAATTTGAGATAACTATCCGCTTCCCATCACAGAACATCTCTTGGAAAGAGTAGCAGGCAAGGAAGTGTACAGCTTCCTTGATGGATTTTTGGGCTACAATCAAGTAGCCATAGCTCCAGAAGATCAGCATAAGACGGCTTTTGCCACTAAATGGGGCATTTTTGCCTTTAGAGTAATGCCATTTGGGCTTACCAATGCACCAGCAACCTTCCAGAGGCTAATGTGCCATGTATTTAAAGAGTTCCTGAGGAAGAACTTAGAAGTCTATGTTGATGATCTTTGTGCTCATTCTAACATTAGACAAACCCATATTCCTGAACTCTGACAAATCTTTGACAAATGTAGAGAATATCAGGTCTGCCTGAACCCCAAAAAGTGCATTTTTATGGTCAGGCAAGGCAAGATTCTAGGACACATAGTGTCAAAGAATGGCATATCCACTAATGAAGAGGAAGTGAGAGCCATAGCCGAGTTACCTAGGCCAAAGAATGTCAAGGAAGTACAGGCTTTCATGGGGCATTGTGGTTACTACCGCCGGTTCATTCACATGTATGCGGTCATTGCAAAGCCCATGTATGGACTTTTGACTAACTTTGAGTGGACTGATGAGTGTGAAAATTCCTTCAATGAGCTTAAACGGCGATTGTGTTCAGCACCAATCTTGACCACCCCGGATTGGAACAAGCCATTCCATGTTCACGTGGATGCATCCAATTATGCTATTGGGTGTGTACTCACACAACCTACCGATGAAGGTAATATGGATCTTCCAATTGCCTATGCTAGTAGACAATTGAATGCAGTTGAACGAAATTATACCACTACAGAGAGAGAAGGATTAGGCATGGTGTATGCGGTTAAAAAGCTTAGACATATTTGCTTGCAAACAAGTTTAAATTTTTTACTGATCATCAAGCTCTACTATACTTGGTAAACAAGCCATGCAATAGAGGTACATTGGTGAGATGGTTTCTCTTACTAATGGAATACGACTTTGAGGTTGTGGTAAGGAAAGGTAGGACTCACTTGAGAGCAGACCATCTCTCTAGGCTCACATCTGGAGAAGCCCCACAAGGAGTGTCAGATGACCTTCCTGATGCTTACTTGTTTAATTTGGAAGTGGTACCGCAGTGGGCTAAGTCATTAGTGCCAGTATTGACATACGGGCCTAACCACCCAGTAGTAAACACACAGGATAGAGAGGTAGTAAAAGCTCAAAAGTATCACATCATGGCAGGTAGTATGTACAAGCACACAGATCAAGGGATCTTGGCTTGTTGTGTGGAAGAGGATGAGTATGCTAAATGGTTGCAACTAGCACATGTAGGTGCATTAGAGCAACACTACTCAAAGCAACGAACCCTACAGACACTAAGGAGACTCGGAGTGCATTGGCCGACGATGGAAGCTGATGTCCAGAATTTGTGCAAGGAATGCCCAATCTGCTGCACTAAACCACCTGTGGAACATGCCACTCTTTATCAAGTGTCCATAGTGCCAGATTGGAGTGAACCACTAGTATCCTTCCTGAGGACAAAAACATTCCCTCCAGACATGACTATGGCTAGGAAAAGGAGTTTAGAACAAGAAGCCCTAGATTACTCACTCATTGGTGATAATCTATACAAGCGTGGTAAAGATGGTTACGTGAGACTATGTGTCCATGAAAGTGAATATCTTAAGATCTTGGAAACTGCTCATCAAGGTGTAGCAGGAGGACACTTTGGACCAAATCGGGTGATCAAGGCAATACTATTTGCGGGCTTCTGGTGGCCGATCCTTCACATGGATGCACATACCTATGTGAAACGGTGTGATGTTTGTCAGAGAACTCAGTGTCCTATACGCAAAGACGAGATGCCACTGAAACCTATGATGGGTGGATGTGCATTCTCCAAGTGGGGAATAGACTTCGTAGGTCCTATTAATCCCCTAGCTAAGGGTTCCCATGCTGAGTATATAATTGTTGCCACGGACTATCTAACCAAATGGGTAGAGGTAAAAGCTACGACAAAGAACGATGCTCAGAAAACTGCTAAATTCTTGTTTGAGAATGTATTCACTAGATACGGACTACCTATAGAGCTAGTTAGTGATAGAGGCACTCACTTCTTGAATGAAGTTATTGAAAATTTGCTCCAAGAATTCTTGGTAGTACATAAGAAGTCTACCCCCTATCACCCTCAAGCAAATGGCCAGGCTGAGAGCACCAATAAGATCTTATGCAATGTACTGACGAAATTAGTGAACAATAAACGCTCTGATTGGGACAAACAGCTACACCATGCTGTTTGGGCATATCGAGTGGCCTACAAAACGGTACTCCAAGCCACCCCCTTTCAGATGGTATTTGGCCCAAATGCAGTGCTACCGTTGGATTTCTTAATACCTACATTGAAAGTAGCATAGGAGCATGAATGGACAGGTCATGAACTCTCCTTTAGGATCTTTGACCTAGAATGATTAGGAGAAACAAGACTGAGGGCGACTGCAGGGATATATGCAGCTAAGAAACGACAGAAGGCATACTTTGATGCCCACGTTAAGGATAAAGGTTTGAAGGCATGCGACCTAGTACTAGTATACACGTTGAAACAACATGCGAGGAAACTGGAGAAGAGAGGCTACGGACCCATGATCATTAATAGAATCTCAACAAGTGGAGTAGTGCAACTAGCCACATTAGAAGGCGATGTTCTCCCAAGCTACATAAGCGGATGCAGGGTCAAGTTGTATCAGGAACCTCTCATAGAGGAAATGCTAAATCGACTCAATACTGCTAAGAAACGCAAAGAAGAAGAAAAACGAATTCGAGAAGAAGCTCAAGCAGAAGCTTTAGAGCGCATACGGAGAATGAAATTAAGAAGACAAGGCAGGGAGCAACCTGTGCCAAATGCATATGCAGATCAAGGATATCACGTGGCTATGTGTGAAGTTTTAGGTGTCAGCTCTCATAGGATAATTGATCGACGTCCTTTTATAACCTTAGATATAGGACAAGGAAAGGGTGCAAGGACTGTAAGAGCCTTGATTGACTCAGGTGCAACCACTAGTGCTCTTAAATTGTCTTACTGTCAAGAGTTGAAATTAACTGTTAATCCTATAGAAGCATATCTCATAGGATTGGGAGGTGTGGAAACCCCTTACATGGGCGAGGTGGAACTTCCCCTCTATATTCAAGACGAAGTAATGACAATCAAAGTACTAGTGTGTCAAGATGAGGACCTCACTGAGCCTCTTGTCTTGGGTCAGGACTGGATCTATGATCATGCGGTCAACCTAAACCTAAGAAGTGGACTTTTTCAGGTATGGGTAAATCATAGTCGAATCACAGTTGAATTGGAAAATGAGGCACTCAAGGAACTAGGTAAGGCACGAACTCCTGGTCCTTCCAGGGGTGCACATGAAGTTGACAATGCTATTCTTGTCCAAAAATGTATGATGCAAAAAGAGGATTGTCTCAACAACGGAGTCAAGAATAAGGCGGTACTCCCTTCTTTCCCAAAGGCCAGAAGGATGCAGCAGCCAACGGTAGATCAAATACAGAAGAAGCAGAACACTACCTATACTGGAGGCCAAAAAAAGGAGCAAAGCAGATTGTTTCAGCCGATGAAACAAGTATGGAGGCGAAAAGGCGAACACCCTGTTCTGACCAGGCCAACACCACGGCCTAAACCTCTTATTAGTAATCAACAACACGACACTAATAAGAAGTCCTTCATAAATTCTTCTGCGAAAGTGAAGTCTATTTGGGTACCCAAGAAGTCAATGAAGACCAGCCCACAATCACGACAAATCTGGGTACCTAAGGCTTGCTTGCGGGCTCAAATAGCTACACCAAGGCCAAACCCTGTACATGTTTCACTCACGCGAACATCTGAGGCCCAGTCTTACACATCATGCACTAACACGTGTTCTTCCATGAGCACAAGTAGAATCACTTGTAAATGGGTCCCTAAAAAGCCCCATTTTTCAAGTAAATACCCTATCACACTCTCTAGAGCCTCCACAAAGTCAAAATCAAAACCTATCCATTGCATTTGGCAACCTAAAACTTGTAATAAACCCCCGGACCCCAATTGTAAATCCATGTCCACCTACTAACTACTTCACTCTCACACCACATCATTCTGCTTAGCTCTTTAGTCTACCCAATTCCTAACTACACACACAAGCACCGAGCACTTAATAACCCCCTAACCTCTCCCGAACCTCATGTTAATGTTGTGAAGGGGACACAGTGTCATTTTTGTGTCCATGGCAATGTTAACATTTATTCATATATTCTCACAGAACCAGCTGCGAAGTTTTCAACATGGCTGAGGCGGCAGGAACTAGCTCTCAAACAATCCATGTCCACCTACTAACTACTTCACTCTCACACCACATCATTCCGCTTAGCTCTTTAGTCTACCCAATTCCTAACTACACACACAAGCACCGAGCACTTACTAACCCCCTAACCTCTCCCGAACCTCATGTTAATGTTGTGAAGGGGACACAGTGTCATTTTTGTGTCCATGGCAATGTTAACATTTATTCATATATTCTCACAGAACCAGCTGCGAAGTTTTCAACATGGCTGAGGCGGCAGGAACTAGCTCTCAAACAGAAACAAGCCAGCAAGTGGTGGACTTAGACAGTTTACCCGTTTTGCCTGAGACAAATTAAAGACCAGAAGAATTGCAGGCCATCAAAATCATACCTATGGCGGACCCTCCTAGTGGCCTTACCATGCCCTTAGGAAAAACTTCCCACTGGTTTAGTGAAGTGGCAGGACCCTTGGGTGAGGGAACGTACCTATGGGAATCAGAGTTGGACTTCAATGGGAAGCAAGGCAAATACCATTTCTTTACAAGAGAATTCGAGAAGTTACAAAATGCAGAAGGTCTACGTTCGATATGGGAGAAGGCAGGATTGGATGCATATTTCAGTGCACGGCTCCCAAAGCCTGACTTCATGCGATGCTACTATCTCATCAACACCTTGACTCCAAACAAGAACCCAAAAGGTGCAAGCTCATTTGTGATTCCATCTCTGACAAAGGGGAATGAGCTCAAGAGGTTCAGGCTATCAAACAACTTGGTGAGAGAGGCTCTAGATATGTGCGGAATGCATATTCCTACAGAGAAGGAAACCCTAGTACCGGATTACATGAAGAATCGAAGTCTCACCAAACTCAAGGACATGGTGTCCATGACACCTAATATTGCAATACACCTTCGCATGTGCATGCAACACTTTGCTTTTCCTGCCCAAGATAGATTCACCATGCCACCCAAAAAGATTTGGTTTAGTTTGTATCTGGCAGAGACACAGAGCCTCACCATCAACTTACCCCACTGGATAATTGGTCAGATACACATAGCTCACAAACGAAGGCCGCAAAAACAGGTTTTATATGGATGTTGTGCTCTGACAAGAATAATTTATAGGTGTTTGGCTGTGGAATCGTGTAGAGCAGTTTAGAGACAGGACATCCACTGGACCCCCTTCTAAGAAGATGAGAGGTACTATCCAAGTCCCTTGTGCTCAACCACGTGGAGCCACCCTAACACCAGAAGTCACCCCTCCACCCCAAAGAGTCCGACCATTCACACTCCGACTTCCAAGACGCAGCACCGATGGTTCTACCTTGATATTCCCTCCCATCCCAACCGATCTTGAATTTCCTAGTGGTGCACCTTTGGAAGAACTCACGAATGAAGATTTCGAACAATTATTACAAGATGTAGAGCTGGAGGCAGAAGAGGCACAACAAGTGGAGAATGCGCAAACGCAGGCAACAACCTCCCAAGTACCTGTCACCATAGTTGAAGTGGATCAAGAGGATGATGAAGATGAAGAACAGGAGGAAGATGAGGAGGATTATGATCAAGAGCAACATGATGAGCAACAAGAAGTACCAGAAATTGTAGGTGCACCTGCATATACAGCTCAACTACAAAGGTTATACGACACAATCAAAGCAGTGCAAGAACGACATCAACTCTCTCTTGTGTGAGGTCAAGCTTTGATGCAAGAAATGCTATCAGATGAGGAGGTGGATCAACATTTCATTGACACCCTCAAATTAGTGTCAGAATCTTTAGGAGTTCCGGAGGCTGTCCACACAGCAGTCCGCCAGTCCGTGAGGTATGACAAATGTAGAGTTGACACATTACCACGTGCAGGTAAGACTATCAAGATACCCGTCACAGAACAAGAAGTACCCATTGAAACCACAGCTACCCCCACCACCACCATTGACCTCTCTGTTGAAACCTTCGTGCAGGCATCACCCATCTCACCCCAGCGTCCCCCATCACCACCTTATCCACCCCCACCACCACCTCCCACCATGGAAGAAACGACAGTCATCACCTCTACCTTCACTTATAACCCATCCTCATTCACATCATTCTCATTTCGAGAACCCACCTCACAAGACACCCTCTTCTCTTTCGTCACCAATCCCTTGTACACTTCAACCCTTCTATCCTCCGAACCCATAACTGGCCATCCCATAATTCCAAGTGCGGTTGGAAACCCGGCACCCACAGAAGGCACCCTGTGTTTCCCAGCCTATCCCCCAATATGGGTACCTCCATTCCATGACCCTCACTTCCCATCTCGCCCCTACACCTCTTTCAACTTGACCTCACCACCCCAATACCCGTCCTTTGTGGAGCAGTTCATCCGCTCTCCAATGTTTCAGAGGCACATTTCCCCGATGTTCGCAACGAAATCAATTTTCACGAACACCACACTCACTTCACCTACCATACCCACCTACATGGTAGCCCCTCTACACACCACTCTATCTGACCCAATGGATATTTCACCCACCACAGCATCTCTCCCCACAATTCCACCCTCTTCCCCTCCACTACCCCCCACCTCACCACTCACCACATCATTGGCACACACAGCATTCACTACCCCCCTCCCCAATCCCACCTCCCCTACATTTCAAACTTTTCCCCTTGCATCTCATAATGTAAATAGCACGTTCAATACATTACTTCAGTGTGCACATCAACTACAACAAGAATACCATCAATTGGAAGAACGCACTGCTGCCCTCCAGGCAGAATCTCAGCGTCTACAAGCTAGAGTCAACACTCTTGAAGCTGATTACCAAACGCTCCTAACCGAGCATACCACCTTACAGCAGGCTCACTCCGAATTGGAATCAAAGACATCGACTGTAGATGATCAAGCAGTCAAGGAACTAGAAACAGTGCTCCAAGCGCAAATGATATCTAATGCTACACTCAGACGCAACCTTGGGCTATTAAGGAAGCATATGGCAGCAGCACTAGAAGAGAACAAGAGGCTTCAACAACAAAACCAAGACAACTTTGAAGCCGCTATGGAAGTAACTGCAGGAGCAACCATTAGCCCTACCAAGTATAGAGCAGTCCCATCGGAAGACATTCACATCTTACTCGAGGAGCATGTGAATTTCTTGGAGTCATATGAAAAGTTAGAGACTGAATGTGCGGATCTAAGGAAGCAGATAGCCAGTGCCCCCACAGCTCAACAGGAACCAATAATCTTGCAACCCTCTACAGAAGAATTAGAGACCCTCCGAAAACAGGTGACCGAACTCCAAGCACGTCTCTTACCATATGAAAGGCCGCCCTCGCCAACTGAAGAACCAGAACCTAAAACAATGGTGGAAATCCCCGTCGATGACAGCTATGAAGAGCCGTACGAGCCGATGCCAACACCCGGTGGTCGGACTACAGAGGAAGGACAAGACACTTTAGAAATTCAAGTTCCAGATTGGGTCAAAAGGGTCGAGAAAGTGGGTAAGACACATGATGATCGTGTTGCAGTGCAAATGCAATCTCTCACAAATCTGGAAGAAACTGTCCTTCGGTCTTCTTACTTTCAGAACCTATCCCACCAACAGTTAATCACAACATCAGAGTCGCAATACATGCCTTATTTTGTCTTGCTACATGATTATAATGCAAAAGTTAAAAGACATACAGGGAAGGAGCCAGTCGACGCAAATCTGGCGGATATGCCCTTCAAATTTTTCCAAATCAACATCTTTATAACAGTGATTCTTATCACTAACAATCATTGTAAATACCATATTTTTGTAGCTCCATTTTGTGCAAGCCAAGGAGTCCTTGAGCTTGAGGAGCCTTAGAAGTACCTACATATCAGTTTTCGTATTTTTTAGACTCCGTTTAAGCCCTCAAATTGGCCCTGGAACCTAATTTTTAACTAGGCTGGACACTAGGTCTGGACAGCGCCAAAACCTAGTCAAAAACTATAAATAGAGCTAGAGAGCTCATTTTTGAAGTTAGCTTGTAATTGATATGAAATTGTAAGAGCTTTTTGAAAGTAATCTAAGAACTCCATTGCTTCTCACTCTTTGTCTTGCTGTGTGTGCGCGTGTGTGTGTATGTGTGTGCATGTTAGTGTGCTTCTCACTCACGCACTTGTGCCTTCACTTGCTCGAGGTCATCATACCATCCTCACGTCTTCCCGGATTGACATTAAAGCAGGTGCTACTCATCACTGAGCTACACTCTCCATAAGATTTGGAGAGAAACATGCTTTGCCAACTTCAACTACCCTCTGAAAGAGTGGTCATTTGAAAAGTCTCTTAGACTTTTAGCCATAAGATTTTGTAGTTGTAAAAAGTCCCCTCCCTTCAAACACCATATGGTGTTTGTTTTTTAGAAGAACAAGATCCAAAGCATTTGCGCATTTATGTGTAGTTATGGGCCTCATAACAACTTTCTAACTTACAATAGGAGGGGGGTGCCTAAAATCAAGTGGGACATCTGCACTAGCCAAAGAGATAGTGGGGGCCTTACCACTCTAGAGATTGGGTGCATGGCTAAAAAACTTGTGGCAAAATGGATGATTAAGGCATGGTGAAATGGGGAGGCCTTAAGGGCCAAGCTCATCTTTAGAAACAAGAATGCATTGACCTTTGTGGGATTCCCGAATTGGAAGAATCTTGACATTCTGACCCTCTTCTTTTCCCCAATCCCAGTTTTCTCGAGAGGTTCCAATCTTGTGTGCTCCCTATGGAAGAGTTGGAATAAACTCAAAAGCTTCGCAAGAACAAGTGATGATTGGAAGTGAGTAGCCAATATCACACAGAACAACTCTATCTAGTTTTCGATCCATGGCATCAAGATCGTGGAATCTTGGAGCATTCAAAATGCCAAGAGGCTATGGAATAAAGGCATCAAAAAATGGAAACATCTCTAGAAATAAGACGCCAACTAGTGGATCAACTTTGAGGATATTGACCCTAGTGTCAACATAACCTATGAAGAATGGAATACCTTGCAAAGCAGACGTCTTGTCTTGGACCGCTCTAAAGTTTGTCTTCTCATGTGGTACGACTTGCCGAGCCCGTTCGATCCTAGATGGCACAATGGTAAGTGCCTAACAAAAATCTCGAACACTAATGAAACCATTAATTATAAGGTTAACCTTAATAAGAAGTGGTGCTTGACATGGATGCGACTATGGTGGGACATCAAGCTCATGGCTATCTGGCACCCTCTCATTAAAATCAAAAAGGTTGTCCTCTTATGGCAAATTCTTCATTGTGGCATATGGACACACCTAAAACCTAGAAAAATTTGTGGGGTGCCTCCCTGGTGCAAATGCTTCTATCATTCCACAGAAGATGTCTCTCACATCTTCTTTACTTGTCCCTACTGCAACAAGCTTTGGTAGATTGTCGGAAAGAAAATAAAACTTTTGAAACAGATGAGTTGGAAACAAGTTCTGCTTGGAGAAGGGATGGACTGCTGTGCGACTCTCTGGAACGCCATCAGAGGGGAGGTCGTGTGGAAGATCTGGCAAGAAAGATGTGCTTATAACTTTGGTGACTCCCCCAAAGGCTCATCAATCGAGAAATCATTGTTCCTCCTTAGCAAAGAAATGGTTAACTATAAACCCCCCCCCCATCACACATCATCAAGTCCTCCTTTTGATCAACAACAAGCTGAAACCCAACTGGGCCCCGCATGAAGGTGATGAGAGGGTGATTAAACTTCTTTGTAATGCCATCTAAACTCTATAAAAACTACCCATGCTCTATGGAATTCGCGGGATCTCATGGGCACTAGTCCCCTTCACTTGTACTTTTCTTTTATTGAATACAAGTCTGGGAGAGTAGGCTAAGGACGGACTTCCCTTATTTATTAACAAAAAAACTTTCTAACTTAGTTTCCCTTTTGCCTTCGGGTGGAGGTAGTTGCCTTGCTTTTAGACCTTCCAACCTTTATTTTGTGAGATATGGGTCACCCCATGGAAACTATGACCCTTCACTTGTATAATTGTTATTTCAATCAATTCATGCATAACAGAGTAGGTCCGGCCGAACTTCCTCTTTAAAAAGAAATTGAAGAGATCTTTTCAGATTGTGATGGCACGAATAGATGTAGGAAACTATTCCAATTACTCTATTTTTGTTTAGGCGTATGTTGTAAGAAGATCCTCTCGCAGTTAGTCAACTCTCTCCATCGAAACATCTTTCTAAGCATATTCTACGCTACTCATCTTGAGCGCAACTCCGATTTTCTCCAAAGACAAGTCGTCAAATTTTTCATATGAATCAACATAGTTCATGCTAGTCCATGTGATTGAAATACATGTTCAGTAAATTGACAACTTGTGGACCTCCACCATCTCTTGTGTAGGCATGAAACTATCTAGCTTGCTAAATCTACCAAAAGAAGCTAGAAAGTAATCTTTATTTTATTTTTTTTTAAATGGAGGTTCGGCCAAGGCCTACTCTCTCGGACTTTAATTTTGAAATTGCAATTGTACAAGGAAGGGCATAGTACCCATGGGACCCCCCTTATCCCACAAGAAATAGGGGTTTACAAGACTAGGTTGAATGGCGGTCACAACTACTGCAAGGCTAATCAAACATTGGCACATCTGCCATATGCTTCATCATTCCAAGTCATACATGTCCCTTACATGTGGTCAGTAGGGATTGAACCCTCGCCCCTGCCTCAAGAGGCGAGAGACCCAACCAGCTGCCTTAACGGCCTGGGAGAAGTAATCTTTATTTTGAAATGCATAAGTAAGCTTACAGCAATGTCCGAAGAGACTTATATCACGTCCAAAGATAAACTATAGGTTTCTTGGAGACTGGTAAAATTTGATCTTCTTTGGCAAAACATGAAACCACTATGTTTTTCCAACTAACTAAATTGTACTTTCTATATTTTGATTGCTTAAAGTAGTCAAACGTTGTTTTCCAAGAGTACTTTGTTCCTCATTTATCCGTCTTGCGAGCTAGATATGCAAACCTTGATCTAATGGCTTCTAGTTGTGCTTAGTATGTGAAATACTCCCCCATATTCAAGAGTGTAAATTGGATTTTGCAACACATGTAGACAAGCTCCATATATTCATGGGGAATAGAATCTACAGGTATCCTGTTTCGGATTAGATGCAACACTTTCCATTCTTGAGGTTTTAGAAGATCTGATTCACTTTTTTACCTCATGTTGTTTCTCATTATACATACATACTAACGTACAGACGTACGTGCATACACAAACACGATCATTTTCCTACATACATACATAAGTATTCCTCATTTTGAATTAAATAAGGAACTTAGATTTAGAAGAAGAAGTCTCTATAACAATTATTCCTATATCTTTTATCCTTAAAAATATGTCTAATAGGTTATCACTGTTCGTTTTTTTTTTTTGTACTAAAAGCGATACGAAGAAAAGATACTGTAGCACAAATTTGTATATATCTAGAGTTGCAAGAACCGTGTGGGGTTCGCGTTGTGGAAAAGAAAACAAAGGAAATCCAAATACTTTAGTTTGGAACGATCCCTCTATTTCTCGGTACTAATCAACGATTTTCGTTGAAAGATTCCTGCGTCTTTATTCCAGAGAAGGCTTATGAATTTTATAAATTTAAGGTGCATTGTAAGAGCATTGAGACGTAATTCGTTGAATAACAAACAAAGATAGTATTGATAAAGTAAAATAGCTCCTATTGACGAATTTCAAGAGGAATGAAAAAGAGATCATTATTGCTCTAGCATCCCCAACAGTGGCATTAAAAGAACATGAAATTTGACACTCATTTTAGTGGCCATTAGACTCAAGAAACTATAGACATAAGATGGTTGAACCACACTCTAAGAGGCAGGATTAAGAAGTAATCCTTAACCATGGCTTTTGGGGAAAATGGTTAGCCCATCATACTCCTTGCTAGTAAGTCATGAGTTCAATTCTCATAATTGGTATCGGAGCGTGGAAGTAGGTATGGGCAAGATTCATGGAAAGCACACATGACACTTTAAAAAATGAGCCCAATAAATTCTACAGTATATCCCCCAATCTATAAGCCGGATTTAAATGTATAAGGTACCATTGAGAATCTCTTGGAATGAACTTTCCAATGAATGCACTAAATTGAGGATCCCATACACCTACCATGGGTGAGAACCAAGTTCACGATATTGAGGTTGCAAAAAAGAACACCAAGGTTGTGAACAAGGCAAGTCCATAGGCAGGTGGCCAAGAAGAGGAAAGGAAAAGTTCAAGACACAAAGGGTTCAAGAGACCAAGGTTGAGAACAAGAAGGTTCAAGAAACCTTGCAAGGGTGAGGACATCAACTCAAGGTAAGATCAAGGATTGATCATTGAGGAAAATGATCTCTAGAAGGGGAAGAGAGTATTAGAATCAAGAAATGATAGGCAGAAGATGGTTGAACCACATCCTAAGAGGAATGATTCAGAAGTAATCGTCAACCATAACTTTTGAGGCAAATGGTTAGCCCATCATACTCCTAGATGGTGGAACATTAGTTCAATTCGCACAATGGTCCATAACATTTTAGAATATATTTTTGCATATATGAAAACAATACATAATTGTATATTTTACATTATAACTACACAAAGACATAATATCACACCTCACGAAGAATACATTATCTAGAAGCTTTTAGATAATTTTCTTGGTGACTACAATTTGCAAAAGTATAATTCATGAAATTTCATGACTCAAAAGTTAGGCTACTTTCGCGAGTGCTATTTGGCCATACCCCAATCGCATGTGGTCGTTTCCCATTCGCTAGAATGGCCCTCCTTTTTTCCGACATGATTCACGAATGTATAGATCTAACTGCATATCTAGAGAGTTTACAATGTGTACATTTAACATGAACAAGATGTAAACCATTCGACTATAAGTCCCACATGAAATCCTACATTGACCTTTACGCATCCTAAGATGCCACTATACGGAACATGTGTGTCCCAATAACACTTGATAAACGCTAGAAGCCTGTTTTATGAACCGCTCAATGACCACAACTTTTCTAGCAGGAAACCGAAAGAAGTTGCGTTTTAATAGAGGAAGCATGAATGCATCACACATCAACTCCGAGCTTTTGTGAATACGAGATTGGATATAACGTATACCGCTCATGATATGTGTGTATGTGTGTGTGAGAGAGAGATGATTCTTTATACAAGAATGATAGGACTCCATATGGTCTGGCTGGGTTTTTTCCTTTCTCCTCTATCTATTAAAAATAATAATGCAAGAAAGTTGGTTTTAGTAATTCGCTTTCCCTTTACAGGGACAATGATCTAATTAATGATGATGTCATCATGTCTATTGATTATCTCTCCTTGGCTTGTAAACAGATCCTTCTTGAGAAGAAAGGTTGGCTGATTGAAAACATAGCTACATATCTCAACCACAAGTGGATTTCAATCTCCCAAGTTGCAGAAGATATGCTCCAAATATTTAAGAAATCTACCAAAAACATTCAGTCCATTGTTCCTAAGCTCAATGCCAAATGGAAGATTCAGTGGAATACTCATCAATGGAAATTTAATTTCATATTTCTCTGGGGTTTCCCCACATCAGTCAAGCAGTGTTGCCTCCTCTAGATGATCATGCGCCGAGGTCTCTGCACTGGTAGCAGGGCTGGAGACTACAACATCAGTTTTGCTACCTGTTTCTTCTGTGGCAGACTTGGGGACCTTCAACATTTGTTCATACATTGTGGTAATGCCAAGAGATATTGGGACTGTATCAATGCATTCTGTACCAGTCATGGTCTCCCTCCCCTTTCCTTCAAGAATATCCTTCTTGGGGATTCTCAGAGATTGGATATTGGGCTGTGACAAGTTTTTAAAGCTCAACTCATCTGGTCCATTCGAGAAAATAGGAACCAGAGGGTTTTTTCCAGGTCCCTAAGAGCTTTTTGTATTGCTCTTTTCAGGAGTTAAAAAGCCTCTGTAAAGATGTGTGAGAAGAAAAATGAAGGATACTCATGATGTATCCAAAAAGCCTCGTGATATTTTTAGGGTATAAGTGGAAAAATAAAATTCTGGCCCTCTATTCCGATAAGAGGTTGAGCCTCATGATGTGCATTGATCATATGGTGCAACCGTCCCCTTTCCCAGGGTTCGGCTCCCTTTTTTCCCTTTATTAATTTACTCCTTCTCTTGTTTTCTTCAAAGAAAAGATATAGACAGGTAGGCGAATGAAGGAAAAAGAAGCTTGTGTTGATTCTATTTTGCTCTGTTCTCACCAAACATCATTACATTCTCCATTCCCAACAAAAGCTCTCAACGGCATCATTTCTTGCTCCAGTTCCAACAAAACCTTCGGATGCATCATTCCATGCTCCATTCCCAACAAAATGTTTACTATGAGGAAGTTAAGAACCAGAAAAAAACAAACTGTATACTCTCTCACACACACACACAAACACAACGAAAACGTAGATGATATATGACCAGGGTTCCTTACGAACGTATGAAGTCCCTGTCCTTGCCTCTTTTCCAGTTATGCTTCTGTTATTACTCTTTCCTCAAAATCTCGGTAAAAGCTTTCATGAGAGTGCCTACGAATAATGTGCGCTTCGTTTTCGAGAACCCTTCTTATTTGAGAGCATTCTTCTTCTTTTCCCTTTTCTTTTGGAAAGGTTTTCTTTCCTATGTAATTTCTTCTTTTCATGCAGCCTCAAGCTTTCTTCCTATGGTGATTTCTGCGATCAACTTTCTGCTTCTCTACATTTTGGGTTCTCCAGTCCTCGTTTCAGAGAGGGTCACTTACTTTTGCATCCTATTGAGAAGAAGACAGCCAAAAAGAAACTAAATAAAAACGAATATGGAAAAAGTGGATTGGTTTGGTGCTGCTTTTGGGGGATAATATTCCATTCCGAATGCTCAACACTACAACATATTAGGAGCATACCGACGTTGCCCATACCGACGGTCACGCCTCGGCGTCGGTATGATCGTTGAAAATGCTTGAAAAACCATGGATGCAATACTGACGGTCATTTAATCGTCGGTATACAGGCGTCGGCATGATCGTTAGTATAGGCATTAGTATAGGCATCGGTACATCACTGTAAATTATCGATGCTTATACTGGCACTCATACTGGCGCTCATACCGACGCTTATACCGAGGCAACGTTTTAACCGGGCCCGAGAGCAAAAATTCGACATTTGCTTGCATTTTGAACCAAAGTTTGCTACTGTCGAGTTTGCGCACGTGAACTACATTCTGCGCCTATTGTGTACACCCATCTCTCTCTTTCTCACTCTTTCTCACTCTTTCTCTCTCTTTCTCTCTCTCTCTGTCTCTCTCTCTCTCTCTCTTTCTCTACATCTCTGTTTCTCCAGATCTGAAATTTTTGTAAGAATTGCACATACTATAGCACCCTTTATCTTTCTTTGTGTTTTCCCTTTTCTAATTTCTCTTCTCTTTTGTTTTGTAGGAGCTTTTTGGCATCAAATCTTTGGAATTCGACGAAGGGCAACATTAAGTGGACCTTGAGGACAACGCTCCAAACAATTACATCGATGTAAGTGATTGTTTTGTTTTCGATTGATATAGAGTGAGATAGAGAGAGAGAGATGAAAGAAAGAGAGAGATCTAGAGAAACATAGAGAGAGAGAGAGAAAGAAAGAGAGAGAGATGAAAGAGAAAGATAGAGAGAGAGTGAAAGAGAGAGAGAGAGATGAAAGAGAGAGAGAGAGATGAAATAGAAAGAGAATAAGATAGAGAGACAGATGCATACATACATACACACACATATGCATACACATACTCACATACATATTACATACACACATGCATATTACATACACACTCACATACATATTACATACACACATGCATATACATACACATACATATTACATACTCACATGCATACACACATATACATACATACATGCATATTACATACAAACATGCATATTACATACACACATGCATATTAGATACACACATGCATATACATACACACATGTATTCATTCTCATACTCACATACATACATACATACATACATACATACATGTATACACACATATACATACACACATGTACACACACACATGTACACACACATGTATACATACACACATGCATATGCATACATACATACACACATATTTGCATGTACACACACATACATACATAAAAACATGCATATTACATACACACTCACATATGTATACACACACATATGTGCATACACACATGCATATGCATACATACATACATACACATATGCATGTACACACACACATACATACATACACACATGCATATTACATACACACACATATATATATACACTCACATATGTATACACACTCACATATGTATACACACACATGCATACATGCACATACACATACACACACATCCCATATACATACACACGTACACACATATACATGAATTAGGGTTAGGGTTTTAGGATTAGGATTTATGAATTTCTCTTTTCTTTTGTTTTGCAAGAGATTTTTGGCATCAGTTCTTTGGAATTCGACAAAGGAAAACATTAAGTGGACTTTGATGACAACGCTCCAAACAATTACATCGATGTAAGTGATTGTTTTGTTTTCAATTGATATAGATTGAGATAGAGAGAGAGAGATGAAAGAAAGAGAGAGATACATACACACATATTTGATTGTACACACACATACATACATACACATATGCAGATTACATACACACACACATATAAATACACAGTCACATATGTATACACGCACATATCTGCATACACACATGCATATGCATGCATACATACACACGCATATGCATGTACACACACATACATACATACACACATGCATATTACATACACATGCACATATATATACACATTCACATATGTATACACACACATGCATACATGAACATACACATACACACACACCACATATACATACACACATATACATGTTTTAGGGTTAGGGTTTTAGGATTATGGTTTTTGACTTTTTCACATATACACACATAATACATACACACATGCACACATATACACATGCATACACACATCCATTTGTCTCTCTCTCACCCTACACACACAACTCTTTCTCTCTCTCTCTCTCTCCCTACACACACATCTCTCTCTCTCACATCTTGGTAAAGAGAGAGAGAGAGATGAAATAGAGAGATAATAAGAGAGAGAGAAAGAAAGAGAGAAAGAGAGAGGGAGAGAGAGATGAAAGAGAGAGAGAGAGAGATATATAGATAGATAGAAAGAGAGAGACATAGAGATACATACACACACATGCATACATATTACATACACATATGCATATGCATACATACACACACATACATGTTTTAGGGTTAGCATTTTAGGATTAGGTTTTTTGACGTTTACAAATATTCGCACATAATACATACACACATGCACACATATACACATGCATACATACATACACATGCACAAACATGATATATACATACACACTTATGAATAAGAGAGAGAGAGAGAGATGAAAGAGAGACATAATAAGAGAGAGAGAGAGAGAGAAAGAGAGAGAGAGAGAGAGGGAGAGAGAGAGAGAGATGAAATAGAGAGAGAATGAGAGAGAGAGAGATGAAAGAGAGAGAGAGAATGAGAGAGAGAGAGAGAGAGATGAAAGAGAGAGAGAATAAGAGAGAGAGAGAGATGAAAGAGAGAGATAATAAGAGAGAGAGAGAGAGAAAGAAAGATAGAGAGAGAGAGAGGGAGAGAGAGATGAAAGAGAGAGAGAGAGAGATAAAGAGAGAGATATAGATAGATAGAAAGAGAGAGACATAGAGATACATACACACACATGCATACATATTTCATACACATATGCATATGCATATGCATATGTTAGACGGCCGCCGAACAAAGGACAATTGTACTTAGAGAGAGGTTTTTAATGTAGAAAGAACCCTTCTGGAACTACGCGGTAAAGAAAGATTCGCGCAAGCCTTGTAATAAAATTCTATTTAAAGCAATGAAAAGAACGGCAGAGGGGCGAGAGAAGGAGCCCCCCCCCCCCCCCCCCCGTGTTTTGGGATTTGCAAGTATAGTGTTGTATGTTTAGAACAGAGTAACTCTGTTCTGTTCCGTCTGCTCCATTTTCTCTCCTGTGTATGTGCTTGTGTGCGTATGTGCGTTATACGCAGTGTTACGAATCAATACTGTGTTGCAGAGATTTCACCCGGTAATGATTGAAGTATTTCTTAAGCGTTATTCGAACTGGAACGCGTTTTTTTTTATCGTTCTTCTGTGGAGCACGGAAGCATAGAGAACTAACATGGTTCAGTTGTGAGTTATGAGTCTCTGTGAATGACTGGGTCGGTAGTATAATCTGTGTTAAGATTAGTACCGGTAGTGCTCTGAATACGAGTAGAATGATGATAAAGGGCGCGACAAGTTATGGTCAGTAGGTCTTGCGATTTGAAGTTGGTACTCGGTAAAGTTGTAGATTGTTCAGAAGGATTTCGTGGTGTGTTCGTGTTAAGTTACCAGGAGTGCGCTTTGTGTATTGACTCTCGATCCGGACTACTGCTCAACTGTTATAGCAGGTATAGTTTGGAGTGCGGGATTCTAAGACGATGATAGCCTTGGTTGATCAGAAACAACTACTGAGCTAAGACGCGCGGACCGAGTGACGGGTGAGTGAGAAGTTGGGAAAATAGTATAGGGCCTCTGTCTAACAGACCCCTACCACTCCCAAGGACCCACTTGGCTAGAGTCAGTCTATTCTTACGGTGAGATTGAGTACAGAGAACAAGAGACTCGGAGATATCTGGTATGCAGGTGTGGAACCAGACTCTGGAATCCCCGAAGGACTGTTGTTTTGAATTAGTAACTAACGTCTGCGGTAGGTAGTTAACGGGTGAAGTTACAATAAGCGAGTATACCTTTAACATTTGGCGCCGTCTGTGGGAAAGTGGCAACTGATTACCAGTCTCTGCGGTAAAGTAGCATTTGATTACGAGTCACTTGTGAGACAGTGGCATTAGAGTGCTAACGGTTTGTAAGAAGCAAACATCCAGCAACATTTGCTTCACTGACAGTAGCAACAGATCCAGATTGTTGCAAACTGCTCAGATAGTATCACTGGGCAATGATACATGCCGGTCACTCGATCGGGCGAAACATATCCTAAGAATCGTCAGATTGAAGCACGAAAATCACAAAAGATAGCCTCGGGAGAAGCAGGCATAACTAGATCTGACCAAGTGGTCAAGAAAAGTGGAAACGTTACAACTAATTCCGGTCATATTCCGGTAGAACGGTCAACGCCTTCGATACATTCTGATGCTACTTCGACACAGCCTATCGAAGATATAGCAAGTCCAGACTCTATCAAAACGCCGTTGGAACCTAGTTTAACAATATCAGATAAAGATTTAGAGTTATCCACGGTCAGAAATACGTTAGGAAAATTCGGCAAAAGTAGTAAAACAGGGCATTCTGGCCCAAGTTCGGCTCATTCCGGTGAGATTCCGGTGATAGAATCACCGATCGCTGGCAAAGGTTTAGCCTTTTTTGCGAAATCATCAGCTCAACCTTCGTGTTTGGAAGAAAGATTTCAAATATTAGACATCCAGAAGGAAGGAAAGCTGTTCGAAACAGAGATTCGAAGCATCCTAAGTCGAAACAGCACACCGGAAAACGCACCATCCGGCGATACAAGTCCCGATAGTTCACCCGATCAATCCCGAGATACAGAAGGAAACCCTGAACCCTTCACAATGAGCGGGCAACACCAACAACAACAACATCAACAACAACAGCTAGGACCGCCAAGGCCGCCTCCAACAGGAGTAACCTACACGAAATTCGGTGGATTCCCAGGAGACGACCCAGACGCCCACGTACAAACTTTCGAGATAAGTTATGCAGTTCTTAACCATCCACCAGATCAGGCGTATAAAGCCATTGTTTTTCAATCTACACTGATCAATGAAGCGGCGAGATGGCTCACGGAATATGATATCAATCATTTCGGTACTTACGATGCAGTACGAGATGCCTTTTTACAGCGATTCAGACTAAAGAAGAATCCTGCTGAAATCTTTGAGTATCTACAGAACAACAGACAGAAGGTAAATCAGACCGTCCAGGAGTACGCTACCCTCTTTAGAACACATTTACGGCAGATACCACAGGCTCACGCTAATCTACCTGATGATGTCATCTCTCAATGGTTTATCAATGGATTAACCCCACAACTGAAGCAGATCATGATCATAAGATGTGTCGGAGCTATGACCTTGGATGCCATCATTGCAATGGCTCTACAGCTAGAATCCAAGGTTGGTGGATTTTCAGAAGACTTGGAATGGTTAAAAACAAACAAAAATATGGCTGAAGATATCACCAGGCAAGTATACTGCACCACATGCAAAAATTCGGGACATACAAGTGCCAACTGTGCACTGAACCAAGTGTTTTGCGCTATCTGCAACACTACCGGGCACACCACCGGAAACTGTGTCTACAACGCTAGAATACAAGGGACAGCAACCGTCAATGCAGTCATCCAAGAACATGGCCAACCAGTAAATCACTATGTGCCTCCGCAACTGAGAAACAATCAACAACAAGGATATCGGAACTACCGAGGACAGAGAAACAACACTTATAATGCCAACCGATGGCAGAATGGACCACCACCGGAAAACCCTGAGTTACCACCTCCACGCTGTCATTTTTGTGGCGAATTCGGCCACATTAGAAGGTTTTGTAAAGACGCAATGGAGTATGATCAAAGAAAGAAGGAACGCCAAAATCCAATGGCCAACATGGTAAAAATTACACCGATCGAGACACAGACTGCTAGAGTCCAGACCCGTTCCGGTAAACAACTTCATCCGGCAGCAGAAATCTTTGAACCAGGGATACAAGAACAACGAAGGATGTATAACAAAGCTAGTCACTGGACCACAACAGAACCACCAGTGTTCCCAGAACCTATTCCGGTGACTCAGGCTTCTTCATCAAAGGACGAAACAACACAAAAGGATACATCAGTGGGGCCATCATCATCAGAAGAGGCAACAGCAGACACTTCTGCGTCAGTAGAAACTTCAAGTCCAAAAGAACAAGACAATCAAGCTCAACAGGCCTGGGAAATTTTGTCCAAGGCATCCATCACGCTGCCTCTAGGCCAACTTCTGGCCTTAGTGCCCGGGATCCGACAACAGTTTCAGCAACAATTCAGCCCAGTACCTTCTTGCATTCCGACGACAGCCGCAGTTCAACCGGAACCTGATGCTGCGATTGATCACGCAGTGCCCTTGATCACAGTATGGTATAAGAATCAGATGATCACGCAGGTATTAATTGATGGAGGCTCAGGCGTAAACATTGCGACCGCAGCGTTATGTAAAAAGCTAGGCTGGACCGAAATTGAACCAGTTCAATTCTTTGTTCGAATGGCGGATCAATCGAGAGTCCATCCTGTAGGACTTGTGCGGAATGTACCCATCACTCTACAAGGTACAACTTTCAAGATGACTTTTGTCATACTAGATCTACCCGAATCCACTTTGGATTACAATCTTCTTTTCGGCCGACCTTGGCTGAAGCATGCGAAGGTAATACAGGACTGGTCTGCACAAGAGCTTACATTCAAGGATGCCCATCGTAAATATGTGGTGAAACTAGATGCTATGCAATCTTGCGAACCTCACGCCAGACCGTACTTTGCTGAACCAGTTCATATGTTAGATGGACTGTCAGATGATGAAGAAGAGCAATTTCTGAAGAGTAATGCCGATTTAATGTCTCTAGGAACTGTTGACCTACAATCCAACATAGATAACTGGAACACGTCAGTATGTACAGTAGTAGCTATCACCGGAAAGTCGGTCCAGGAAGATACTTCCTCAACCCATGACGACAAATTACCACTGTTCAAGCCAACAGATGATACAGAGAAACCTCAACAATTTTATGTTCCAGAAGACCAGCTGATCACGTACAATCTAGGAGATAGAGACCACCCACGACCTGTGAAGATGAGGCAGAACTTACCGGAAACATTTAAGGAGGATTTGATTAAACTTCTTCGCGAATTCGCAGACGTCTTTGCATGGGATTACAAAGACATGAAAGGATTAGATCCGCGCATCTATCAACACAGGGTCATGTTGAAACCGGAAGTGAAACCAAAAAAACAACCCAGCTACAGAATGAACCCCCATTATGCATCACAGGCAAAAGCCGAACTTGATAGACTATTAAAAGTCAGATTCATTGTACCAGTAGAACACGCTGAATGGATCTCACCCATCGTGATCGTGCCAAAGAAAAACAAGCAGTTATGAATTTGTGTGGATTACCGGAAATTAAATGCAGCAACAGTACCAGATCCTTTCCCGATCCCCTTTTTGGATACCATGCTTGATAGAGTCGCAGGTCATGAAATGTATTCATTTTTAGATGGATATAGCGGGTACAACCAGGTTAGAATGGCTGAAGAGAATATACCAAAAACTGCCTTCATTACCAATTGGGGTATCTTTGCCTGCACAGTAATGTGGTTCGGATTGAGAAATGCACCAAGCACATTTCAAAGATGTATGCAGGAGATATTTTCTCCTTACCTCACCTCTTTCATGCAAGTCTATCTCGACGACTTCTCAATCTTTGGGAAGATGATAGCACATTTGTTTCACTTACGATGCTGTTTTCAGAAGTGTCGAGAATATAGACTCTGCCTTAATCCCAACAAATCCGTGTTTGCGGTTTCATGTGGCAAACTACTTGGGCATATTGTATCTGCCCAAGGTATCCGAGTGGACCCAGATAAGATTTCGGCGATTTTAGAATCCCCAATACCCACGACTCCGAAAGAAGTAATGCGCTTTATGGGACAAATACGGTGGCATGGCAGACACTTGCGGTGGCTTGCTCACCTAGCAGTACCACTGAACAGGCTAATCACAAAGACTCCCAGACAGTTTGAATGGACTGAAGAATGTCAAACTACATTTGATCGACTCAAGTATCTCCTGACGCAAGCTCCAATTTTACAACCACCGGACTGGGACAATCCGTTCCATGTTTTTGTTGACGCTTCAGATATTGCAATCGGCAGTATTCTGATGCAGCAAACATATAAGTGGTTTCGCCCTGTTTATTACGCAAGTAGAAGACTGGCACCGGCAGAAAAGAACTATTCCACCACTGAAAGAGAATGTCTAGGATTGATTTACTCAATCAAAAAGTTCAGACATTATCTACTAGGCCGGAAATTTACCTTTCATGTGGATCATGCTGCCCTTGTGTATCTAGTAAGACAGCAGCACTTAGGAGGACGATTAGCACGATGGGTGCTACTTTTACAAGAATTCAACTATGATGTCATTCACCGACCCGGAAATGCACATGCCTTAGCAGATTTCTTATCACGCCTAGATTCCGGTGAAGCTCCGGTAGGAATAGATGACACGACTCCTGCGATTTATAATGCTGAACCACTACCTGATGAGACGCCCAACTTACAAACACCACCTACATACTATGATCAGATTCTAACTTTTCTCACCGAAGGACGCTTTCCAGCTGAGACTGCCAAGGCGGTTCGAAGAAAAATTGCAGTTTTTAGCCGCCGATTTCGGTTAGTTGCTGGAGAACTATATTATACAGATCATACCGGAATCCTACTTCGCTGTATTCCACCACATGAAGTTAACTCAGTTATCACTTTGGCTCACTCAATTCCTCCCGGTGGCCATTTTGCAGCAGACTTAACTCACCGGAAAATTCTGCAAGGAGGACTCTGGTGGCCAACTATGTACAGAGATATCTCACAGTTTGTTAAACAATGCGATGCTTGCCAAAGAGCTGGTCAGCCTTTACAACGGCATCTTTTTCCCCTGCAACCCATCTTACCATTAGAACCTTTTCAGAAATGGGGTTTAGATTTTATCGGGCCAATTACACCTCCAGCAGTATCCAGTAACAATCGATACATACTGACTTGCACAGATTACGCAACTAGATGGGCAGAAGCTTGGGCTTTGCGGTCTGCTACAGGAGTTACGGTAGCAAAATGTCTACTCACGGATGTCTTCCCACGATTTGGTTTACCACTGGAAATTGTCTCAGATCAAGGCACTCATTTTGTAAACAATTTAATGAAGGCACTCACACAGTCCTTCCAATTCACACATAAATTTAGCTCTCCTTATTATCCACGTGCCAATGGATTGGCTGAAAGTACAAACAAATCACTGTTAAACATCCTCCGAAAATTGATCATGGAAGCACCGGAAAGATGGGATCAACTACTACCTGCAGTATTATGGGCATACCGAACTACATATAAAGTAACAACAGGCTTGACACCTTTCAAGCTAGCTTATGGCTTAGAAGCAATCGCTCCCATGGAAGTAGTCATCCCAAGTTTGCGGGTAGCAATCACTCAGAAGATGCTACCGGAATCTTCACTGACAGCACGAATGGACGCACTCAGAGAACTTGATGAGCACCGATGGCTCAGTTTTTTAACTATGCGCGAAGTTCAACTAAGGCAAGCTAAGACACACGATCGATATTTGAAGACACCAATCTTTTCGGTAGGATAGCTTGTACTCTTCTATAATGCAAAATCGGACAGAGAAGCAGGAAAATTCAAACTACGATGGTTCGGCCCTTTCAAGATCTCAGCACAAGTAGGTCCGGCAACTTTTCGGTTGACTACGTTGACCGAAATTCCACTTCCAAAAGTACTTAATGGATCGAAGCTGCGGCCGTATTATCCCACTACCAGTACACCTTAATTATTCAGCGACGAGCCACGTTTTGTATAAATTTTTATGTTTTGCTTTTAGCCGTCTTTTGTACAAATCTTTATGTTACCAGCCGCCCCCCCTACCGGTCACTCAGTACGCACGCTAGCATGCAAAACCGTATCATTCCCGCACCACACAATGATACTCACCCCCACACCGTGTTCTCCATATTTAACCCCCTCAGTTGCGCCAAAAAAAACCGCTATTGTGTTTTCGTGATTGTGTGTGTTATCTCAGTATTCTGTGTTTTCTGTAAGTGTGCATTGTGAACGCCATGGAAGCGCTAGCCAACTACGCTTCTTTTCGCAAAGGTATCCCTACAGACGTAGGTGAATACCTGCGATGCAGAGGGTTGGCCAACTTCGCTGAGTTGCCTTGGCACTCAGTGGAAGCCCATCCCTTCTCCGCACAAATCATCCAAGCCATTGCCCAAAGCCCCACCACCGAACGACAGTGGGTCTTCCTTTCCCTCCCACATAGATCCGTCATCACCTTCCAAGCCTTCGCCGACGCCTACCGCCTCACCCCGCAAGGCCGCGAAAATGGCCCTACCATCCCTTTCGCCCGTATGACCGAACTCTTTCCCCGCTCGTCATCAAACGAATACGCCATTCTATGCCGCCCAGAACCAGAGCGATCCGCCCTACAGTTCCTTGTAGCCATCCTCAACTTGCAAAAACGAACATATGGCATCTCTCGCCCCTTCTACTCCGCCTTAGATTTAGCTGCCCGCGAACCTGTAAATTTTGCCTCTTACTTTTTCCTTAGAATCCATAAAGAATGTGTAGCTATCGTAAAACAGCTCCAAAAGGGTTCTACCCCCCGCTCTCGCCTTCCCCACATCATCTCCTTCCTCTTCCCAACCATTCTCGCCACACAACCCCCACCCGCAGGCCCCGCACTTTGACACGAAGAATCCGCACAACCAATCGAGGACACTGAAGAAGAAGACAAAGAGATTAATCAGCTCTTTCGTACCAAGCGAATTCGGATCAGCTCCTCGGAAAGTGAAGTCCAAGGATCCGCCGGAAAAGATGAGGAGACCAAGCCAGACGACCAAGAGGAAACATACCACGACACCGCCTCACACCACGAAACATTGACGGAGCAACCAGACCAGCAGGATCAAGCAGAGACAGAAATAGTGTCCACAGAAAAAGAATCTGAGCAGCACCAGGATGAACAGGAATCGGCCACCAAAGCACTGGATCAACTCATCGACGCCATCAACCAGACAGAAACCATACAACAAACACTCGCCAAGGTAAACCCCTCAGATACCGTTCTCCCTACACCACCTCCTGCCAAACCACTCCCCCCACCGGAACCACCCCTCCCACCCATCACTGAACCCGCAGCATCTTCCTCTTCCTCCCCTAACTACTCTCCGCCAAACTCCCAGCAACTACTCACCGACACATCCTCTCAACCTCGTCATCCTCCACCACCACCGCCACATAACGCATTCTCGGAACTTGCCGCCATGGGGCAGTTCCTCATCCAGTTATCACACCAGCTGCCCGCCCAGTTTACGGCAGCCACGGACCACCTGAAACTCGAATACCAGCACAAGGTAGACACCCTGGAAGCCGACATCGCCCCCCTCCAGGAAGAAGTTGATGCCGTAAAGACCGAGAATCATCAACTCCGGACACAGCTAGCAGAACTCCAAGCACGATTTTCGACAGAACAGACGCTAGTACAACAACGAGATGCAGCCCTGGACCAGCTAGCTGCCAAAGACCAACTCATACACGACGCACATGAGGAAATTCGAACACTGAAGGCCGCCCTTCAAGAACAAGAAGATATCAACGTATCTCTCGAAGAATTGATCGCAGACACGAAGATTCAATTACAAGAAACCATCCAGAAGATGCAGGACCAACAGAAAGAAGCCGACCAAGTTCAAGAGCAATTACGGCGAGCCGAAGAATGTGCCAACACGGTCAACCGTATTCTCAAACAACAATTACTACGGGAAGGCCAATACCAAAAAGATATCGCCAACGCCCGCAGAGAACGCGATGCGTATAAGAAAACTCTCAATTTCCAAACATAGCAATTTGAACGCCAAGACAACCAAATACGCAACCAGAAGGAGTGTATCAGAGAGATGCAAACCAAACTTACTGAAATAACAACAGCCCGAGATGCGGCATTAGCCAACGAATTTTATCTCTAGGAGGCTTTTCTTCAAACCCAAGCCGAAATTTTGTTAAATCAAGCCATAGCCCTCAGTGCAGTCAGAACCGACGCCCAATTATTAGAACCTACCACCTTAGTGCAAATGTTAGAAACCCTCAAAAAGAAAATTAGCCGAACATTTAGGCTCGCCCGAAGTATGTACTTAGAAGGTCTAGTATCCGAACCATAGGAACTTGCGGGTTTGAGTCCACCGTGCGTGCCAGTGTTAGACGGCCGCCGAACAAAGGACAATTGTACTTAGACAGAGGTTTTTAATGTAGAAAGAACCCTTCTGGAAGTACGCGGTAAAGAAAGATTCGCGCAAGCCTTGTAATAAAATTCTATTTAAAGCAATGAAAAGAACGGCAGAGGGGCGAGAGAAGGAGCCCCCCCCCGTGTTTTGGGATTTGCAAGTATAGTGTTGTATGTTTAGAACAGAGTAACTCTGTTCTGTTCCGTCTGCTCCATTTTCTCTCCTGTGTATGTGCTTGTGTGCGTATGTGCGTTATACGCAGTGTTACGAATCGATACTGTGTTGCAGAGATTTCACCCAGTAATGATTGAAGTATTTCTTAAGCGTTATTCGAACTGAAACGCGTTTTTTTTTATCGTTCTTCTGTGGAGCACGGAAGCATAGAGAACTAACATGGTTCAGTTGTGAGTTATGAGTCTCTGTGAATGACTGGGTCGGTAGTATAATCTGTGTTAAGATTAGTACCGGTAGTGTTTTGAATACGAGTAGAATGATGATAAAGGGCGCGACAAGTTATGGTCAGTAGGTCTTGCGATTTGAAGTTGGTACTCGGTAAAGTTGTAGATTGTTCAGAAGGATTTCGTGGTGTGTTCGTGTTAAGTTACCAGGAGTGCGCTTTGTGTATTGACTCTCGATCCGGACTACTGCTCAACTGTTATAGCAGGTATAGTTTGGAGTGCGGGATTCTAAGACGATGATAGCCTTGGTTGATCAGAAACAACTACTGAGCTAAGACGCGCGGACCGAGTGACGGGTGAGTGAGAAGTTGGGAAAATAGTATAGGGCCTCTGTCTAACAGACCCCTACCACTCCCAAGGACCCACTTGGCTAGAGTCAGTCTATTCTTACGGTGAGATTGAGTACAGAGAACAAGAGACTCGGAGATATCTGGTATGCAGGTGTGGAACCAGACTCTGGAATCCCCGAAGGGCTGTTGTTTTGAATTAGTAACTAACGTCTGCGGTAGGTAGTTAACGGGTGAAGTTACAATAAGCGAGTATACCTTTAACACATACATACACACACACATATACATGTTTTAGGGTTAGGGTTTTAGGATTAGGGTTTTTGATGTTTACACATATACACACATAATACATACACGCGTGCACACATATACACATGCATACATACATACACATACACACACATCATATATACATACACACATATGCATGTTTTAGGGTTAGGGTTTTAGGATTAGGGTTTTGTGCTTTTACATATATACACACATGCATACACACATATACACATATAAACACATAATACATATGCACATACACACACACATACATACATACACACACACATAGATATATACACACATGCATACATACATACACACATGTGACATATACATACACACATATGCATGTTTTAGGGTTAGGGTTTTAAGATTAGGGTTTTTGGCTTTTACTTATATACACACATACATACACATATACATGTTTTAGGTCTAGGTCCTCAGGATTAGGGTTTTAGAGTTTTTACATAGATACACATATGCATACACACACACACACACACATATATATATATATATATAAATATATATATATATATATATATATATATATTCACATACACATATATACACAAAAATACACACATACACATGTTTTAGGTCTAGGTCATAAGGATTAGGGTTCTAGGGTTTTTAAAAATTCATACAAATATTTACACATATACAAATATACACACATAATACATAGACACATACACATGTATATACATAGGCATACACACATATACATGTGTTCTGGTTGTTTATAAATATCATGCCAATGTGTCTCATTTCTTTGTACATGGTTCATGATTGATTTCTCCCATGTCTTTTGTATTTGAGAGTATGTTTTGCTTTATCAAATCATGTTTCTGTTGCCTGTCATACATGTCACATGTAGTCGGGTTTTTCTTGGGCAGAGTGTATTGTCTTTTGCTACAGAGTAGCATGGGAATGTTGCTGTAGCAAGAGACAACATACTCTGCCAAAACAAATTTTGTAGATATGGTCGTCGGTATAGGCGACGGTATAAGCATCGGTATCCCCAGGCAAATACCGATGCTTATACCAACTATTTTGCCTAGGGGCATACCATGGCTTATACCGTCGCTTATACCGTGGCTTATATCGACGCTTATACCGACGCTTATACCGAGGCTTATACCGAGGCTTATACCGACGCTTATACCGGCGCTTTGGTTCCGATGCCTACACCGACCCTTACACCGACGTTGGGGCAAAATTGCACCCGTTCATTTTCCTTGGTAGAAGCCTCGGTATACCCCCGATATGTTGTAGTGTCAACCCCGAAAATCTTCACTCTTCCGTGAAGTATAATCCAGAGTTTGTAGAGTACCAAGCATAGAAAGATTAGCTTGCTCCATGGATATCTTTCATGTATCTATGCCAATTCTCTGCCTTACCTAGACGGAAGTGAAAGGAGCTCAGGATATGTTAAAGGCTAAAAAATATCCTATCTATGTTCTTTTTTGACAATTGTATATCCCATTCATGGTAATTTTGTGACAGCCATATTGAACGTTTTTAGCATTTTAGACCATAAAATAACAGTATGATTTTAAATAAACCTTCATAAACCAACGTAAAGATTTTATCACACTCATAAATAAAACCAAAAGTATTAAAGAGGCCTTCAAAATTCATAAATAAAACCAAAAATCTAAAATAGAGGCCTTCGAAGTTAAAGGGCATGACCATTCGTAGAAAACAAGGCTGGTCCCGTATGTAGTTCTACTATCTCAAAATTAAGGAAATCTTTTTTTTTTTAAAAAGAGGAAGTTCGGCCTTAGCCTACTCTCCTCGACCTGAATTAATTATAAAAAAAAAGTACAAGGGAAGGGGACTAGTGCCCACGAGATCCCCTAGATCCCACAGAGTGGGTTTAGCTTTTACAGAGTTTAGATGGCATTACACAGAAGGTGAATCACCCTCTCATCACCCACATGTGGGGCCCACATGGGTTTAACCTTGTTGTTGATCAAAAAGAGCACTAGATGAATCCTAAGGGGGGGATTTCCTACAATAAGGGATCCTTTTGCCAATGAGGAACAATGATTTCTCAATCAGCCACTCTTTGGGGGAGTCACCAATGTTACGAGCACATCTTACCCGCTAGATCTTCCATAGGACCTTCCCTCTGATGGCATTCCAGAGAGTCATGAAGCAACAAATCGCCTCTCCTAGCAAAGCATGCTTCCAACTGATATGTTTCGAGGTCTAATTTTCTTTTCGAGCCTTCATGGAAGACCTTGCAAAGCTTACATGACATTATAGAGGAGGTTGATAAACCTCGCATCCCCATCGTGTGAAGTCCACTTGGTTTGAAGCTTATTGTTTACATAATATAGCTCTTTGTGATGTCTCGGGAGGGGGAGGGTTTTCTTATAGTTAGCAATTCTTCTGCCGAGAAGGAATAGGGTCTTCTCGATCGACCACTCCTTGGGGGTATTTCCAAAGTTGTGACCGCATCTTTCTCGCCAAATCTTCCAAAGGATTCTCCCTTAATCGCATTCCACAACTCCGTAGAGCAAGCCATCACTTCACCAAGAACGGCTTGCTTCCAATTTATTTGTTCTTGGAGTCCTAGAGAACAGCCAAGGACCCTCCATAATCGAAGGGATTCAGGGCAAGCAAAGAACAGGTGGCCAATATCCTCTTTGCAACGGCAACATTGTTTGGACCAGCACAGAACACCATAGATCTTGTTAGCTTTTGCATTGGTCCATATTCCATGGTGTAAAATTTGCCATAGGAGGACCGATTTTTTGTTTTCAATGAGAGGGTGCTAGATAGACATAAATTTCATATCCCAATGAAGCTCCCTCCAGTTGAGGCACCATTTCTTGTTGAGACTGATGTGAATGTCATTGCAAGCTTTGACATATGGAAGCTTGGAGAGGCAATTACCATTATACGATTTAAGGCCCATTAGGTCAGGAGCGTCGTATCCCATAAGTAGTCGGATTTTAGAGCAATCCCAAACATGGCATCTATTCAATAGGACATTCCATTCCTCGTACGTGATCATAGCACTAGGGTCAAGGTCCTCAAAGTCCACCCATCTGTTTGTGTCCTGTTTCCAGAGGTGCTTCCATTGTTTGAATCCCTTATTCCAGAGTCTCTTGGCACTTAAGACACTCCAAGGCTCCACGTTTCTCATGCCTTGGATCAGGAACCAAATAGAGTCATTTTGTCTTATACTTGTAGCCCACTTTCAATCTTCACTGATTCCGATGTGAGGTTGGAATCTGTTCCAATTCAACCACAAGGATCTTACCAGGATCGATCCTTTGGGTGACGCCGGAATTGGAGAGATTAAGAGGGTGAGGATGTCGAGGTTTTTCCATCTAAGGTAGCCCACAAGAGAAATCACGTTCGTGTTTCTGAAAATAAATGTGGCCCAAGAGGAATCTCTGTTGCACCAGGCCCATACACTTAGCCACAAGTTTATTGGCCATACTTCCAATGTCCATAATAGCTAGACCTCCACTCTTCTTTGGGCTAGTGCATATGGACGATTTGCTTTTAGGCACTCCCCTCCTGTTATGGTCCCCCCCCCCATCATGCTACTTTAGTTCAAATGCATAAGTAAAGTTGAGAATCAAATGATGCTTTGTCTCCTCTCTTGTATCTTATTTTGGAGAATAATCTCTACTATCACGTTCCTATAAGAAACAATACCCTTTGTTAGATATCCTCCTCGGAAATATACTTTCTGAATTTAGTAACATGAAATAATTGATGGACTATGCAAGCCATAACAAGTTCTAATCAATGTACAACATCATTAATCTTCTTATGTATCCTCCAAGGTCTGCAAAACCTTGATTCAAGCTTAGTTACCTTCCCTATGATAGTGAAGTTAATCTTGCTCACACTTGAAGAAAAACTCTATCTCCCTTTCCAAATACTCTAGAGGATATTTTCTTGTCAACATCCTCTTTAGCCCTATTAGTTTTTTTCTCCATCTTGGCTTTATCTATTTCCAAACTTGCTTGGAGGTTTTTCAAGAACTTTGAAGCATTAATACAATTTTATGGAATTCCTATGATACATGGAGTTGTGGTATCCATACAATAATTCATATAAAAAATGGACATGAGAGTCATATTATGAATCGTCTATTGTTATATGCAAACTCTACTAATCGTAAATAACTATCCCAATATTTCTACCTCTCAAACACATATGCTATCATCATGTCCAATGATATCTAGTTGATCCTCTCAGTGTGACCAAATTTGTAGCGATTCTTCAATCACAAGCTATCAGCAAGGACAAGCTTCTAATCACTCAAGAATAGTAAAAGAGAGAAAAAAAACTTGCATAGGATAAGGGAAAAATTGATGCAGAAGAGTAGACAAGATATGAGCGAGAGAAAGAGAAGTTTTGATATTACAGACTTGAATCAATCAATACAATAGCTTTGGAAAATAACTTCTTCACAAAGCCTCTAACTCTGCATTCACCAACAAATCATCCACAAAATATTGAACAAACTTGCTAATGAAAGGATGAAAAATTCATTCATTAACATCATGAAAGTACTAGATGAATTTATAAGATCCAATGCCATACGAAAATATTCATAATGAACAAAACGGATCCTAAAAGTTGTTTCATTTTTTAAGTCTATCCTATTACATACATTGGCTTCACCTAGAGGGTCAGAAAGATCATCTTTTATGGCCAGGGGGTATCTATGTTTGATGTTGTTCTCACTAAATGCTTGAGAGTCCACACACATCCAATAACACACACATCCAATAAGATCCGTATTTTCTCTTTACTATGAGAACTAGTGCTACAAAAGGACAAATCACCATTTCTAATGAGTGTTTCCTTCAATTATACCATGACCTTAAGAAATTGATTCTCCTCCTAGAGATTCATGTGAAATGGTGGTCGGGTGGTGAGACTTTCTTTGCACCAATCCGATCATGTTCTCAATATTTTTGCAAGGGGGTAAACCTAAAAGTAATTCACTTCAAAAAACATTCCTAGAACTATGCTCTTACTTTATCTCAAAGTTCTTGAGCATTCCATTTGGGGCTTGTGGACTTTAACAATCCATCACTATACATGATGAATATACATATACAAAAAATATATATGATTAGAATCAATGTCTATTAGCTTGATTGCAATTACCATTTTCTTAGTTCTCCATGGATCACTAGTCCCCTCTCCTCATGCTAAAAGTGGTACACATAAGAAGCCAAATATATGGCTTATCATTTCCTAGCATGCCACTTCTTAGTTAGGACTACATCAAAATTTGACAATCAAGGAATATTGAAATCCAATCTAACCATACAAGAGAGAATATATCTAGCTACATCAACAAATCATTGTTCTTATGTCTCAATGCTCTTCTTGCGAGTCAAATCCATTGTGTGGCAAACTCTGAGTCCATAGTGTCTAGATATAATTGTCTAATGAACAAGACTTGGTGACATATATGTGAAGCCTTTGTCAAAGAAGGCCTTGATAGGCTATCCTACCATGACTATGCTCATAACAATGAGCTCTTTATCTAAAAACTGGCAATCCTTAAGCTATTTGTGAAAGCACATCATCTAGACTAGAGGGTACTTTCTAAGTGATCATCCTGACCACTATGAGAGATGATATCTAAGATGGTAAATATCCAAAGTCCTCATCTCCATCAATATATTTGAGTGTATGGTTTATGACCATGGCATCTTCTATCTTCTTCATTTTAGAAGAGTGTTTAGACTCACGTTGTCCTAAGCATCTATAGCACATACCTTCTTTTATTGAACTCTTTTTTTTGTTGAAGAGTGATAATAGATTTATTTTAAGTCTCCCCCCTACCCCACTCAAAGGGAACAAACTCCTTTTAGCTCCAAAGAGTATTTTCATCATATTGACTCTCTTACTCTCTTTTTGAGGATGTGCATTTATTAAAAAAAACATCCCTGAAGGAAAGGAGATGACTCACATTAGTCCATGAGGACCTCTATCCCTAAGAGCCTATGGCCCTATGATCATCCTCATAATCTAGAGCCATCTATATGGGTCTCTAACAAAGAGTGACACCTCATCTTTCTAAGTAAAGCTTGAAATGCTTATCTCAGCATATTAAATCATATGCCTATCGTTTATGATATGCATAAGCGAAAACACTATGTCCACTTCTTGCACCAATACTCAACAATGTCAAGATTATGTGAACTAGTGGATCCATAGTGGCATGGTGGCTTAAGGTACTTAAGATGCCACCTAGCCTCTCTAGCTACTTGCCCTCACTAGAGATAGTTGGAGTGTGACACTCATTACAGACTCAGGATTGTGGTTCTCGCCTAGAGCTCCTATTTCTATCGCTTTGGCCCTAATATCAGGCATAAATTTGTATTCTTATGGCAGTTTGAGGTTTGCGAAAGCATGCAAACAACACAGGGAAGAAGAATAATATCGAAGCACAACACAAAATACTCAATGTATTACCAAGGGATTGTACAAAGATAAGTAACCCATTATGTACAACCTAGGGAGAAAACCTTCTAAAGAAGGAAAACATTCCCTAGTGGTCCTAGGTGTGTTCACACACATCAGTACCAAAATATATCAACAAATCAACCCTAGGAGTGATGTGAGAACAAGGAGTTCGCATACATGTTTAAGTGTGAAGTTATGATGAAAGACATCAATCCACAAAAGGCAATAAGTCTGAAGCTTTCCAAAAATCTTCAAACTTCTCTCGAGCGAGAGCCTTTGTGAAAAGATATGCAATGTTATCCTATGTGGGCATGTATGCCAAACTGATCTCTCTATCATAGAACCTCTCCCGGATAGAAATGCATCTCAATGTGCTTTTATGAGCATGAAGCACAAGTTTCCTCCAAACTACCAATGTGATCTAATGATCAGTGAACATGGTGGTGGCAAAAGAGTGATCAACACCCAAATCATCCAAAACATGTCTTGGATACACACACACACACTCAATAGTTGATGTGAAAGCTGCCCTATACTCAACCTCAGAACTAGAAGTGGCCACAGTACGCTACTTCTTGCTCCAACAAGATATACATGAGCTACCAAGCATTAAGCAAAGACCACTAATGGACACATGAGTGTCATAGAAAGCAGCCCAATGTGAGTTATGAAAAGCATGTAAATCTAGCGGTAGTGATCCCCCCTTGGCATAAAATATTCCAAGTAGCCGGGTACCACTCAGGTAGCAAAAGATGCATTTGACCACATGACAATGCTTGAAACCTAGGCAATGCATAAACGTTGTCATCTATGGGACAACGCAATGAATGTTTGGATGAGTTATGCATAAGTAAATTAAGCATTGACCAACCTACCCATAGAGAACAATATCAAGTGCATCTTTATCATCATGAAGACTTAACCTTAAACATGTTTCCATAGGAGTGGCAATAGGTTTAAAATCTTCAAGGCCAAGAAGCTGCAATAATGTGCCGATACATTTTGTTTGACACACAGCTATTGCCCATCAACTTGCATAAATTGAACGTCCAAATAATGATGCATATGCACACATCTGATATCCCAAAGAGGAATGCAAATGAGCCTTAGATTCATCAATAATCTTATCAGGATCTATGAGTAGAATGTCATCAACATACACAACCAATGATCAGAAGCACATCATTTCCACCCTTAACATATAAAGTTCTCTTAGATGGACTATTTTCAAAACCATGTGTAATCAAGTGGGCATGTATCTTCTCATACCAAGCATGTGGTGCTTTGTAATGACTTCTTCAACATTCACACTTTGTTTTCATGCTCTTTTTCCACAAAACCATGGGGCTGAAAAACGTACACTTCTTAAAGTAGGTCAACATTACAAAATGCACTTTTAATGACCAACTAATGTACATTCCAACCATGATGGGTTACAAATGCACAATTTCTACAAACGGTAGTCATTCGGCATGTGTGTGCAAAGGTCTCATCAAAATTAATCCTTCATTCTTGAGCATAACCATTCACAACAAGCCTAGCCTTATACCTATCAAGTGTTCCATCAAGATTAGACTTCAACTTGTAGATGCATTTAGTGCTGATAGTTGCCTTATGAGGATGCAAATCACATAAAGACTAGTTATCATTCTTCCTAATAGCATCATATTCTAATTGCATATTAGCCATCCATATTTATGAATTTTATGTTTGAGAAAAAGAAATAGGCTCATTCGCATCATAAAAACTAGAGGTGGCCATTCCATAGCAATCTGTTTCAAAGGAAGCAATATGAGATCCTAAACAAGTATGATATGAGAAAGGTGCATCTAATTTGCTCTCTTAGAAAGTTTGCACCATCCATTTAGGCATATTTTTACCTCCTCTATATCATCCCTCTCATCAACAAGTGCATCATGTAAATCTTCATATTTGCATCATCATTTGGAACTTGTAAAGGCTGAAAATGTGCCTCATTTGGACAATCACTTGAATGTCCATATGTAAAAATAGATAGCAAAGTATTATACACAACTTTGGAGCCAATTAATGTCTCCTTCGTACATGAAAGTAGTGGCTGAATTGCATCTTCCATAAAAAACCATATCAAGGCTAACCAAAATATGTTTAGTGTATGGATGATACAGATGATAGTCTTTGCTTTCAGAAATATAAAAAAAAAATACATTTCACTACTTTATCATCCAATTTTCTCCATTGTTTTTCAGGCACTAATGCATATGCAAAACAACCAAAGACAAAGAGATGAGAAAAAAAGACTTGCAACCATGCCAAGCTTCATATGGAGTGATATACTACCTTGCTTTGGTGGGGGACCAGTTAAGTACATAGATTGCACACATAACTTCCTCAATCCAGAAGAAGTGTGGTAAAGCCTGATTTTTTACCATACACATCGCTATCTCCAGGATAGACCTGTTCTTTCTTTGAGAAACCACATTCTATTGAGTTTGTATGGCAGTGTACATGGATATTCTATCCCATGTTCAGTCTAGAAATGCATTAAGGGTAGAAGACATGTTCAACCCATTGTACATGCTAAAAGATTTTTAGCCAAGATCAAATATCTTTTGAGAACATGAAAACTTCTATCTTTGATTTCAATGGATACACACATGCATTCATTAAAAACTCATGAATAAAATTCATGAAGCAAAGATAGCTCCCAAAAGATTATGTCTACATAGGACCATAAGCATCACTATGAACAAGCTGCAATTTCGGAGTAGCTCAAATTGAACCATCTTTTGAGAACCAGCAATGATCCATTTTTCCCAAAATAGTGTTCAAAAACATGTTTACAAGGTTCCTCAATTATGGGCAATGAAGACACCATTTCAGATATCTACAAGCTTAGCAAGCTAGCAAAATAGAGATGACCAAAACTTCCATGCCAAAGATTTGCATATGAGATAGCTTGAGAATTCTGAACTCCACATGTTGAGTCATTGATAGATTTTGCATAGTCATATGAGCTTATACACCCCATGAAGTAAAATGCCAGAAGCAATAATGACATCCCCATTTGAGAGATCATGAATTGTACACCTTTCATAATCAAATTTGACAACCAATGAAGTTATGGCTAATGTTGATATTTACAATAGATTCTTCTTGACCCTTGAGATAAACAAAGCATTTGAATATGTGAAAGAACTACCATCATGATTATTCAAAATGATCTTACCAAACTTTTTTAGCACATTTGACAATATTTTATGTAGGGGCACGCTCAAGTGAACTGAAGAAACTATGCTGCAATATAATATGTTTGGTTACCCCACTATCAAAGTACAAATATATGAGTGTATTGTAGACATGCATTGCTCATGAGAAGAGGGGTCATAACAAAAAACATTAGTAAATGCCCATTCTTCATTCTACACAAGATTAGCAGACTCTATTGTAGGTGTAGAGGCCTCTACAACAACCGTTCTAGTCTCTTTTTGATTTTCCTCTTTTGCAACCAATTTTGGACAACTCTTTTTGACATGATAATTTTCTTTAGAGTATTTACAATGTTGTTTCTACTTTTTTTTTCTCATCTTTTTCTTTCTTTTTCAATTTTCCAAAAGTAGCCAATTTCTACTTACTAATAAATAAGCTCCATTTACCTTTGCCCTTCTAATTAGCTAAGAAAGCTTCATCTGCTATATTCATAATAGAACTATTCTGCCTTGATTGATCTTCCTACAAAAAAAAAGAGACTCACTCCTCAAATGTTAAGGCATTTGGATTGTTGTTCATCATCAACCAAAGAGTAGAAATAAAACTCTGATATGAATCTAGAAGACCATTAAGAACAATCAGCACAAGTGAGCTATATGGCAAGACTTCATCTATAAAGATCACGCGCTCTTTCAAATCTTTGACGTTTGTCAAAAAAGTATCCATAGAATGTTATTCATTCACATGCTCACTCTCCAACTTTTTTTGGAGGTAAACAACACAAACCTCATTTCTTGCTTGGTATAAATTGGTAAGTGTATCCCAAGCATCCTTTGCTACTTTGCAAGATCAAATATGAGCAATAATGGCATCTTCGATTCACAAGGCTATCAATGCATGTTCCTTACACTACAACATATGAGGTATCAATGTTTTCTATATCAACGGTCACTCCTCGGCATCAGTATGAACGTTGGAGGGATCTAATTAAGCATACCGACGGTCATTTGACTGTGAGTATGACCGTTTAAAATGGATCGTCAAGATGTTTTGTGAAGGCAAGTATAAGCATCGTTGTAGGCGCCGATATAAGCATTGGTATAAGTGTCAATATAAGCACCAGTAATTTCCAGTAACTTACCAACACTCATAATGATGCTTATATCAATGCTTATACTGGCACTATGTTTTAAAATACCAGGACCGAGACCAAAAATCAACATTTTTTTTATTTTGTGCATCTTTTATAATGAGTACTACTTGCTTCTGTCCAACTTGCACATGCAAAACGAATTGTGATATGCATTGTCTTGTGCACATAAACACACACACACACACACAAATCTATGTCTCTCTACACACACAAACTCTCTCTCTCTCTCTCTCTCTCGATCTTGCATCTTGGTTAGTGGTGTGCATACTCTTACCCTTTGTTTTTCTCTTTGATTTTGCAGGATTTTTTTGGCATCGATTCTTTGGAATTCGATGAGAGACCACATACATTAGGCTTTGACGACAATGATCCAAAAGAGCAACATACCTGAAAGTGATTGTTTTATTCTCTATTGATAGAGAGTGAAAGTGAGAGAGAGAGAAACAGAGAGAGAGAGAGAGAGAGAGAGAAAGAGAGAGAAACAGAGAGAGAGAGAGAGAGAAAGAGAGAGAGAAACAGAGAGAGAGAGAGATAAAGAGATATGAAAGAGAGGAAGAGAGACAAAGAGAGATGAAAGAGAGAAAGATAGAGAGAGATATAAAGAGAGATGAAAGAGAGAAAGATATAGAGTGAAAGAAAGAGAGAGAGAGAGAGATAGAAATACATACACACATAAACATACACACATCCATACATACACACACATGCATGCATACATACATGCACACATATACACACATGCATACATACACACACATATACACACATGCATACATAAACACACACATATACACACACATACACATACATATGCATACATACATGCATACACTTACATATGCATACATGCATACACACATATACACACATGCATGCATACATACACACACACATGTACACACATGCATACATACACACACATGTACACACATGCATACATATACACACATATATACACATGCATACATACACACACACATATGCACATGCATAGACATAAACATGTACACACATGCATACATACACACACACAAATATATACACATGCATACATACACACACACATATATACACACATGCATACACATAAATATGCATACACATAAATATGCATACATACATACACACATGCATGCATACATACACACATGCATACATACACACACATGCATACATATACACACACGCATACATACACACACACATGCACACACATGCATACACACACACACATATACACACATGCATACATACACACACACAGACATACACACATATACACACATGCAAACATACACACACACATTTACACACATGCATACATACACATACACACACATATACATACATGCATACATACACACACATATACACACACACATATTTCCAACAAATTAGAGCTAGTGCAAGAGATGATAATGCTCAAGAAGGCCAACTAGATTATTGTGGAGTGATTCAAGATATCTTGAAGCTATCCTTTACGAAGTTTGATTACTTTGTATTTTATGTGAAATGGTTCAAATTAGTCACCTCTAGAAGAAATGCAATAATGAGGCGGGATAAGAGTGGTTTGCTTCAAGGCCACTCCATAAAACTATGGATGGATGAAAGAGACACATTCTTACTCCCCGAACATTGTGAGCAAGTTGTTTTAAAACCACATTCGAAAGAACCAAAATGGCTATTTGTTTTACAAGTCTCCCCATGTAGTAGATAAATTTATGAGAACATAGATGTAGAAGAAAGTCCATCCATTCTGGAATTTGAGATTCATTCCATAGTCGAGGAGGAGATCATTGCCCGAGATGAAGAGGTCATTGAAGAAAAGGAGATACACAATGAAGCAATAGATGATGATCAAGAAGAACCTAGCATACCAAGAGATTTAGTAGTCATCAATATAGAGAGATAGATATTCTCTATGCACCAGATCTCCAAGAGGATGTTAGAATATAAGATTTTTTAATCAAACACTTGTACGTACTAATTTGTGTTTATTTTTCTTGCTATGTTCTTTTGTACATTACTATTTCTCTATATTACCTTTATTATCATATGCTAATTATTTGAGTTCTTTTGTTACAGAGCACGATGGGAGATAGTCCTCGAATCACTCCACATTCCATGATAGAGGAGCAATTCTTGGAGTTTATATCTCAAGTCCCTTCCGTGTATATGGCTGCCGCCTCACAATACTTGATCACTCGTGGTAGCACTCACCCTGGCCAGAGTCTTGCTAGCCCTACTCCTACGAGTGTCACTCCTATCAGCCTAATTCCCACCGGCGTCACTCCTATGGCCAGTGCTACTCCCATAAGCGGTATATCTCCTAGCTTTATGCCTCCACCACGACCCTCTTCTCAGCCATCCCCTACTGGCTCTAGTAGTAGACATGTGCATTCAACACCTCAATTTGATACAGGTGCTCGCTCATTTCATAGGTCGAGGTCACGCTCTAGAGCAGAAGCTTCTAGGAGTGGATCTACAGGAACCTCTAGAGGAGGTGGCTATTATGGAGGCAATGCGATGAACATTATACTGCCCACTTCTACTCCTAGAGCGAGTACCTCAGATGTAGGTAGACCATGTGGTACACCACATGGAACACCACGTACACCTTGTGGTGCTCATGAACATGATGACTCCAAGGTGTATAGTATTCGTGATGGAGCTCCGATGATGGATCAGCCAGAAAGATCATGCATCAACGTATACGATAGCTTTGCTCCATACAGTTTGAACACTATATCATGTTGAAATGGAGTGAACAAGATAAAGATCATAAAAATTATATCACAAAGATGATCTATCAGGAGTTCCGACTAGTAGATGGGCATCCTCTTGTCATCTTAGAGTTGATTTAGCACACCGCACGTGAAGTTATGACCCATCCACAGTCCAAGGCTCATGATGCTTTCAGAGGAGGCTTACCAAAGAGTGTATGGTTAGATGCTGAGGAGTAGGATATGATTTGCGATGAGCAATATTAGAGTCCTAATCGATATCGCTAGCAGCAACATGCCATAGCCACACCTCTAGATACGGTCGGACCGTCACATTTGGACAGCGATGGATATGATACTATGCGTCACGAATTTGTAAGTATCATTTAGTTTATTGAATTTGTTTGTGTTAAGCATGTCATGTATGTTCATCTAACATTCTTTATATTTGTTACAGGAGCTCGCAATGGGTCATCCTCCAACACAAATGGAGGAGGCTTATGGATATCGTCATGGATTGATTACACTATTGGAGGACTTGGAGAGATGGAGTGTGTTCATTTCATGGGAGTATCTGCGATGAGGTGATGAATTTACAAACTTGGTTTTTATTTGTTGTTTGTAAATATCATGTCAATTTATCTCATTTCATGAATGTTCTTTGTTGCAGGACTACTCATATAGATGTTTTGATCCTTCTGTGCATGTGTATGGTAGTGGTGTTCCACAATTTTGTATTTGGCTCATAAATGGCAATGGCACACTAGAATTTTGTATTTGATTCTTATATGATACTGCTTTGCCACATTTTGATTTGCCTCATATATAATAGTGGTTTGACACATTTTGTATTTTCCTCATATATGAGAGTGGTTTTCCACACTCTTGTACATGCTTCATTTAACAGATATATAATTTTTTTTCTACATAGTTCATGGTTCATTCTGCTCATCTCTTTTGTGTCTCATAGGATGTTAATTTATGAAATCATGTTTTAGTTTCCATTAGAGTACATATCACATATACTTAGTTTTTTTTTTGGTAGAGTGTATTTTCTTTTGTTAAACAACATCATGGTAATGTTGTTGTAGCAAGATTTAACACACTCTGCCCAAAACAAATTTTGCAGATATGGTTGCCAGTATGCACGATGGCACTTCCAAATGGTCGACAGTATGCTTGCCAATTGTTAACGTGTTACAGAAATAGTAACGCTGACCAGCCGAAATCGTTACCGAACAAATGTTAAACGTGAAAGAGTGTTTTACCAAAAAAATGGGTTAAACTTTCAGTATCATTACCAAACAAAACGTTACTAGACCAGCGTGGGTTCTTGGGAGTGGTAGGGGTCTATTAGACAGAGGCCCTGTACTAATTTCCCAAACCTTCTTTACAATCAACAACAACACTACTGCGTATCTTAGCTCAAATTATTAACATTACCTGGGCGAGACTGGCTTTCTATATTCCTGGGTACCGTACTTCTTTAGACTACCCTGCTATTGGAACAGAGCAGTAGTCTGGACTACAATCTTAACAATAGTAATCAACCGGAGATACTACTTTAGCCGACAGATTCGTTCGTCACAACACTTACAACGATCTCAATTTTATGTTTACCCAAAGTAATAATTCGTCTTCTTCACCGAATGCAATAAGTTCAGTAAAACAAACAGAACATACTCCACAGTGTATTAAGTTGTCAAATCAAATCACGCAGTAATATAACTACTCACACTGACTCAAAGTACTTCAACGACGGAAGAGCATACAACAATACTATGCGGAAACAGTACTCAGACACACAATCTGTCACTTAACAGTCATCACAGTGAACTTCAGTGTAAGCAGACGATGTAGACAAAACAGAGATCAACATTAACAATACTCAGAACTTCACAATAGTGTAACAATACTCTAACAAATATCAAGGCGGACAATCTGACAATTCCAGGAAAAAACATCTCTCTCGACCATTCTCTTTTCATTACTTTATATAGAATTACAAGATGCGCGTACCAACTTTTCGCGCGTAATTCAAGGAACTCCGTTACATCCGGCATACATTTGTCCTACTCGGGCAGCCGTCTAACACTGGCACGCACGGTGGACTCGAACCCGCAAGTGATTTTGATTACAAAACTCATTGTTCATCTACGATTCCTTCTAGATACATATTTGTTGCTAATCTAAATGTGCGGGCTATTTTTTTCTTAAGGGTTTCTAATAATTGTTTAAGGGTATCGGGTTCTAAAATATGCACATCTACTCTAACGGAACTAAGTGCGATGGCTTCAGTAAGCAAAATTTTGGCCTGTGTTTGCAAAAAGGCCTCTTGTAAACAAAAATCGTTTGATAATGCCGCATCTATTGCTGTCTTCATGTCCGTTACTTGTTTCTGCATCTCATTGATTCTGTCTTTCTGGTTTCGTACCTGATTATCCAGTCTTTCAAACTGTTGATTCTGAAATTGTATGGTTTTGTGGTAGGCATCTCGCTCTCTGCGGACATTTGCTAAGTCTTTTTGATGTTTAGCTTCCCTAAGTAATTGATGTTTGAGGATAGAATTCACCTCATCCAGTGATTCTTTTGTTCTCTGTAGCTCTTCTACTGCCTGCTTTGCTTCTCTCTGCTGCTCTTGGTATTTCTGTACTATGTCCGGCAACTGTAGTCTTGTTTCTTCCAGTAGGTTTCCTAGTGCTATTCTTGTATTGTCTGTATCTTTGATTGTTTGATTTAACTTTATTATTTTGGTGTCGGCAGCTGTCAGTAGTTCGTCTTTTTCAACCAGTGCTTTATCTCTCTAGTTTGAGTGTTCTTCCTGTGCTTGGAGTGTAGCCTGTAGTTGCTTGATCTGCTCATGTAGTGCATGATTTTCCACTCTTGCTGCTTGTAATTCTTCCTGAAGAGGGGTGATATCCGCCTCCATTATTTCCAATTTCCTTTGGAATTCCTCTCGTGCACTATCGGTGGCTTGCTTCAGGTGTTGCGGCAGTTGTTGGGATAGATTAATTAAAAGGTGACCCATATTTTCTAGTTCCGAAAAAATTGGGATGGGGTGGAATGGTAGAGGAGGGCGAGGTTGCGACAAGGTTTTGGTGAGGAGTTGTTGTGAATTTGGAGGTGAATAGTTGGGGGAGGATGTAGAGGCTTCAGAAGTTCCGGTGGGGTGACTAGGCTTGATGGGGCTGCGGGGTGGTTCCGATTGGGAGATGGGATTAACAAGCGGTGTTTTGGGGAGGGCAGAATCAGTAGTTGTTACCTTGTTTGTTTGTTCCGTTTCTGCATTGTGCGCTTCTGTGGATTCCGCTGCCTTGAGTAGCTTGTCTAGTGCATCTTGATTAGATTGCTGCTCATTTTCCTGTTGCTCTGATTCTTTTTCGGTCGAAATGGATTCTGTTTCTGCTTGATCCTGTTGTTCTTGTTGCTCTGCAGATGATTCATTGTGCATTGAAGTTGTTGTATCATGGAAGGTTTCTTCTTCGTTCTTCTCTTCGTCTTTATCGTCATCGTTAACTTTGCCGGCTGAGCCTTGCGCTTCACTTGTTGAGGAGCTAATTCTGATACGTTTCCTGCGGAACAACTGATTGAGCTCTTCTTCATCTTCTTCTTCCTCATCTTCTAGTAGTTGAACTGACTCTTCGTGCCTTAAGACTGGTCCTCGTGGTGGTGGTTGAGCGGCGAGTATGGTTGGGAAGAGGAAAGAAAGGATGTGGGGAAGTCTGGATCAAGGGGTGGTTCCTTTGTTGACTTGTTTCACTATGGCGACGCACTCCTTATGGATTCGGTGAAAGAAAAATGAGGCGAAATTAACGGGTTCTCGTGCGGCAAGGTCGATGGCGGAATAGAATGGTCGGGAGATACCGTATGTGCGTTTTTGGAGGTTAAGGATTGCAACTAAGAACTGCAATGCAGTTTTTTCAGGTTCGGGGCGGCAGAGAATGGCGTATTCATTTGATGAAAATCGGGGAAAAAGTTCTACCATTCGAGCTACAGGGATGCTTGGGCCATTTTCGCGGCCTTGTGGGGTGAGACGGAAGGCTTCGGCAAAAGCTTGGAAGGTCACTACGGTTCTAGAAGGGAGGGAGGGGAAAATCCATTGGCGTTCGGCGATGGGAGATTGTGCGATGGCTGGGATAATTTGTGCAAAGAAGGGATGGGCTTCCACTGAGTGCCAAGGCAGCTCAGCGAAGTTGGCCAACCCTCTGTTAAATGTTAAACTGGTTCTGGTTTAATCGTTTATGGGTTAAGCGTTGCTCTACTTCCGATTCAAATACTTCAAGTTTAATTGGTGCCAAGTACTTCTAACCGCAATCCTTCTCTTAGCCACGTGGGTCCTTGGGAGTGGTAGGGGTCTGTTAGACAGAGGCCCTGTACTATTTTCCCAATTTAACACACAATCTTACTGTCGTTCCGTCCTTAGCTCAGTATCCGTCCCTGAACAATGGAAGACTGTTCAGTGTATTGGAATTAGAACTTCAGGACTGAGGGTAGCAATCTGGTTACGTATTCTACGAGCCAAAAGATACTTCAATGACAAAATCACCTAAGTCGTACTTCTTCAAGGCAGATAGGTGTGCCAACTAGACGTTATGCCTTAAAGTCACGCGGATTCGAATAGTCAATCTTCTCGTACTAAACATCTAACCATAAACCGGCGCTGTTCTACTTACATTCAGACCGTCAACCTGTTCGCGCGTCTTGGCTCAGTAGTTGTTCTGGTCAACCAAGGCCTATCAATGTATCGGAATCCACCACTCCAGACTATTCCTGCGATAGGAGTCGAGTAGTAGTTCGGATCAACAGTCAATACACAAGACGCACTCTGGATAACTTCACACGCATACACCACGCAGTTCTCCTTGTCACTCTACAAATTATCGTGTGCCGACTTCAAGCCGAAATGCCTACTAACAATAACTTGTCGCAGACCTTCTTATTACTCTACTCGTATTCAGAACATTACCGGTACTAATCTTAACACAGATTATGATACCGACTCAGTCAATTATAGAGACTCGTAACACACAAACGAACCGTGTTGGTTCGTTACACTTCCTAACTCCACAGAAGAACTATCAAACAATGCGTTCTAGCTTGAGCAACGCTCAGGAACACTTCAATCATTACCAGACGGAATCTCTACAACACAGTATCGGTTCATAACACTCCATTATAACGTGCCTACGCACACAAACAGATACGCAGAAGGGGAATTGGAACAGACGGAACAGAACACATACACACACACAACACTGCACTTGCAATTCCCAAAAAACGGGGCGCGAGACTTAATCAAACAACACACTACAATTCCCACCAAAAACAGGGGCTGTTCTGCTCTTTTTTTTCATTGCCTTAAATAGAGGATTTTTTTTACAAGGGTGCGCACTTCTGCAGTTACCTGCGCGTTCCCTGAAAGATTCTCTTTGTTCATTTAAGCCCCCTGTCCTCGTACTCTTGTCCTTGTTCGGCGGCCGTCTAACGCTTGGGTTCTTTCTTCATTAAAGCCCTCTGTCTAAGTACAATTGTCCTTGTCCGGCGGCCGTTTAACACTTGGCACGCACGGTGGACTCGAACCCGCAGGTTCCTATGGTTCGGATACTAGTCCTTCTAAGTACATACTTCGGGCGAGCCTAAATGTTCGGGTAATTTTCTTTTTGAGGGTTTCTAACATCTGTACTAAGGTGGTGGGTTCTAGTAATTGGGCGTCGGTTCTGACTGCACTAAGGGCTATGGCTTGATTTAACAAAATTTCGGTTTGGGTTTGAAGGAAAGCCTCTTGTAAGTAAAATTCGTTAGCTAATGCCGCATCTCAGGCTATCTGCATTTCGGTCAGTTTGGTCTTCATCTCTGTAATATACTCCTTCTGGTTGCGCACTTGGTTGTCTAGGCGTTCAAACTGCTGGGTTTGGAAATCCAGAGTTTTCTTAAACGCATCTCGTTCTCTGCGTGTCTTGTCGATATCCTTTAGGTATTGGCCTTCCCGTATCAGTTGGCGTTTTAGGATACTGTTAACCTCATCTGCGCATTCTTGTGCTCGTCATAACTGTTCTTCGACTTGTTCGGTTTCTTTCTGTTGGTCCTGATTCTTCTTGATGGTCTCCTGCAATTGAATCTTTGTCTCTGCGACCAACTCTTCGAGAGAGGCGTTGATATCTTCGTGTTCGTGGAGGGTGGTCTTCAGGGCTCGGATTTCTTCATGTGCGGCGTGTAGGAGTCGTTCTTTGGCTGCAACTTGCTCGAGGGCTGCATCTCTTTGCTCTACTAGAGTCTGTTCTGCCGAAAATTTTGCTTGGAGTTCTGCTAACTGTGTCTGTAGCTGATGATTCTCAATCTTTATGGCTTCGATTTCTTCCTGGAGGGGGGTGATGTCAGCTTCCAGGACGTCGACCTTATATTGGTATTCTGCCTTCAGATTGTCCGTGGCTTCCTTAAACTGTGCGGGCAGCTGGTGTGATAAATGCATGAGGAACTGCCCCATGGAGGCTAGTTCCGAAAATACGTTGTGTGGTGGTGGTGGTTGACGAGGCTGAGAGGACGTATCGGTGAGTAGGTTCTGGGAGTTTGGCGTAGAGTAGTTAGGGGAGGAAGAGGAGGATGGTGTAGGTTCAGAACTGGGTTGGCGGGGTGGTTCCGGTGGGAGGTCGGGGTTGACAGGTGGTGTGGGAAGAACAGTGTCGATCGTGGTTACCTTGGCAACTGTCTGTTGTTCGGTTTCTGTATGATTGATGGCTGCGATGAGTGTATCCAGTGCTTTTGTGGCGGATTCCGGTTCGTCCTGTTGATGCTCGGATTCCTTTTCGGTGGACACTCTCTCTGTCTCTGCTTGGTTTTGCTGGTCTTGTTGCTCCGTCGAGGTGTCGTTGTGTATTGAAGTGGCGGTGTCGTGGTATGTTTCTTCTTGTTTGTCCTCTTCGGTGTGTTGTTTCTTTCCAGCGGATCCTTGGACTTCGCTTTCTGAAGAGCTGATCCGGATTCGCTTAGTGCGGAAGAGTTGATTGATCTCTTCGTCTTCTTCTTCAGTTTCATCGAGCGGGTGTGCTGATTCTTCGTGCCTAAGTGCTGGGCCTATGGGTGGGGGTTGGGCGGCGAGAATGGTTGGGAAGAGGAAGGAGATGATGTGGGGAAGGCGAGAGCGCGGAGAGGTGCCCTTTTGGAGTTGCTTTACTATAGCGACGCTTTCCTTATGAATTCGTTGGAAGAAGTAAGTGGCAAAGTTCACGGGTTCGCGGGCGGCTAACTCCAAGGCGGAATAGAAGGGGCGAGAGATGCCGTAGGTTCGTTTTTGCAGGTTGAGGATTGCTACGAGGAACTGTAGAGCGGCTCGTTCGGGTTCCGGGCGGCAGAGAATGGCATATTCGTTTGATGAGGAGCGGGGGAAGAGTTCGGTCATGCGAGCGACAGGGATGCTAGGGCCATTTTCGCGGCCTTGCGGGGAGAGGTGGTAGGCTGCAGAAAAGGCTTCGAAGCTGATGACGGTTCTATATGGGAGGGAAGGGAAGACCCATTGTCGTTCGGTGATGGGGAATTGGGCGATGGCGTGGATGATCTGCGCGGAGAAGGGATGGGCTTCCACTGAGTGCCAAGGCAATTCAGCGAAGTTGGCCAACCCTCTACAACACAGATATTCGCCTACGCCTGTGGGGATACCATCACGGAAAGCAGCGTAGTTGGCTAGCGCTTCCATGGTGTTCACGAGCACACTTACAGTCAACACAGGGGACAGGGATAATACGTATAATCTCGAGAACACAATAGCATTTTTGGCGCAACCGAGGGGGTTAAATAAGGAGAACACGGTGGGGGTGGGAAGGGGGGGGTGGGTATCATTGTGCGGTGCGGGAATGATACTGTTTACATGCTGGCGTGCGTACTGGTAGGGATGGGCGGCTGGTAACATAAAGATTTGTACAAAACATGACTAAAAAGGGAGAAAAAAAAAAGAAAAACGCAAAAATTTATACAAAATGCGATTCGCCGCCGAATAATTTAATGCGTACTAGTAGTGGGATAATACGGCCGCAGCTTCGACCCATTGATTACCTTTGGAAGTGGATTTCCGGTCAACGTAGTCAACCGAAAAGTTGCCGGACCGATTTGTTCTGAGATCTTGAAAGGGCCGAACCATCGTAGTTTGAATTTTCCTGCTGCTCTATCCGATTTTGCGTTATAGAAGAGTACAAGCTGGCCTACCGAAAAGATTGGAGTCTTCAAATATCGATCGTGTGTCTTGGCTTGCCTTAGTTGTACTTCGCGCATAGTTAAGAAACTGAGCCATCGGTGCTCATCAAGTTCTCTGAGTGCGTCCATTCGTGCTGTCAGCGAATATTCCGGTAGCATCTTCTGAATGATTGCTACACGCAGGCTTGGGATGACTATTTCCATGGGTGTTATTGCTTCTAAGCCATAAGCTAGTTTGAAAGGTGTCAAGCCTGTTGTTACCTTATATGTAGTCCGGTATGCCCATAATACTGCAGGTAGTAGTTGATCCCATCTTTCCGGTGCTTCCATGATCAATTTCCGGAGGATATTCAACAGTGATTTGTTTGTACTTTCGGCCAATCCATTGGCACGTGGATAATAAGGAGAGCTAAATTTATGTGTGACCTGGAATGATTGTGTAAGGGCCTTCATTAGATTGTTTATAAAATGAGTGCCTTGATCTGAGACAATTTCCAGGGGTAAGCCAAATCGTGGGAAGACATCCGTGAGTAGACATTTTGCTACCGTAACCGCTGTAGCGGACCGTAAAGCCCAGGCTTCTGCCCACCTAGTTGCGTAGTCTGTGCAAGTCAGTATGTATCGATTGTTACTGGATACGGCTGGAGGTGTAATTGGCCCGATAAAATCTAGAGCCCATTTCTGAGGGAAAGGTTCTAATGGTAAGATGGGTTGCAGAGGAAAAAGATGCCGTTGTAAAGGCTGACCAGTTCTTTGACAAGTATCACATTGTTTAACAAACTGCGCGACATCTCTGTACATCGTTGGCCACCAGAGACCTCCTTGCAGAATTTTCCGGTGAGTTAAGTCTACTGCAAAATGGCCACTGGAAGGAATTGAGTGAGCCAAAGTGATAACTGAATTAACCTCATGTGGTGGAATACAGCGAAGTAGGATTCCGGTATGATCTGCATAATATAGTTCTCCAGCAACTATCCGGAATCGGCGACTAAAGACTGCAATTTTTTTTCGAACTGCCTTGGCAGTCTCGGCTGGGAAGCGTCCTTCGGTGAGAAAAGTTAGAATCTGATCATAGTATGTAGATGGTGCTTGTAGGCTGGCCGTCTCATCGGATAGTGGTTCAGCATTATAAATTGCAGGAGTCGTGTCATCTATGCCTACCGGAGCTTCACCGGAATCCAGGCGAGATAAGAAATCTGCTAGGGCATGTGCATTTCAGGGTTGGTGAATGACGTCATAGTCGAATTCTTGTAAAAGTAGCACCCATCGTGCTAATCGTCCACCTAAATGCTGCTGTCTTACTAGATAAACAAGGGCAGCATGGTCCACATGAAAGGTAAACTTCCGGCCTAGTAGATAATGTCTGAACTTTTTGATTGAGTAAATCAATCCTAGACATTCTCTTTCAGTAGTGGAATAGTTCTTTTCTGCCGGTGCAAGCCTTCTACTGGCGTAATAAACAGGGCGAAACCACTTATCTGTTTGCTGCATCAGAATACTGCCAATTGCAATATCTGAAGCGTCGACAAAAACATGGAACGGATTGTCCCAGTCCGGTGGTTGTAAAATTGGGGCTTGCATCAGGAGATACTTGAGCCGATCAAATGTAGTTTGGCATTCTTCAGTCCATTCAAACTGTCGGGGAGTTTTTGTGATTAGCCTGTTTAGTGGTACTGCTAGGTGAGCAAGCCACCGTAAGTGTCTGCCATGCCACCGTATTTGACCCATAAAACGCATTACTTCTTTTGGAGTTGCGGGTACCGGGGCTTCTAAAATTGCCGAAATCTTATCTGGGTCTACTCGGATACCTTGAGCAGATACAATATGCCCAAGTAGCTTGCCACACGAAACCGCAAACACGGATTTGTTTGGGTTAAGACAGAGTCTGTATTCTCTACACTTCTGAAAACAACATCGTAAATGACTTAAATGTGCTATCATCTTCCCAAAGATTGAGAAGTCATCAAGATATACTTGCATGAATGAAGTGAGATAAGGAGAAAATATCTCCTGCATACATCTTTGAAATGTGCTTGGTGCATTTCTTAATCCGAACCACATTACGGTGCAGGCGAAGACACCCCAATTGGTAATGAAAGCAGTTTTGGTATATCTTCTTCAGCCATTCTAACCTGATTGTAACCACTATATCCATCTAAGAATGAATATATTTCATGACCTGCGACTCTATCAAGCATGGTATCCAGAAAAGGGATCGGGAACGGGTCTGGTACTGTTGCTGCGTTTAATTTCCGGTAATCCACACAGATTCGTAATTGCTTGTTTTTCTTTGGTACAATCACAATTGGTGAGATCCATTCAGCATGCTCTACTGGTACGATGAACCCCACTTTTAATAATCTGTCAAGTTCGGCTTTTACCTGTGATGCATAATTGGGATTCATCCGGTAGCTGGGTTGTTTGTTTGGTTTAACTTCAGGTTTCAACATAACTCTGTGTTGATAAATGCGCGGATCTAATCCTTTCATGTCTTTGTAATCCCATGCAAAGACGTCTGAGAATTCGCGAAGAAGCTGAATCAAATTAGCCTGAAAGATTTCCGGTAAGTTTTGCCTTATTTTTACAGGTCGAGGATGGTCCTTGTCTCCTAGATTGTACGTGATCAGCTGGACTTCAGGGACATAAAATTGTTCCGGGTTCTCTGTATCCTCTGTTGGCTTGAATAGTGGTTGTAATTCAGTATCTGCTTGGTCAGACTTTTCGGTGATAGCTACTACTGCACAAACTGAAGTGTTCCAGTTATCGATGACGGACTGTAGATCAACAGTTCCTAGGGACATTAAATCGGCGTTACTCTTAAGAAATTGCTCTTCTTCATCATCTGATAGTCCATCTAACATATGAACTGGTTCAGCAAGATAGGGTCTGGCGTGAGGTTCGCAGGGTTGTATAGCATCTAGTTTTACCACATATTTACGATTGGCATCCTTGAATGTGAGCTCTTGCGCAGACTAGTCCTGTATTACCTTTGCATGCTTCAGCCAAGGTCGACCGAAAAGAAGGTTGTAATCCAAAGTGGATTCGGGCAGATCTAGTATAACAAAAGTCATTTTGAAAGTCGTACCTTGTAGAGTAATGGGTACATTCCGTACAAGTCCTACGGGATGGACTCTAGATTGATCAGCCATTCTGACAAAGAATTGAACTGGTTCGATTTCGGTCCAGCCTAGCTTTTTACATAATGCTACGGTTGCAATGTTTACGCCGGAGCCTCCGTCAATTAATACCTGCGTGATCTTCTGATTCTTATACCATACTGTAATCAAGGGCACTGCATGATCAACCGTAGAATCAGATTCCGGTTGAACTGCGGCAGTTGCCGGAATGCAAGAGGGTGCCGGGCTGAAATGTTGTTGAAACTGTTGTCGGATTCCAGGTACTAACGCCAAAAGTTGGCCTAGAGGCAGAGTGATGGATGCTTTGGACAAAATTTTCCAGGCCTGTTGAGCTTGGCTATCCTGCTCTTTTGAACTTGAGGTCTCTGCGGATACCGAAGTATCTGCTGTTATGTCTACTGCTGATGGTGGTTCCTCCGCTGTTTCCTTTTGTTGCATTCCTTCCTTTGCTGACGAGGTCTGAGTCACCGGAATGGGTTCTGGGAACACTGGTGGTTCTGTGGCCGTCCAGTGACTAGCCTTGTTATACATCCTATGTTGTTCTCGTATCCCCGGTTCAAATAATTCTGCTGCTGGTTGCAGTTGTTTACCTGATCGGGTCTGGACTGTAGCAGTTTGCGTTTCTACCGGTGTAATTTGCACCATGTTGGCCATTGGGTTTTGCCGCTCCTTCTTCCTTTGATCATACTCAGCTGCGTCCTTGCAATATCTTCTAATGTGTCCGAATTCACCACAAAAATGACAGCGTGGCGGTGGTAAATTGGGATTTTCCGGTGGTGGTTCGTTCTGCCAGCCGTTTGCATTATAGTTATTATTCCTCTGTCCTCGGTAGTTTCGATATCCCTGTGGTTGATTGTTTCTTAGTTGCAGAGGCACATAGTAATTCGTCGGCTATACCTGTTCTTGGATGACTGCATTGACTGTTGCTGCCCCTTGTATTCTGGCGTTGTAAACGCAGTTTCCGGTGGTGTGTCCGGCAGAGTTGCAGATAGCGCAAAACGCTTGATTTAGTGCACAATTGGCACTTGTATGCCCTGAATTTTTGCACGTGGTGCAGTATACTTGCCTGGTTAGATCTTCAGTCATATTTTTGTTTGTCCTTAACCATTCCAAGTCTTCTGAAAATCCACCAACCTTGGATTCCAACTGTAGAGCCATTGCAATGACTCCATCCAGTGTCATTACTCCGACACATCTTATGATCATAATCTGCTTCAGTTGTGGGGTTAGTCCATTGATAAACCACTAGGTGATGACGTCATCTGGTAAGTTGGCGTGGGCCTGTGGTATCTGTCGCAAGTGTGTTCTAAAAAGTGTAGCATATTCTTGGACAGTCTGATTTGCCTTCTGTCGGTTGTTCTGTAAGTACTCAAAGATTTCAGCGGGGTTCTTCTTTAGCCTAAATCATTGCAAAAAAGCATCTCGTACGGCATCATAGGTACCGAAATGATTAATGTCGTATTCCGTAAGCCATCTAGCCGCTTCATTGACCAGAGTAGATTGAAAAACAATGGCTTTGTATGCCTGATCTGGTGGGAGGTTGAGGACTGCATAACTGATCTCGAAAGTGCGTACGTGAGCATCCGGGTCATCTCCTGGGAATCCACCAAATTTCGTGTATGTTACTCCTGTTGGAGGCGGCCTTGGTTGGCCTAACTGTTGTTGCTGTTGTTGTTCGTTCATCGTGAGTGTATCCGGTTCTTCTTCTGTATCTTGAGGTTGATTAGTTGAACTATCAGAATCTAGATCGCCGGATGGCGTGCCTTCCGGTGTGCTGTTTTTGCATAGGATACTTCGGATCTCTGCTTCGAATAGCTCTCCTTCCTTCTGGATATCCAATATCCGAAATCTTTCTTCCAGACACGCGGGTCTGGCTGAGGATTCCGCAAAAAATGCTAATCCTTGACTGCCAATTGGTGTTTCTATTACCGGAATATCACCGGAATGAACTGACAGTGTACCAGACTTTAGTACTTTTCCGCTTTTACCGATTTCTTTTCCTAGCGTTTGTCTAATCGTGGATAACTCTGAATCTTTATCCAAGATTGTTAAACTAGTTTCCAACGGCGTCTTGGTAGATTCTGGAATTACTATATTTTGGTTAGGCTGGGTCGAAGTGACACCAGCATGTACCAAGGGCGTTGATCGTTCCACCGGAATATGACCGGAATTAATTCTAGCGTCCTTAACTTGCTCGACCACTGAGTCAGGTCGCGTTATACCTTCTTTTCCTGGGGTCGTCTTTAGTACTTTTCGTGTTCCAATCGTATGGTTCCTAGGATACGTTTCGCCAGACCGAGTAACCGGCATGTATCATTGCTTTAGTAGTACTATCTGAGCAGTTGGCAACAATCTGGTTCTGTTGCTACCGTCAGTCAATCGAACAATAAACGTAGTGTTAATTCTGAACAAACAGCCAGCACGCTACTGCTACTGTTCATAGATAATTGGCAACCTGATGCCACCTTCCCACAGACGGCGCCAAGTGTTAAATGTTAAACTGGTTCTGGTTTAATCGTTTATGGGTTAAGCGTTGCTCTACTTCCGATTCAAATACTTCAAGTTTAATTGGTGCCAAGTACTTCTAACCGCAATCCTTCTCTTAGCCACGTGGGTCCTTGGGAGTGGTAGGGGTCTGTTAGACAGAGGCCCTGTACTATTTTCCCAATTTAACACACAATCTTACTGTCGTTCCGTCCTTAGCTCAGTATCCGTCCCTGAACAATGGAAGACTGTTCAGTGTATTGGAATTAGAACTTCAGGACTCAGGGTAGCAATCTGGTTACGTATTCTACGAGCCAAAAGATACTTCAATGACAAAATCACCTAAGCCGTACTTCTTCAAGGCAGATAGGTGTGCCAACTAGACCTTATGCCTTAAAGTCACGCAGATTCGAACAGTCAATCTTCTCGTACTAAACATCTAACCATAAACCGACGTTGTTCTACTTACATTCAGACCATCAACCTGTTCGCGCGTCTTGGCTCAGTAGTTGTTCTGGTCAACCAAGGCCTATCAATGTATTGGAATCCAACACTCGAGACTATTCCTGTGATAGGAGTCGAGTAGTAGTTCGGATCAACAGTCAATACACAAGACGCACTCTGGGTAACTTCACACGCATACACCACGCAGTTCTCCTTGTCACTCTACAGATTATCGTGTGCCGACTTCAAGCCGAAATGCCTACTAACAGTAACTTGTCGCAGACCTTCTTATTACTCTACTCGTATTCAGAGCATTACCGGTACTAATCTTAACACAGATTATGATACCGACTCAGTCAATTATAGAGACTCGTAACACACAAACGAACCGTGTTGGTTCGTTACACTTCCTAAATCCACAGAAGAACTATCAAACAACGCGTTCTAGCTTGAGCAACGCTTAGGAACACTTCAATCATTATCGGACGGAATCTCTACAACACAGTATCAGTTCATAACACTGCATTATAACGCGCCTACGCACACAAACAGATACGCAGAAGGGGAATTGGAACAGACGGAACAGAACACATACACACACACAACACTGCACTTGCAATTCCCAAAAAACGGGGCGCGAGACTTAATCAAACAACACACTACAATTCCCACCAAAAACAGGGGCTGTTCTGCTCTTTTTTTTCATTGCCTTAAATAGAGGATTTTTTTTACAAGGGTGCGCACTTCTGCAGTTACCTGCACGTTCCCTGAAAGATTCTCTTTGTTCATTTAAGCCCCCTGTCCTCGTACTCTTGTCCTTGTTCGGCGGCCGTCTAACGCTTGGGTTCTTTCTTCATTAAAGCCCTCTGTCTAAGTACAATTGTCCTTGTCCTGCGGCCGTTTAACACCTCGGATACACAGGTAATCTCCTACCTCGGTAGGGATACCTCCATGGAAAGCTACGAAATTCGCTAATGCTTCCATTTCGCACGTGAACACGAATACACAGATCACAGCACACGAATACACAGTATACAGAAGACACGAGCACAATCACGAGAACACAATAGCGTTTTTTGGCGCAACCGAAGAGCTTAAGTACAGACATTACGGTGGGGGGGGGTAGGAAGTTATGGTTATCATTGTGCGGTGCTAGAATGATATTGCTTTTAATTTGGCATGCATACTTGAGTAATTGGTAAGGAGGGCGGCTTATGACAAAACATGGCTATAAAAAGAGAAAAGAAAGAACAGAATGAAAAGTAAAAAACAAAAGCTAAAAAATGCGGTCCACCGCCAAATGATTTAATGCGGACTAGTAGCGCTTTGATACGGCCGCAGCTTCGAGCCGTTGATTGCTTATGGAAGTGGATTTCCGGTCGACGTAGTCAGCCGAAACGTTGTTGGACCGATTTGCTCTGAGATTTTGTAAGGGCCAAACCACCGTAATTTGAATTTGCCTGCGGATCTATTTGACTTTGCATTATAGAAAAGTACAAGTTGTCCTACCGAAAATACTGGAGTCTTCAGGTTTCGATCGTGCGTCCTTGCCTGTCTTAGTTGGACTTTGCGTATGGTTAAAAAACTGAGCCATCGATGCTCTTCTAACTCTCTGAGTGTGTCCAACCAAATTGACAGTGAGTCTTTCGATAGAAGTTTCTGAGTGATTGCTACGCGTAAACTTGGTATGACTATCTCCATTGGTGCTATAGCTTCTAAGCCATAAGCTAATTTGAAAGGTGTCAATCTTGTTGTTACCTTGTATGTAGTCCGGTAGGCCCATAATACTGCAGGTAGTAGTTGATCCCATTTTTCCGGTGATTCCATGATCAATTTTCGAAGGATATTCAGCAGAGATTCGTTTGTACTTTCAGCCAATCCATTAGCTCGAGGATAATAAGGAGAACTAAATTTATGTGTGACCTGGAACAATTGTGTAAGTGCCTTCATTAAATTGTTTACAAAATGAGTGCCTTGATCTGAGACAATTTCCAGTGGTAAGCCAAAACGTGGAAAGACATCGGTTAGCAGACACTTTGCTACCGTAACTGCTGTAGCAGACCGTAAAGCCCAGGCTTCTGCCCATCTGGTTGCATAGTCTGTGCAGGTCAGTATGTAACGGTTGTTACTGTAGACTGCTGGAGGTGTAATTGGACCGATAAAATCTAGACCCCATTTCTGGAAAGGTTCAAATGGTAAGATGGGTTGCAGACGAAAGAGATGACGTTGCAGAGGCTGTCCAGCTCTTTGGCAAGTATCACATTGTTTGACAAACTGTAATATATCTCTGTACATCGTTGGCCACCAGAGACCACTCTGTAGAATTTTCCGGTGAGTTAAGTCTACTGCAAAATGACCTCCGAAAGGAATTGAGTGAGCCAAAGTAATAACTGAATTAACTTCATGTGGTGGAATATAGCGAAGTAAGATTCCGGTATGATCTATATAATATAATTCTCCAGCAATTAACCGAAATCGACAGCTAAAGACTGCAATTTTTCTGCGTACTATCGTAGAAGTCTGAGATGGAAGGCAACCATCAGTGAGAAAGGTCAAGATCTGATCATAACACGAAAATGGGATAGGTGGGTCTGCAAATTCTTCATTAATTGGTTCTGATACATAAATCGCGGGTGTCGTGTCATCTATGCCGACCGGAGCTTCACCGGAATCTAAGCGGGATAAGAAATCTGCTAAGGCATGTGAACTGCCTGGCCGGTGAATGACTTCGTAGTCAAATTCCTGCAAGAGTAAGACCCATCGCACTAATCGACCACCTAGATGTTGTTGCCGAACTAGATAGACAAGTGCAGCGTGATCTACATGAAATGTGAATTTACGGCCTAGCAAGTAATGTTTGAATTTCTTGACAGAATATACTAGCCCTAGACATTCTCTTTCTGTTACAGAGTAATTCTTCTTAGCAGGGGCTAATCTTCGACTTGCATAATACACTGGTCTGAACCATTTATCAATTTTTTGCATCAATACACTTCCTATTGCTATATGTGAAGCATCAACAAATATATGAAATGGGTGATCCCAGTCCGGCAGTTGTAAGATAGGAACTTGTGTTAATAAATGCTTTAAGTGATCAAATGCTATCTGGCATTCTTGGGTCCATTCAAATTGTAGAGGTGTTTTGCTGATTAGCTTGTTTAGTGGTATAGCCAGATGAGCAAGCCACCGTAAGTGCCTTCCATGCCACCGTACTTGGCCCATAAAGCGCATACTTCTTTCGGTGTAGTGGGCACCGGGGCTTCTAATACTGCCGAAATTTTATCTGGATCTACTTGGATACCTTGTGCAGATACAATGTGGCCAAGTAACTTGCCACATGAGACCGCAAACACCGATTTGTTTGGATTCAAGCAGAGTCTATACTCTGTGCATTTCTAAAAGCAGCACCGTAAATGAAACAGGTGTGCTACCATCTTACCGAAAATTGAAAAATCATCGAGATACACTTGCATAAATGAAGTGAGATAAGGAGACAATATCTCCTGCATACATCTTTGAAATGTGCTTGATGTGTTTCTTAATCCAAACCACATTACCGTACAAGCAAAGACACCCCAATTGGTAATACATGCAGTTTTCGGTATATCTTCTTCGGCCATTCTTACTTGGTTGTAGCCACTATATCCATCTAGGAATGAATACATCTCGTGACCTGCTACTCTATCAAGCATGGTATCCAAAAAGGGGATTGGAAAGGGATCTCGTACAATTGCTGCATTTAATTTCCGGTAATCTACACAGATTCTCAATTGCTTGTTTTTCTTTGGCACAATCACAATTGGAGAGATCCATTCAGCATGCTCTACTGGCACGATAAATCCAACTTTCAATAACCTATCAAGTTCTACCTTTACCTGAGATGCATAATGGGGATTCATCCGGTAGCTGGTTTGCTTTATCGGCCTTGCTTCTGGCTTCAGCATGACCCTGTGCTGGTAGATACGGGGGTCCAATCCTTTCATGTCTTTGTAGTCCCATGCAAAGACATCAGTGAATTCTTGGAGTAGCTGGATTAAATCTGCTTGAAATGTTTCTGGTAAGTTTTGCTTTATCTTCACAGGACGCGGATGATCTTCATCTCCTAAATTATAAGTAATCAGCTGATCTTCGGGGACATAGAACTGTTGATGTTTCTCTGTGTTTTCTGTTGGTTTAAAGAGTTGCTGTAGTTCATTGTCATGTGTCGAGATAGTGTCTTCCTTCTTAGCCTCTTCTGTGACGGGTATTACCGTACAAATTGAAGCATTCCAATTATCTACAACGGTCTGTAGATCAACAGTTCCTAAGGAAATTAAATCAGCGTTATTCTTCAGAAAGTCTTCTTCTTCATCGTCTGACAATCCATCTAGCATATGGACGGGTTCAGCAAAATACGTTCTAGCGTGTAGCTCGCAAGGTTGTATTGCATCTAATTTTACCACATATCTACGATTGGCATCATTGAACGCTAGCTCTTGTGCAGACCAGTCCTGTATTACCTTCGCATGCTTCAGCCAAGGTTGGCCGAAAAGGAGGTTGTAATCCAAAGTGGATTCCGGCAAATCTAGTATAATAAAGGTCATTTTAAAGGTCGTACCTTGTAAAGTGATGGGTACATTTCGCACAAGTCCTACGGGATGGACTCTTGATTGATCTGCCATTCTGATAAAAAATTGAACTGGTTCAATTTCGGTCCATCCTAATCTTTTGCATAATGCCGCAGTCGCAATGTTAACACTAGAGCCTCCATCAATCAATACTTGTGTAATCTTATGATTCTTATACCATACTGTAATCAAGGGGACTGAATGATCGACAGTAGAATCAGGTTCCGGTTGAGCTGCTGCTGTCGCCGGAATACAAGAAGGTACCGGACTGAACTATTGTTGGAACTGTTGTCAAATTCCAGGTACTAATGCCAGTAGTTGGCCCAAAGGCAGAGTGATAGATGCCTTAGATAGGATTTCCCAAGCCTGTTGAGATTGACTGACAGGCTCTACTGATGTTGAAGTTGATGCCTCTGTTGATGCGGAGGTGTCTACGGTTGGCAATGTATCTGCTGCTCATGATGTTTCTGCTGCTGGCTCCCTTTGTTGTGTTCCTTCTTTTGTTAATGTTGATGAAAGACAAGCCTACACACATTGGCTTGGACCTTTGAACTTATGGAAGATTAACATGGACAAAGGATTATCTAGGCTTCACCTAAAGGAAGACTCATGAGAACATATGCTTATATGTTCATACTTTTTTACCACTTGTAAAAGTCTAAGTGACTTATCATTTGTTTGCAATCACTTTAAGTCATCCACCTAACATTAGAGTCGTGGAAATTTGATTGTTGAGATAGAGAGAATATCTCCCTACTTTTAGAGGAGAGATTCAAGGGAGCCTAAGTTTGAATTTCAAATTCAAATGAAGATCAAACTCCTATAAAGGATGTAGTAAAAAGTCGCGGGTATGACAGCCACTTCAGCTCACTCCCCGAGGCATTTGATCATTGTAACTCATTGTGTGTGAAGGCTACTCTATTGCCAACACCACAATACCTCATTTAGCTGTGCTTAGCAAGCTAATGAGATTGTACAAACACATTTATCAATAGAAGTATACATTCATCATCTCTGTTTTTGTCTGAGTGTCCTACTCCAAGTCTGTCAACTTCAAAGGGGCATTGCTCTGGATCTACTGAACCAAATCAAGAGATCTATAGCTCATTGGAACCAGCTCAAAGTCTACTACAAGCATACAAAATCTCAAAGCATTCCATTCAGCTATTTGGGAGAAATTGCAGTCGAGGCAGTCACTGGTATTTTTCTGTGTTGTTCCTAAAAAATCGGGGGTGTCTCTGATTTTGCTAAAGATCATTCTCAGTGCATAGTTTGTTAATTGGAGTGATTTAACTTGCTAATGGTAGCTTGTTAAGTTAATTTAATACTCCCAGAAGGAATTGTTCCAATTGTAAGTGTGCTGGACACACTAAGCTTAAGACTGAGCAGGTGTCATTACAGAAATAGAAAGTTTTTTGATCTTGTGAAGATTCAAAGTCATCTGTTTTGATCTAGTCATTACACAATTGATTTGTAAAGCACATATATAGTTTCTTGGTGTCATTTGCAAGCTTAAGGAGTCTACTAAGCATATCTGGAAAGAAAAGAGGGCAGGTGTGAAGCAGGTTTTGCAGCACCAACTGATTTCCTGAGTGCATCCATCCATCACTCTCAACAGTGGTATCAGAGCATAGAAGGTAAACATGGGTGATGGTTTCCCTTCTTTCATTGACAAATTGGACAGAAACAACTATCAAGCTTGGTCATTGAGAATGAAGACCTATCTACAAGGGAGAAGTCTATTTGGATACATATCAGGAGATGAGGAGTTGCCCTCATTCAAGACCAGAGGACTGCCTACAAAGGATGAGCATGAAAGACTTAACCAATGGTGTGCAAAGGATGCTTTGGCAAGGTCTTATCTCTTAAACTCTATATCTGACTTTCTTTTACCTCATGTAAGGAACTGTAAGACATCCCAAGAGACTTGGGAAACATTGTCAAATTATTTTTCTTCTAACACAAGGGCTAGGAAGAACCAATTATGGATTGAGTTCACAACCCTTAGAAAGCAGCCAAAGCAATCAGTCTCAGAGTATGTGACAAAGATCAAAGATGTGGCAGACCAACTAGCAAGCATTGGAGAAGAAATTGAAGAGGAGCAAATAGTCAGGCAAGTGACAAATGGACTCAAGGCAGATGATAAGTGGGAAAGTTTCACCACTGCAATGGACCTCTACATGGACATGCATACCCCTGATCTCACAACACTCATGGGCCAACTATTTACACATGAAGCAAAGTTCACCAAAGCTGGAGATCAATCAAAAGGTAATAACCCCTCTGCTCTCTTTACTGATAAGAAAGTTAAAGATAAAGGCACGAAGAAACAGGATGAAGAAGGCTCTACCTCTCAAGCCAATTATGCAGGGAGAGGTAGGTCATCTAGAGGAAGAGGCAGAGGAGGTAAGTCAGGTAGGGGGAGACCCTACAACTCATCACCTTGCAACATCTGTGGATTGTCCAATCATACCACAGATGAATGCTACAAGAACTACAAAAATCAGAGAGGAAGAGGCTACTCAAGAGGTGGATACTCTCAAGGGAGAGGCAGATTCAACCAACATCAAAGCTACAATGGGTACAACAACCAATACAACAACAACTACAACAACAACCACAATGGAAATTACCAAGGTGGATTCAGAAATAGAAGAGACTACAACAACTACACTGAGGAGCAGGATGACTCCTTATTGATCATGAATATGACCTCCAAGATAGGTACAAATGATGATCATTTATTTTACATTGACTCAGGATGTTCTAACCATGTAGCTGGCAATGTGGCATTACTTTCTGATTTGGAAGAGCCCAAGGGCAAACATCAGGTACAAACAGGTGATGACACTAAACACTCTGTTGTCAAAATTGGAAATGTAAAGACATGTGATGGTAATCAGAACCTACTAAGCAGAGTACTCTATGTACCAACAATAGCTAAGAATTTAATGAGTGTTGGTCAGATTGTGGAGAAAGGTTTGCAGGTCAGATTCACACAACATGGAGCATATGTGGAGGACCCAAAACAAGGATTTAGAAGGATAGCCAAAGGGGAGAAATCAGGTAGACTATTTACATTTGAGCTAGAAGATACAAAAAACATTGCTTTGTATAATTACAAGGATCAGACACTCTCAGAATTAGAGATATGGCATAAAAGATTAGGGCACATAGGTGAAAGGACTCTTAAGCAAATGTGCAGGGATCAATGTGTGCTTGGGATACCTAATGTATCCAAGCAACACATGATTTATAAATGTGGATCATGTCAATTTGGTAAGTCTCACAGATTACCCTACTCAAGGAAAGGTTTCATGCATGAAGACTACCTAGACTTGGTACACACAGATGTTTGGGGACCTAGCAAGGACCCTTCCATTTCTGGTTCAAGGTATTATGTGTCCTTCATTGATGACTATAGCAGGTGGACCATTTTATATTTTATGAAGCATAAAGATGAAGTGTTTAATTGTTTCAAGAGGTATCTTGCACTTGTTGAGAATCAAACAGGTAGAAGCTTGAAGAGGCTAAGATCAGATGGTGGAGGAGAGTATTTCCCCAATGAGTTTGAAGATTTCTTGCAGGAAAGAGGCATCAAGAGGGAGATCACTACAAGGTACTCACCTGAACAAAATGGGGTAGCAGAAAGAAGGAATAGACTTATAGTGGAAACAGCTAGGTCTATGCTCAATGAAAAAAAGTTGCCAAATTACTTATGGGCAGAGAGTGTATCCACTGCCACTTATCTCATCAATAGGTTGCCATCCAAATCACTTGATGGCATGACACCATATGAAGCTTGGCATGGTAAGAGACCCTCTCTGGATCATTGCAAAATCTTTGGATGTGTAGCATATGTACACATTCCTTCACAGGTGAGAGGAAAGCTAGACCCAAAGGCAGAGAAATGTATCTTCATTGGTTATGATTTGAACCAAAAGGGATACAGATTCTACAACCCCACAAACAAAGGATTCAAGGTAAGCAGAGATGTCATATTTGATGAAAATGACTCATGGTATGAGAATGAATGCAGGAAAGTGAGTTTACCCTATGACATGGAGGAAGATTTTCCAAATCTTACCAAGGAAGAGCCAACTCAGCAAGAAGACTCAAGCTCAGATGATGATACCATAAACCTTGAAGAGTTCAAGGCTTGGAAATCCAAAGGAAAGATGAAGATGAAGCAATTGGAGGACAAGGCAGAAACTTCTACTCAAGCTATGAGAAGATCTCAGAGAGAGAAGAAGAAGCCTATCAGATTTGGGTATGACACATCACTTGTAACTAAACATTCTGTATATCTTGCAAAAGACTTGTTGAATGAAGAACCAGGTACCTATGAAGAAGCAATTACAAAGCCAGAATGGAGAGAAGCCATGGATGAGGAGATAGAAGCCCTCAAAGAGAGTGATACTTGGGACTTGGTACCCAAGAAGGATTCTATGAAGATAATAGGATCCAGATGGATCTACAAATTGAAGAAGAATTCAGATGGAACAATTAACAGGTACAAAGCTAGGTTGGTAGCCAAGGGTTTTGCACAAACCCAAGGCATTGATTATGAGGAGACATTTTCTCCTGTGGCCAAGATGCCAACTATCAGAGTTTTGGTGAGTGTAGCTGCATCCAAGAATTGGAACATGTACCAATTGGATGTGAAGAATGCATTCCTAAATGGATGGATATCTGAAGAAGTCTACATGTCACAACCACCTGGCTATGAAGATCCAAAAAAGGTACATTATGTTTGTAAATTGAAGAAGGCTCTGTATGGTTTGAAGCAGGCACCTAGAGCATGGAATTACAGATTGACCACCTACCTTCTAGACCAAGGATTTGTGATGAGCAAAGCAGACACTTCTCTATTCATAAAGAGAAGTAGTACAGAGGTAATATACTTATGTGTTTATGTTGATGACATCATCATTACAGGCAATGATGTCAATGGGATTAGACACATCAAAGGACAGATGATGAAAGAATTCAAGATTAGTGATCTTGGATTACTAAAATATTTTCTAGGACTTGAATTGATCTACACAAATTCAGGTATCTACATTACCCAAAAGAAGTATGTACAGGATATGGTCAAAAAGTTTGGTTTGCAGGATGCTAAGGTATCTACTACTCCAATGGAGGTTAACCAAAAGCTAAGTGCTCATGAAGGAGAAGAAATCAAAGACATTACAGGATACCAAAGTATGGTGGGTAGCTTGAGCTATGCTACCTTGACAAGAATTGACATAGCATATGGAGTAAGTGTGCTTAGTCAATTCATGCACAAACCAAGAGTACCTCACCTAGAGGCAGCAAAGAAGATCTTGAAATACCTCAAGGGAACTCAAAGTCATGGTTTGTATTTTCCTTACACATCAGACATTGATATTAAAGTTTACTCAGATGCAGATTGGGCAGGATGCAAGGATGATAGGAGAAGCACCTCAGGTTATATTTGTTTTGCAGGGGATAAGCCTATCTCTTGGTCAGCTAAGAAGCAACCTACAGTGGCATTGTCATCCACTGAAGCAGAGTATAGAGGACTTGCAAATGCTACTCAAGAAGCTATCTGGTTGAAGCTTCTATATACAGAGTTAGGTCTACTCACAAGACCACCTATCATATTTGGAGACAACACTAGCTCTCTTCACCTTGCAGCAAACCCAATTTATCATGCCAGAACAAAGCACATAGAGGTTCATTACCACTATGTGAGAGAGAAATTGCTAAGTAAAGATATACAATTGACATATGTATCTACTAATATGCAATGTGCAGATTTACTTACAAAGGCATTGGATGGAAACAAGTTATGCAGATTCAAATCTATGATTGGATTGCAGGAAGTGATTGAAGAATGAAAGAGAAGACTTAAGCCAAAGTGTTTGGCTTGAGGGGGAGTTGTTGATGCAAGACAAGCCTACACACATTGGCTTGGACCTTTGAACTTATGGAAGATTAGCATGGACAAAGGATTATCTAGGCTTCACCTAAAGGAAGACTCATGAGAACATATGCTTATATGTTCATACTTTTTTACCACTTGTAAAAGTCTAAGTGACTTATCATTTGTTTGCAATCACTTTAAGTCATCCACCTAACATTAGAGTCGTGGAAATTTGATTGTTGAGATAGAGAGAATATCTCCCTACTTTTAGAGGAGAGATTCAAGGGAGCCTAAGTTTGAATTTCAAATTCAAATGAAGATCAAACTCCTATAAAGGATGTAGTAAAAAGTCGCGGGTATGACAACCACTTCAGCTCACTCCCCGAGGCATTTGATCATTGTAACTCATTGTGTGTGAAGGCTACTCTATTGCCAACACCACAATACCTCATTTAGCTGTGCTTAGCAAGCTAATGAGATTGTACAAACACATTTATCAATAGAAGTATACATTCATCATCTCTGTTTTTGTCTGAGTGTCCTACTCCAAGTCTGTCAACTTCAAAGGGGCATTGCTCTGGATCTACTGAACCAAATCAAGAGATCTATAGCTCATTGGAACCAGCTCAAAGTCTACTACAAGCATACAAAATCTCAAAGCATTCCATTCAGCCATTTGGGAGAAATTGCAGTCGAGGCAGTCACTGGTATTTTTCTGTGTTGTTCCTAAAAAATCGGGGGTGTCTCCGATTTTGCTAAAGATCATTCTCAGTGCATAGTTTGTTAATTGGAGTGATTTAACTTGCTAATGGTAGCTTGTTAAGTTAATTTAATACTCCCAGAAGGAATTGTTCCAATTGTAAGTGTGCTGGACACACTAAGCTTAAGACTGAGCAGGTGTCATTACAGAAATAGAAAGTTTTTTGATCTTGTGAAGATTCAAAGTCATCTGTTTTGATCTAGTCATTACACAATTGATTTGTAAAGCACATATATAGTTTCTTGGTGTCATTTGCAAGCTTAAGGAGTCTACTAAGCATATCTGGAAAGAAAAGAGGGCAGGTGTGAAGCAGGTTTTGCAGCACCAACTGATTTCCTGAGTGCATCCATCCATCACTCTCAACAGTTAAGGATGTCTGGGTTACCGGAATAGGCTCTAGGAAGACTGGTGGTTCTGCTGTGGTCCATTGACTAGCCTTGTTGTACATTCTGTGTTGTTCACGTATCCCTGGTTCAAATATTTCTGCTGCCGATTGCAGTTGTTTACCGGAACGGGTCTGGATTGCAGCAGCCTATGTCTCCACGAGTGTGATTTTTACCATGTTGGCCATTGGATTTTGACGTTGCTTCTTCCTTTGATCATAGTCAGCTGCATCCTTACAAAATCTCCTAATATTTCCAAATTCACCACAAAAATGGCAGCGTGGTGGTGGTAAATTGGGATTTTCCGGTGGTGGTCCGTTTTGCCAGCGGTTTGGATTATAATTGTTATTCCTCTATCCTCGATAATTTCGATATCCTTGTTGCTGGTTGTTTCTCATTTGTGGAGGCACATAGTGGTTGGCTGGCTGCCCTTGTTCATAGATAATTGCATTGACAGTCGCTGTTCCTTGTACTCTAGCATTGTATGCGCAGTTTTTGGTGGTGTGTCTGGCAATGTTGCAGATAGCGTAGAATGTCTGATTAAGTGCGCAATTGGCACTGGTATGTCCTGAATTTTTGCATATGTTGCAGTATACCTGTCTAGTCATATCTTTTGTAACATTCTTGTTTGCTTTTAACCATTCTAAATCTTCTTTAAAATCCACCGACTTTGTGTTCCAGTTGCAGAGTCATTGCAATGACTGCATTGAGGGACATGGCTCTGACACATCTTATGATCATGATCTGCTTAAGTTGTGGAACCAAGCCATTGATGAACCACTGAGTGATAACATCATCTGGTAAGTTAGCATGGGCCGGTGGTAGCTGCCTTAAGTGTGTTCTGAAGAGAGTAGCATACTCCTGTACGGTTTGATTTGGTTTCTGTCTGTTATTCTGCAGATAATCAAAAATTTCGACTGGATTATTTTTTAGCCTGAATCGCTACAGAAAAGCATCTCGTACTGCTTCGTAGGTGCCGAAATGATTAATATCATATTCTGTAAGCCATCTAGCTGCTTCATTAACAAGTGTAGATTGGAAGACAATGGCTTTGTAGGCCTGATCCGATGGATGGTTGAGAACTGCGTAGCTTATCTCGAAAGTCCGTACGTGAGCATCCGGATCATCTCCTGGAAATCCACCAAACTTTGTGTATGTCACTCCCGTTGGAGGTGGCCTAGGTGGACATAACTGTTGTTGTCCGTTCATCGTGAGCGTGTTATACTTTCCTTCTGAACTACCGGAATCTGTATCGTCGGATGATGCACTTTCCGGTGTGATTATCTTGCCTAATATGCTTCGAATCTCTGTTTCAAACAGCCTTCCTTCCTCCTTGATGTCCAGTGTATGGGAACTCGCTTCCAAGCACGGCAGATGGGTTGAAGATTCAGCAGAAAATGCTAAATCGTCACCGAAAAACTGTGATTCTCTTACCGAAATTTCACCGGAATGAACCAAAATTATGCCCGAATTCGGCGTTTTTCCGCCATCGCCGATTCCTTTGACTAAAGCGTTTCTAATCGTAGATGAATCTGAATCTTTTTCCAAGAGTGTTAAACTAGATTCCAACTGCGTCTTGGTAGGTTCTGGAATTACTATATTTTCGACAGGCTGTGCCGAAATAGTACCGGAATGTACCAAAGCCATAACAGGTTCCACCAGAATATGACCGGAATCAGTTTTAACATTCTTAACTCTCTTGACAACTCGGTCAGTCCTAGTTGTATTTCTACCTCCCAAAGTTGGCTTTAGCACTCTAGACTGATGGTTCTTGGGATACGTTTCACCGGATCGAGTAACCGGCATATATCATCTTTTGTACTAATCACGTAGTGTTACTAACGGGACAGTCTGCAACAATCTGGTTCTGTTGCTACTGCCAATCGAACGATAATCTAATTCTGACAGATGACTGGCAATCTTGATGCCACCTTCCCACAGACGGCGCCAAGTGTTAACGTGTTACAGAAACAGTAACGCTGACCAGCCGAAATCGTTACTGAACAAATGTTAAACGTGAAACAATGTTTTACCGAAAAAATGGGTTAAACTTTCAGTATCATTACCAAACAAAACGTTACCACACTAGCATGGCTTCTTGGGAGTGGTAGGGGTCTGTTAGACAGAGGCCCTGTACTAATTTCCCAAACCTTCTTTACAATCAACAACAACACTACTGCGTATCTTAGCTCAAACTATTAACATTAACTGGGCGAGACTAGCTTTCTATATTCCTGGGTACCGTACTTCTTCAGACTACCCTGCTATTGGAACAGAGCACTAGTGTGGACTACAATCTTAACAGTAGTAATCAACCGGAGATACTACTTTAGCCGACAGATTCGTTCGTCACAACACTTACAACGATCTCAATTTTATGTTTACCGAAAGTAATAATTCGTCTTCGTCGCCGAATGCAATAAGTTCAGTAAAACAAACAGAACATAATCCACAGTGTATTAAGTTGTCAAATCAAATCACGCAGTAATATAACTACTCAGACTGACTCAAAGTACTTCAACGACCGAAGAGCATACAGCAATACTATGCGGAAATAGTACTCAGACACACAATCCGTCACTTAACAGTCATCACAGTGAACTTCAGTGTAAGCAGACGATGTAGACAGAACAGAGATCAACATTAACAATACTCAGAACTTCACAATAGTGTAACAATACTCTAACAAATATCAAGGCGGACAATCTAACAATTCCAAGAAAAAACATCTCTCTCGACCATTCTCTTTTCATTACTTTATATAGAATTACAAGATGCGCATACCAACTTTTTGCGCGTAATTCAAGGAACTCCGTTACATCCGGCATACATTTGTCCTACTCCGGCGGCCGTCTAACACAATATACATGATGGTACACCCAGCACTCATCAGTATGGGCACCAATATGAGCACGGATATTTTTTATGCTTACAACAATGCAAATACGGACACTCATACCGATGCATATACTGATGCTCATACTAGCCTTTTGGTTCTGATGCCTATAGTGACCATTACATCAATGTTGGAGAAATATTGTGCCCATTCATTTTCCTCGGTTAACGCCTCGGTATATGCCTGATATGTTGCAATATTAATATGTCTACCATCCGATCAAAGTTGCTTTCAAAATGAAAATTGCCCAACTTAGGATACTTTTCTCAAAGAATTTATCTTTAAGTTCCTGGGGATTGTCACTGTGATGAGGAATTTCTAACTTCTCTTTTCTAGAGTGGACTCTATCATAGAAAATCATTTATGCTATAACTTGAGGCATTCTTGAGAAATTCAACTTGGACTTATTATCGTTTGAAGATTGAAAAGGTTCTTGTACAAAACATCTGTCTGGGATGTTTGATCTAGTTGTTTGATTCTAACCAGCTAACCTTGGTTTTTTGTAAAATAGAATTAGATATCGTATCTGAGTCAGATCCAAAATTCGAAAGCAAAAAGAAAGAACTTAAACTTTGTACAACCAATTCAAACTTCAAAGATATGTAAACATTCTATGAGTAAAATTCTAGATGACCCAAGACTTTAACTTCTCAAAGATCTATTTCAACAAGGTATTGAAACACAATTGAGAGACTTGGGATTGAATTCATAAGAAGGGAAAGTAAACCATCTTCAAGATCTAGATGTTTATTCAAAATGTTATCTATAAAATACCTTTCTGGAATGCTAAAGTATAGAAAAAGACTAGATGCCTGAAGGTGGTTATTTACAATGTACTTGAAGCAAAGCATTAGCTTTCTTGACACTCTTGTACGGATGCAATAATTCAGGTTGAAAAGTAGTACACTAATGAAAAAGATTCCCGAATGAATCAATTTCTCATGTTTTTTTCTTTCTTGGAAAGGAATCTCAGGTACTTGAAGAATAAAACTCTCCCTAATAGTGAGAATGGACTTCTTCAAGAGAGTTTGATAGCAAGTAGTTCCCAAGAAGTCCCAAACCACTGATAGTGGTACTTAAGTCCAAAGATTGATATAACCTAAAATTATACCAAAGATTCTTAGCTTTGGAATGTGAGAAGCATCAACATATGCTTGGACTTGAGTTGAGGAAAAGATCTTTAAAAATCCCATGGGTAAGCAAAGACGATTTTGTTGGTTTAAGAGATTCTAACATTAAAGACACAGTCTTTATTCTTTTCGCAAGGTCAACTAGACTTGATCAATTTTGGCCATAATTGTCCAAGAACTTGTGGTTAAAAATACTTTGAAGTTCACCTAAGTGTTGGCAATCAAATTCCTTTTGGAAAATTTTTCACTCAAGATCCATTTATCCAATGGAAAAGGTATGAAAAGAGTGAAGAGTAAACTTGTTCGAAGTTTGAATAGAGTGAAAAAATTCCAAGTATGTAGTCTGCAACCGTGATGACCATACTTAAGTCTATGGGAGGTAAAACATAATATTTGCCTATCCTTAAAGTGATTTTGGTACAATCCAAATAGCATGAGCAGATGCTTAGACTTAAGTAGTAGAGAGATTCCTGTAAAGTCATCGATGGGGTAGATATCTAAAGGATTAGTAAGAAAGTAATCCAAAGACAAGAAGTAAAAAACTCTTATCACTTTAAATTAGTGAATAATGAACCAATTGGACTTGAATATATGAAAATTCAAGTATTTGGAATTCTAATTGGTTTTTCGTTTGAAAATCCTCGCAAAGAAGATTGGATTTTCTATCTAGAGGTTTTCCATTTTCCAAGCATTAGGCCGAAAAATGTCAAAAAAAGGGTCGTGTAAGAATTTGTTTGCCTAATCTGGATTTATGTTGTCAAATTGTTTTAAAAATATCCGTGCACGTGCATTTAAGATGTATCTTATGAAATTATATTAGTTTTGTAAGAGAGAGAAAGTTTGTGTGATAAGCATGAAAAGTGATTTGCCTCAAAGTTTGTACTCGTTCAGTGTTCACCAAATTTCAAGTTTTCCTTTTGTTCTTTCACTTATATAGTGTTTGTTTAGGACATTTTGCGCTTTTTTACTCTCCTCTCTATAGTAGACTTGCTTCGCTCTTTCTCCTAAATCCAAAACATTTTGCTATGGAGAATCTCAATCCAAACACTCTCATTGACCCTTCATCCAACCGAAGTCTACGTGATAAGTTCCATATCAACATTGCAATCAATCAAGAGTATGCAACAACAAGAAAGGTATTCTGATGGGCTCTTCGATATTGTGAAGTTGATGGATTGTGAAAAGAAGGCAAAAAACATATCGACACATGGGCTGATGGAGTTGTTTATCTGATTGATCCACAAGCTGGAAGATATCCACCTTTTCATAATCTTCATGATCTTATTAGATTTGTAGGAGATGGTGATGATGGTTTATGTGGCAATTGTTCAAAGCTCTATGAGATTTCAAAGAACTATATGCAATACATAAAGTATATACAGAATGTACTACATTAGAGACACTTACATCAAGAGGATCTAGAAAAAAAATTGTCACATTTGTCTTCTCAATTAGAATCTTTCAAACAAATGAAATAAACTCCTATAGGATTGAGAATGCGATCAAAACATTTAAAACCTTTTTTAGATTTGACTAAAACATCTTGTCAAAAGAAAAAGAGAATGAAGATTCTAAGGGATCATGTAACAAATGTGCTTGGTTTTAACATATTGAGCAGTTCTCAATGTGTTCATTTTCTTAATGAAATTATGAGTCAGAATGACATTTTGAACCTATTGAAACTGAATGAATGTATATGCTTGAACGGTTTATTTTTCAAAAACTCATGAAAGAAATGAATTTGTTGCTAGAATCATCTCAGAGGTTTGTGATGAATTTGGAGTGACAAGAAAGGGTTATAGAGCAATCTCAAAAGTTTGGTGTGATTCTCTTAAGTTTAATAAAGTAAAATGCTTTGGATTACCTAGAACTCATCAGGTAGGAAAGCATCGACTCTGCTTGAATAAGAGTATTACATCTAGATTTCAAGTCTTTATATAGACTGTAGAAAAGGTCCACGACTTTTACAAGTGGAATTTGAATTCAAATGAAGGTGGGAATGGTTGTTGGAGGGAATCAATTCACTTTCCTACAATCTAAGAAAAAAGTGAAGATCTAGTTTGATCTACTTTTAGATGATTGATTTCTTGATTGAATGCAACTCAACCACCAAGCATTCGTGTTATTTAGGCTCTATCTTTCTACTTTTACATGTGTAAAGCTCAAGGCTTTTGCAATGGTAAACGGTCCATAAAAAATCTTTTTTTTTTAATACAATAAGTGAGCATAAGAAAAACAACTCTCCAATGGATATTCTTTCCACGCCACAGCCTTTGATGTAGATCAAATCCACCTCAAGCATAATGTAAGCTTGATGTTCCAACAACTCCCCCTCAAGCTAAAGTATGCTTGAGTCTTCATTCTCTGATCGATTGAATACTTGCCATAGCTTTGAATCTACAAAGATTTATTCCATCAAGTGCCTTTGTCATTATATATGCTACTTGCTTTTCAGTAGGCACAAAAGAAGGTCAATCTCCTTTGCCATGAGCTTCTCCTTGATGAAGTGGTAATGCATCTCTATGTGGTTGGTTCTTGCATGGAAAATAGGGTTTGCCTCTAGATGCATGGAACTTACATTATCTCCAAATATGTGAGGTTTGGTACTTCCTATTTTTCAGGAATATGCACAGATTAACCACGAGACAGAACACATACGATTTCTCCCAATCTAGTAAACCAACAATTGTTATGAAAATTTCTAAGAATTACCTAGATACTAATACCTTTCCAATGAGCCACTTTGCACTCCGTTTTGAGCTCTGGAGAGGGCGCAGTAGCCTCTGCAAGATTACTGTTGGCGAAGAAGATGATGTAGAAAATTGAAGGAGCAAGACAATGATGGTCATAAGTGTATGTATATTTGCTTCTATGTATTGTACAAGTGATTTCAAGTCTTTATATAGACTCTAGAAGTGCTCCACAACTTCTACAAGTGGAATTTGAATTCAAATGAAGGTGGGAATGGTTGTTGGAGGGAATCAATTCATTTTCCTACAATCTAGGAAAAGTGAAGATCTTGTTTGATCTACTTTTAGATGATTGATTGCTTGATTGAATGCAACTCAACCATCATAAATTTGTGTGATTTAGGCTCTATCTTTCTACTTTTACATGTGTAAAGCTCAAGGCTTTTACAATGGTAAAAGATCCATGAAAAAGCTTTTTTAAAAAATACAATAAGTGAGCATAAGAAAAAGAACTCTCCAATGGATATTCTTTCCACACGATAGCCTCTGATGTAGATCAAATCCACCATAATTTAAGCTTGATGTTCCAACAAAGCTAACACACTCGTACCAAGAAGTAATTGAGGTAGTAAAATCAGCCTAATTATGATTAAAAATAAGAAATCTATATGAATATTGGAAAAATATCCTTTGTAAAGTGAGCATATTATTGACAACCCAAACTCATGAGACTTTAATAATGCTATAAAAGACTACATAAACAATGTACTTTTCTACTAAGCTCATTGCATATAATATAAGTAGCCAAACAAACCGAAAATGCTTATTAAGCACCTCTAATTCTACTAACATACATCTCCTACTTTGAGGCTAGGGTATGTGTTTCATCTGCACATCAAAGCGATCCTCACATTTGGGTGTCTCTCAACTAAGGAACCATCACCATGACCCTCTTTTACATAGGTAAAATGGTTATGAAAATTATAACCACCATGACATACCACATGAACATAAATAGATGGTGTGCACACGAGTGTGGATAGTATGTGCTCAATCAATATTGTGAGCAATGAAAATGTATAGCTAAACTAAAAAGCAAAAAAAAAAAAAAAAAAAAAAAATCTAGGCTAATGTTTATGCAAAACTCGACACACTCTTCTAGAGCAAGTTGGCAAGTATTCGTGAGCTATCAATGAGTGATTGCTGCTCCCATCATAACTAAGAACTTTTCAAGAAACCCATAAAGGCAATTATATGTCTGAAGAATAGCACCAAAACCTGAGTATTCTCTTTGTACAAAGCATCATCAGAGTGTTCTTGAAGTTTTTTGAATAGTACACAGGAGATTGTGCACAAAGGAACTTCAAAATGGCCTCAAAATTCACCCAAATAACTACGTCAAACAAGCTCTCTGAGGCTAAAAGAAGGAGATTGGAAGAATAAAATCATGTTCAAGGTAATTGTAAGATTAGCTCCTCTATCCTCATTACCAAATGAGTGTATAAGAGTGACATGAAATTTCCAATTAAGCAAGCTCTCAGGGAGATGGTACTAGGATTAATGATCTCTTCAGAAGTATCAGTAACCTTTCTCTCTCTTGATCTTTGAGGCCCTTCCCCATATGCAAACAACAATTCCAATGACAACTTCTATGAATTGGATTAAAGACTATGCAAATATATATGGCGTGGTTCCCTCCCTCATAGTGCAACTTATCTTTTTTGAAAGCATCACAATACCCCTACAACTCCCTATGTAGAGCTACAAAGAAATGTAGAAACAAAAGAATAGATAGCACAAACTAGTGAGTCTCAAATAGCTAGTTCACAAATAGTAAGACTCAATATAGCTCGTGGGTGACTAAGCCACTACATGTTTTAATAGAACATACATAAACAAAATTTTCTAAAGGCCACGTTGCCTTCCACGGTATGAACATAGACATACATAGTTAACATAGAGGTACATAGTGAATGCTTGATATGCATGGATGAGAAACATAACTCAATTTACTTACCTCAAGACAAACTAAGTGTGAAATATTTTCTCACAAGAGGTCCTAGATTTTTTCTTTGAGAGTACAATGAATTAGAAATAGACACTCACAAACCCAACCTCATAAGGTAGAGGCACCCATCATGAGAGACTCATGGACATGTTCAACCAAGACTTGAACTGAGGACTTCCTCCCACAACTTCAAGGCATCAACCACTAGGCTACATGGATTCGGACTGAGAGGCCCTAGATATTGGTTCTTATCAGAAGAAATAATTGGCAATACTAATAAATACTCCTACCAAAACTGAGAACTATTGAAGAAATATTTTAATTGAAGTTTATGGCCCATGGAAATCCTACAAATATCAATATTCTCTATTGATAAAGCAGAAAGACACCTCTACTTGAACTTCTTCAATTTGTGCAAGAATATTATGCACAAAAAAACCTTGAGATGGGTGCAAAAAATCACCCAAGAACTACTTCAAATACACTCTATGAGACGAAAGAGAGAGATTGGAAGATCCAAATGAAAATTGAGGTAATACTAGGACGTTTCTTTCTCCCTCGTCATTCACCAAGTATATGTACCTTGGTCGTAAAAATTGCTAGTTAAGGAGGCTCCAATGAAGATAGTACGAGTATTGATGACCCCACATGAAGTCATGTCGTCTAAACCTTTATCATTGAGGTCTTCTCTCATGTAGAACTAATGGCTGGAATCATGAGTTCCATGAAAAGGATGACAAGGTATTCCAATATGTATGCTTAGGTTAGTTCCTACTCATAAACTATGGTGAGGATTGTGTAGAGTTGCCTTTTTGAAACGCATTGTGCACAGCATTGATGAGGCATGGGTTTCCTTGCAAAATACCTTTCATTCTAGTGAAGGGAAGCTTCGCAACGCTTGGTAAACTTGATTATCTTTCTCGTGCAAATTACAAATGCTTTCTATGCTTCTTTATGCGAATCTTCGAGAAAACACACCAAAGTTTGGACAGTAAAGGGTATGATTTTGCTATATGTAAGCTTTAAAAATGAGAATGGCGGACTGAAGTTATACTTTATGGCGGACTAGACTGCCATATATTTTATTATAAATGACATTAGAAAAAAGCCTTGAGCAACCATTTGGCCATCTACAAGAGGGCTTGGGTCTAGCGCCCAAAGGACCGTCTAGTTTTCTTGTTGAAAATTGGATTCTTAATTCTTGAGAACTTCATGACTCATAGGACCACCTTATCGAGAGAAAATTTAATGGATCTTTTTTTTTCATTATAGGTATCGAAGAGATTGGGATGTGTTGAATGTTTGTCTTCCCATAAATTTACATTCTTGATGGAAGCCCTCTTACTTGGAGAACGCGAGATGCATGGATGGAAGCTTTTTTTTTTCACTCCTCCCCCTTGTTGGAACATCAAGCTTACACTATGCTTGAGGTGGATTTGATCTACATCAAAGGCTATCGCCTTGAAAGAATATCCGTTGGAGAGTTCCTTTATTTATGCTCACTTATTGTACTTTAACAAAAAAAGATTTTTCATGGATCTTTTACCATTGTAAAAGCCTTGAGCTTTACACATTTAAAAGTAGAAAGATAGAGCCTAAATCCCACGAATTATTGGTGGTTGAATTGCATTCAATCAAGCAATCAATCACGTAAGAGTGAATCAAACTAGATCTTCACTTTTCCTAGATTGTAGTAAAGTGAATTGATTCCCTCCAACAAGCATTCCTACCTTCATTTGAATTCAAAATCCACTTGTAGAAATTGTGGAACACTGTTAGAGTGTATATAAAGACTTGAAATCACTTGTACAATACATGGAAGAAATATACATACACTTGTGATCATCATTCTCTTGCTGCTTCATTTTTTGCATCATCTTCTTTGCCAACAATAATCTTGTAGAGACTGTTGCTCTCTCTACACACCTCCACATTGAGTGAAAGATGGCTCATTAGAAAGGTATTAGTGTTTAGATTATGAATATAAATTTTCATAGCATTTGGGTTCTGTAAATTGGGAGAAATCTGAGTTTTTCTATCTCGGGGTGAATCTCTACATATTCCTAAAAAATAGGAAGTACCACCGTTGAGTGACTCATTCATTCCTATAGCATATTTTTCCTATTCCTTATACTTTTGTGCATTATATACACTCAACCCTATGTGTATCACTCCCATTAAAGGATTTTTTCTAATTGTAATCAGGCTGGTCTCTTTGGGCATTTGAAGTTCATTATCCCTTCCATAGATAGTAAGTTTTTTGAGCTAGTTGATCCACAAACCTATCTGTTTTATAACGACTCCTTCTCCTTGATGCTCCAAAGTACATAGTGCATTTCTTTTCACTTATCACATGCCTACAAGGTCTATTTGAGTCTCCATAAGCTCAAAGGCTGGTCTTGTGCCGGTTGGCTAGACCAAACTTCATCGCTTCAAAAGGCACTTTTCTACCTCCTACAAGTTTCTCCAAGTTCTTTTAGTGGTATCAGAGCTAGACCAAGATGGGTGACTGCTTTCCCTCAATGATCGAGAATCTTGATCGACATAATTAGGCATCTTGGAAAATCAGAATGGAGGCCTATTTGCAAGGTAGAAATCTTTATGGAATTATAGCAGGTGATGAAGCTATGCCTATTCCAAGATCCAAAGGAAGACCTACACAAGAGGAGACAGATAAGCTCACACTTTGGTTCGCAAGGGATGCTCAAGCAAGATCGTACATACTAAATTCTATAGCTAGATTTCTATTACCACATATTAGAGGATGCAAGGCATCTGAAGAGACTTGGGATGCCCTCGAGACTTTATTTTCTCTTAGTATCAAAGCAAGAAAGAATCATCTTTGGAATGAGTTCAACCAAATGAAGAAGACACCTAAACAAACCATCATAGAGTTTGTTACCAATATCATGGACACAAAGAAAACCATCTTAAACCTCAGATTCCATGTGCATTTCTTATATCTCATGTTTGCTTAAGATTTTGGAGAAAACTAATGCTACCATTGCATCCGGAATGTACAAACATCCCAAGATCGACTGTCTATTTGTTGAGTTCTGATATCGAAAATTCTTGTCTCAAGTCGATGATATCATGATGGCATCATGAAGTCGTAACCGCCATCTAGAACCGCCTTTGAACACCTATAAAAGGAGGGGTTGGTCACATTCATTCTCAGTCTTGCCAATGCCAGTCTTGGGAGCTCAAGGGATCTTGATCACCAAGTAAGTACTTTCAAGTTTCAATTCCAGTTCTAGTCTTCTCTCTTGCTCTAGTCTTGTCTAGTCTTGTATCGTGGACATCTTTTCTTGCCCTATTGTAATCTCGTAGTACAAGATCCTTTCTAGTTATTTCTTGTATCTAGTTCATATCCCTAAAGGAAAATCTTGTAACCAAGATATCGTATTTCCTACCTACGATCCCAGGTTGTGGGATCTCTTGTATCATCTCTAGTCTAATTTTCCATACCTATCAGTCCCGAGTTGTGGGACATCTTGTATTGGCTACATCTTCTTGTATCGTTTTTCTTTCGTGGGTGTTCTTGATCAAAATTATAATTCTGAAATCTTATATACTCTAGTGAGAGAGCACAATCTAATGCTCCCCTCACATTTTGGCAAGACTACCTTCATCAAGACTAGGCACCATGGATTACCTATGCAAGGAGATTCAATCTACCATAAAGGACTTGATTGGACATATCCAAGATATGATTGCTACGAAAAGATTAATCGGTTTCGAAGTGGCCTCAATCTTGAAGTCAAATATCTCTTGTTATCCATGCCTCAAGCAAATACCTTGGAGGATGTTATCAATCAGGCAGTTCAATGTGAGAATCAATTATTCAAAGAAAGTCAAGTCCAAGAGCTAGAAGTGTTGAATAATCAAGATACTATTCCACAAAAATTCAAACCAAGAACTTTTGAAGATGAAGAAGTGATTACGAATGATATGGAGCATACAAATTATGAAGATAACAAGAAGATAAAGGGCAAAGAGGAGTTCATGTTCAATCAATGAAGTGTGCTTACTCAAGGCACTCCATCAAAGATCTTGGAAATACTACAATGCACCACTAAAAGATCAAAGGACCTATATTCTTGTGACGAATCTAAGGAAGCTCAAGGGAGACCCAGCCCTTCACCACCTTTCAAAATAAAGGATCATGAAGAATTTGAGGTCATGCACACATTAGATTCAAGGATCTCTGTAGGAAGATTAGAGTGCCTTATTCATTGGAAAATGTATGATACTAGTGATCCTACTTGGGAGCTTATAGAAAATCTTGAGAGAGCAAAAATCAAGGTTTGTGAATTCCATAAGAAGAATCCAATGAAACCCAAGTTAGAGAACATGGACGCTCCTCGTGGAACTCGTCACTTGAGGGGGAGGTGATATCATGGACACAAAGAAAACCATCTTAAACCTTAGATTCCATGTACATTTCTTATATCTCATGTTTGGTTAAGATTTTGGAGAAACTAATGCTACCATTGCATCTGGAATGTGCAAACACCTCAAGATCAACTCTCTATTTGTTGAGTTCTCACACCCGAAAGTCCTATCTAAACTCGATGATATCATGATGATATCATCATTTCATAACCGCCATATAGAACCGCCTTTGAACACCTATAAAAGGAGGGGTTGGCCACATTCATTCTCAGTCTTGCCAATGCCAGTCTTGGGAGCTCTAGGGATCCTGATCACCAAGTAAGTACTTTCAAGTTCTAGTTAAAGTTCTAGTCTTCTCTCTTACTCTACTCTTGTCTAGTCTTGTATCGTGGATATCTTTTCTTGTCGTGTTGTAATCTCATAGTCGGAGATCCTTTCTAGTTATTTCTTGTATCTAGTTCATATCCTTGAAGGAAAATCTTGTAACCGAGATATCTTGTTTCCTACCTACGATCCCGGGTTGTGGGATCTCTTGTATCATCTCTAGTCTAGTTTTTCCATATCTATTGGTCATGGGTTGTGGGAAATCTTGTATCAATCACATATTCTTATATTGTTCTCCCTACATGGGTGTTCTTGATCAAAAGTATAATTCTGAAATCTTGTCTACTCTAGTAAGAGAGTATAATCTAGTGCTCCCTTGAAAACCAAGGTCAAGGAGGTTGCGAATTAGTTAGCATTCATTGGAGAGCTGATTGAAGAAGAGGCTATCATGAGGAAAATTCTCAATGGCATTCGAAGTAATAAGGAATGGCAATCCTTCACGACAGCTTATGATCTCATCATGGATGTGCAAACTCTATACTTCAACATCTTTCTTGTACAACTCTTCAATCAAGAGACCAATAATAGCATAACAGAAGGTAACTCCTATCATCATAATTCAACTAGTGCTCTATATGTAGATAAGAAGGACAAGAAGAAGAAAGGCAAGAAGAAGGAAGAAGATGAAGAAGAGACTTTCCAAGCCAACTTCATAAGCAAGAGCAAGTGGGAATGAAAGAAGAAAGTACCAAAGCAATACAAAGCCAAAGGTTAGAATGTTCAACATTGTGCCATATGCGATAAGACTAACCACTTTTGAGTCTCAAGAACATAGCTCTATTCACTTTTGAGTCTCAAACCCTAAGTGAGCTTGAAGTATGGCATAAGAGACTTGCTCATGTGAATGAAAGAACCTTGAAGGATATATGCAGGGACCAAAGTGTTCTAGGACTGTTGAACATATCAAAGCAACGCATGATCAACAGGTGTGATGCATGTCAGACTAGGAAGGCACAAAGATAACCATTCAACCAGAAAGGCTACATCCACAACAACTTATTAGACTTAGTACATACAGATGTATAGGGACCAAGTCAAGAACCTTCATTGGCAGGATCAAGGTATTATGTCTCTTTTATTGACCACCATAGTAGATGGACTATTCTTAACTTTACCAAGAGTAAGAATGAAGTGTTTGATTGCTTCAAAAAGTATCTAGCATATGTGGTGAATCATACAGGTAGATCACTCAAGAAGTTGAGATCTGATGATGGAAGAGAATACTTCTCGAAACATTTTGATGCATTCTTGCAAGATAAAGGTATCCAAAGGGAAGTGACTACCAAGTACTCTCCTCAACTAAATGGAATTGTAGAAAGGAGAGACAAGACATTGCTTGGATCAGTCCGAACAATACTTGAAGAGAAAGAAGTTGCCACATTATCTATGGGCAGAGGCTATTTCAACTGATGTGTACCTTGTCAATAGACTACCATCCAAATCCCTTCAAGGTATGACTCCTTATGAAGCATGGCATGGAAGAAAACCTAGTCTTGGACATTGTAAGATTTTTGGTTGTTTATCTTATGTTCATGTACCATCACAAATAAGAGATAAACTAGATGAAAGGAAAACAAAGGTAGTGTTTATTGGATACGATTCAACTCAGATGGGTTATAGGTTCTATAATCCTTCAACGATGCAATTCACTACAAGTAGAGATCTTGTGTTTGAAGAACAGAGGTCTTGGTATGATGAAGACAAACAAAAGATAACTCTACCATATGATCTTGATTTTGATTCTAATCAATTAGGAAGCAAGCATGATATACAGGTCCAGGATCCAAGAAGTGATACAGATGATGATCAAGATGAAAGAGAAAAGGATTCCAAGCTATGGAAGTCAAGAGGCAAAGCAAAAGATGCAAGAGGTTGGAGAATGCTCCAAACAGGCACCTAGAAGATCATCAAGAGAGAAGAAACAACCAGAAAGGTATGGGTATGATTCCACATTTGTTACAAGGCATTCACTCTACTTGGAAAAAGACTTTATTTCAGAGGAATCCTCAACCTATGAAGAGGCAAAGGAAAACCTAATTGGGAAAAGGCCATGAAAGAAGAAATAGATGCATTAAAGGAGATGGAAACTTGGGATTTGGTTCCAATGTCACCGAATCAAAAGGTAATTGGTTGTAGATGGGTATAAAGTTAAAAGAAATTCAAATGGATCAGTTTGCCGGTACAAGAAAAGATTAGTTGCCAAAGGATGCTCTCAAACGCATGGTCTAGACTATGAGAAAACATTCTCACCATTCCCACCTTTATTTGAGTTCAAAATCCACTTGTAGAAGTCGTGAAACACTCTTAGAGTCTATATAAAGACTTGAAATCACTTGTACAATAGATGGAAGCAATATACATACACTTTTGATCATCATTGTCTTACTCCTTCAATTTTTTGCATCATCTTCTTCACTAGCAGTAATCTTCCAGAGGTTACAAAGCTCCAAATTGCATCTAAGATGGCTCATTAGAAAGTTATTAGCGTATAGTTTATGTGTATAAATTTTCATAGCATTTGGTTTTGTAGATTGGGAGGAATCTTAGTTTGTCTATGTCGGGATCAATCTCTACGTATTCCTGAAAAATAGGAAGTACCACCATTGAGTGTGTGATTCATTCCTATAGCATATTTTGCCTATTCATTATCCTTTTCTGCATTATATATACTCAACCCTATGTGTATCATTCCCATAAAAGGATTTTTTTCTAATTATAATCACGGTGGTCGCTATGGGCAACCTATCAGTTTTGTAACAACTCCTTCACCTTGATGCTCCAAAGTACATAGTGCATTTCTTTTCACTTATCGCATGCCTATAAGGTCTATTTGAGTCTCCATAAGCTCAAGGGCTGGTCTTGTGCCGGTTGACTAAACCAAACTTCATCGCGTTAAAACGCACTTTTTTACCTCCTACAAGCTTCTCCAAGTTCTTTCACCCTCTAATTAATTTAGATCGGATATCTTCTTTGTTACATAAGATTTCATATGGTTAGGTTGGATTGCCCATACATCTAAGCACACACATGCTTCACAGTTTAGTTTGAAGTCTAGTTGTGACTTGCATGGACAAGGTGGCATGATGGTAGAAAAAGTCATAGCTGAGATACTTCATCTCAGTAGTTGCGCGTGACTGGATCGACCCAACAGAAATCCATGAGGCTGGGGATAAATTAGGTCAATTTGGTTTGTAATTGGGGAGTTTAACTCTCGAGTTTCAGGGTAATGAAAGAGTAGGTAGAATACAAAATTTCCGAAAGAAAAAAGAAATCTGCACGTGATGTAGAATAATATGTACGATGTATAATTTCGAGCCCCACGCCCATGCTTTACAAAACTATGAAAAATAATGAGCGAAGAGAATCGCGGTTTCTCTTATCAATGAACTACATTCAGAACAACAGATTGCACCTCGACTCACACACAATCCACATACATACCCATCTGATTATCCAACAGATACACAGAAGCTTCGACCTTCATGGTGAAGTCCGTGTAGCTACAGAGACAATGTCTCGAGCTACACAATCCATACTTTTCCATCATTCCCCTGCTGTCTGCCGTAAAGTCTGTCGCTCAGTATCTGTAGCGTCAGGGGAGCCTTGTCTCCGCCTTGTCAGAGCATAATACAGATGGCTCGGAGACCTCCAGATTTCCATGCTCCTTCCAGGTTCGATGGCCAGGAAAAAGCTCCTACACATCGCTCTACTCATAGCGTTGATAGGCGCGATGACGCTTTCTTGCCACCTCGCAGCGCTTCGGTCCTCGACTCCACTGCGCGGAAGCCACGTGAGGAACGAGAAAGTCCGACATGTTCGAACTCGCTGGGGCGCATAGCCAGAAGTCAGCGTTGGTGGCAGCTCGAACTTCCAAGCTTGACCATATCTGCGCGTGGACATCTTCTATTTTTTATAGAAAGACGTTAAATTACATTCACTTGTCTTAATCTTATTTTATGGGATACTAAAATTTAAAATTCTAGAGGTACTATGCCCATTCATTCAGTTGTACAATTGTACTTTTAAAATTAGCCTATTCATTCACTTGTACAATTGTGCTTTCAAAATTAAAGTTGCAAAAGTAACAGCCTACACAACTTTCATTTAAGAAAAGAAACCTGACCTCGCTTTCAAGAGTTCTTTGTTCTCGGACTTGGAGTTAAAAAATATTTTTGATAATCCTAACAATGCTCTCGAAAGAGACACGTTTGATAAAGTTAAATAGAAGGAATGTAAGCGATGCTCATTTTATTGACATAGATATAGGTATAGACCATCTTGATAAGGACGAAGCTAGTTTGGACCAATCATTCTGAGATAGAGCCTCCAGGTAGAAGGCTCAATGCGATTATGGATCAAATAGTCTTTCGTAAATGAAAATTTCTCAAAAGAGAGAGATACATTTTAGATGCGAGTATTTTCCTAAACGAAAAGGTTTCATAAGAGTGAGATACATTTTAGATCTCAATATTTCCTTTGGGAACGTATGGAGTGTGCCAAAAACTCAATTCAAGGCTTTTATTTCTTCAAACTAGAATTTGATCAAGACTATGGTAGGATTGAGTGCGGTGATATCTTAGAGTATTTTCATGATCTTGGCTAGGGTAAAAAATTTATTAGATTTGTCTATATTCGTTTTTCTAATGCTCATTCTAGAGTGACGGGGACATGTCTCAACCCTTTAGGCTAAGGACATCCACGAGGCAAGGTTTCCCTTCAGCCCATTGCTCTTTGCTATCTCTAATGATGCCTTCAATTGACTTGTCAAGTCCAAAATGGGCAATAGGCTCATTAAATGCATTAAGAGCCCCAATTGTGGCTCTCCCCTTTGTCTTCGAACCTTATTTGATGATACCAACTCACTCACTAATGTTGACCATCCTTCACTTCTCATTTTCTATAATGCATGATCACCTTTTTCATTGCTAGTGGATTTCAAGTTAATCACAAAAGACCTCTTTTAAATCCTCAATTGAAGATATACCTCACTACATCACTCACTTGGAATGTGACATCATTAAGGATGGGGGAGTTTTCAAGTTTCTTGGGATTCCTAAGGGATTTAACATTTCTTATGCTCAAATATGAGACTAGATTGAAAGTAGATTTAAGGTACAGACTCTTTAAATGGTACACCTTGCAAAGTTTTATGTCAAGTCATTTATTTCTTGTGAATTAGTATTTTTTGCCAAATACTAATTCACAAAAAATAAATGACTTGACACAAAATAAATAAATGTATTCTTTCGGGTATTGGAGAGAGTTATAGGTATGTAATCTTCTTGATCCTATGCATATATTCAAGAACATTTGTTATTCATTATGGCAGCATCTTCTTGGATTAAAAGACACCATAGCATCAAGGAATGACTTATGCACCTGCTCCTTGGGTACTTACAACAAAAGAGAAGTAGACTATCAATAATAGGATTCAGGTAATTCGAAATCCTACAGGATATTGAGCATCTTTCCGGAACATTTTTACTATGGATGATAGGAGCTTATCTGGGTTAAAGACACATGATTGATATAACTTTTTGAAGCACATTTTACCTTTGGTTATCAATGGATGTACAACAAAAGAAGTACAAGATGTGATCTATCATCTTCGATTGTTTATCAGGTAATTATAATACTTTTATATTTAATATATATGACTATTTGGTATCTTTTATTTATGAATTAATTTATTTATACTTTTATATTTAATATATATGACTATTTGGTATCTTTTATTTATGAATTAATTTATTTATACTTTTTTTACGATGTGTATAGATGGATTACATCAAAAGAGATTGAGAAATACTCGATCTCACAAAAGAAACGTGAATGCAAGGAGCTACTATGTTTGATGGAGAAAGAGCTTCATACTTCAGTTTTTGATATTCAGGTTCATTTATTAGTCCATCTTGTGGATGAAATAGAGATTGCATATGTTGTCAACACTCGATGGATGTTCTAGGTTGAGCGATTTATGGGAATATTAAACGGTTATGCACAGCAAAGAGCGAAGCAAAACGGATCCATGGCAAAGGATTCAATGCTTGAGGAGTGCATGTACTATGTTAGTGAGTACCTTGAAAGAGTTAATGAAGAAAAAGCTCCATGTGCATGGACCAATGAGTCTTCTTCAAAAAAAAAACAATTGCGGTATTATCAAGTAAGGGAGTTCTATTTTTATTTACATTACAAGAAAAAAATGATGTTTCTACTTTTGTGGCATATAATAGCAAATACATGCAAGCATTTGCTATAGAGTACGAACAAGAAATTCAAAATCTCGCAAGTAAAGGAGAGAAAATAGAAGATGTAGATGTAATCTTGATAATAATGAGATTACAAATATATCTTTTTTCACGGATTGGCTAAATACTCATTTGCAATGAGCCAATGCAAATAATGAAGAAATCCCATATGAGCAGAGAGAGTTAATGATAGGTTGTGAACAAAAGGTAATTTTATTTTAATAATATTCTATTTTTTACATATATGTATATTATTTTCTCTTTATGAATTTAATTTCTTTTGCACGCTCGAATGTTCACTAATATGTGGGCTTTTGGATAGCGTATTAGAATCAAAGCTATTGATTCTTTACGTAGAACAGAGGATTCTAGCATTGTTGCTTATTTCAAGCAATTATCACGTGCTAGCTCAAAATGTGAACATTATAGATGCCGAACTTGGTTATGTGGGAATCGTTGTCGGTATCTACGAAATATCGTTTTGTACATTCAAAGAGGTGAAACAAGTTTATAGTTTTTTTATGATACAATTTATTATTTTTTTAAGCACCTAATAATGGTTCTTTGTTTTTATATATTTTGATAGGTCATTTTGAAGGTTGATTGGTTTTGAGCCGAGTGTAAAGCTAGCAATTCCACATTGACAAAGGAATTATCTAGGTTTTGGGCAATTGATTCTTCAAAGGTAATGGGATCTACTAGAGAACTATATATTCTTCCTAGGCATATTGAATAAGCATTTTTTTTAAATGTTATAGAGATCGAAGAAAGTCCTTTTGATGATTCACCATCAGATACTGATACATCAACATCTCAGAGAGAAATTAGAGTCGTTATACATGACAATGATACTAATCTTCTTGATGAAGAGGATAATACTCTACATGCTGGTTCTACTGATAGTGAAGAGGAATTACCAAAAATTGATATTAGCCCATCAATAGATGATTTATTCAAATTATGGTGAGAAACGGTCGAGAAGGGACTTTTTGCTAATGATGGATTAAGGAAATTGAAAAATAAAATCTTTTCACGTGTACAAGAATATAACATTGCTATCTCCTTTAATGATATGAAGAAATTCTTTTTTAAGATAATATGCTCTAAAAGCGCCACGAAAGTGATGAAGATTCTTGTTTTGAGTGTACAATTTTTTGGTTTGAGGCAAAAAAAGATATTTTTGCACACCACACAATGCATATTTTAAAATTTCCAAGAAAGAATTGATTTTTGAAGATACGAAATATTTTTGGGCTCACAAAATTCCGTGGTCATTCGGCGATAGGATTTACATCAAATCAAAATTTTCCACGTGTACAAAGCCTTTTTATCTATAAATACTGGCAAAGTTTGTGAATGTGGGACGTTTCTCACTTTGAGCATTCTTCTTCTTCTCAATTGGAATGGCTTCTTCTTCTCGTTGTCCTTCCAATCGTGTAACCTTATGTGAGGTTTACAACAGAAGAGAGGATTCTTTCTGGAAAACTCTTTTTTTTTTGAAGGCAAATGAATAGGTAACTATGCTTCCTAGCTACAGAGGTTCCCATAAAGTCACGCATGCTGAAAGAGATGACACAAGAAACCATTGGAGGGGACGTATTCTCAATTTCAAATTGAAGAGATATGGTTGGTTTGCAAGAGTCTACAACGCTAAGGATATTGTTCTAGAAAATCATCTACAATTCCCTTCGTATTGTAAGTGAAGTTTTACAATGCTCTTCTCTTATTTTAGTTGTTTTTGTATAAGAACATATATGTTTCTGTATTGTAGATATTTTTCCTTCCAATATTGTGGAGTGGCAACCTGTTGAATGTTTAAGAGGAACATTCAAAGTTCTTCATTAGGAATATGTAGAACTTATGTATGCAGACAAATTTGTTCAAGTTTTTAATAGCATAGAGTTATTTGTTCATTTTGCAGATTGTCAGGTGCTATCAAGGAGGAGCCCTTATGGAAATCTTGTACATATGCTTGCTCCTTGCATCTCTTCATTATATTGGGATGCTCCTGATCATTCAACACTTTCAAGTTTTCTATGCAAAATGAAATTTGATATCCAAAAGGCAATGTCAGCAAGCCAAATTTCGTGAAGGATAAAGATTCAATGGCTTTTTCCTATTCACGTTTCTGTAGCATGCTTTAAAAACATGTTATTACAAAAAAAAAATATGGTTGAATAGGAGAGTCTCTATTTCAGAGATTGATGATGTTTTAGGTAGGGAATGGGATATCAAAGAAGTTCAAAAGCTATGTGACATCATTTTATGTAAACTTAGTCCAAATTCTCTTCCAATCTCATATCATATATCTCAACAATCTCTAGTTTTAGGATATAATTAGAGAAGGTGGAAAAGAAATCTTGGACTTTGGATAGCCTTGGACTCAGAGGAGAGCTCTCTAGAATTTGAGTTAGAAGTACTGATTCATCCAAATTTTCAATCTAGGAAAATAATTATCACTGCAAATTGGAAACTTGATAATGTAAGGGAGCTCCTAGAATACCTTGATGAGGTATAATCACAGTTCAGATTCTCAATTGATGATGTAATAATTAATATTAGATCAGAGAAAACATTATCTTGCATAACTTGTCTGCCACCCACGGTGATCAAGTTCCAACCCTTAATATTGTAACAAGTCTAAAAAAACTTGATTGAATAGAAACCAAGACATTTTTACATAATATATCTTCTTCTTTAAGAAGTTTTTTCCATACTTCTAGTGATTTTTCTTTGCAAGATGGGGACTAAGAATGTGACTGATTACATCACTTGAATTATGTGTTTTTATGGACTATATTTGTATTGGCATTTTTTTGTTTAATTTCAAGATTGTGATGAGGTTCTATTGTGCAATGATTATATAGGACGATTGGCAAAATTACATACAATTTGTACATAAATAAATCTTCCAACATATGTTGGTTACACATTAGATTACAATCTTACATTCAAAACATAGAGTCTTTCACCCTTGTTTTTTGTCCTTTTTGGAGCCCTCATCTCTCTGCTACTTATGGACCTTTTTGGAGCCCTCATCTCTACTCTTATTCTTTGCCCCATGCTTCGATGGGGAGTGAAGAGCAAACCCTTTTTTCTTTTCTTTAGAATTCTTTTTATCTGGTGGTGGTGGTGGTGGAGGTGAGTCTGGATCATAAGGGTAGACTGCATGTTTCATAATGGCATTTATTGCTCTCTCGCTGATCAAGATGACCCATGCATCTGGATAGTCTGACAAGTTTAACTCAAGAATGTAAAACCTTCTTTCAAAGAATTATTGCATTTGCAATCACTCTCTAGCCACATGTGGTGTTGTCTTTCTATAATGGCACATGTATTTCAATGTATCCAAACCTTTTTTTTCATTCAATTTAGGAATTTCTTGAAAGTTTTGATCAATATGCATTTTGAGAAGCTTAGCAGCATTGCAAGGTAAACTTAAATTCAAAATGGATGGCAAGACTTTGAAATAGAACACAACAGAATGTATGACAAGGCTTACACTTTGTAGTTTTCAGGTTTTGATTGAAGAGAATTCATTAAAAGTTCTTGATATTCATTGAAATCAATGATAATAAGACTCTAATGGCCCCTTTTAATGAGTGGCATGTAAAAATAACTTCTCTATTGAGAAAGATGTTACTTATTTCAAAATGAAGATGAATACTTACTTTTGAATATAGGGGTGGATAATATATTATACCCCTTCTGTAAAATTCTTTAGAAAGAATTTCACATCTCCATGTTTGTACAAAAAGCATTGAGTCACAAGAGGATCTATGATGAAAAATTTTCTTGAAACTACTTCCTCACATTGTAGCAAAAGGACCTAGAATTCAAGAAATATAAATTCAGTATAGGAAATACCAAATTAAGGAAAACATGAGCATTTTATGGCCTATAGATAATACCTGAGTGCAATATTAACTACACTATCAGATATTTCAACATTGAACTCTCTTAGCATTTTGTTGTCTTCCCGTCTTATATAAGCATAAATTCCTCCTTCCATGGTATTGTTGCATTTACTATCATGTGCCCATCCCCTTTTTTAAGAAGTTCTTTATTTTCCTTTTGCAGCTTTTGAATCTGGTTGAAGATAACATTTTCCTTTGATGACAAACCCTACTTTTTCCTCTCCTCCTCACAATTTCCTACATTTCTTGTTTCCTGATCATGAGGGACATGAGGGTGGACCTCTTCAATTACAACTGATGACTTAGGTGCTCATGTAGGAGTTATATTGAGAATATCAAAGAACTTTTGACCATGGTTTTGAATAGGCACAATTTATTTTTCAAACTTATATATGAACCTTGATAAAATCACATAATATTTTGCCATCAATGTCATCCGGTGACAACGAGTTGCGCACAAGTAAGCATCATGCATGAAGTCGATTGCAAAGTCTTCTACAGCTTGTTGCAAGCATAGAAGAGCTTGAATTTGCACTTCATGTTTACGAGGACGTGGTCTTCATCATGGAACAGAGATTGGCTGAAATTTGCTTGACAAATCTCATGAAAGGAATTCTAGGGATCAGGAGTCCCACAGACTTTTGAGCCCCTCTTATCTCCCTCAAAGACTCAACATGGTAATACACCCTTTTTTTTTAAGACTTCTCTCATGCATTAAGGCCTTGAGTAGTTATCTTGGGAGAAGGCCCCTTGTCATCTTGATTCCGACCATTTTGCTCTTGATCCTGAGGGCACAACTTTCTTGTTGTCTTCTTTGTCCTAACCATAACCTACATAAAACATAATTTAAAATCTTGGAAGAAATTTAAAAGAAAAAAAACTAATGTAAAAAAGCTTTCACAAAGCAATCTACATTCAAGAAACACGACGATGCAAGTGATTAGGGTCATCCAGAATCCCCGGATGTCCCTCATCACTTGTATCGATCGTGTTGTAAAATGATTGATCATGACGCAACCCAAGTGATTATGGGCATCAAAACTTTTGGATGCCCCTAATCGCTTGGATCTATCATGTACAAGCTTCTGTGATCCATCATACCTCAAACAAAATTCGTTCTATGGAAAGTTTTGAAAAGAGCCTAAAAAACTTGAAGGTAATGGCAAGTCGCCACTAGCAAGGAGTTCACAAAAAAATGAAAAAAAGTGAATAGTGGAGCTTAAATGGGTCTCTGGAATGAGTTGACCGTTAATGACATATGGCAGCCTGTGATTGGTTCACATCATCTAGTTGTTGTGAATCCCAATGTAGAATGCCATGTGGCATCATTTGAGTGGGCCACATCATCTAGTTGTTGCAATTCCCTGTTGGAAAACAATGCCTTATTGGTTCAATTGTCCACTGTTTACAGCATAACTAACTATTCTGATTGGTCCCTCTACCACACTACACCGTGGGTGGCGTGGATAGTTAGTTGTCCTCCCATATCACCCACCAAAGTTCAAATCCCTCTCACGCAGCGTGTTCACGATTTTAATTTAGATATACTTTTGCTTTATCCAAAGATGGCAGCGGATGGACGACTACACATCTATGGCGTTTTGTTTTTTAGTGATGAAGATCGTAGTGCTTTATGGGGTGATATCTTTTCGGAAGTTCTTTTCAAAGATAGACAAACTACTATATAAGAAGTGCTTGGGGTCACTTGTAATTATCCTTCACCTAGTGTTCAACATAAGCCTTGGTGCTTGGACCTCAATAGAGGTGGTGTTTCTTCTAGTACATGGGGCAACCATGGTGCTAACTTGGAGCATGTTGAGGAGTGGCTATGGAGTTCTTCTTGGAGGAGAAGAGTGTGCTCACACTCTTGCTCATGGAGAGTGCTTGGTCATTAGCAGCTTGGTGGTGAGGATCGGCCATCTACATGGAGTATTTGAAAGTTGTCTTCTACATGAAGATTTCAGGTTACTTCAAAGACATTGGCTGGTGGTTAACATAAGATTTACATCTTATGTAAAGTATTCAGGTACATATTCTCTTTATGCATATAGGTAATACTTGAAGTTTATGGAGGCAGTGGCATCCATATCAGGAGGAGTCCTATTTGGCATAGGTACAAGAGAACCAGTACATATATGCTTTATGCATATTTGGATGAGGTGTTCGAGAAGGTATGGTCATATGAGTTTGAGGATTTCTGGCTGCAAACTTGTTAGCATTCTTTGCTACTTTTTAAGTATATGATCTTTTCACACACGTATCTGACTTAGGGTTTTCCATAGCCTAAGGTTAGATGAGGGTTTATTGATTATTAGTTTTAGACTAATCCTTCCTCTTTCTGTCACTCATATTCACTCTTCTACAACCTATCAAGTCACACATCTCATGTATATATAGATTTCTATCCATACATCTGAATATGTTTGTTACATTTGTACATTCAGTCTTCCATCTATTTCTGTTCACTTAGAGTGGTTGAGAGTTTTTCTCCCACATTGTAAATTGAACATTGGTATATATGATAGTTTGAGTAAGTAGTGGCTTACATAACACTTTACACATGTTGTCTAGTCTCTCTCCATCTTTGTCTCATCATTTGTATGATTAAATGTGGTATGTTCATGTTTTGTCAATATTGGAAGATTGCTAGATTCTATGTTGTATATGTTGGACCTATGGAACCATGGACCTGTGATATGAGCTATGGGCCTACTAAATTTCCAACATTCCCAATGTTTGTATGCCACGTGATGCTTGCTTATTGGTCCACGTCATGTGACTATTTACCTGGTCCTCCTCAACTATAAATACCAGTCCCCTTCATCATTTCACATTTTCAACCTTCATACAATTTCTCTCTCCATCACCCTACATACTTATGCTTCACGCATGATATGACTGATACGAGCAATTACACTCATTTGACTGGCCTTTGACTAGCTTATTTCTCTTGCATCAGTCGTGTTCTACACCAGGGCACACTAGAATGACTAGAGCTAAGATAAAGGAAAAGAATGTGATCTTAAGTGTTTCTCCATTTGAGAAAATACTGGATTTCATGGTTCAAGAGGGTTTAAGAGTGGATCATTTTCCAGATGCAATGAGGATATTCAATCCCAAGATAGATTTTGAAGTACTTTTGGAGAAAATAAAAATTTTTCTAAGGGATGAGTGCGAGAGCTTCTTGGGTGTGGTCAATGGAAAGGAGCTTAATATCTCTAGAAAAGCCTATATCCATCCACACATCTTTGGAAAGAATCCATTGGATAGGGAAAAAATCACTAGAAAGTGCAAAAGGATATCCTCTTTGCCAGGAAAGCTAGATTTATGCCTAGAGCATGATAGGGATTGCTATTTGCTCCCCTTTAAGCATTGGCTTCTTGATATGGCTTGATCACATGTCAAATAAGAAAGAGGAAGAATGTGTTTCATGTTGAAGAGAAAGAGCCATTCCTTGAGGTGACACTTGAGGGAAGCTCAAAAAGTATGAAAGGTATCATGGAGATTGTTGAAGATGTCATGGACACAAACAAAACCATGCTAAACCTTAGATTCCCTGTGAATTACCATATTTCATGATTGCCTTATATTTTGGAGAAAGTAATGCTTCCATTCCATTCGGAACGTGCCAAAATCCCAAGATCGATTGTCTATTTGCTGAATTCTGACGCTCGAAAGTCCTGTTTCTAGTTGATGACATCATCAAGTTGTAACCGCCTTGAGTAACCACCCTTGAAAAACTATTTAAGGAGGGTTTGGTCATATTCATTGTCAGTGTTACCAATACCGGTCTTGGGAGCTCAAGGAGTCGTGACCACCAATTAAGTACTCTACCAAGTTCCAATTTTAGTTCTTTTTTTGTTCCTTGTTCTATTCTTGTCTAGTCTAGTTCTTGGACATCCTTTCTTGTCCTATTGTAATCTCATAGTACAAGATCCTTTCTAGTTATTTCTTGTATCCATTTCATATCCCTGAAGGGAATTCTTGCAACCAAGATATCTTGTCTCCTACCTAGGATCCCCGGTTGTGGGATCTTGTGTATCATGTCTAGTTTAGTTTTCAAGTCCTATTGGTGCCGGTTTGTGGGACATCTTATATTAATCACATATTCTTGTATTGTTATCCCTATGTGGATGTTCTTGTAATCATAAGTGTATTTATGAAATCTTGTCTACTATAGTCAAAGAGCACAATCTAGTGCTCCCCTGACATTTTGGCAAGACTACCTTCATCAAGACCAAGAACCATGGAGACTATTCGAGAAGAATTTTTTCTACACTTAAAATAATTCAACAACAAGTCCAAGAGATACGATAAAACCAACAAAAGATTCAACAATAGAGTATTCAAGATGTAATCACAAAACAAAGGCAAATCCAAGAGTTGTATATCATTGTAAGTCAATCTTCTTCAAGTACCCCCATGACAACTAACATGAAGAGAAGTCCAAAAGTGAGCATGCCTCAGAAATTTGATGGGACAAGATCAAAGTTTCGAGGATTTGTGCAACAAGTGAAGCTATTCATAAGGATGCAACCAGACAGGTACCCAAATGATGCTTCTCAAGTAGGACTCATAGGAGCTCTATTATGTGGTCTTGCTCTTTCATGGTTCGCACCTATCCTTGAGAAGGACATGGATATTTTGCATGATTTCAAGGCCTTTATTCAAGAGTTCACATCTTCATTTGGAGATACCAATTATTCACATGTTGCCAAAACAAAGCTAAGGAAGCTACATCAAGGAAATAGGCCTGCATCTACCTATGCATCAGAATTTAGACAAATCATTTGTGATTTGACATTGCACGAGGATTATTTTATCAACCAGTTTCAATGGGGCTTACGTGATGATTGCAAGCACCTCATGCTAACCATGCCCAAGGTAAAAACTTTGAATGAATTCATGAATCAGGCAATTGAATGTGACAATAGGTTGTTAAATTGAGAGAAAGCAAGAGAAGAAGAGTTCTGTTCATGATCAAGAATACAAGTTTAGCTCAGTTCCTCAACAACATATGTTGGAAGGATCTCAACTAGAACCCATGCAATTGGATAACATTAGGATCAGACAACTTACACCAAAGGAAAGAAACCATCGAAAAGACAATGGATTATGCTTTTATTGTGGAGATCATGATCATATGGTATTCAAATGTCCTAAGAAGAAGAAACAAGTTGGAATTAGGACTTCTACAATCACTTTGCCACATCATCAGGATCATCATCATAATCAAAAGTGGAATACTCCCCATCATGAGAATCATGGCATTGATTCTACACCTAGATATACTACAACCCTTTCTAGTTTCATCACGGATATCCATCATCATTATGTTCAAGTACCACATACCAAGAGCTCTACAAAGACCAAGAGCTATGAAGATTCAAGTTCTAGAAGATCTCATAGTCACATAAGCACTCTTCATGGAACTCATTGCTTGAGGGCGAGGTGACATCATGGACACAAACGAAACCATCTTAAACCTTAGATTCCATGTGAATTTCCATATGTCATGTCTGGATCAGATTTTGGAGAAACTAATGCTTCCATTGCATCCGAAACATGCCAAAACCCCAAGATCGACTATCTATTTGCTGAATTCTGACACTCGGAAGTCCTGTCTCTAGTTGATGACATCATCAAGTCGTAACCGCCTTTATGTTGGAAGATTTCTCCTCCAAATGCACAACAAGAAGCTTGGACCCTTCCCAAGACCTATCTGCCCTCATACCTGTTCCTACTAAAAGTGGTATATCGCACAATTCCTAAATCCAATCCAAAAATCCTTTTAGCCACAAAAAATGGACAGTAAGGGGGTTTTGCAATGAGCTATCAATCACTGGATTTGGACACCTACAGACCTGTCAATTTAGTCACACAACACAACCAAGTTTTCTTAGTAGGTTTCAGATAGAAGAACAGACAAAGCAATAGCAATATCTCATAGTACAAGAAGCATTTTGCCCAAATTCTTTCTTGACTAGAATCCTTGCTTTATAAGCTTTCCAAAAAGTACAAGATCTCTTAGAATTAAGCTTCCTACAAAGAGAAATTGAAATCCTAACAGGCTGTTACAGAAATGTGTTGGAGCAAGTCTATGACAAGCCTAAGTATTGGCTTGATTCCCACAAAGTCATAGAAGAAGCCTTAAAATGAAGAGAATGTAAAGTTCACTTGTGAACTACCTCTTGTAACTTTTGAAGAGTTTACTTAATGTAAAAGTGAAAGAATATTAAATGGTTGAGTCCACTTGATCAAAAAGGGAAAGAAGAGCCACGAATTTGTGATTTGTGGTAGGTAGAGAATCAAATCAATCACTGATTGATTGGAGAGTGATTGAGGGAAGTTAGCCTCCCAAACTCAACTATAAATAGATGGCAGTTTTAGTCGTGGTTAGAGAGACCTATGTGAAGACCTCCAAGAGCTGAGCTTTATGCCATATCAAGGTGTGATTCAAAGGCACACATATGTATCAGTAAGTCCATTGTATTGTACAAGCAATATACTTTCATTTTCATGATCGTTTGAGTTCATATTTCCATGTTCTTGTGAAGTGTACTACTCACTGCCATTACTCTCAGTTTTCTTATTCAGATTGCAGAGATGGTTTCTCTGAGCTTGGTGCATCATTTTTAGTTATTAAACTTGGTAAAGTTAGCTCTATAAGTCTACTATATGCTCATAAATTTTCATTTCATTTGGATATTGCAATCTGCAGTTATGTTCAGTTGAAGTCAACCCTGTCTGTCATTTTCACTTCTATGTCAGGTACCCGACTTTTTACTCATCTTGTCAGAGCCAGTTCTCAGTGATTACTTATCTAAATTCAATGATTTGAAGCTTATTGGATTCCGCTTACTGTCTAGTATAACTACAAATTTTCATAATCATTGGAATCCTACGTTCTGAGTTATGTTCATTTTGCTGCTCACTAGTCAAACTATAGCAGCCCGTGAAAATCAGGATGATGTCATCACTTGTTAAAACTCATTGTCAGCGTGTGGTTTATTATTTTTTATGAGATTACTCTTGAAAGTTAGATCTTTAACTTACCTAGACTTCCCCAAGATGAATTAAGCTAATTGCTACTGTGCTTAGAGAATTATGCAAAACACTGGATAGGTGTATGAACTAAATTAGCAAGTTTCTCACCTTTGAGCTAACTCCAACTTATCTGTTTTGATCTATCTTTTTGAGAGTGATCTTCCAAGGTACAAAGGGTGTCTAATACATCCATTGGCAAGCTAAAAGGGCCCACCACATACTCCCGGAGTTTATTTGGCTGGTGTAGATCAAGGATTTTGCAACACCTCTTCATCTTCAAGCACATACCTATCCATCTCTTCACAGTGGTATCAGAGCAAGGTTGGACAATATGGCAGATAGATTTACTTCATCAATTGACAAATTGGACAGAGGATACTACTCAGCTTGGTCATTAAGAATATAAGCTTATCTCCAAGTTAGAAGTTTATATGGTTATGTGGCTGGAGATGAAGTTATGCCAAGTTTCAGGAACAAAAGTCAACCAACACAAGAAGAGCAAGAAAGGTTGAGCACATGGTGCTCCAAGGATGCACTTGCAAGGTCTTATCTCCTCAACTCTATCTCAGATTTTTTGTTGCCTTACATTAGAAGTTGTAAGACATCTCAGGAAGTGTGGGATGCACTTGAAGCCTTCTTCTCTTCAAGTACCAAAGCTAGGAAGCATCAACTATGGGTGGATTTCACAACTCTCAAGAAGGCTCCCAAACAAAATGTGACTGATTTTGTCACAAAGCTCAAGGACATAGCAGATCAGTTGGGAAGCATTGGAGAGGTAATAGATGAAGAGCAAATTGTAAGGCAGGTCATCAATGGCTTGAAGGCAGATGACAAGAGGGAAGCATTCACCACAGCTATGGATTTGTACATGGACATGCATGTACCTGATTTCAATACACTCATTGGACAACTACTTACTCAAGAGGCAAAGCTTACCAAAAATGGAGAAAGCTCTAAAGGTAATCAATCTTCAGCTTTATACACTGATAAAAGCAAGTCCAAAGACAACAAAGGAAAGGCAAAGAAAGTGGATGATGAAGCAAGTACATATCAAGCTAACTATGTAGGTAGAGGAAGACATGGCAGAGGTAGAGGAAGAGGAGGTAGACAAGGCAGGGGGAGATCCCAAGACTCCAACTCATGTTCTATTTGTGGATTAACTAATCATACAACTGAAAATTGTTTTAGGAATTCCAGGAATGAAAGAGGAAGAGGATACAATAGAGGAAGTTATGGCTACTCAAGAGGAAGGTTCAACAATTATCATGGCAACTACAACTACAATCATTCAAACTATCAAGGAGGCTACAAAGGAAGGAGAGACTTCAATAATTACACAGAAGGCTCAAACAAAGAGGATTCATTTTTTATCATGAACATGGCTATGCCACAAGGTAAATTTGATGAGCATGTTTTCTACATAGATTCAGGTTGTTCAAATCATGTGGCAGGAAATGTGGCACTCCTATCAGATTCAGAAGATCCAAGGAATAAGCATGAGGTACAAACAGGAGATGATACAAAACATCCTATGGATAAAATAGGCAATTTCAAAGCACCTGATGGAAACATCAACCTACTCAGTAAGGTACTCTATGTCCCTACCATTACAAAGAATTTGATAAGTGTTGGGCAGATAGTAGAGAAAGGGTTGCAAGTCAGGTTCACAAAAGCAGGAGCATTTGTTGAAGATCCAAGTCAAGGATTCAGAAGAATTGCAAAAGGTGAAAATGCAGGTAGATTGTTCACATTTGAATTACAAGACACTAGAAACATTGCTCTCTTTAATTATGGTAGTCAGACACTCACAAAATTGGAAGTATGGCACAAAAGGTTAGCACATATTGGTGAAAGGTCATTGAAGCAAATTTGCAGGGACCAAAGTGTACTTGGACTCCCTAATTTGTCAAAACAACATATGATTTATAAGTGTAGTGCATGTCAATTTGGAAAGTCTCACAAGTTACCATTCATGAAGAAAGGTTATATGCATGGAGATATCTTGGAGTTGGTTCATACAGATGTATGGGGACCTAGCAAGGAAGCTTCAATATCTGGATCAAGGTATTATGTCTCCTTTATTGATGATTGCAGTAGATGGACTATCCTATTCTTTATGAAACACAAAGATGAAGTTTTTTCATGTTTCAAAAGATATTTGGCTCTTGTGGAGAATCAAAAAGGTAAATCACTAAAAAGGCTAAGGTCAGATGGAGGGGGAGAATACTTCTCTCATGAGTTTGATTCTTTTCTTCAAGAAAGAGGAATCAAAAGAGAGGTAACTACAAGGTACACTCCTGAGCAAAATGGAGTGGCAGAAAGGAGGAATAGGACAATTGTTGAAGCTCCAAGGTCTATGTTAAATGAAAAGCATTTACCTAATTACTTATGGGCTGAGGCTGTATCTACAGCCACTTACTTGATTAACAGGTTGCCTTCAAAATCCCTTGATGGGATGACTCCATATGAGGCTTGGAATGGAAGAAGACCAAGCTTAGATCATTGTAAAATTTTTGGATGTATTGCTTTTTCTCATGTTCCTTCACAGGTTAGAGGCAAGATGGATCCAAAGGCAGAAAGGTGTATATTTATTGGATATGACAACAATCAAAAGGATTACAGGTTATACAACCCTACCAACAAAGGATTCTTGGTAAGCAGAGATGTAGTTTTTGATGAGAACAATTCATGGTATGAAGATTCATGCAGGAAGGTCAATTTACCATATGATCTTGAAGAAGATTTTCCAAAGCTTGGTAGAGAACAACCAAAGATTGAAGAACAAGACACCTCGGATGATGATGAAGAATCTCAGATGGAAAAGATCAAAGCATGGAAGTCTAAAGGTAAAGCAAAATTGCAGGAACTTGAACATGAGGCAAAATCATCACATCATGGCCTAAGAAGATCTATGAGGGAAAAGAAAAAACCAGAAAGGTATGGGTTTGAAACCTCATTAGTAACTAAACATTCTATCTACATAGCACATGACATAAACCAAGAGGAGCCATCATCCTTTGAAGAGGCCAAAGAAAAATCAGAATGGAAGCATGCAATGAAGGAAGAGATTGAAGCACTTTAGGAAAACAACACTTGGGATTTGGTGACCAAGACTTCATCCATGAAGGTAATAGGCTCAAGATGGGCCTATAAACTCAAGAAGAATTCTGATGGTTCCATTAATAGGTATAAGGCAATGCTTGTAGCAAAAGGCTTTGCACAAACTCAGGGAATTGATTATGAGGAGACCTTCTCTCCTGTGGCAAAGATGCCTACTATTAGGGCTTTGCTTAGTATTGCATCTTCCAAGAATTGGAAGATACTTCAACTAGATGTAAAGAATGCATTCTTGAATGGTTGGATAACAGAAGAGGTATATATGGCACAACCACCTGGTTTTGAGAATCAAGTTTATCCTGATTATGTGTGTAAACTTAACAAAGCATTGTATGGTCTCAAGCAAGCTCCAAGAGCTTGGAATTTCAGGCTTGTTTCATTCTTGCAGGACCAAGGCTTTCAACCAAGCAAGGCAGATCCTTCACTCTTTATTAAAAAGAGTAATTCTGAGATCATCTACCTATGTGTATATGTAGATGATATTATATTGACAGGAAATGATGCAGATGGTATGAAGAAGATCAAAGATCAGATGAGAGAAGAGTTCAAGATAAGTGATTTGGGTTCACTTACCTACTTTCTAGGTTTGGAAGTTGTCTACAAAGATCATGGTTTGTTTCTCACTCAAAGAAAGTACATTAAGGACATGTTGGCGAAATTCAAGATGCAAGATTGTAAGATTGCAGGTACTCCAATGGAGGTCAATCACAAATTGAGCTCACATGAAGGTGAACTCATAGAGAACATCACATCATATCAAAGTCTAGTGGGTAGTCTCAACTATGCCACATTGACAAGAGTAGATATATGTTACAGTGTGAGTGTGCTAAGTCAATTTATGCACACACCAAGGAAACCACATATGGATGCTGCCAAAAGGATTCTCAAGTATTTCAAAGGAACCATAAATGAAGGACTTTATTATCCTTATGTATCTGATTTAGGCTTGAAGCTATTTTCTGATGCAAATTGGGCTGGCTCCAAGGAAGATAGAAGGAGCACTTCAGGTTATCTTACCTTTGCAGGTTCAAATCTTATTTCATGGTCATCCAAGAAGCAACCCACAGTTGCTCTCTCTTCTACTGAAGCTGAATATAGAGGTCTTGCCATAGCTACTCAGGAAGCTATGTGGATGAAGACATTATTCAAAGATCTTGGATTGGAGTTTGGAACTCCAACTATTTTTTGTGACAATATGAGTTCTATTCACTTAGCTGCTAATCCTATTTTTCATGCAAGGACTAAACATATTGAAGTTCATTATCACTATGTACGAGAGAAGGTTCTAAGCAAAGAGATTCAAATATCATATGTGTCCACTCATCAACAATGTGCAGATATTCTAACCAAAGCATTGGATGGTACAAAGCTTTGCAAATTCAAGGCTATGATTGGTTTACAGGTAATCTTGGAAGATTGAAGACCTCAAGCATACTTGGCTTGAGGGGGAGCTATTGGAGCAAGTTTATGACAAGCCTAAGTATTGGCTTGAGTCCCACAAAGTCATAGAAGAAGCCTTAAAATGAAGAGAATGTAAAGTTCACTTGTGAATTAACCTCTTGTAACTTTTGAAGAGTTTACTTAATGTATAAGTGAAAGAATCCTAAGTGGTTGAGTCCACTTGATCAAAAAGGGAAAGAAAAGCCACAAATTCTTGATTTGTGGTAGGTAGAGAATCAAATCAATCATTGATTGATTGGAGAGTGATTGAGGGAAGTTAGCCTCCCAAACGCAACTATAAATAGATGGCAGTTTTAGTCGTGGTTAGAGAGACCTATGTGAAGACCTCCAAGAGCTGAGCTTTATGCCATATCAAGGTGTGATTCAAAGGCACACATATGTATCAGTAACTCCATTGTATTGTACAAGCAATATACTTTCATTTTCATGATCATTTGAGTTCATATTTCCAGGTTCTTGTGAAGTGTACTACTCACTGCCATTACTCTCAGTTTTCTCACGCAGATTGCAGAGATGGTTTCTCTGAGCTTGGTGCATCATTTTCAGTGATTTAACTTGGTAAAGTTAGCTCTATAAGTCTAATATATTCTCATAAATTTTCATTTCATTTGGATATTGCAATCTTCAGTTATGTGAAGTTGAAGTCAACCCTGTCTGTCATTTTCACTTCTCTATCAGGTACCCGACTTTTTACTCATCTTGTCAGAGCCATTTCTTAGTGATTACTTATCCAAATTCAATGCTTTAAAGCTTATTGGATTCAACTTACTCTCTAGTATAACCATACAAATTTTCATAATCATTCGAATCCTACATTGTGAGTATGTTCATTTTGCTGCTCACTGGTCTCAAACTATAGCAGCCCGTGAAAATCGAGATGATGTCATCACTTGTTAAAACTCATTCTCAGTGTGTGGTTTATTATTTTTTATGAGATTACTCTTGAAAGTTAGCTCTTTAACTTACCTAGACTTCCCCAAGAGGAATTAAGCTAATTGCTGATGTGCTTAGAGAATTATGCAAAACACTGGACAGGTGTATGAACCAAATTAGCAAGTTTTTCACCCTTGAGCTAACTCCAACTTATCTGTTTTGATCTATCTTTTTGAGAGTGATCTTCCAAGGTACATAGGGTGTCTAATACATCCATTGGCAAGATAAAAGGGCCCACCACATACTCCTGGAGTTCATTTGGCTCATGTAGATCAAGGATTTTGCAACACCTCTTCATCTTCAAGCACATACCTATCCATCTCTTCACAAAATTTAGCACTCTTTGGAAAGGGTAGGAGAGATATACAAGCGAATAAGAATATATATGAGAGCCTATGGCTCAATGGCAAATATATATGCAACACCTTGACTTCTTAGCATCCACACATGCCTTGAATGAGCTTGGATGTTTATATAGCCATGAGATCCTTCTATGAATCTTCATATGTCCTCCTTGTCTCTTCACATGACCTCCTTGTCTCTTCACTTGCCTTTGTGACTTTATCTCTTCATTGGAGTGGATTTTGGTGGTCCAATACCTCTTTTTGGATAAGGTTGCACCTTCAACTCAGTACTTTGACTTTCCTAAGATTCAAAAGCCTTCAAATGGAGTTGTTTTATGAAAAACAAAACTTGAGCTTGCCCTAGAAATGCATATCTTTTAACACTCCCCCTCAAGCTGAAGTTTCTTTTGCATTTGAAGTTGGTTCCTTGAGTTGTATGGCTTGCTTCAGCTTAGCAAGCTTTCCAGCATCCAAGAACTTTGGTAGTAGATCAGCTACCTGGTCCTTTGTACTTACATGATGAATATCCACTTCCTTTTCAAGAACCTTCTCCCTTATGAAATGATAGTGGACTTCGATGTGTTTGCGCCTTGCATGAAATATAGGATTGTTTGCAAGAAAGATGCTTGATATTGTTAAACTACGGACAAAACGGCCAATGATAAGGCTAGTGTTGAATTAATGCGCTGTTCTAACTGTCAAAATGTGTCTACTCGAGTTGTGGGTTCTTGGGAGTGGTAGGGGTCTGTTAGACACAGGTCCTTTACTTAGTTCCCAAATGCAACCACCTCGGATATAGAGAGTTACTGAAACTTGGTAAGATTTCGTTGTACACCGACTTTCACTGTTCACGTCTTAGTTCAGCCCTCATGTAATGAATACACTACAACACTATAGTGATCATCTTACCACAGATGCCAGAGACATAAACTAAGGGTTCAATCTTTACTAGATAAGTACCAGTGTTGAATTAATGCGTTGTTCTAACTGTCAGAACGTGTCTACTCGAGTCGTGGGTTCTTGGGAGTGGTAGGGGTCTGTTAGACAGAGGCCCTTTACTTAGTTCCCAAATGCAACCACCTCGGATATAGAGAGTTACTGAAACTTGGTAAGATTCCGTTATACGCCGACTTTCACTGTTCACGTCTTAGTTCAGCCCTCACGTAATGAATACACTACAACACTACAGTGATCATCTTACCACAAATGCTAGAGACATAAACTAAGGGTTCAATCTTTACCAGATAAGTACCATAATCCGCTCAATATCCGAAACACAGAGAACTAACCAGTCAATAACACCGCACTAAAGACTTAGTATGCGATTCAGGATTCCTTTCTGCACATTAATCCTTACCGTTTGATGACCGATTACCACACTGAAGACAATGCTATACTTTGCAGTATTATTGCATTATCAGAACTTCTACGGTCCTCACTCAACACTTGGTAGGACATTCCACGAACTAACACTAACCCAATCGCGCTCTTAATACACGATTGCAACAAGGACTTACAGACGATTGACCGCCGACCACAAATCGATGAGTTACTATATGATGAAGGATACTCACAACTATATCGAAGATCCAAAAATAAGAGGCAGAGACAATAGATAGAAACCAGCAGATCATAGATTACTCAGAAAACTCAGAAGTTACACATGAAGTTATAGTATTCGCTTAGACAATCATCCATACGAACAGTCTGATGATTCCACAACTCGTCGTCTCCGACTCTCTCTCTGTCTCTCTAAGCATTGCTTTATATAAGAAATTCTAACTGTTGTGTAACTGCTTTTCGCGCGTGCGAACCCAAGATTTCGTTTTACATCTGCCAATCCAGCGGCCGACTAACAGTGGCACGCACGGTTGACTTCGAACCCGCATGTCATATAAAATTACTGTTCGTCTACTATTCCTTCTAAGTACATATTCCGGGCTAGTCTAAAAGTTCGGGCGATCTTTTTCTTTAGTGTTTCTAACATTTGTTTAAGGGTATCTGGCTCTACTAATTGCGCATCTATTCTAACAGAGCTTAGAGCTATGGCTTCGGTGAGCAAAATCTCGGCCTGTGTTTGCAAAAAGGCCTCCTGTAGGTAGAACTCGTTGGACAGGGCTGCATCTCTTGAAACCTTCATTTCTTCCAGTTGCTTCTGCATATTGATTACTCTGTCCTTTTGATTTTCAAGCTGATTTTCTTTTCGTTCAATCTCTTGGTTTTGGTACTGTATAGTTCTGGAGTATGTGTCACGTTCTCTTTTTAGATCTATTATCAGCTTCTGTGTCTAAGCTTCTTGTGTTAGCTTTCACCGTAAAATGTTGTTTACCTGATCGAATTTTATTTTAAATCTTTGGAGTTCCTCAGTGGTTCTCATCGCCAGCTCGTGCTGCTCTTGTCCTTTTTGTACCACTTTGTCTAGTGTTTGTCTTGTTTCTTCCAGCAAATTTCCTAATGCAACTCTGGCATCCTCCTTATCCTGTAGGTCTAGCTTTAATTGACTAGCTTCTGCCTGTGTTTCGATTAATAACTTGTCTTTTTCGGTGAGCTCTGCCAGTGCTGTATCTCTCTGATTGATAATTGTCTGCTGCTCTGCAAGCTGAGCTTGAAGATGGGTAATTTGCGACTGCAGCTGATGGTTTTTGGCTTTGACTGCGTCTATCTCTTCCTGCAGTGGTGTAATATCTGCTTCCAGGACGTCCACCTTGTGTTGTAACTCATTGCGAATGTTGTCCGTGACTTCTCTTATTTGGACTAGCAGTTGCTGTGATAGATTAATGAGCAGTTGCCCCATTGAAGCTAGCTTAGAGAATACGGGAATGGACGGGAGTAGAAGAGGGGGTCAAGGTTGCGAGGAGGATGCGGTGAGGAGTTGTTGGGAGGTCGGTGGAGAGTAGTTAGGGGATGAGGCTGAAGAAGCTGCGGGCTCGACGGGTGCGTTGGGTGGAATAGGAAGGTTTGGGTTTAGTGGAGGTTCCGGTGGTGGAGTGGGAATGGCAGAGATAGTTTCTGTTACCTTATTTTGTTTGTCGGTTTGTTGTGTTTCAGCATTGTCGGCTTTTGCGGACTCAACTGCCTTAAGAAGCCTTTCAAAAGCTTTTTTAGCATTTTGTTGTTCATCGCCTTGTTGTTCCTACTCAGTTTGTTGTTGAGAAGCTTCTTCGGTAGAGATGGTTTCTGTTTCAGTGTGCTTTTCCTGTTCTTGTTGCTCAGATGATGATGACTGCATGGATGACTCATGTTGCATGGATATGGCGGTGTCGTGGAATGTGTCTTCTTCTTGCTTTTCTTCTTCTTTATCTTCTTCTTTATCTTCTTCGGCTGACTTCTGCGCTTCACTCTCAGACGAGCTGATTCTGATTCGTTTCCGGGGAATAGCTGGTTGAGTTCTTCTTCATCTTCTTCTTCATCTTCTTCTTCATCTTCTTCTTCATCTTCTTCTTCATCGTCTTCTAGCAGTTGTACAGATTCCTCGTGTCGTAGAACAGGACCTCTGGGGGGTGGTTGTGCTGCCAGTATTGCCGGAAAGAGGAAGGACAGAATATGCGGTAATCTGGACCTTGGAGTGGCTCCCTTATTCACCTGTTTGATTATAGCTGCGCACTCTTTATGGATTCGTTGGAAGAAATAAGATGCGAAGTTTATTGGCTCACGGGCAGCTAAATCTATGGCAGAGTAAAAGGGGCGGCATATGCCGTAAGTGCGCTTTTGTAGATTTAGGATTGCTACCAAGAATTGGAGTGCGGTTCTTTCGGGTTTCGGTCGACATAAGATGGCGTATTCATTGGATGAATATCGGGGAAATAATTCTATCATGCGGGCAACTGATATACTTGGGCCATTTTCGCGACCTTGCGGTGTGAGTAGGAATGACTTAGCAAAGGTTTGGAATGTGATTACTGTTCGGGAAGGTAACGATAGGAAAGCCCATCTTCGCTCGTTGGCTGGTGATTGAGCGATGGCAGATATGATCTGTGCAAAGAAGGGGTGGGCTTCCACTGAATGCCAAGGCAATTCAGCGAAGTTTGCAAGCCCACGGGTGCGCAGGAACTCTCCTACGTCAGCAGGGAGTCCATCAAGGAAAGCGGCATAATTAGCAAAAGTTTCCATGGCGCAACACAGATAACAGGCTCAAAATGAAGGCACACAGGGATTTCACAAACATACAAGCACACAAACACAATAGCGATTTTCGGCAAAACAGAAAAGTTTAAATAGATGCGTTGTGGTGGAGGGTAATGAGGGATGATTAATCATCGTGCGGTATTGAAATGATAATTCTTTAACTTCGGTGTGCATGTGTGAGTAGCTGGAAAGTGCAGGGCGGCTTATGACATAATTATTAATCAAGACGCAGATATTTACAGACTTGAATTATTAAGCATGCAAAAATAAAATAAAAGAAAGGAAAAGAAAAGGAAAGAAAAGCGAGCGCCAAACGACGCGGCCCACCGAAAAAAGTTTCAGTGCGGGTTAGAGGCGTGTTGGTATGGCCGCAGCTTTGAACCGTTGATTATTTTTGGAAGAGGGTTTCCGGTCAACGTAGTCAACCGAAAAGTTACTGGGCCCACTTGTTCTGAAATCCGGTAAGGGCCATACCATCGTAATTTGAATTTACCAGCAAACCGATTCGACTTTGCATTATAAAAAAGGACAAGTTGTCCCACCGTAAAAGGACAAGGCATGTTACCGTGAATATATTTATACTCACCAAATACTAATGTGATCTTCTTACTCAAAGAGAGTTGAACCTTTCCCACATGATGGGGTCTAGGAAATCCAAAGCTTTTAACTTTGTTAAATTTTAAAAATTCACACAAAACTTTTAAAGTTGCTCTATAACCTTTCCTACTCACTCCAACACCATCACAAATCTCCTGAATTTGAGATGGTTCTAGCAGCAAACTCGTGTCTCTCATGAGTTTTTGGAAATCAATGCATTTCAAGCATGTATTTTGTTTTAGTTTCAATAGTCTTAAAACATCATTTCGACTCATAATTTCATTACAGAAATGTATGCGCTCGAAATTATTCAGCATATTGAAACCTAACACATTTGTCACATGATCTCTTACAATTTTCATTCTTTTCTTCTTTTGGCTAGATTTTTCAGTTAAATCTAGAAAAGGTATTACTCATTTTGACCACATTCTCAAACCTAAAGGAGTTTCTTTCATTTTTTTGAAAGATTCTAACTAAGAATATAAAGTGGATAATTTGTATTCTAAATCCCTTGTATGTAAATCCCTATGATGTACTGTGTTTTGTAAATATTTTATGTATTGTACATAATTCCTTGAAATCTCCCAGAGCGTTGAACAATAGCCTCGTAAACCATCCTCACCATCTCTTACAAATCTAATCAGATCATGAAGATAATGAAAAGGGGGATACCTTCCATTTTGTGGATCAATTGGATAAACAAATCCACTTGCCCATATGTCGATATGTTTTTTGCCTTCTTTCCACAATCCATCGACTTCAGAAGGTTGAAGAGCCCTTCGGAATACCTTTCTTGTCGTTGCATACTCATGACTAACTACAATGTTGATATGGAACTCATCACAATGATTTCGGCTGGTTGAAAGCTCAGTGAGAGTATTTGGGTTGAGGTTCTCCATGGTTTGCTATGAAGAGTGACACAAAAGTGTCTAAAATGATGTGAAAGAGAGAAACATGCCTGCTAAGGAAAGTAGAGTAAAAAAGTGCAAAACGTCATAAGCACACATTATATAGGTCTGTGAACAAGAGGAAAATTCAAAGTTTGATGAAGGCTCGATCAGCATAAGCTTGGAGACATAAGATATCACACAAACTTTTCATGATTAACACACGAGTTTCTCTCTCTTCAAAATTTGCATAAGATATGTTCAAAATGAACTTACACAGAATTCTTTAAATGATTTGACAACTTTAATCCAGATTAAGCACAACTAATTCAAATCCTTACATGGCCTTTTTTTGGTTGTTTTTGCTCTTATGATGAGAACACAGATTTAACAATAGAAGAAATAAGTGAAATCAATAAGGATAATGAAAATGAGACTATACTGATGTCTTACAAAAATGATTTAACAATAGAAGAAATAAATAAAATCAATAAGGATCATGAAGATAAGACTATATTCACGTCTTACAATTCTAATTTAAGAATAAAAGCAATAAATGAAATCAATAAGGATAATGAAGATAGGATTATATTATGTTATATATATATATATATATATATATATATATATATATATATATATATATATATATATATATATATATATATATATATATATATATATATATATATAGAGTGGAGCCACAAAGAGCCCTCCTCTAGTCACTCGGTAAGCATTTCGATCATAAAATCCAACTCATCATGGAGCATCTTTGAACTCATGCATGATGATCCCTAAGGTATCAAACGAAACTTTTCCTCTCATAAGAAGTTTTATGAGAGTAAGTTTCACTTTTCTCGCTCTACTAGGATCCTTGATATGTGTACACATAAAACAAAATGGGCTAGAAATCAACATACGTATGTGTCTATATGTATGCATGTATATGTTTCTGTGTGTGTATATGTTTGTGTGTATGCATGTGTATGTGTGCATTGTGTATGCATGTGTATATGTATATGCATGTGTGTATGTATGTGTGTATGTTTGTTGGCAGGGATGCATGTGATGTGATGTGCGTGTACGTATATGTATGTCTATGTATCTGTGTGTGTATATGTATGTATATGTATATCTATGTGTATGCATGTGTATGTATGTATGCATTCATATGTGTCTATGTATGTGTGAATGTGTGTGTATATGCATGTATGTATATGTGTGTATGTATATGTAAGTACATATATGTGTGTGTATGTGTATGTAGGTGTATATATAAGTCTATGTATGTGTGTATATGTGTATGTGGGTGTGTATGTGTGTGTATGCATGTATGCATGTATGTATGTATGCATATGCATGTGCATTATGTATGTATATGTATGCATGTGTGTGTATGAGTGTCTCTATGTGTGTGTATGTGTGTCTCTATGTGTGTGTGTATGCATATTTATGTGTAGTGTGTGTACGTGTGTTTTCATATGTGTGTATGTGTGTATGTATATGTGCATGCATGTGTATGTATCAGTATGTCTTTCTATTTTTGTGTATATAAATATGTAAAAATATATTTTTATATATGTGTGTGTATGTAGGTATATATGTGTATGTATATATATGTGTGTGTGCAGGTAAATTTATGTGTACAATTATGTGTCTACTGGTTTGTGCATGTCCAGGTTATACATGTATGTAACTATGTGTGTGTATGTATATGCATATGTTTGTGGGCATGTATGCATGTGACGTGATGTGCATATACATACATGTATGCATATGTATGTGTGTGTATATGTGTATATATGTGTGAATATGTATATGTATATCTGTATGCATGTGCATGTGTGTATGCATGCCTATGTGTATATGCATGTGTATGTGTATGTGTGTATGTGTGTGTATATGTGTGTATGCATATGGGTGTATGCATATGTAAGTATGTATATGTGTGTGTATATGTATGTAGGTATGAATGTGTGTATATGTGTATGCAGGTATGTATGTGTGTGTATGCATGTAAGTATGTATGTATGCATGTACCTGTGGATTATGTATGCATATGTATGCATGTGTGTGTATGTGTGTGTGTGGGTCTATGTGTGTGTATGTGTATGCATATTTATGTGGAGTTTGTGTATATGTGTTTTCATATGTGCACATGTGTGTATTTATCCACATGTGTGTATATGTATGCACATATGTGTATGTGTATGTATGTCTATGCATGTGCATGTGTACACATGTATGTGACTATATGTATATATGTACAACAATATATATATATATATATCAAATATTTGAAAGAGTAGTCGTTTTATGGGAATGCAATATTGTTAGATAAAACAATTTTTCACACTATCCCTGAATAATCGCAATGACACTAGTTCCATGTTAAGTTGATTTCTCCTTCTATAGATGTTATAGATTAGCACTTTTATGCATTTTAGCAAGCCAACCCTATATATGACACTCTCTTAAGAGGAATGTTTCCAATTTTTACATTGCTAGCTGCTGTTAGTGTTTGAAGTCACAAGTTCTATCCATTTTTAGAAGGTTTTTGTGATCTCGTGAAGGTGCAAGTTATTAGTTTTGCAGGCACTTGTTCTTGTTGATGTTCCAAGGAGCTTTTGGGTTTTTTACACTAAAAACAAGCCTACAAGGTCTACATTACATATCCAAAGAGGTAGGGCTGGTCCTATGCTGATTTGCTAGGCCAACATCACCACCTAACAAATCTACTCTCCAAGCCTGTCCAAGCCTCTCCAAGCTTCTCCAACTTTCTTTAAATGGTATCATAGCAACTTCCAGATGGGAGATGTGTTTCCATCAATGATTGAGAAGCTAGATAGACATAATTATGCTGCTTCTCAAATCAAAATGGAGGTGTATTTGCAAGGAAGAAACCTATATGGGATTGTATGAGGTAATGAAGCAATGCCTTTTTCAAGATCCAAAGGAGGACCTACTCAAGAGGAAATAGATAGGCTCACATTTTCGTGTGCAATGGATGTTGAAGCTATATCATACATACTCAACTCTGTCTCTAATTTTCTAGTACCATATTCTAGAGGGTGCAAGACATAACAAGAGACTTGGGATGGTGTATTTTGGAATGAGTTGAACTAGATGAAGAAGATACCTAAACAAACCATCACATAGTTTGTTACAAAGGCCAAGGTGATTGCTGATCAATTGGCATCCATTAGAGAGTGGATTGAAGAAGAGGCCATCATGGGGCAAATTCTCCATGGGATAAGAAGTAACAAGCAATGGAAATCTTTCACCATAGCCTATGATCTCGTCATGGAAGTGCAAACTCCAAACTTCAAGATCTTTCTTGGAAAACTCTTCAATCAAAGGACCAATAATAGCATAAAATGTAAGGTAACTCATATCATGGTATTTGAACTAGTGCTCTATATGTAGATAAGAAGGACAAGAAGCTCAAACAAAAGAAGAAGGAAGAAGATGAAGAGGAGACTTCCCAAGCCAACTTTGCAAGCAAGAGCAAGTGGAAAGGGAAGACGAAAGGACCAAAGCATGAAAAAAACAAAGGCCATAATGTTCAACCTTGTGTAATTTGTGATAAGACCAAGCATATGACTCAAAATTATTGGTTCAATGGGAAGAACCAAAGAGGAAGAGGAAGGGGTGGATATGGTAGCAATAGAGGTAGAGGTGGACACAACTTTAATAATAATGATAGAGGCCATAAGAGAAGAGACTACAACAATTATTTTGAACATCAACAACATGAAGACCCTTTTAGCTTGATGAATCTAAGCCACAAGTAGGGTAAATAAGATGATCATTTATTCTACATAGATTTAGGATATTCAAATTATGTTGCATGTATCATAGCTCTCTTATCTAATTTGGAAAGTCCAAATCATAGACATGAAGTTCAAATTGGGGATGACACAAAGCATAGTGTGGAGAAGATCAACCATTCAACCACAAAGGCTACAACCACAACAATTTATTGGACCTATTACATATAGATGTATGGGGTCCAAGTCAAGAACCTTCATTAGCAGCATCAAGGTATTATGTCTCATTTATAAATGAACATAGTAGATGGAATATTTTTTACTTTATCAAGAATAAGAATGAAGTGTTTGATTGCTTCCAAAATAATCTAGCACATGTGGAGAATCATACAAGTAGATCACTCAAGAAGCCAAGATCTGATTTAGGGGGAGAATACTTCTTCAAAGAGTTTTATGAGTTCTTGAAGGATAAAGGTACCAGAAGGGAAGTGACTACCACGTAATCTCCTGATTGAATGGAATTATAGAGAGAAGAAACAAGACATTGGTCCAAATTACTTATGGGCAGAAGCTATCAAAACTGCAACTTACCTTGTAAATAGGTTACCCTATAAAGCTTTGGATGGTAGAACACCTTATGAAGCATGGTGGGGTAAGAAAACTACTCTTGATCATTGTAAGGTATGTGGATGTTTAACATATGCATATGTTCCTTCACAATTAAGACATAAGCTAGAATCGAAAGCAGAGAAGTATGTGTTTATTGGGTATGATGATAGAAAGATGGGTTACAAATTATGGAGTCCATCTACAAAGCAATTTCTTGTTACAAAAGATGTTACATTTGATGAGCAAAGCACATGGTATACAAGGGCAACAAATGATTATTCAAATATTGAAGAAGTTGAAAGGAAAGGGAAGACTAAATTAAAGGTGTATGAAGAAGATATTGATGATGTTGATTGTAAAAGTAAATTGCAGGGCAATGATGAAGATAGGTCAATATTTGATCTAGAATCAAATGTGGCAGAGACTTCAAGAAGTGTAGAGGTCATAAGATCTTTGAGAGAAAGAAAAGAACCTATCAGGTATAGTTATGCTATATCTTTCTTAACAACAAAAGATTATGCTTATATTGTGAAGATAGAAGAAGATCCAACCACATATGAAGGAGCTAAAGGAAAGCAAAATTGGGAGAAGAGAATGCAAGCAAAGTATGATGCTCTACTTGAGAATGAGACATGGGAATTTGTACGAAGACCAAAGAACCAGAAGGTAATTTGATGTAAGTGGGTGTACAAAACAAAGAGGTTTGCAAATGGTGAGGTGTCTAGTTACAAAGCTTGACTTGTGGGTAAAGGTTATGCCCAAACTTATGGGGTATATTATGATGAAACTTTTAGTTGATTTGCCAAGATGTTTACAATTAGAACTCTAATTGCTATTGCTGCTTGTAAAGGATGGAAGTTGTCACAATTAGATGTGAAGAATGCATTTCTGAATGGATATATTGTAGATGAAGTATACATGGAACAACCAGAAGGTTTCATGGATTCAATTGGATCAGATTATGTATGTAAGCTCAAGAGAGGTTTGTATGGTTTAAAGTAGGCCTCAAGGGCATGGAATTAGAGGCTTGTTAAGTTCTTGAATGAATGTGGATATCAAGCTTCAAAGGCAAATGATAGCTTGCTAGTGAAGGCAAGTGAAGATGGGTATATATACATGTGCATTTATGTTGATGATATTATTGTCACAGGTACAAATGCTCAAGGAATTAAGGAGCTCAAGAAACAAATAGAGAAGGAGTTTAAGATAAGTGATTTGGGAAACTTGTCTTATTTCTTAGGAATGTATATTGTGTATACTCAACATGGAGTATATGTTACACAAGAGAGATACTTGAAGAGTCTTCTAGTCAAGTTCAATATGGAAGATTGCACGCCTTCAACCACACCATTGGAGGTAAACCAGAACTTGAGTAGATATGGAGGTGAAGAATTTAATGAAATGAAGAAATATCAGAGTTTGGTAGGTAGTTTGATCTATGCTACCTTGATAAGACCAAACCTATCATATACAGTGGATGTTTTGTCACAATTTATGGATTGTCCAAAGAGAACTCATTGGATTGGAGCTCAAAGGGTACTCAAATATATCAAGGAAACTTTGAGTGAAGGTTTTTATTATGGTTTTACTTCTAAAACAAGAATCAAAGTGTTTACTGATGCAAATTGGGCAGGTAATTTAGATGATAGAAGGTCTACCCATGGTTATCTCTGTTATATTGGAGATAAGTTAGTTTCTTGGTTCTCAAAGAAGCAACACACAGTTGCTTTGTCATCCATATAAGCTGAGTATAAAGGAATGGTAGAGGCTACAAAAGAAGTGATGTGGTTGAAGACCTTATTGAAAAGTTTTGGCACTGATCAAAGTACTCCAATTATTTTTGGAGACAACATGAGTTCATTATATTTGGCAGCTAATCTTGTTTTTCATGCCAGGACTAAACACATAGAGATTGAATATAATTTCTTGAGAGAAATGGTACTTGATAAAGAGATTGAAGTATTGTATACTTCAACAAAAGAGCAAGTTGCGGATAGGTTGACAAAAAAGCTTAGATGGAACTAAGCTACAGAAGTTCAAAGAGATAGCAGGAATAAAGAACAATGGAAAAATCACAATTAATGATTGAGGGGGAGTTGTTGGAACAAAGCAATCCAAAATTGATGATTATGAAGAACTTGAAGCAAGTCAAGAATCAGAATGAAGCCAAAGAAGTCATTGAAGATGGTGAAGAGATCTCAAAATTGTAGCTTGTATACATATGTGCACTATAGATGAAAATTCTTGTACTATGAGTTTAGATGATCATTAGAATAATAAAGAATAATGTATTAGACACGCGATGAGTCTTGAATCATATGTATATAAGGCAATGATGTAAAGAAATGTGTGAGAGTCATTAGAATCCAAGTTTCAATGAGATAGATGTGTAGAGAGTCATCTTCAAAAGTTAGCATCGAGTCTTTCTATAATTTCTCTTAGCCTGATCATGTGGATCAAGAAATCTTTTGTACAGATCTAATCTAGAAGCTAATCAAGCTATGTTCAAAGTCTCATGATCTATTTCCTTTCAAGTTGTGTGTATGATCAATAGGAACATGTATATGTAAAGTCTGCAGGTAGACTTCTCAGAGTTGTGCACTTTTTCATGTCAATGTTTTGCTTGAATTCAGTGCACAATGTAAAGTTTTTGATTAATGACCATTCAAAATCTAAGTTAGAAGGTAAGGAAGTTATGGCTAAAAGAATTTAGCAAAACGGGACTTGTGTTGTGAGAAATCACCCTTCGAATTTGACTATGTCAAAGTCGCTTGTTCAGGAAGATAGTTTTTGACATACCTTTGAACTTAAAGATCAAATTAAAGTTTTAATGATTCTTTTGAAAGTCTAATGATTGATATGATTGTGCAAAGGTAGCATGCAAATATGTACATCATTAGATTGAAGACATTTGAAGATATGTGCAGGTAATGAACTTAAATCTTGAAGGAGACTTCTTGAAAAAGAAAAGTTTTCACTCAGAGAAGTGATGGTGAATGACTTGATAAATTAAGGTAACATTTGTGTAAATTTTGGTCGATAACTGATATAGAGGTGCTCTTAAATCAGTATAGATGAAGCCTTTGGAGATTTAGAGGTCTCCAATAGGAGACTCCTCCAACTTGATTTGAGAAATACATTCCTAAATGGTTGAATAGGTAAAGAGGTATACATGTCACAACCACAAGGTTTTAAAAACCTTAATCATACATCTAATGTTTGCAAGCTAAAGAATGCACTATATGGATTAAAACAAGCTCCTAGAGTTTGGATTTATGGATTGGATACATACCTTCAAGATCAAGGGTTCAAACCTAGCAACTCACATCATTCTCTATTCATCAAAAGGGATCACAATGAGATTATCTATCTATGTGTATATGTAGATGATATTATTGTGCCAGATGATCATCTAAATGGCATTCAAAAAATCAAGAGACACATGCAAGAGGAGTTCAAAATCAGTAACTAAGGTGAGCTCACATATTTCTTGGGTATGCAAGTGATTTATATATACGAAGGGATGTATCAAACTCAGAGAAGATACATTCAAGACCTACTTTTTGAGTTCAATATGGAGAACACAAAGCTTGTAAGTACACCTTTGGAATCAAACCATAAAGTGTTTTTGAAGGTGAGCAGATTGATGATCCTCAAGAGTATCAAAGCTTAGTTGGGAGCTTGATATATGCTACTCACACAAGACTAAACATATCATATAGTGTGGGAGTGCTTAGTCAATTCATGCACTCACCTAGAAGGCCACACATGGATGCTACAAAGAGAGTACTCACGTGCCTCAAAGGGACACTTAATGAAGGCATCTATTATCCTTACTCTTCAGATTTGGATATCAAAATCTATTCACATGTAGATTGGGTAGGAGCAAAGGATGATCGAAGAAGTACCTCTAGATATTTAGCATTTAGAGGTTCAAAATTGGTTTCATGGAGTTCCAAGAGCAAGGAATAGTTGTTTTATCTTCAACTAAAGCAAAATATGGAGGTCTAACTATTGCAACTTGAGAAGCAATATGGCTCAAGGACTTCTACTCAGATTTGGGACATGTAAGTTCCAAACCTCACTTACTTGAAGATAATGTAAGTTCCGTGCATCGAGCTGCAAATCCAATTTTTCATGCAAGGAAAAAGCATTTAGAATTGTAAGAGAGAAGCTTATGGCAAAGAAAATTGACATTTCATTTGTTCCGATTAGGGATCAAATAGCTGACATGACAACAAAGGCACTTCATGGGACAAAGCTTTGTAGATTCAATTCTATGGGATGTATTCAATCTATGAGAGAATTAAGACTCAAGAATAGTTTAGCTTGAGGGGGAGCTATTCAAGCATCAAGCTTGCATTATGTTTGAGGAGGATATGTTCTACATCAAATCCACCACTTGAATGATGCCACATATATTGCTTATAGAGTTTTATTTGCATTCATTTATTAGACTCACAGTTTGATCATAGGATCCCCTTCTTATGTAATTTCCAAAGTATTTAAATTTGTAAAATGAAAGACTAAAAGGCATAAAATGCACAAGTTAGAATTTGTTGGTATTGATTCTCAATTAATCAATCAAAAAGTAGATATGACCAACTTTCTCTTTTCCTAGATTGTAGGAAAAGATTCCAATCAATCTAAACAACCAAACTTCCTTGATTTTGAATTCAAATACATGAAGAAAAGGCATGGTAAACATTTGTAGGTAAATTAGATTGTTGATTCGAAGCAATACATATCCTAAAATTCACTCAACTTGGAAATGATGGACTTTCTTTTTCTGCATCTTTCTTCCACCTGATGATGTCAACATCTTCAAACTTCTCTTCCATACCTTTTGTTCTCTTCATCTTGAAGTAGCAAGCACTCTTGACTTCTTCAACTGAACTTTTCTCTTCCTCTAATGCTAAGAGTAAGAGATAAAACAAACATGGTATATAAATGGAAGTTGAATATAGAAATATGTTTTATCATCTCCTCATATCTCTGAATCAAAATTCTGCTTCAAATGTCTGAACTGACTAAATTCACCAATCGTTGTCTGAATGATGAATTGCCCTTCTAGAGTTACCTTCTCTAGATACATTTGTACCTTGATATCCAACCAACTTACAATAGAAAATTGGCTGAAAAACTCATCCCATCTCTGCACTTGTCTTCTTAGATGAACTTTCTTGCCATGAAAGAGATCTCTCAAAACTCTCTAGAAAAAAACTCTAGATACCTGTTTTGATGTATCCTTTAACTTTCAAATGATGAAAGCGTATAAAAGCACTCCTTGAAACCTTCAAAATCTCTTCATAACTGCTCTTCTAAGATATGACCTGCAAATGATAATCTGATAGTACAAACTGATACCTGTGATTTGATGTTGATCTAATTCCTTCATCTTCTCTAAACCATTGTTCTTCCTTGAATTTGAAGTAGTCTTCTCTTCATCAAGTCTGGGTCTTCAAATAATACTTTGTAAAGTATTTGCATACTCTTCAAAAATATTCGGCTGCTAACAGATCATCAACTTCATACTGCACATTGATGAATGTAACTGAAGTGTCTAATTCAAATCTCTACTCTTCTAGATTAAGTGTGTATGTCAAATGTCAAATGTTAGAAGATGCTTTCAAATCATATGTTGTAAATCTGGAAGTCTAGGAACGTGGGATTATGAATGAGCCTTAATGCATTGATGCCAAAGATCTAAAGTTCTGTAACCAAAACCTTAGTGCTCTGATACCAAATGTTGGAAATGAGATAGGCCCTTAGGCTCATGTCACAGGTCCATGGTTTCATAGGTCCAATATATACAACATTAATACCAGCAATCTTCCATATTGACAAAACATGAACATACCACAACTTAATCATACAAATGATGAGACAAAGATAGAGAAAGAATAGACATCATGTGTAAGGTGTTACGTAAGCCAGCGCTTACTCATAGTATCATATATACCAATGTTCAATGTACAATGTGGGAGCATATCTCTCAACAACTCTATGTGATGAGAAATGGATGAATGAGTGAATGTACAATGTAACAAACATATTCAGATGTGTGGGTAGTAATCTGAATATACATGAGATGTGTGACCTAATAGGTTATAGAAGAGTGAATATGAGTGACTGAATGAGGAAGGTTCAGTGTGAACGGAAATCCTCAAACTCATGTGAACACACCTTCTTAAACACCTCATAAAATATGCATAAAGCATATAAGTACTGATTCTCTTGTACCTATGCCAAATAGGACTCCTCTTGATATGAAAGCCACGACCTCCATAAACTTCAAGTAGTACCTGTGTGCATAAAGAGAATATGTACCTGAATACTTTAACATAAGATGTGAATCTTATGTTAAACTCCATCTAATGTCTTTGAAGTAGCCAGATATCTTCTTGTAGAAGACAATCTTCAACCTAAACATCTTCTTGTAAAAGATGATCTTCAAATACGCCATGTAGATGGTCCCATCCAATGTCTTTGAAGTAGCCAGACAGCTTCTTGTAGAAGACAATCTTCAACCTAATATCTTCCTGTAGAAGACAATCTTCAAATACATCCTGTAGATGGGCGATCCTCACCATCAAGCTGCTAATGACCAAGTCTTCTTGCCATGAACAAGAGATGACCTCCTCTCCATGAGGTAGAGTGTGAGCACACCCTTCATCTTCTCCAAGAAGAATCACCAAGAAGAACTCCATAGCTGCTCCTCAACATGCTTCAAGTTAGCACCACGGCTGCCCCATGTGCTAGAAGAAACACCACCTCTACTGAGGTCCAAGCTCTAGAAAGCTTGTGTTGATCCTAGGTGAAGGATGAATACAATGAGCATGAGGCTCTTGTTATATAGTGTTTGAGTACTCTGAAAAGCTGATAATAAAGTACTCCCAAAAGCTTTCGTAAGTTTAAACGCTCAACGATCGCTCTTGAAAAAAAAACTCAATCGGAAAATCATTCGAGAATTCTCTGTCCGTTGGTCTTCGCTAGTGCTATTGTTTGAAAAGCATGAGAAAACGTTTATTGTTTTTGCGTTGCCGATCTGGGGGCTTGAACTCTGGTGATTTGGATAAGAGTATCTTCACCAATCCATGGCGCTCGTCACTTTTGCTTGTACAAGGCATGAATTCAACTGCTATACATGCTGTAAACTGTGGTCAATTGAACCAATTAGGACATTGTTTTCCAACAATCCCCCCTGCAATGTCATATTGGTACAACCTGGACTGAATCTGCAAACTTCATAAGCTGCAAACTATTACAAGCTTCAAGATTGTACTTCGAACACTTCAAAACTTGTTCTTCAAAAGTCTTCTTCAAAACTGAATTTGACTTTCCTTCAAAAAACTTGAACTTGCTGAATATGAACCATAATACTTGAGAAAATATGCAAACTAGATATCCAATAGTGTAGACATCAAACAACCATTGCTTGACAACTGTAGCATGAACTGTCTCTGAACCTGCTATCTCTTGTCTTCAAAAACCTGAAAACATACACTAGGATCCATATATTTGCATTTACCTTCCAAAAGGATTTCTCAACGTACTTCTGCTGTGTCATGTAAATACACTAAAAATCAAGAACTGAATCCTGGAACCTATGACTGTCAACTCACAACTTAGTGTATTATGAACACTGCTGGTTCATCTCTGACTGTACTCAACTCAATATGACTCAAAAAATCTATGATATCATCATGTCTTCATCCTTTAAATCCTTCATACCTCTTTCCTTCAGAACTTGGTATAAACATATATGTGTGCATGTCTGAAATATACCTTTCTGAAATATCAAGCTTCTCTTCAAATAGAATTCTGGAACCTTCTCCTGAACAGGAACATCCTAAGAGGAACTTTCTCCAAATATTCTTCTTCTTCCTTCTTCTTTCAAAGCTGGAACATAAAGAGAACCTGACAAAGGAAATATAGGAATACCTGAAATAGGAATAGCTGAAAGTATGAATCTGCATTCTTTTACATATGGCTTGAAAATAAGTCTTCATGTTTCATCACCCCCTCGATGATTTAACACTAGTATCCAGTATTCTTCAAAGTATATCAGACTTTATGAAATGTGGAACGTCTTCCTTCTTTCAATAAATCTGATCTTCAGTAATCCATACTTGTATCTGAAACAAAAGTTTAGGATCCATAATCTTCTGTAACATAACAAGTATCTTCTTTTTCTCTGCAACACAAATCTGATAGAATCTGAATCTTTGACTTACTTCTTCCAATGCTTAGAACTTTATCAAACAAAGGATAGACAATTGAATCATAAATACTCAAGATCATACAAGATCTATCCAAGATCAATGATCTCTCCTCTGTAGAATCTGCTCTTATCAAACCTTCATGTCTGAATGTTTGATTTGCTACCTGAATGTCTCTAAGTGTCCATGCTTCTCAAAAAGTTGTAAAACTTTTCTTCAAACAAATCCTTTAAGGAATCTGAAATTCCTACTTGAAACATAAGTGGACAAACTTCTCACCTTGAGAACTCCAAAAGCTGCAAGTTGATACTTCATAACTTTCATATTTTACCCGCGTGAAATGTGATAGTACCTGCTTGGTTTTCTTTTGGCTAACTCCACTTTTCAATCAAGTGATAGGATATGATGGAACACCTTTTTGAATACAAACATGTATCCAAAAGTCTAGACAATCATAAAAAGTAGATTCTTCAACTAATTGGTACATCAACAAGTCTGAATTTTCTAAAGTTTCTGAAAGTACTGAATATGAGGTAACCTTTTAAACATAAAACCTCAACCCAAGTCTTCAACATCTGCTACAGAAAACTCTTTTACCTTAAGAGAGCTAGTTAAAGAAGAAATATACTTCTCTGCAACTTGTCATATACCAAGTAGCTCTGTATTGACACTCCAAGAATTCTTTGAGGGAACATATAAGCTGCCTGCTTAAAAAGCTTCAACATAAAACATAACTCATACATATATGAGTTTAAAACATATATCTGCTGCTTTTCTTTCTCTCAATGCAATTCTTTGTCAAATCTACTAAATCATGACCAAGTGTAATGCAAAACAAGAAACTGCTTCTTCTTTAAACAAGATGTTCTCGTAGACTTGTCTTTGGATGTAGAGGATAAAATAGGAAAAGTATATGGAAAATATATGAGAAAAGGAAGCCTTACTTTTCTTTTGGAAATGATGGACTTTCTTTTTCTGCATCTTTCTTCCACCTGATGATGTCAACATCTTCAAACTTCTCTTCCATACCTTTTGTTCTCTTCATCTTGAAGTAGCAAGCACTCTTGACTTCTTCAACTGAACTTTTCTCTTCCTCTAATGCTAAGAGTAAGAGATAAAACAAACATGGTATATAAATGGAAGTTGAATATAGAAATATGTTTTATCATCTCCTCATATCTCTGAATCAAAATTCTGCTTCAAATGTCTGAAATGACTAAATTCACCAATCGTTGTCTGAATGATGAATTGCCCTTCTAGAGTTACCTTCTCTAGATACATTTGTACCTTGATATCCAACCAACTTACAATAGAAAATTGGCTGAAAAACTCATCCCATCTCTGCACTTGTCTTCTTAGATGAACTTTCTTGCCATGAAAGAGATCTCTCAAAACTCTCTAGAAAAAAACTCTAGATACCTGTTTTGATGTATCCTTTAACTTTCAAATGATGAAAGCGTATAAAAGCACTCCTTGAAACCTTCAAAATCTCTTCATAACTGCTCTTCTAAGATATGACCTGCAAATGATAATCTGATAGTACAACTGATACCTGTGATTTGATGTTGATCTGATTCCTTCATCTTCTCTAAACCATTGTTCTTCCTTGAATTTGAAGTAGTCTTCTCTTCATCAAGTCTGGGTCTTCAAATAATACTTTTGTAAAGTATTTGCATACTCTTCAAAAATATTCGGCTGCTAACAGATCATCAACTTCATACTCCACATTGATGAATGTAAATGAAGTGTCTAATTCAAATCTCTACTCTTCTAGATTAAGTGTGTATGTCAAATGTTAGAAGATGCTTTCAAATCATATGTTGTAAATATGGAAGTCTAGGAACCTGGGATTATGAATGAGCCTTAATGCATTGATGCCAAAGATCTAAAGTTCTGTAACCAAAACCTTAGTGCTCTGATACCAAATGTTGGAAATGAGGTAGGCCCTTAGGCCCATGTCACAGGTCCATGGTTTCATAGGTCCAGTATATACAACATTAATACCAACAATCTTCCATATTGACAAAGATAGAGAAAGAATAGACATCATGTGTAAGGTGTTACGTAAGCCAGCGCTTACTCATAGTATCATATATACCAATGTTCAATGTACAATGTGGGAGCATATCTCTCAACCACTCTATGTGATGAGAAATGGATGAATGAGTGAATGTACAATGTAACAAACTTATTCAGATGTGTGGGCAGTAATCTGAATATACATGAGATGTGTGACCTAATAGGTTATAGAAGAGTGAATATGAGTGACTGAATGAGGAAGGATCAGTGTGAACATAAATCCTCAAACTCATGTGAACACACCTTCTTAAACACCTCATAAAATATGCATAAAGCATATAAGTACTGATTCTCTTGTACCTATGCCAAATAGGACTCCTCCTGATATGAACGCCACGACCTCCATAAACTTCAAGTAGTACCTGTGTGCATAAAGAGAATATGTACCTGAATACTTTAACATAAGATGTGAATCTTATGTTAAACTCCATCTAATGTCTTTGAAGTTGCCAGATATCTTCTTGTAGAAGACAATCTTCAACCTAACATCTTCTTGTAGAAGATGATCTTCAAATACGCCATGTAGATGGTCCCATCCAATGTCTTTGAAGTAGCCAGACAGCTTCTTGTAGAAGACAATCTTCAACCTAATATCTTCCTCTAGAAGACAATCTTCAAATACATCCTGTAGATGGGCGATCCTCACCATCAAGCTGCTAATGACCAAGTCTTCTTGCCATGAACAAGAGATGACCTCCTCTCCATGAGGTAGAGTGTGAGCACACCCTTCATCTTCTCCAAGAAGAATCACCAAGAAGAACTCCATAGCTGCTCCTCAACATGCTTCAAGTTAGCACCATGGCTGCCCCATGTGTTAGAAGAAACACCACCTCTACTGAGGTCCAAGCTCTAGAAAGCTTGTGTTGATCCTAGGTGAAGGATGAATACAATGAGCATGAGGCTCTTGTTATATAGTGTTTGAGTACTCTGAAAAGCGGATAATAAAGTACTCCCAAAAGCTTTCGTAAGTTTAAACGCTCAACGATCGCTCTTGAAAAAAAAAAACTCAATCGGAAAATCATTTGAGAATTCTTCGTCCGTTGGTCTTCGCTTGTGCTATTGTTTGAAAAGCATGAGAAAACGTTTATTGTTTTTGCGTTGCCGATCTGGGGGCTTGAACTCAGGTGATTTGGATAAGAGTATCTTCACCTATCCATGGCGCCCGTCGCTTTTGCTTGTACAAGGCATGAATTCAACTGCTATACATGCTGTAAACTGTGGTCAATTGAACCAATTAGGACATTGTTTTCCAACAATCCCCCCTACAATGTCATATTGGTACAACCTGGACTGAATCTGCAAACTTCATAAGCTGCAAACTATTACAAGCTTCAAGATTGTACTTCGAACACTTCAGAACTTGGTCTTCAAAAGTCTTCTTCAAAACTGAATTTGACTTTCCTTCAAAAAACTTGAACTTGCTGAATATGAACCATAATACTTGAGAAAATATGCAAACTAGATATCCAATAGTGTACACATCAAACAACCATTGCTTGACAACTGTAGCATGAACTGTCTCTGAACCTGCTATCTCTCATCTTCAAAAACCTGAAAACATACACTAGGATCCATATATTTGCATTTACCTTCCAAAAGGATTTCTCAACGTACTTCTGCTGTGTCATGTAAATACACTAAAAATCAAGAACTGAATCCTGGAACCTGTGACTGTCAACTCACAACTTAGTGTATTATGAACACTGTTGGTTCATCTCTGACTGTACTCAACTCAATATGAGTCAAAAAATCTATGATATCATCATGTCTTCATCCTTTAAATCCTTCATACCTCTTTCCTTCAGAACTTGGTATAAACATATATGTGCGCATGTCTGAAATATACCTTTCTGAAATATCAAGCTTCTCTTCAAATAGAATTCTGGAACCTTCTCCTGAACAGGAACATCCTAAGAGGAACTTTCTCCAAATATTCTTCTTCTTCCTTCTTCTTTCAAAGCTGGAACATAAAGAGAACCTGACAAAGGAAATATAGGAATACCTGAAATAGGAATACCTGAAAGTATGAATCTGCATTCTTTTACATATGGCTTGAAAATAAGTCTTCATGTTTCATCACCCCCTGGATGATTTAACACTAGTATCCAGTATTCTTCAAAGTATATCAGACTTTATGAAATGTGGAACGTCTTCCTTCTTTCAATAAATCTGATCTTCAGTAATCCATACTTGTATCTGAAACAAAAGTTTAGGATCCATAATCTTCTATCACATAACAAGTATCTTCTTTTTCTCTGCAACACAAATCTGATAGAATCTGAATCTTTGACTTACTTCTTCCAATGCTAAGAACTTTATCAAACAAAGGATAGACAATTGAATCATAAATACTCAAGATCATACAAGATCTATCCAAGATTAATGATCTCTCCTGTGTAGAATCTGCTCTTATCAAACCTTCATGTCTGAATGTTTGATTTGCTACCTGAATGTCTCTAAGTGTCCATGCTTCTCAAAAAGTTGTAAAACTTTTCTTCAAAAAAATCCTTTAAGGAATCTGAAATTCCTACTTGAAACATAAGTGGACAAACTTCTCACCTTGAGAACTCCAAAAGCTGCAAGTTGATACTTCATAACTATCATATTTTACCCGGGTGAAATGTGATAGTACCTGCTTGGTTTTCTTTTGGCTAACTCCACTTTTCAATCAAGTGATAGGATATGATGGAACACCTTTTTGAATACAAACATGTATCCAAAAGTCTAGACAATCATAAAAAGTAGATTCTTCAACTAACTGGTACATCAAGTCTGAATTTTCTGAAGTTTCTGAAAGTACTGAATATGAGGTAACCTTTTCCAAACATAAAACCTCAACCCAAGTCTTCAACATCTGCTACAGAAAACTCTTTTACCTTAAGAGAGTTAGTTAAAGAAGAAATATACTTCTCTGCAACTTTTCATATACCAAGTAGCTCTGTATTGATACTCCAAGAATTCTTTGAGGGAACATATAAGCTGCCTGCTTAAAAAGCTTCAACATAAAACATAACTCATACATATATGAGTTTAAAACATATATCTTCTGCTTTTCTTTCTCTCAATGCAATTCTTTGTCAAATCTACTAAATCATGACCAAGTGTAATGCAAAACAAGAAACTGCTTCTTCTTTAAACAAGATGTTCTCGTAGACTTGTCTTTGGATGTAGAGGATAAAATAGGAAAAGTATATGGAAAATATATGAGAAAAGGAAGCCTTACTTTTCTTTTGGAAATGATGGACTTTCTTTTTCTACATCTTTCTTCAACCTGATGATGTCAACATCTTCAAACTTCTCTTCCATACCTTTTGTTCTCTTCATCTTGAAGTAGCAAGCACTCTTGACTTCTTCAACTGAACTTTTCTCTTCCTCTAATGCTAAGAGTAAGAGATAAAACAAACATGGTATATAAATGGAAGTTGAATATAGAAATATGTTTTATCATCTCCTCATATCTCTGAATCAAAATTCTGCTTCAAATGTCTGAAATGACTAAATTCACCAATCGTTGTCTGAATGATGAATTGCCCTTCTAGAGTTACCTTCTCTAGATACATTTGTACCTTGATATCCAACCAACTTACAATAGAAAATTGGCTGAAAAACTCATCCCATCTCTGCACTTGTCTTCTTAGATGAACTTTCTTGCCATGAAAGAGATCTCTCAAAACTCTCTAGAAAAAAACTCTAGATACCTGTTTTGATGTATCCTTTAACTTTCAAATGATGAAAGCGTATAAAAGCACTCCTTGAAACCTTCAAAATATCTTCATAACTGCTCTTCTAAGATATGACCTGCAAATGATAATCTGATAGTACAAACTGATACCTGTGATTTGATGTTGATCTGATTCCTTCATCTTCTCTAAACCATTGTTCTTCCTTGAATTTGAAGTAGTCTTCTCTTCATCAAGTCTGGGTCTTCAAATAATACTTTTGTAAAGTATTTGCATACTCTTCAAAAATATTCGGCTGCTAACAGATCATCAACTTCATACTCCACATTGATGAATGTAACTGAAGTGTCTAATTCAAATCTCTACTCTTCTAGATTAAGTGTGTATGTCAAATGTCAAATGTTAGAAGATGCTTTCAAATCATATGTTGTAAATCTGGAAGTCTAGGAACCTGGGATTATGAATGAGCCTTAATGCATTGATGCCAAAGATCTAAAGTTCTGTAACCAAAACCTTAGTGCTCTAATACCAAATGTTGGAAATGAGGTAGGCCCTTAGGCTCATGTCACAGGTCCATGGTTTCATAGGTCCAATATATACAACATTAATACCAGCAATCTTCCATATTGACAAAACATGAACATACCACAACTTAATCATACAAATGATGAGACAAAGATAGAGAAAGAATAGACATCATGTGTAAGGTGTTACGTAAGCCAGCGCTTACTCATAGTATCATATATACTAATGTTCAATGTACAATGTGGGAGCATATCTCTCAACCACTCTATGTGATGAGAAATGGATGAATGAGTGAATGTACAATGTAACAAACATATTCAGATGTGTGGGCAGTAATCTGAATATACATGAGATGTGTGACCTAATAGGTTATAGAAGAGTGAATATGAGTGACTGAATGAGGAAGGATCAGTGTGAACGGAAATCCTCAAACTCATGTGAACACACCTTCTTAAACACCTCATAAAATATGCATAAAGCATATAAGTACTGATTCTCTTGTACCTATGCCAAATAGGACTCCTCCTGATATGAACGCCACGACCTCCATAAACTTCAAGTAGTACCTGTGTGCATAAAGAGAATATGTACCTGAATACTTTAACATAAGATGTGAATCTTATGTTAAACTCCATCTAATGTCTTTGAAGTAGCCAGATATCTTCTTGTAGAAGACAATCTTCAACCTAACATCTTCTTGTAGAAGATGATCTTCAAATACGCCATGTAGATGGTCCCATCCAATGTCTTTGAAGTAGCCAGACAGCTTCTTGTAGAAGACAATCTTCAACCTAATATCTTCCTCTAGAAGACAATCTTCAAATACATCCTGTAGATGGGCGATCCTCACCATCAAGCTGCTAATGACCAAGTCTTCTTGCCATGAACAAGAGATGACCTCCTCTCCATGAGGTAGAGTGTGAGCACACCCTTCATCTTCTCCAAGAAGAATCACCAAGAAGAACTCCATAGCTGCTCCTCAACATGCTTCAAGTTAGCACCATGGCTGCCCCATGTGCTAGAAGAAACACCACCTCTACTGAGGTCCAAGCTCTAGAAAGCTTGTGTTGATCCTAGGTGAAGGATGAATACAATGAGCATGAGGCTCTTGTTATATAGTGTTTGAGTACTCTGAAAAGCTGATAATAAAGTACTCCCAAAAGCTTTCGTAAGTTTAAACGCTCAACGATCGCTCTTGAAAAAAAAAACTCAATCGGAAAATCATTCGAGAATTCTGCGTCCGTTGGTCTTCGCTTGTGCTATTGTTTGAAAAGCATGAGAAAACGTTTATTGTTTTTGCGCTGCCGATCTGGGGGCTTGAACTCAGGTGATTTGGATAAGAGTATCTTCGCCTATCCATGGCGCCCGTCGCTTTTGCTTGTACAAGGCATGAATTCAACTGCTATACATGCTGTAAAGTGTGGTCAATTGAACCAATTAGGACATTGTTTTCCAACAAAATACATACACTTCTTCATGTAAGTCAGCATTCAAAAATGTAGCTTTGATGTCCAACTGATGTACATTCCAACAATGATGATTTTCAAGTGCACATATGCTAGAATGGATGGTCATTTGGTATATTGTTCCAAAGGTCTCATCAAAATCAACACCTCTCTCTTGAGCACAACCTTTTGCAAAAAGAGCCCTATACTTGTCAATTGCTCCATCAAGCTTACATTTCAGCATGTATAGTCATTTAGTACCAATGGCCTTTTTTCCTAGAGGAAAATTACATAAAAACCAAGTATCATTCTTCATAATATATCCATTGTTTTGAATTTTGTGCTTCATCAAAAGAAACAAGCTCATTCTCATCACAAAGACTACACACAACCATTGCATAACAATCCGATGAAAAAAGAAGCACTATTAGGTCCTAAACAAGTATGATATGGTAGTGATACATCTAATTTGCTATCTCTTAAAGTCTGTACCAACCATTTCATCATATTTTTTTCCTTCTCTATATGAGCCCTTGCATTAAAAAATACATCATTCAAATTTTCATAAAAAATAAAATGAGTTGCATCATCATGTGAAACATGTAAAGGTTGCGAAATTGCCTTATTTGGACTAGCCCTTGAATGTCCACCTCTAAAACGAGGTAGCAAAATCTCATACACATATTTGGAGCTAACTGATGTCTCCATAGTCCATGACAAGAATGGGCAAATTGCATCTTCGAGATGAATACCATCATGGCCAACCAAAATGCTTTTAGTCTATGGATTATATAGATGATAACTTTTGTCCAATTTCTTGCACTATTGTTCACACACAAATGCATATGCAAGACAACCAAACACATGTAAATCAGAAAAAGATGGCTTGCAATCATGCCAAACCTCATATGGAGTGATCGATTGCAGTGTTTTGGTGGGACACTTGTTAAGTACATATGTTGCACACATAACAACCGCAAGCTAGAAACTATGCGGTAAAGCCTGGCTTTTGACAATACACCTTGCTACCTCCATTAGAGACATGTTATTTCTTTTAGCAAATCAATTTTGTTAAGGTGTACAAGACACTCTACACTGATCTTTTATCCCACACTCAGCCATAAATGCATTAAAATCAAAAGACATGTATTCCCCCCATCGATCAAAATAGAGGCTGCCAATTTTACATGTTGATAGATTTTTAGCCATAACCAAAAACTATTTGAAGCACATAAGCACTCCATACTTTTGTTGGATTGGATACACCCATGAACACCTAGAGAAATCCTCAATAAATTCACGAGGTAAAGGTAATTCCTTAAAGGTTTCTTAATAGGACCACAAACAACACTATGAACAAGCTACAATTTCTAAGTAGCTTGAAGTGAACCATCTTTTGAGAAGGATGAGAGCTAAATGTTTTCCAAAATACATCCTTACCACAAGCAAATTTAAATGAACAAATCATGCATGTCAAACCTTTGTATTTGAAATAGCCTAAGAATCTTGAACTACACATATTCAATCATTTACATATTTCTCATAGTCTATGAGCTTATACAACCCATGACATAAAATGCGAGAAGCAATAATGACATCACCATTTCAAAGATCATGAAGTGTACATATATCATCAACAAATGCCAGAAACAATAATAAGTGAACATTATTCATTCTCTACTAGATTAGGAGACTTTGCTTTCGGTGTAGCGACCTCTACAACAACAATTCCAACCTGTTTCTGCTCTACCTCTTTTGCAACCAGTTTTGGAAAAATCATTATGACATGATCATTTCCTTTACAGTGTTTGAAAAAATATTTCTACTTTTCTTTTTCCCTTCTCATCTTTGTCTTCCTTGTTTGACTGTGCAGCATTAGTAGAGTTCTTCTTACTAGTACATGAGATCCAATTACCTTTGCCATTCTGTCTAGCTAAGAAATCTTGATCTGCAACACACATAATAGAACTATTCTACCTTACCTGGTATTCTTCCAAGAAAACACAGGATAGCTCCTCAAATGTTGAGTCATTTGTATTTTTTTTCATGATCAATCAAAGAGTAGAAGCAAAAAACTGATATTAATATTGAAGGACATTAGGAATAGTCCATATAAATGAATTATTTAGCAAGACTTCATCATCAAAAATTAAATTCTTCTTCACATCTTTGATCTTCATCAAAAAATTATAGATAGAATCTCCTTCATTAATGTCCAATTGTTTTTGAAGGTAAGAAACATGAGCCTCATTTCTTGCCTATTATAAAGCTCTAAGTATATTCCGAGCATCATTAGCTATTTTGCAAGAGTCAATGTGAGGAATAATGACATGTTTGATAAACAAATCTATCAATGCATGTCCTAGAGTATATCTACCATCCCATCAAAGTTTCTCTAGAGTAGGTGTAGAAGAAACCATAGCACAAAGAGGAATGTGAAGATCATCATCTTCAACACCATCTGCATGACCTTCAATAGCTATATTCATGGGTTTCATAGGAAATTTTTCAATACCCTACACAATATTTCACACCCCTTTTGCTACCAATACATGATGCATCATATACGCCCATAGAGGTAATTAGTACCATCGAACTTGTCCTCAGTATCTAACATACAAAATACATCATTGCTTTCAGCCATGACCACTAATTAAATACCCTCATGCAGAAAAATTATTGTATCTTAGAAAATTGAACAAAACTATCCCATTGAGAATTGCTAAACATGTAGTTCACTTTGAGGGTTTCTATCGGTGAACAAAAACCTATATATATGTTTGACACAAAAGGAATAAATTACCTGAATAGGCACTACGATAGAGTGTGTTTGAAGACTTTAACTCAAGGGGTGTCAAGGATACCCTAGATGAAGCTACGACCTATTGTAATAGATATTATTTGAGTTTGAGGTGTGTGGAAGCACGTAAACAACACAAGGAAGAAGAAGAACAAGCTTGGAGCACAACACATAGTAATGAATGTACTACCATGTGAATGTACACGAATAAGTAACCCATTAGGGTTATAAGTTTATATACAAGCTGAGGAAAAAACCTCCTAAAGAGGAGAAAAGTGCCGCGATGGTCCTTAGTTTGTTCATAGACATCACTATTGAAATATTTCAATGAAAGTAAGTACTCATACAAGGTAAATGTAGTAAGAATAATTCACGAAAAGAATAGAGACCAAGTCATCACCACATGATCAATAAGACGGAAGGAGGGAGAGACAAATATTTTTGTAAGAAATGAGAGGAAGGGAGAATAAGAATAACGTAAATGTAGTATATATCCCTACTACATCCAGAGCTTATGAGTTTCTATCACATCAATACTTACACCATATTAAGTAATGCTATTAAAATGTAGAACACCATCTGTATGCAAAAACTAAATAATATTTCCGAAATGCTTTCACGAGCATAAGAAAAATCACGAAACGTTAACATGGATTCATTAATCTATTAGAAATCATAGCATAAAAACTAGTATATTCAATCACTAAAGTATCGGGATAATATTATTGGAGCAGAGGATACAAAGATGAGAAATCCAAGATAAGCGTATGGAACTTTCAAACGAGAAACCCGAAATAGGCATCTAGACATAGGATCCTTTTCTTTTCCGTATAGATCTTTATTTAGAGTATAAGTCCTCTTGACGCTCGTATTTAAGACATGAAACTGTGAAGTTGAAGGTATATTTTTAGCGTTAATAGAATGGTGGTTAGTGTAGCACATGTGGTGTATTCTTTGCTCTTTCTCAAAACCCTCTCTTATTTCTTCAGTTGTTTAGGAGAAGGTTAGTGTATCACGTGCGGTATATTTCCTGATTTTTCTGAAAACCAACTCATAAAGACCTTATATCCTTAAAACTTTCATGTGGTGATTATTGCATGATAGCCCAAATATCTTAGAATAACCATCTTTTTCAAGATTATTCAAGCATCCCTATTGCCGTTCTGTTCAAGGCTACTCAAGTGTCCCTATTCAACTAGGTTGGTTTAGGATTCTGTTCAAGATTATCCAATTGTCGCTATTGCCGTTCTGAAGCTGATTAAATCAATTGGGCCTCAAAAATTGCAAAAATTGCATATTAAGGCATGCTTGGAAAAGGATGATTACGAAAATGGATATGTGCACTAGAGAAATGAGATCATAATAGGCTGATGGTGATTGAAGCTATTTATATCATTGTTCCGTATGAAATGCACCATCAATACACTTGAATTATTCTTTTATATTTGGTGAGACTTGCATTCAAAGTTTTCTCTCTTTCCAATCTACATTCACTATTTCATGTGATAAATAAGAATGATGACTTTTGTATGCTGGATGCTTAGCACGAGTTTTTTTATTCTAACTACCCAGCATTGATTATCAGATGACATGCAGTTGTTGAAATTATGCACCGGTCTGAAACATGTTCTACTTTAGACTAAAATAATATAAATGTAAGTTGACTAACACTGATTAGGAGTCTTTAGAATTTTTGCTTTATTGCAACTCTTTTCAGTTTAAATTTTGTCAGGTACTATCAATAACCTCAGTCATCATAGGAAAATTTTTATGAGTTCCTAGAGACATACATACATATTCCCCATTTGATTCATGCGTGCACTATACCTAAATTTCACTCAGTTGACATACCTAATGATCCTCTGATAAGGCATGCGTTTCCTACGTCCAAAACAGGATTAGAGTGATGTGTTGTGATGGAAGACTCTGTAATAGAGATTCAGACTTAAAAGAGTGGTTGATTCTTGTAGAAGATTGTAGATTTCCAAAAACCGTGTATTCATAAATTGCCCGTAGAACGACTTCCCGAATACTATTTGCATTTATAACATACTCTTTGTTGATGAAGATAAGAACTCTTGAGTAGATTTTCGTGTTAAAGTTAGATTGATATCATATACCTAGACCCATAAATACCCATAAGGACCCTTCAAGACCCATAAAGACCTATACCTAGACGTATTGTAAAAAATACATATTTAAAAAAATAACCTTTTTTTATAACATAATTAAATAGAAATGATTGAATATGGGTAAAAAATTGATATTCTATAGACTTATATATGAGAAGAAATAAAGATCTCCATAGACTTTTTTTTCCTCATATTGAAATAATTTTTCTAATGTTAATTAGTCATATAATAATCTAAGAAAATTCTTGGAAATTAGAAATGTCATTTTCACAATAAGAACTTTAGTTAGAATACAAGGTCCTCATTATATAGTTATACACTATAGGAGCTTGTACATGATATTGATGCACTAAAACTCTAAAATGGCTGTTTTTTATTACAAAAACCATCATATGGTATCATACAAATATTCTACATGTCTTTGAATCAAAAATTTTTGTACTTATTTCACATACCACTAAAAATCTCAATATTATATTGAATAGCCGCATTCCACTCTAGAAAGAACAAAAATTCATTGTAAAACATTATCTTTCTCAATTATATAAGGTATATTAGATCAATCAAACTAATTCTATAAACACTATACACTACTTTTATATAGAAAAAGCTAGTGTATTAACTTAATGATGTAGCATATGCAATACTTGCTCATGAAATGACCTTTTTGTAGCATTAAAGAATAGCAGTATTCTTTAACTTGACGAAACCACATAGAAATTTGACTCCTAAGGTTTTCAAAAACCTATTTCTAACTTTAAGATTCTCAAAGACTATTTTAATAATAAAGGATGAGTCATATTCATACCATCACCTGTCAAAATAGTTCATTGATGATAATGTTGTCATGACACATATGAGATTGATTTTATGCCATAAACGTAGTCAAAATAATAAAAAAACTCCGATTACGGATAGAAAAATGTTGAAATACATAAATTAAGAGATCTTAATGCATTTTCAAAAATGAAAATTGTGATATGATGATTTTAATAAAAAATCAACACTAACGAACATCACTGTTATTTATGTGCTAATACTGAAGTTAGCATCATAAAATTAGTAGATCAATCTTAATTTTTCTATCCTTTCATGGAAACTATATTTTTCTATAATATTCAATGTTTATGCTAACATGTTCCATAGTTACATTTATAGATGCTTCCTTCTAGTAACCTTGAAAATTCATTAAATAATGTCTCTTTTTCAAGACATTAAAGTGTCCAAGTACAACATTAGTGTTAAAGACCTTTATATTCTCATTTCTTCACTATAACTCGCATGAAGACTCATCCCTTTATGAGAATTTTAGTGTAGCATGTGTAGTATATTCCCTAATTTTTGTGAAAAAACAATTCATACAGACCTTACATTATTAAAACCTTCATGTGGCGATTATTGCTTGATACCCCGAATATCTTAGAATAGCCATCTTTTTCACAAGTTTTGTCTTGCTTCAGTCATGAGGATTTCACCGTGATATGTGGTCTCCCTTGGTTTAGGATTCTATTCAGGATTATGCAAGTGTCCCTATTGCACTTCTGAAGTTGATTAAATCAACTAGATCTCAAAAATTGCAAGATTGCATATCAAGCATGCTTGGAAAAGCATGATTAAGAAGATGGATATGTGCACTAAACAAATGAAAGCATAATAGGCTGATGGGGGAAGGTATTTATATAGTTTACCGACCTTGATGAGCACCATAGTAGCTCATTGTTTCGTAAATCATAACTACCATGTGTATTAAATGTGCATTCTTCATTTTACTCGAAGCTTAGAGATACACATGTAATTTTTTAAGGGAGGAGTTCCAGCTTGCAACATACATCTCGTTGTATTACATTCAATCGAATGTACTATTTTTTAATGAAATTTATATTATCCAAATGAGCCCATAAATTCTCCAAAGTAGGTTAAAACGCCTAAAACCTAATAGGAATGAATGACATTTAGAAGCTTGCTAAAGATAGAACTTGGTAAAGAATGCAAAAAGAAATATTCCCTTTTAAATGTAAAGTTTATGATATTGTGGGCATTGGAATATGAACAATGACAGGGTTTCATTAATATATTAGAAATCATAACATAGAAAATGTAGAAAACATGCTCCTTTTCACTCTTTTTTTGGGGTCGCTAGAAGCTGTCGTGTCGCCGTGTCGCTGTTGGTTTAGTGCTCCATCATCCATACCAAACTTGAAGATGGACATGCTCAGTTCTATGTAGAAAACAAGTATGCTCAGTTCTATGTACCTTCAAGGAATCAACATCAGTACGCGAAGTACACACTGAACTTCCGTTGCGAAAGATGATCGCTTTCAGCAGTTGCGACTTTGGTGGATCTATGGAATTCATCGCGGAGTGATCGAGAAATCTTTGGCTTATTGTTTGCATAGCCAAATCTGCCGTGTAGGTTTTGTTTTCGATGCTTACCTTCCTGCACAATGACTCTTAACAACTCTGCATTTGAAGGTTCCATCGCCAGTTCTCTGAATCTCTCTGTTCTTCCGTTGGACGCGGAAGGCTAATGCGTCAGACTGATTCGTCAATTTTTTTTTTTAAATAAAAGGAAGTTCAGCCTTAGCCTAATCTCTCGGACTTTAATTAAAATAAAGAAAAAAACGGTTACAAGTGAATGGGACTAGTGCTCATGGGACCTCCCAAATCCCACAATGCAAGGGAGGAGTATGGCATGCTAGAGGGCATTACAAATGAGGCGGATAAATTTATCATCACCCTCATGTAGCATCCATTTGGGTTTCAACTTGTTGTTTTCGAAAAGATAAATACAGTGATGTCTAAACAGTGGAGATGTCTTATCTCCGGAGATTCTTTTACCTAGGAGAAACAACCTCTCGATTGACCATTCCTTAGGAGTTTGGCCAAAATTGAGAGCACATCGCTCCCTCCAAATCTTCCAGAGGGTTTCACCTCTGATGGCATTCCACAGCCTCGATGAGCAACCGACCGCCTCACCCAACATCACCTGTTGCCAGTTGATTTGGTTCGTGAGTGTCAATACTCTGGTCACGTGACGCCAGATAACATGGGACTTGGGGCAGTCGAAGAACATGTGAGCTAAATCTTTGATGCACCAATGGCAACGCTTGCACCATTGTGGCACACCACAGATTTTGTTAGCCCTTGCATTGGACCAGATACCTTTATGCAAGATCTGCCACATGAGAACGGACTTTTTGACCTCAATTAGGGGGTGCCAAATAGACATGAATTTTAGTTCCCACCGAAGTTTGGTCCAAGAAAGGCACCATCTCTTGTTAAGAGTGTGGTGAACATCTGAATCCTCTTTGAAGTTGGGGGTTCTGGATAGCATCTTAAGATTGCTCCATTTGAGGCCCTCCAGGCAAGGAAGATTCTGACCGCAGAGAAGGCAGGTGGTTGAGCGGTCCCATGTAAAACTGATTCGTCAATTGGCCCTCCTAACTAATCCCCTTCACTTCTACTTTTCTTTTCCTTTATTTAACACAAGTCCGGGAGAGTATGCTAAGGCCGAGCTTCCTTTATTTAACAAAAAATAACGTAATCACTCAGTAAGATATCGGGTTAATATTAATGAAATAAAGGATACAAAGATGAGAATCCAAAATAGGTGTCTAGAAACTTTTTTATAGGAATTCCGAAATAGGCGTCTAGACATATAGACTTTGGCTCTCTAAAATTCACGTAAAAATTGGTCTAGGATCCTTTTTCTTTTGCCTATAGATCTTTATTTAGAATAAAACTCCTCTCCACACTCCTATGAGTTCTCTAAAGGAAAAAATCACATGGAATTTCGAAGTTGAAGGTCTATTTTAGGCTTAACGTGTGTACCACGTGTTTATATTCGTTTTTTTCTTCCTCGAAAAGAAGTTCAACAATAGCTTATCCTCTCAAAATTTAATGAATAATTTAAGAAAAAATACAAGTGAATGGCTCGCACCCATGGGACCCCTCGAATCCCACAAGATAGGGGTTGTTTAAGATTTGCAAGAAAACATTAGAAAGAAAGTTGATAACCTTTTTGTCCCCCTCATCGAGGGCCCTCTTGTTTTTAATCTTGTTGTTCACGAGAAAAAACAGTATGGGGTGTTCGAAAGGCCGGGGCTTTTTACAATTGGAAATTCTTTCGCCTCAAAGAACAAAGATTTTTTGATCAACCATTCCTTAGGAAGGTTACCAAAGTTGGCAGCACACCTCCCTCTCTAGATCTTCAAGAGAGCCTCGCCTCTTATAGTATTCCATAGTGGAGAGGAGCATCCGATTGCTTCACCTAATAAAACTTGATTGATTTTTCTAAAAACCCTCTCTTAACGACCTGAATATTCTTATTTCATCACCATAAGAGTCATGAAGATTCAGTTCTTCATAAGAAGGTTAGTGTAGCACGTGGAGTATATGCCCTAATGTTTTTGAAAAGCAACTCATAAAGACCTTAATATTCTTAAAACCTTCAGGTGGTGATTATTGATTGATACCCCAAGGATCTTAGAATAACCATCTTTGACACAAGTTTTGTCTTGCTTCGGTTATGTGGTGTCACTGTGATATTTTCCGCACTTTGCTCTAGCTTGGTTTAGGAATCTATTCAAGATTATTCAAGTGTTCCTATTGCCTTTCTGAAGCTGATTAAATCAATTGGAGTATTTAAAATTTTCTTGTTTATTACAACTCTTTGCTCTTTAAATTGTGTCAAGTACTATCAATTATATTCAAGCAAAGCTTGAGGGGGAGAATGTTGCACGTTCGTTTTTGAGGAAAAGCTTTTTGATTTAAAACCATTCTTCTAGTTCTTTAGATATCAGCCATTATTTTCATAAAAAGGGTCATTAAAAGTTGACCACTCTTTTAGTGCTTTAAAATAGCAACCATTATTTTTGTGAAAAAGTTGTTGAACAACTTTTTAGTTATTATCCATTCCTTTAGTACTTTAAATATTCTTCACTACTTTTGTACAAGAAAATCATTGGCACATATTCATTCCCAAAACTCTATATAGAAAGCTTAGGAATTCATTTTTGTACAGAGTTGTTGATACTCTATCATTGTGAATATAGAGACATTTTTTGCACAGAGAACTTCTCTACTTTTATCTAGTCTTGTGCGTCTACTCTGCTCTATCATCTTCGCAGTCTATGCTATTCTCTGCTTCCCTTCATGCTTCCATTTATGCTACTTCTTGAACTTCCATTATTCTACATTCGTATAAGAGCGAGGTTGATGCATCAAAGGTGCTATACATGAGGTATATGCATAAGATGCAACACCAATAAGCTGATAATTTGCCAGTACCTTCGTTTAGAATTACCTTCTTTTAGGATGGCTAACGGAAATAGCCAAATAGAAAAATTGAGTAAAACCAACTATCAAGCCTAGTGTTTTCGCATGTCTGCATATCTTATGGGTAGGAATTTGCATGGTCTTATAAGTGGTACCAAACCTCGACCTGACTTGCCTGACCAAAATCGGACACCTCAACAAGTCCGGGAATATCATAGGTGGAATGAGCATGACAAGAAGTTAATCTTTGTATTGTCACAAAATATTGAGTCCAGCATGATAGGACACATACACGACTTGAGAACAAGCAAGGAGATTTGGGAAGCATTAGAGCGACTCTTCTCAACAACCACTAAGGCACGACGAATTCAATTGAAAAATGAATTAAATAATTTGCGAAAGGATGTATGAAAGTAAGTAAATGATTATGTTTTAAAAATTAAGGAGATCATCGATGTAGTTGCTTCAATTTCGTGCATAGTTGAAGATGATGATTTAGTTGCATTTGTTTTAAATGGTTTAAAAGAAGATGAAAAATGGAAAACTTTTACAACTTCTGTATTTGTGAGAGCGGAGTTGCCTGATTTTGATGAGTTGGTTTCACTTATGATAATAGAAGAAATTAATATTAATGGTGGACAGTCTATGTAGAAAGGTAGTGTAGGTCATGCACTTTATGCAAGAAATCAACATGGTCGAAGAGGTGGTAGAAGAGGAAGTTTCAGAGGTCATGGAGGTCAAAATGAGATAAACAACAATTATGATGCTGGCAGCTCAGATATGAATATGCGTGGTAGGGGGAGATATTCCTACCGTGGGAGAGGACGTAATGGGTATCAAGGTAATTCAGGTATAACATGTTATAATTGTGGTAAGGCTGGTCATATATCTCGTGATTGTTGGCATAATCAAGGGCGAGATGGATATACAAGGCAAAATCATACACAGGGTAATTTTGTTCACGAGAAAAATCATGAAAATGTACTAATGATGAATGTGAATACAAATGCAACTCATAGCAATGATGTATGGTATGTTGACAGTGGATGTAGTAATCATATGAGTATTAATGTTGATTGTTTTGCTAATTTACATGCACCTTTGTTTGATGGTAAAGTTGAAATAGGTGACAGTTCAATGCATCATATAGCACAAGTTGGAGACGTGTGCTTTGAAGATTGAAAAGGCAATAAAATCTTAAAAGATGTTCTTCATGTATAGTCAATAAGTAAAAATATTATTTCAGTTGGGCAGATGGTGGAGCATGGCTATCAAGTGGGGTTCAACAAATCTGGGTCTTTTGTTGAAAATCTGAAGCAGAATTATAAAGTCTTGGCAAAAGGTCAACGCCGAGGAAGACTTTTTACATTGGATGCAACTCCTAATTTTCTTTCTTATTATTCAGTTGGTAATAATAAGATTTCTTAGATTGAATTATGGCATAAGCGAATAGGACATGTAAATATACATAAGTTAAAAGACATGGCTAAAAGAAAGATTGTTGTTGGTTTACCTAAGATCTCCAAACAAAATATGATACATTTATGTGATGCTTGTCAAATTTGTTAAGCAAGCAAGGCATCCTTTTTCTAGTGTCAAATTGCAAAGCAGGGACTTATTAGAATTGGTGCATACTGATGTTTGGGGTCCTACAAAGGAAACATCACTTGGAGATAGTAAATATTAGGTTACTTTTGTGGATGACTTTAGCCGAATGACTTTTGTGTATTTTCTTAAGAATAAGAGTGATGTGTTTGATTGCTTTGTCAAATTCAAAGCAATGGCCGAAAAGTAGACCGGAAAGGTAATTAAAAGGTTAAGATCTGATGGAGGTAGTGAATATTTTTCAAGAATGTTTAATGATTTTCTTTGGAATGAAGGTATAAGGAGGGAAGTCACTTGCAGGTATACTCCTCAACAGAATGGAGTAGCAGAAAGATAGAATAGGATTATTGCAGAAATAGCAAGAGCAATGCTGAACGAAAAGCATATGCCATTGAAATTTTGGGCTGAAGTAGTAAATACAGCAGTATATTTGATGAATCATATGCCAAGATCTACAAGGCATAATGTAACTCCTTTTGAGGTTTGGTTTAATAGAAAACCTGTTATTGATCACTTGTGTATATTTGGTTGTGTTTGTTTTGCTATGGTTCCATGTGCATTGAGAACCAAACTAAAGCCAAAGTCAAAAAAATGCATTTTCGTGGGTTATGCAGATAATCAGAAAGGATATAAGTGTTATAATCCTATAAGTAAGGGAATGATTATTAGTCGTGATGTACGCTTTGATGAGTTATTGTCTTGGTATACAGATCCTATTTTGCAGGTCCAAGAAGAAATGCAAGAAGAAACCGAAGATGGTTTACATGATACTACATGAGTGAGCTCAGAAGGTGAGAATAGTTATAATGAAGAAAAATTATCACCTACATCAAAAGAGAAAGGAAAAGGTAAAGCAAAGCTTGTTGAGATAAGTGATGATATAGAAATTGATGAAAGTTCTAAATCTGATTTGATAAAACATGAACATGAACTTAGGAGAAGTTCAAGAGAAAGAAAGCCAACACAAAGGTATATTGAGTCTTATTGTGTTTCACATTCAGCTTTTATGTCAAAAGTTATTGAAGAACAGAAACCTACATGTTTCGAAGATGCAAATTCAAATGTTAATTGGTCCAATGTGATGCAAGAAGAGATAGATGCATTGTATGAGAACAACACATGGCAGCTTGTACAACGAGATAATAAGATGAAGGTAATTGGAAATAAGTGGGTATTTCATATTAAAAGAAATAGTGATGGTTCTATTTCTAGGTACAAGGCAAGGTTAGTTGCAAAAGGTTTTGCACAAACATATGGAATTGGTTACGAAGAGACATTTAGCCCAGTTGCAAGAATGTCAATTATACGAACAATTTTGAGTGTTGCAGCAACTAAATGTTGGAAGACATTTCAGCTTGATGTCAAAAATGCATTTTTGAATGATCAATTACAAGAACATGTTTATATGGAGCAACCAGAAGGATTTAAAGATGAAAAATATCCAAATTTTGTTTGGAAGCTAACAAAAGCATTATATGGTTTGAAACAGGTACCTAGAGCTTGGAATCATCGATTGGTAAGTTATTTGGAAGCTCATGGATACAAACCAAGTGCTACAGATCCTTCTTTATATGTTAAGTTTGTAACAGATCAATGTGTGTATATTTGCATTTATGTTGATGATCTTATCATTACAGGAAGTGCTATTGATGAGATTGATGAAATTAAGAAGAAACTTGGTAAGGAGTTTAAGATTTCAGATCTCGGAATTTTACGTTATGCATTGGGAATTGAAGTTATTTATGATGAGCAAGGTATATGGTTGAGCCAAAAGAAGTACATTTGTGATTTACTTCAAAAGTTTGGTTTGTCAGAATGTAAAGCAGTTGCAAATCCTTTGGAGCCTAATGTAAAATTATCTATACATGATGGTGTTTATTTTGAAAATGTAGACATGCATAGATCGCTGATTGGATCATTATTGTATGCTATAAGTATACGACCTAATATTGGTTATGCAGTTGGAGTACTCTCACAGTTCATGCGCAAGCCTACAGATGTACATTGGAATGTGGCTAAGCGTGTGCTACGCTATTTGAAAGGCACTTTGAACGAAGGTTTATTTTACTCATATGATACTAATCTTGATATTAAAGCTTTTAGTGATGCAGATTGGGGACGGAATAAAGATGATCGACATAGCACAAGTGGCTACCTATTAATGATGGGAAATCGACTTGTATCTTGGAGGTTCAAAGAAACAACCAACAGTGGTGCTTTCATCTACAGAAGTAGAATATTGTGCGCTTACAGAATTGACATGTGAAGTAATGTGGTTCAAAAAGTTATTTGAAGATTTACATCTTCTTTGTATAACTCCACAAATTTATGGTGACAATATGAGCAGTATACATTTGGCAGCTAATCCAGTTTTCCATGCACGTACCAAGCATATCGAAGCTCATTACCATTATGTTCGTGAGAAGGAAATTTTAAAAGAGATCAACATTTCTTTTATATCTTCAAAAGATCAGCTTGCACATATGATGAGAAAAGCTCTTGATGGAACAAAGATACAAAGATTCAAACAATTGATTGAATTGTTAGAATATTCAAGCAAAGCTTGAGGGGGAGAATGTTGCGCATCCGTTTTTGAGGAAAAGCTTTTTGGTTTAAAACTATTCTTTTAGTTCTTTAGATATCAACCATTATTTTCATAAAAAGGGTCATTAAAAGTTGACCACTCTTTTAGTGCTTTAAAATAGCAACCATTATTTTTGTGAAAAAGTTGTTGAGCAACTTTTTAGTTATTATCCATTCCTTTAGTACTTTAAATATTCTTCACTACTTTTGTACAAGAAAATCATTGGCACATATTCACTGCCAAAACTCTATATAAAGAGCTTAGGAATTCATTTTTGTACACAGTTGTTGATACTCTATCATTGTGAATATAGAGAAATTTTTTCGTACAAAGAAATTCTTAACTTTTGTCTAGTCTTGTGCCTCTACTCTGCTCTATCATCTTCGCAGTCGATACTATTCTCTGCTTCCCTTCATGCTTCCATTTATGCTACTTCTTGAACTTCCATTATTCTACAAATTATAGGCAAACTTTGATGACTTTCTAGAGACGCAACATTCGGACATATTTCTTATTTGATTCGTATTTCATGTGTGACCTATACCTAATGTTCACTCAGTTGACATAGCCAATGATCCTTGGATACCCTTACCGCATTTTATCACGGAACGCATAAGGCATGCATCGCCTACGTCCAAAACAGTTTTAGGGTGATGTGCTGTAATGGAAGACTCTGTAATAGAGATTCAGACTTAAAAAAGTGGTTCATTCTTGTAGACGATTTTAGATTTCCAAAAACCGTATGTTCGTAAATTGTGCGAAGAACGTCTTCCAGAATCCGATTTGCGTTTATTACATAGTCTTTGGTGATGAAGAGACGAAATCTTAGTTAAATTTTCGTGTTAAAGTTCAGTTTCTGTTTTACTCTTTGAGAGTGCATATTGTTATCGCCATCATCACGCAAGTTTCACGACTTAATTCAAATATAGAATTGTAGGTATAACAAAATTGATTTCTTTAAGGCTCGTAAATTGAGGTCCCAAACAAATTAGCATGATTGATACTAAATGATCATCTCCTAATTTCACGTTAGTCAAAATAAGAACATCGAAATTCTTTTTAGTATTTATATTCTACTCAATAATTCATATTCTTCTATGAAAGAACACTGATAATTCTTCTTCAATTGATTTTTCTTAGCTTCAGTAGATGTACCATAGGCTTTCTATAAGATAGGGTTCTCAGAAGAACTAGCCTTCATAATATAAGATATCAATATTTAGCATATGCGAATTGATATCCAATGAAGTTTTTTTTTTAAATAAATAAAGTTCGGACTTGGACTACTCTCCCAGACTTGTATTAAATAGAAGAAAAGAAAAGTACAAGTGAAGGGGACTAATGCCCACGAGACCCTCCAAATCCCACAAAGCAGAGGTAGATTTTACAGAGTTTAAATGGCATTACAAAGAAGGTTTATCACCCTCTCATCATCCTCATGCAGGACCCACTTGGATTTAAGCTTGTTGTTGATCAAAAGGAGCACTTGATGATGCGAGAAAGGAGGTAGGAATTTCTTAATGTTAGCGATTCTTTTGCTAAGGAAGAACAATGATTTCTTAATCGACCACTCTTTGGGGCACTCGCCAAAATTATAAGCACATCTTTCCCACCAAATCTTTGAAAGGACCCCCCATGGGATTCCAGAGAGTAGCACATCTTTCCCACCAAATCTTTGAAAGGACCCCCCATGGGATTCCAGAGAGTAGCAGAGCTGCCAATAGCTTCTCCGAGTAGCGCTTGTAGACATTAAGGAGGAACACACGTGTAAAGGTAGTAGAACGCGATCGGCTACGGGTAGTGGAAATCTTGAATCACTAGACAAGCTACGGTGTATGCTGGATAAATCCACCGCCTATCACACATCGATTCAGTTTTTTATCAAGCAACGGCTTACAAGCGTACAATGCTCGAGGGAGGCATCAGTAAATAAGATACGAAAGGGCGATTTCATGCTGAATGGATTATATTTTGAAGAATTGAGGCAACAAACCCGAACTGCACTTCTGATAATTCTTAATATTATGGTGGCAAAGATGCTGAGAAAGCAATGCGTCGCAACTTGCATGCGTCATTCAATAAACATATGCTTAGAACACTTTCGCATGTTTTGTTTGCTATGGCAAATCATGTGACAACTTCGGCGCGTGCTGTCTGAACAGCTCCTCTTCTTGGCCTTCTGTATGAACTGTTAGAATTTCAATGTTTGTCTGTACTTATTCCTTTCCATTGTCTTTTCACATTAGTCTAACAAATATTGAAGCTTATGTACAAGTAGAGACAACGTGTCATGAGGATGAAGCGGTTGAGTTGTGAATGGGAATGCGTCGATAAAGCTTGCAGTTCATATGCTTGAACGATTGATTATTGGCGAACCTCCTTACTGCTTTGCCTGTAACCGAACACCTTTGTCTGTTATTGAAAAAGAACATGTTGTTACAACTCAGGAATTCGAAGAATTTGGTAGCTATAATAAGTTGTGTATATTATTTTCCATCACACACTTTATGTTATCTGAATTTTAGAATACTAATATTGATGGCCAAATAAAAAAAGTAAATTATGCTCTTGAGTGGTTCGGCTCCTACATGTTTTTTCCGCAATTCTCTGATCTATGTCGAACTTCAGGATGTTGGTACAAATGCCAAGCCTACACACTTGCCTAGGCATGAGAAGGCCTTATGAAGAATAGTTGGAGTTCCATGAGAATCATTGCTATGGATACTTTACTTTTTACCATTTGTAAAATTCTACTTGACTTAGAAGAATCTTTCTAGCTACCACTAAACTCGTGGAGGTTGTTAGATGGAAAAGCTATGACTTTATTTGGAGAGAATATCTCCTAGATAAGAGGATCACTTTTCTAGAGAAAGCCAATGTTGAATTCAAATTCAAAATTCAAATGAATCATCTATAAAGGATGAATGTAAAACTTGCAGGATAGATCACTCCATATCCATAGTCTTTGTTGATCTCATTGTAAGAGAGGGTGGCTTACTTCATAGCCTATACCTCTCCGTATCATTGAGCATCATTTATCATGCCAATGATCATGTACAACATTGTTTCATAATACAATAGATCATCCATTATATTTGTTGGTCTCTCTGTCATTGTCACTTATAATAGTCACCTTCTATTGCTCATATCTCAGTCAATAATCCATCATTTGCAATGTTCTATAGCTTGTTGGAATCATTCTAAGTCCTTTACGTGCTGCCAAATTTTGAAGATATTCCATTCAGTCGATTATGCAAAAATTATGTCACTCGTCAAACTCTACAGAGATCCTAAAAAATCGGGGGTAATGCTTTGATTGCTAAATTGATTGCTCTGTGTATAGTACATCATTTCACGTGATTCCACTTGGAATCATTACCTCATTACGCTAGTTTGATATCTCCAAAAGGAATGTTTCTAATTCCTATTGTACTTTAATCACTGAGCTTAACAAGCAGCAAGTGTGTGAACAAAAATAGAAGGTTTTCATTGATTCTTGAATTTGGAAGTGGTGTGTTTTGTATCAAACATTACTTGCATCATTTGGAAAGTACATAGGCACGTATTTAGTGTCATTGGAAAGCTAAGAGGGCCTATAACACAACTCTACAACAAAAGAGGGCTGGTCCTAAGCATGGATTAGCAGTACCAAGGAGCTACCTCCCAAGCCAACTATGGAGGGAGAGGTAGAACCTCAAGAGGTAGGGGCAAAGGAGCTAAGCAAGGTAGGGGGAGATCATATGTGACTCCTCACCATGAAATATTTTTGGTTTATTAAATCATACTACAGATAAGCGTTACACGAACTTCAAGAATAAGAGAGGTGTTGATGTATGAAACACCACAAGAAATGAATTAATGTGACACTAGAACACCTCTATGGTCACCATTAACTCATTGCCACTCCAAACTTTGAGAAATGATAGCTTAAAGTGAGAACTTTGCTTCTACAGAAATTCCTAGTCATCGAAATGACATAACTTCAGTATTTTGCTAATTTCTCCTAGCTCAAATATTATTTCTCCATGAAACTTTATAGGCTGAAACTAGACAAGTAGAGCTTTCCAACAAGCTATCATATGCATCAAACGGACCTCTAGAACTCAAGTTATGGCCTTGACAAGATGACCCTGTATGACCTTCCAAACCTGGAAATTTTACATGTTTTAGTAAGAGCGCCTGTTTAAAATTAGAATTCGATGCCTAGCATCGACTTGCAACGAGAATTCGATGCCGGGCATCGACTTGGGATGTTTTTTGCCACTTTTCAGCAGGGATTCGATGCCGGGCATCGACTTCCCGCATAAAGTCTTGATCTTTTGGACACCAAAACTATAGGTGATTTCATGCACACTTAGAATATGACTTATCAACTGGAATTCGATGCCAGGCATCGAGTTGCTCCAACAACATCATGTTTTTCAAACACTTCAGTACTGAATGAAAAATATAAAAGAAAATATGACTTATCAACAGAGATTCGATGCCAGGCATCGAGTTGCTTGGAAAACTTGATCTTTGTAACTCATCACACAGTAGGTAATCATGGAGATGATGGAGAGAGGCTCATACACGGAACTTTACTCAGTTCTTCTCATAACTATAAAAACTCAGAAGTTTTACAGATGCTTTCTCACTCAGAGAAGCCCGACTATACTCAGTCATACAAAAATGAATTCTTCTCACTTTCTCATTGTCTTCCTCCTTCTTCTTCTATCCGCGTCAGTTAATACTAACTAACTTATATAGACTTTCTCATTCTTGTAACTTTTGAAAAAACTTCTAGAACTAAAGTGAACTAACTTTACAAGTATAATACATTTGTGAATTTGTCCCTTCACATAGGCATGGGGTTTTCTTCCTAAGATTTGACCTTCAAATATATGTCTAATTAGTGATTGTTTCTCCAACAGCTCCCCCTCAATCACTAATTGACATTCCCTGTTTCTTCATATCTTCTTCTTTTCTTTTACTCCTGCCATGCTTTTGAATCTGCTGGTCTTCACACCATCCAAGCTCTTTGTCATTATGTCTGCTAACTGATCTTTAGTAGAAATGTACTCCACTTCAATCTCCTTCTCCATTACCTTTTCTCTGAGAAAATGATATTGTATCTCTATGTGCTTTGTCCTTGCATGAAGTACTGGATTTGCTGCAAGATAAAGTGAACTCATATTATCTCCATGTATTGTAGGTGTACCTTGATCAATGCCTAAGCTCTTGAACAATGTCTGCATCCATATGACTTCCTTAGCTGCTTCCACAAGTCCTTTGTATTCTGCTTCAGTTGATGATAATGCTACTGTATGTTGTTTCTTTGAACACCAACTTACAAGCTTATCACCAATGTATATCATGTAACCATGAGTTGATCTTCTGTCATCCTGGTTACCTGCCCAATCTGAATCACTATAGGCTCTCAACTTCAAATCTGATGTAAAAGGATAATATAATCCTTCTTTTATAGTTCCTTTGATATATCTGAGAACTCTTTGACCTGCAATCCAATGTGGGTCCTTTGGACAATGCATGAATTGTGACAAAACTCCCACCGCATAACTAAGATCAGGTCTTGTTAGTGTAGCATAAATCAAACTACCCACAAGAGATTGATACTTCCTCATATCTTTGTAGTCTGCACCATCATATTTACTGAGCTTGTGATTAACTTCAAGTGGAGTTGAAGCTTCTCTGCAATTTTCCATATCAAACTTCTTCAACAAGTTCAGAAGATACCTTTCTTGTGACACATATATGCCATGATCTGTATAAGTAACTTCCATTCCAAGAAAGTATGATAACTTTCCTAGGTCACTGATCTTGAACTCTTTTTCAAGCAATCTCTTTACCTCCTTGATTCCTTCATCTGAAGTACCTGTGATTATAATGTCATCTACATAAATACAAATGTAGATTGTACCTTCCTCTGTTCTTCTGATAAGTAGACTTGGGTCTGCTTTTGAACTTTGATATCCAAGATCATTGAGATACTTCACCAGTCTATAGTTCCAAGCTCTTGGAGCTTGCTTCAATCCATACAATGCTCTTCTCAACCTGCAAACAAAATTTGGATACCTGGAATCTATAAACCCTTGAGGTTGTTCCATGTATACCTCATTTGATATGTATCCATTCAAGAATGCATTTTTTATATTCAATTGACTTAGAGTCCATCCTTTTGAAGCTGTAATAGCAATTATTGTCCTTATAGTTGACATCTTAGCTACGGGACTGAATGTCTCATCATAATCTATGCCATAGGTCTGGGCATAGCCTTTCACCACCAATCTACCTTTGTATCTGGCTATACTTCCATCTGCAAGCTTCTTCACTTTATAAACCCATTTATTTCCAATTACTTTCTTACCATTTGGTTTAGGAACAAGTTCCCATGTCTTGTTCTCCTCGAGTGCATTGAACTCTTCCTTCATTGCTTCTTCCCATTGCTTCTTACCTTTAGCTTCATCATAGTTCTGGGGTTCTTCATCATCTTTGACCATATATGCATAGTTCTTCTGAGTTATGTAAGAAGTATCATAAGAATACCTTTCTGGTTGTCTTCTAGTCCTGCTTGACCTTCTTGGTTCACATTCTTCATATGTGTCTGGATACACTTCTTCATCAAATATAGGAGCTTCTTCATTTCTTCTTGTTAATCCACTTGTGGATGTACTTGCTTGCATATAGTCTTCATCTCTATTCACCTGCACAATTGATTTTCCTTTCTCACATCTTCTTACCTCTTCTTCAAATTCTTCAGCTGTATGACTTTGATCTGCATACCAACTTTTCTGTTCATCAAATGTAACATCTCTAGAAACAAGAAATTGTTTGGTTAAAGGATTCCACAACCTGTAACCCATCTGCTTTTCATCATAACCAATGAACACATATTTTTCTGCCTTTGGTTCAAGTTTATGCCTAAGCTGTGATGGCACATAAGCATATGCAATTGATCCAAACACTCTACAATGATCTAGTGTTGGTTTCTTACCCCACCAAGCTTCATATGGAGTCATTCCATTCAGAGCTGCACATGGTAATCTATTCACAAGATATGTAGCTGTATTTACAGCCTCAGCCCAAAGATAATTTGGACAGTTCTTCTCCTTTAGCATAGCTCTAGCAAACTCAACCAAAGTCCTGTTCCTTCTTTCTGCTACACCATTTTGTTGTGGTGTATACCTACAAGTTATTTCTCTCTTAATACCTGCATTCCAAAGATAATCATTGAACTCTTGGGAGAAGTATTCTCCCCCTCCATCAGACCTCAGTCTCTTAAGCTTTTGACCTGTGACTCTCTCTGCATATGCATGAAAATGCTTGAAAGCTCCAAACACTTCTGATCTTTCCTTCAAAACATATAATGTTATCCATCTTGTAGCATCATCAATGAAAAGAACATAATACCTTGAGCCACTGATAGATCCTTCTTTTGTTGGTCCCCATACATCTGTATGAATGAGCTCAAGTACTCCATCATGTTTGAATCCTTTCTTTTGAAATGGTAACCTGTGTGCTTTACCCATTTGACATGCTTCACATTTATAAACCATATGTTGACTTTGCACATTTGGTAATCCTAGTATAGACTGATTAGCAACCATAGCTTTAATTCCTCTTTCATTGAAATGACCTAATCTCTTATGCCAGAGATCAAGTTCTGTAATCACTGCTTCACCATGTGTGAGCAAAGCTTGACCAATGTTCCCTTGCACTCTTAAAGTAAAGAGTCTACCTTCTTTCTTACCAGAGACAATCTGATTATATCCATTCTCTAGATCTTCCACAAATACTCCTTCATTTGTAAACCTGACTTGAAAACCTTTTCCAACTATCTGTCCCACACTAATCAAGTTTTTAGGTATTGTAGGAACATACAAAACATTGGTTAGCAAATCTGCTCCACTCTTGCATTTCACTTTTCCAATTGAATGTACACTATGTCTTGTATTATCACCAGTTTGAACTGTGTGACTAGAAATGCCTTTTTCCAAATCTGACATCAATTCTATGTTTCCTGACAAATGATTAGAACATCCAGAGTCAATGTAAAATACCTTTAGATCTTCTTTGTCTGATGTGCTGATTGAATTCATCATCAATGATGTATGACTTTCATTCTGTGTGTCATTTGCATAGTTGTAGTAGGTGGTGTTGTAGGATTGATTCTGTCCCCAACTTCTTCCTCCACCTCTACCATAGCCTCCTCTTTGACTTTGTCTACCTCTTTGGAAATTACTTTGATATCTTCCACCTCGACCTCTGCTATTGTTGTTTTGATTCTGGTTTGATCCTTGTTGGTTGTGCCAACAGTCATGAGCCAAATGATTACTCAATCCACAGATCCAGCAAGCCTTTTTGTTGTTATTTTGATTACCTCTTCCTCTTCCAAAACCTCTTGCTCTTCCTCTGCCAGTGCCTTTACCTCTTGCATAATAAGCTTGAGAATTAGACTCCTCTTCATCCTTTGCTTTACCTTTATCTCCTTTCTTCTCATTCTTCATGTACATTGCAGAACTTTGACCTTTATCTCCATCTCCCTTCAAGTCTTGCTCATATGTGAGCATCAAACCAAGCAACTGGTTCAAATCTGGAACATAATGATTTAATGAAAGTTCTGTTGATAAGACAAAAGGTTTCCACCTTTCGTCCCCTCTCAAACCTGCAAGTAATTGAGCAATCAATCTGTGATCTTCAACATCTTCATCTATGGATCCAAGACTATCTGCTAGATCCTTCATCTTAGTGACATAATCACTAATGGTTTGACTTGGCTTCTTCTTGAATGTTGTAAACTCTGACCATAGACTTGCTTTCCGTGCTTTAGTAGTGCTTTGGAAATGATATTCCAATGCATTCCATATATCTTCAGATGATTCCAATCCTCTGATGTGTGGTAGCAAATGATCAGAGATTGTGTTGTAGATGTAAGCTTTTGCACTTGCATCCTTCTTCTGCCAATGCTTTAAAGCATCAAGTTCTTCTTTCTTTGGTCGGCTTTCATCTTCAAATACTGGCTTCTCTTCTTCACCTGTTACATATACCATGAGATCCTTACTCATAAGTAAGGCTTCCATTCTCATTACCCATGCGGGGTAATTATCTCTGTCCAGTTTGTCAATGGAGATATGATCTGCCATAGTTCTTTCCTTCTGCTGCAACCTGTGAGCTTAAAGGATAAAGGATAATACCTTTTGAAGTTCTTTGTGTATGAGGATACTTTTGAAGTAACCTTTTGATGCCTTGTGTCTTCAAATGCTTCAACTTTGAAACTTTAATGGAAAACTTTACAAAACTTCTCGTACCTTTGCCGCCTTCTGCTCTTCAGGACCTTTCTGCTCTGATACCACTTGTTGATGTATGAAACACCACAAGAAATGAATTAATGTGACACTAGAACACCTCTATGGTCACCATTAACTCATTGCCACTCCAAACTTTGAGAAATGATAGCTTAAAGTGAGAACTTTGCTTCTACAGAAATTTGTAGTCACTAAAATGCCATACCTTCAGTATTTTGCTAATTTCTCCTAGCTCAAATATTATTTCTCCATGAAACTTTATAGGCTGAAACTAGAAGAGTAGAGCTTTCCAACAAGCTATCATATGCATCAAACGGACCTCTAGAACTCAAGTTATGGCCTTGACAAGATGACCCTGTATGACCTTCCAAAACTGGAAATTTTACCTGTTTTAGTAAGAGCGCCTGTTTAAAATTAGAATTCGATGCCTAGCATCGACTTGCAACGAGAATTCGATGCCGGGCATCGACTTGGGATGTTTTTTGCCACTTTTCAGCAGGGATTCGATGCCGGGCATCGACTTCCCGCATAAAGTCTTGATCTTTTGGACACCAAAACTATAGGTGATTTCATGCACACTTAGAATATGACTTATCAACTGGAATTCGATGCCAGGCATCGAGTTGCTCCAACAACATCATGTTTTTCAAACACTTCAGTACTGAATGAAAAATATAAAAGAAAATATGACTTATCAACAGAGATTCGATGCCAGGCATCGAGTTGCTTGGAAAACTTGATCTTTGTAACTCATCACACAGTAGGTAATCATGGAGATGATGGAGAGAGGCTCATACACAGAACTTTACTCAGTTCTTCTCATAACTATAAAAACTCAGAAGTTTTACAAATGCTTTCTCACTCAGAGAAGCCCGACTATACTCAGTCATACAAAAACGAGTTCTTCTCACTTTCTCATTGTCTTCCTCCTTCTTCTTCTATCCGCGTCAGTTAATACTAACTAACTTATATAGACTTTCTCATTCTCGTAAATTTTGAAAAAACTTCTAGAGCTAAAGTGAACTAACTTTACAAGTATAATACATTTGTGAATTTGTCCCTTCACATAGGCATGGGGTTTTCTTCCTAAGATTTGACCTTCAAATATAAGTCTAATTAGTGATTGTTTCTCCAACAAGAGGTAGAGGTGTCCAAAGAGGTGGACATACACAATCAAGAGGAAGATTCAACCATCATCAAGGCTACAATAACAACTACAACAACAACTACAATAACAAGTACAATAACAACTACAAAGGAGGCTACAAGTCAAGGAAAGACTACAACAATTATATAAAAGAGAAAGAGGATTCTCTTCTGATTATGAATATGACTTCAAAGGTGGGTATAAATGATGACCATCTCTTCTACATTGACTCAGGATGCTCAAATCATGTGGCACGCAATGTAGCTCTTCTCTTTGACCTTGAGGAACCAAAGGGTAAGCATTAGGTACAAACAGATGATGACACCAAGCACTCAATGATTAAGGTAAGAAATGTTAAAACCTCTCATGGAAATAGAAATCTATTGAGAAGGGTTGTATATGTACCTACAATTACGAGGAATTTGATGAGTGTTGGATAGATTGTGGAAAAAGGTTTGCAGGTCAGGTTCAACAACTATGGAGCATTTGTGGAGGATCCCCAACATGGATTCAAGATAATTGCCAAAGGAGAAAAGATAGGTAGGTTATTCACTTCTGAGCTTGAAGATAGAAGGAATATTGCACTTTATAGTTACAAAGACCAAACATTATCAGAGCTTCAAATTTGGCATAAAAGATTAGGGCATATTGGTGAGAGAACTTTAAAGCAAATATGTAGAGATCAATGTGTGCTTGGGATACCTAATGTATCCAAGCAACACATGATCTATAAATGTGGTGCTTGTCAGTTTGGAAAATCTCACAGGTTACCCTTCTCAATGAAAGGCTACATGCAAGAGGACTACCTAGAGCTTGTCCATACAGATGTATGGTGACCAACTAAGGATCCCTCAATTTCTGGATCAAGGTATTATGTATCTTTCATTGATGAATTCAGTAGGTGGACTATCTTATATTTTATGAAGCACAAAGATGAAGTATCCAGGATCTTTAAAAAGTATCTTACACTTGTTGAGAACCAAACAGGAAGAAGTCTAAAGAGACCAAGGTTAGATGGAGGAGGTGAGTAATTGTCAAATGAGTTTGATGCATTCTTGTAGGATAGAGGAATCAAAAGAAAAATTACCACAAGGTATACCCTTGAGCAAAATGGGGTGGCAAAGAGGAGAAATAGAATAATTGTTGAAATAGGTAGGTCAATGTTAAATGAGAAAAAATTACCTAATTACTTGTGGGCAGAGAGTGTATCTATTGCTAATTATCTTGTCAACAGGTTGCCATCCAAATCTCTTGATGGGATGACCCCATATGAAGCAAGGCATGGTAGAAGACCTTCACTTCATCATTGCAGGATCTTTGGATGTGTTGTTAAAGGATATAGGTTTTATAATCCTTCCAACAAAGGATTTATGGTTAGTAGAGATGTTGTCTTTGATGAGAATGATTCTGGGTTTGAAAGTGAATGCAAGAAAGTAATGTTGCCTTCTGCCTTGGAAGAGGAGTTTCCAAGCCCTAGCAAGGAGGAACCAAATCAGATTGAAGACATCAACTCAAATGATGAGGACATCATCAACCTAGAAGAATTCAAGGCATGGAAATCCAAAGGAAAAGTCAAAATGAAGAAGTTGGAGGATATACTTGAATCACCCAACCAAGCAATCAAAAGATCACAAAGGGAAAGCAAGAAGCCAATCAGATATGGATATGAAACTTCTTTAGTTACTAAACATTCTGTTTATCTTGCAAAAGACTTGTCATTGGAAGAGCCATCATCATATGAAGAGGCAAAGACCAAGGCAGAATGGAAGGAAGCTATGGATGAAGAAATTGAAGTACTCAAGGAGAATGATACTTGGGAGCTAGTGCCCAAGAAGGATTCTATGAAGGTGATTGGTTCCAGATGGATCTATAAAATCAAAAGAAATTATGATGGATCAATAAGCAGGTATAAAGCTAGACTTGTGGCTAAGGATTTTGCACAAACCCAAGGAGTTGATTATGAAGAAACCTTCTCACCTGTGGCCCAAATTCCAACCATCACGGTATTGGTAAGTGTGGCTACATCAAAGAATTGGAACATGTATCGGTTGAATGTAAAAAATGCATTTCTAAATGGATGGATTTTAGAGGAGGTGTATATGTCTCAAGCTCCTAGATATGAGGATCCAATCAAGGTAAATCATGTTTTTTAACTTAACAAAGTTCTTTATGGATTGAAGCAGACACCTAGGGCATGGAACCATAGGTTGACAGCATACCTTTAGCATCAAGGATTCATCATGAGTAGAGCAGATACTTATCTATTTATTAAGAGAAGTAATTCAGAGGTAACATACCTATGTGTATATGTTGATGATATCATACTTATAGATAATGATGCTAAAGGCATCAAATAGATCAAATTTCAAATGATGCAAGAATTCAAAATTACTGCTCTAGGGTCACTAAAGTATTTTCTTGGACTTGAGTTAGTCTATACTAACTCTCGAATTTACATTACACAAAGAAAGTATGTACATGACATATAAAAGAAGTTTCATTTACAGGATGCCAAGGTAGCAAGCACTCCAATTGAGGTAAACCAAAAATTAAGTGCTCATGAAGGTGATGTGCTTGATAACATTGTAGGATACCAAAGCATAGTGGGAAGCTTGAACTATGCAACATTGACAACGAATTGATATTGCTTATGGAGTAAGTATCTTAAGCAAATTTATGCACAAACCTAGGGCACCTCACTTTGAAGCTGCAAAGAGGATTTTGAAGTATCTTAAGGGCACTCAAAATCAGGGCTTATACTTTCCTTATACTTCAAATTTGGACATCAGCATATATTTAGATGCAGATTGGGCAGGTTGCAAAGATGAAAGAAGGAGTACCTTAGGATATCTATCTTTTGTAGGTGACAAACCTATATCATGGTCTTCCAAGAAGCAACCTATTGTTGCTTTATCTTCAACAGAGGAAGAATATAGAGGATTGGCCAATGCTACACAAGAGGCCATATGGATCAGATTGTTATATACAGATTTGGGTTTGCATACTACATCTCCAATAATTTTTGGAGATAATACAAGCTCACTACATTTTGTAGCAAATCCTATTATCATGGTAGGAATGAGCATATAGAGGTTCACTATCATTATGTGAGAGAGAATCTATTGAGCAAGGAAATTTAGTTGGCATATGTATCAACTAATATGCAATGTGCTTACTTATTAACCAAAGCACTTGATGGTACTAAACTTTGCAGGTTTAAAACTATGATTGGATTGCAGGACATTCAAGAGGATTAAAGAACAAGACCAACCCAAGATGTTTGGCTTGAGGGGGAGATGTTCGTACAAATTCCAAGCCTACACACTTGGTTAGGCATTAGAAGATCTTATGAAGAATAATTGGAGTTCCATGAGAACCATTGCTATGGATTCTTTACTTTTTACCATTTGTAAAAGTCTACTTGACTTAGAGGAATATTTGTAGCTACTACTAAACTCGTGGAGGTTGTTAGATGGAAAAGCTAGGACTTTATTTGGAGAGAATATCTCCTAGATTAGAGGATCACTTTTCTAGAGAAAGCCAATGTTGAGTTCAAATTCAAAATTCAAATCAATCATCTATAAAAGATGAATGTAAAACTCGCGCGATAGATCACTCCATATCCAAGTCTCTGTTGATCTCATTGTAGGAGAGTGTGGCTTACTTCATAGTCTATACCTCTCAGTATCATTGAGCATCATTTATGATGCCAATGATCATAATACAATAGATCATCCATTATATTTGTTGGTCTCACTGTCATTGTCATTTATAATAGTCACTTTCTATTGCTCATATCTTAGTCAATACTCCATCATTTTCAATGTTCTATAGCTTGTTGGAATCAACTTTAATTTCTCTACCTGTTGATGAATTTCGACGATATTCCATTCAGTAGCTTGTGAGAAAAGCACATCGAACTGATCATTGGTCAAACTCTATAGATATCCTAAAAAATCGAGGGTAATGCTTTGATTTATAAATTGATTGCTCTGTGTATAGTACATCATTGTAACTAATTCCACTTAGAATCATTAGCTTATTAAGCTAGTTTGATATCTCCAAAAGGAATTTTTCAAATTCCTACTGTGGCGGAAGCACTGAGCTTAACAAACAACAGGTGTGTGAACAAAAATAGAAGGTTTTCATTGATTCTTGAATTTGGAAGTGGTCTGTTTTGTATCAAATATTACTTGCATCATTTCCAAAGTACATAGGCACTTATTTAGTGTCATTGGAAAGCTAAGAGGGCCTACAACACAACTCTAGAGCAAAAGAGGGCAAGTACTAAGCAAGGATTAGCAATACCTACTCATTTCTTGGAGTGTCAATCCATCTTTCCCAACACACAAATCACAACCCGTTTTGACTATGTAGAGGTCATTTAATTACTATGACAAATGCTCTATCGCAAGCCCTTAAGTCAATATAGAAACTGGCAACTAAATGATCTATACCTAGTTGCCCAAGCGAAAGATAGATGTGTGTGTGTGTATGTGTGTGAGAGAGAGAGGACATTCCAGTGAGAAAATGATTTCCCACGGGAAGGGTATAACGTGTGGATTGTGCAAACGACGGAGAGAGAGAGAGGACATTCGAGTGGGAAAATAATTTCCCTCGCTTGTTAACTAATTATTGTTAAGTTTAATTCTTACTATCCTAAGTTCCCATTTGTTCTTGCCAAGTAACGAAATTAAAGCCCACGCTTATGTGGAGCTATTACCAGGATATTCTATGAGCCATATACTCTCGTTTTGTGTTCCTTTTTTTAACTACAAAGAGTGCTTAAAATCATGAATAAAGAAAACAATACAAGAATCGTCGAGAGTAGAATCAAGAAAGTTTACAACTTTCTCGACCTTTTTATGCGGGAATCATTTATTTTTGACGGACTCATTTAGTTTTCAACTTCTTGTTGTTTATATATTTTTTTTTAAGAATGAACACCTTGTGGTGCTTGAAAGGGGGGGGGGGTTGGGTAAGAGGGGACATCTTACCGTCACATGTTTTCTTTACCTAGGTAGTCGATGGATTTCTTTATTGATTACTCTCTAGGAGCCTTGGCGAAGTTGACTGCACATCTTTCCTTTTTTATCCTCCAAATTTCTTTACCTATAACAATGTTCCATAGAGTAGAGGAGCAATCAATAGATTCATCGAGTAGGGTTTATTTCCAATTAACTTGAAGAGGCAACAAAAGGAGCTTGCTAAGACACTATCGACTACTGGTGCTCTAAGAACATAAGAAAAAGAGGTAATTGAATTCTTCTCTAGCACTACAATATTTCTTTTGATTCTTGGAGTACCGCTCATTTTCCATTATGCCATCTTAGACCTCCGAAATGGGGCGGGGAGGGGTTCCTAGCCAAGAATGAGGTAGGTTATCTAGTCCTCCCAAGCATTGTTTCTCTGCCTTGGTACCCACTAGTGTTCAAAGTCATCTTTCTGACTCGAGTGGATGTCCTCAAGTGTGATCAAATGTCTTTTATCTTGGTTCCAAAGGTGCTTTCATATACAAGATCCTTGGATCAAGAGCCTCTTGGTTGTTTGGATGTTCTTTGATTCCACTCTCTTTAAAACATCAATTAATAACCAAATAAAGTCATTTTGTTTAATGGTTGCACACCAATTGTAGTCATTACTAATGGTCTAGAAGGGCTTCATCTTGTTCTACCCTTTCCACATTGAGCACATAGGATCGAAGCCTAAGGAATAATCGAAAACAAAGAGAAGAGAAAAGTGATTAGATTGAAGAGAAAAGAAGAGAAAAGGAGTATATGATATAGGAGATATGGAATGCGTTGATAACCATTGCATGTCCCACAACACTACGTTGCATACCCTTCTAATAAGGAAGCTTGTAGTGAAGCTTAGCAAGCCCCTTATGCCAACCTTGTTCTATCCAGAACCCAAGGCCAATTGGGGTTCCCAACAAAGGAAGGACTCAGCCACACTAAATCCCTTGGTGCTTGAATTGCTTCTAAAAACTCTCTCAAGGAAGGAGACTTCATAAGAAGGCCTAATTACACCCAAGATCGTAATGATTTGGAATGCTTTCATGTGAAAATGTGGTGATCATGCACATATCGTGGTCTTTGTAGACCAATTTCTAACACTTTCTCTCCCTTCTACAAATCATTGTCCTCAATGGTCAATGAGGGAAAGTACCTTTGAACCAAAGCCTCTGATTACTAAGTAGAATTTGTAAGGGATAATCCTTTCTAACCTAGTAGATACTCTTGAATGACATGATTTCTCAACCATTTTGTCTCTTATCCACTATCATATCATTTCTCCAAAGAAACAATTCGCGCTATTAGTTATCCTCCCTAAAAATATACTTTCTAAGTTTAGTGACACGAAACAATGGATGCTCTACAATCATGACGATAGTCTAATCGATATTCAACCTGTCTAAGATTCTTAACTATCCTCCATGGTCCCTAGAACCTAGATAAAATCATAGTGCACTTCCCTATGGCCACTGAAGTTGATCTTATTAGTGCTTGAAGAAAAATTATATCTTCTTTTTTGAAGACTCTAAGAGATCTCTTCGTATCAGCATCGTCTTCACTATTAGCTACTTGCTTCATGTTGGCTTCAACAGACATCTAGAGGAGCTCCTATCAGCCATCATACTGTGAGTAACAAGTCTACATCTCTCCTCACTTGTTTATTCACTAGATTTTGATTTAGGATAATTAGAATTTGGGTTTGCTATAAAATAGTTCTAAATTGGTCATATTCTCCATATTCTCTCTCTCACACACACACACTCTTCATACCTCTTAGGCACACAATCTATTGTATCTAGTCCCCATTTCTACCTAGTTTTCAAATATTGTGAGTTTGTATCATATTCAAACATTTTATTTGACATTTCAATAAGTTAGTGCAGGTGAGCACTCTAGAGGTTAGAGAAGAAGAAGGAACTACTTCATCATTAGGAGTCCATACTACTATCAGATTACTTCCAACAAAAGAGCGATCAAGATGAGATTCAAGGGATGCACAAGGACTTTCATATATTGCTATGGAGTCAAGAGTCATATTATACCCCAAGTTAGGTCATGTAGAACCTCATGTTAGGATTAATTGGAGTTGGAGAACCTCTATTAGAGTATAAACCTTGCTACATAACACTAGCCAAGACAAGGATGAAAGTTGGTGAATAAGTTCAATCACATATTTTCAAGCTCAAAGATTTAGGATATCAATTACTCAATGTTGGAGTGCACATTTCAGATGAAGAGATGGCTTAAAAGTAGCATGTACATTATTCAAAAGAAATGGCATAACTCAATACTCACAATGCCCAAAATAGATCCCAAAAACTATATTTTATGCATTCTTCTCTTTAACTCTATCTTGGTGGTAGACACACTTTAAGTTTATTTAGCTATATACAAGTGCTCCACCTAGAGCATCAAGAACATCATCTCTTCTAGACATATGGTATGTATGCTTGATGGTAATCTTAGTGAGTGCTCGATAGTCCATTGGCACATCTGATAAGACCCATATCCCTTCTCTACTAGAAGAATTGGTGATGCAAAGGGCAAATAATTGGGTCTGATAATCGCTTTCACCATTTACTCAACTATAACCTTGCATATTTCATTCTTCTCCTACAAACACATACAAAATGGTCGTGGGGCAGTCCGACTTGCTCCTAGCACCAATTTAGTCTTGTGTTATTCTTGCAACAAGGTAAACTCGAAGGTAGCTCATTTAGAAACAACTATTGGAATTCTACTCTAACTTTATCTAAAAGTACTTGAGCATTCCAATTGGAGCTTCCTTCATTGTGAGAATCCATCACTACACATGATAAAAACATAACATATAAAAAATAAATATGCGAGAAATCAATGTAGAAGGTTTTGGTGCCATTCACCAATTGTGTGTCTTGGAGATTGGCTCTCTATGGATCACTAGTGCCCTCCGCTTGTGCTCAAATTGATACACATGTGAAGCAAAGTCTATGAAACATCATTTTCTAGCATGTGTCTGCAAACTTTCAACTCATGCAATCTCAAAACTCCAATCTCTCCTTGAGGACTTGATCTAAAGGGGTAGATGAATAACTTATTGGTGTTATGGCTTATTGCCCTTCTCATGGGCTAGCTCGATTATGTAGGCCTAATCTTACTCCATAATGTCTACATGTAACAATATGATGAGATGTGAAATAATGACATTATGTGTGGAACGAGTATAAAAAGGAAATTTGACATGTCTTTCCACAACACCTCTCATAATAATAAGTTTTGTTTCTAGATATTGGTAATCATTTTGTGCTAATTTCAAAAGAATAGCATTTGGAACTAAAGATACTTTCTTAATGATCGGCATAGCAACTATAGCAGATGATATCTATGCATAGTTTATGGCTATGTCTCGAACTATACTTTCTTTCCTAGGATATTGTTTAAGTAAATGCAGACCTAAACATTCATAACACATACCTTATCTCATTTCCTTCTTGTTTTGCTAAGGGTTAAGAATCAACCTATTATAATCCCTCTTAGCTAGAGCAAATACGTTTCTTCTTGATCTTGAAACTATCTGGATAATGTGCACCTGTTTATCCTCTTTGTGAGGTTGTGCTCTTCTCAAAACAAGATGAATTGAGGAGGAAGGTTGACTCATGTTAGTCCATGATGACCTTTGTTCCTAGAAGCCTATGATGTTATGACCATGCTCATAAACTAGAGCCATATTTATGGCTTTTCACAAAGAGTGACACCTCTCCTTTTTTATTGAAGGCTAATTGTTTCTCTTCGTCCATAGACAAACATGTGAACATGTGAACATGTGAACATCTAGATGAACATTTAATGAACTTATCATCCAACTTTATACATTTTTGTTGAGGCATTAATGCATATTCTACATAACAAAAACACATCGATGACCAACAGTTGGCGTACAACTATGCTAAGCTTCATATGGAGTGATAGAGTGCAATGCCTTGGTGGGACACATATTACGTACATATGTTGCACATGTAACAACATCAAACCAAAAGCTATGTGGTCAAGTGCCAATTTTCACAATGCACCTAACCATTTCCATGTCAGACATGCTCTTCCTTTCAAAACCTCCATTTATTTAAGGTTTATGCACTATCCATGGATGTTCTATCCCACACTCAACTAGAAGTGCATGAAAATCAGAAGACATATATTTGCCCCCATGGAATAGAATAGAGGGAGCCCATTTTACATGCTAATAAATTTTGAGCCATAAAGAGGAACTATTTGAAGCACATAAACACTTTGAAGTTTTCTTTGAATGGATACATCCATGCATGCCTAGAAAAGCCATGAATGAAACTCAAGCTATAGAGGTAATTTCCAAATGAAGGTGTCTACATAGGACCATGAACAACACGATGAACGAACTACAATATATGTGTATCTTTAATTGTATGATATTTTAAGCACGAGAAATGCTGCATTTTGGCCAGAATACAACCTTCATACACATGTTTAGAAGATGCCTTAATTTTGGGTAGAGAGGATACCATTTCAAAATTTTGGAAGTGAAGCAAACTAGTAGAATTCAGATGAAAAAAGCATGCATGCCAAAGATTTTTCATATAAGATAGCCTAAGAATCATAAACTATACATCTTGAACCACTCATAGATTTCCCATATTCAATGAGCTCATGCAGCCCACGACATTGGGGGGTTGGACCTTTTCTGAACCCTAACTTTCACTATGTATGTTCGTGTAGGCTCAAACCTTCAATCACCTCTCTAATAATCTCTTGTGTACATTTATGAGCTCAAAAACCAAACGTGTATACCCAAAATCACTTTCTTTTAGCACCTACAGTGAGATATCACTTACAATATTTTATTCTTAGAAAAATATCCCACATGGAAATTCTCTACTTTTCATGATTTAATAGTTTGCTTTCGAAATAAAAGCCATGGAGTTTGTACAAGAATGAAAGTCTGAACCTTTTAGGCCTTACCTTTGGATCAACCTCTCTTATGATCTATTATCCACATCATTCACTTTAGAAACAACTTTTAGTTGCCACTCACTCAAAAATCATTGAATGTTGATATTTTCTAAAATTTAACTTGGTGTCATTTCCCTTTAGGTATCATCTCCATTTTTGTTCTCAAAATTTGAACTTGTCCACCAGTCAAGAGATGCCTGATCCAATGAAGGAATGGTAGGAGTTACTAGGTAAAAGATTTCTCCATATGCATCCTTCATTATGGTACTTGATAATTTTCAAAATAACAAATAGTTTCTTGCTTTATAGAAAATAGGAGACTTGTCCACATACATTATGTCCACATAATCCTAATGAATGTCTTTGTATGTTCCATTAACCATTCAATAGATTACAATTATAATAGGAAAAATTCTTAAAAAAGATTCATTGTTGAAGTCTCACAAAAAAACCATGTCTCCTTATTTTGAAACCTAATTGAATATGAACTTCCCGATGATTTTTTTGTTTCGTTGCTTTGAGCTGGGTTTACTCTATTTGCAGCTCTACAACTTGGTAACATAGTCAACAAATAATTCAAAATAAGGTAATTTTACTTAATCCAATATTTAACATCACAAAACATATGCTTGCTTGGTCAGTCCCGTGTAGAGGGGTATGCTTAAATTGGAGGCATCCCACACCGTTTTGTTTTCTTTTTGAGAAAACATGTATCGTGGAATTTGGATCAATGATGGAATAGCTGCGTAAAATGTAAAGGAGACATCAGATTGGTTACGCTTCTACTCCGAAAAAGAGATTTAGAACGTATGCAAGGGTCTTATCAAACTAATAAAGACTACAAACAAATAAGTTTTTGAAATGCATTTTCGTTTGAGGGACGTAAGGAAGCGCCACTCATGAAATGTCATGAGCTGAATTCTTATGGAAGCTAAGAAGAATGAAAGTGTTGTTAACTAAATCAAAAACTTGATTACCTAAACCTCTAACATTATATTTCATTCCTAACATACAACATTACTAAATCTAGATGTCTACCCATTCCTTTGATCATTTCCTATATTCATATATTCCATCTTGGAATTCCTTGACATGATATTCATGGGAGAAAATACTAAGATTTCTGGATCTCATGCCAATAAATTGTATACCTCCAAAATTTCTTTGTTCAACCTTTAAAACTTCCTTGGCATGATTTATCGAAACATTAAATGTTTGATCGCTTTGACTACTTTAAATCATTTAGTTTTCCCAAAATCCCTCTAGCCAAAGTTAAGTTGAGATAAGGTAGAGTCTTTTCACCTTTAGATCCCTTCGTTTTCCTTTAGTCTTTTACCAATAGGAATTTTGGGGGATCTTTAACTGATATCTTCTTGAGTTTAGATTTTTCTTAAGTTTGTAACACCCTTTTGATCTTTTCAACACCTTTACTGATTCTTTTTCTAGGGATAAAAACTTGTATGTCATCCCTTTGACATAAGCAACCTATCATGCTAACCTTTCTTGATCCATTATTCTCAAGCACCTTACTATGGACATGTATGGAGTCTTAGACTAGCCTATATTATGGTTACTGTCTAATTGGAATTCTTCAATGAATTTCATCTTTGCATATCTGATGGTTACTTTGTTTGATTTTAGATCTCAAAGGTACTTAGATAATTGATATCAAATGTGCTCCCTAACTTTGAATACACAATCCAAGAATGCATTTTGTTTCTTCTAGGTATCATATGAATGATATCTTTCTTCCCCTTTAAAGAATTTTCACCCCCGAACATTGTAAAATTTTACAAAATTGATGCTCCAATTTTCTAAACCCAATCAGAGCTTTCTTAATGCTCAATTTTCTTTTCTTTCAAGCTCACTAAACAATTCATTGAATATTCACAAGATCAAACTTCCATTATCCTTGAGTTCAGCATCCCATACCATCCCATACCATAGTGTAAACCTAGACATCCCATAACATTTGATTTTCACTCTCACCTTAGTGGAGACTGTAACACTTATGTGTTTCTAGAGTAGGTTTGATGTGAACCTTTTCCCTATAAATGGGCACATCTTACTCTAGTAAGGGTTAGAGGTTTTTCCCCATGTTACCACATATATGATACACTCATATGTGGTGGCACTTTCTGCTTGAGGATGTTATTTAACTCTTACTTGAGGATATTATTTAGCTATTCCAGCCATCCATTTTCTTGATGTGTTTGTACTCCTTATGTTTGTTTTGATGTGTCTTGATGTGTTTGTACTCCTTATGTTTGTTTCTTGGATGTCTTTTGGACTTATACACACACCCAACACAAACAACTTTAGCTCTTTCATTACTTACTAAGAAGACTTTCATCTTTGTGTGTCTTGATGTGTTTGTACTCCTTATGTTTGTTTCTTGGATGTCTTTTGGACTTATACACACACCCAACACAAACAACTTTAGCTCTTTCATTACTTACTAAGAAGACTTTCATCTTAGTCTAATCAAGTACAATCAACATGCTTGTAGATTATATCCTTACCAAGAGTTGATCCATTTGTGAAAATACTTCGAGCCGTCTTTGAACTATTTCTTTGATTAGATGCAATTAAAGGTATCTATGTTTATTTTGTTTGATAAATAGAGCTAGTATTCTCTTACTAGATATTATCTATTGATATATTTAGGAATCTGTTTTGAAGGATATAGTCATGTGTTCATCATGTTCTTATGGTCATGTTTTTAACCAAATGGTTATATCTTTAACCATATTGGTCAATTCCTTCTTATTCATAGAGTATATTTTAAAATATTGATATGTAGAGTTTTTCCTAACCCTTAAATATTTCTCTTCTCGAAATATTTCTTAAAGAGTCACAAATCGCTCCTCTTGAATCAACTCTTTTAAAGCTTCAAATGGATCATACCTCTTGTCCAAAAGGGAGAACCTAACTACGAAAGAAATATGTTATTTCAAAACGATGAAATGGTGTAACCATTTCTTGGTTTAGTTTTTCACTTTGTGAAATTCTCTTGCCCCATTAGTAAGATCATTGTCCTCGATTATTAGACATTGAAGTTCGTAAGGCTTTTGAACTTCATGAAAAGTTTCTTGAAAAGGTTTCACACACGAGTGTGTCTAGAGTCTCATATAGGGTTTAATTTCTTTTTTTGATATCTCTAACTATTTATGGCTAAATAAGAACAGAAATATGTTTGAATTAAAGCCCAATAACTTGACCTTGCAGATCAAAGATAACATGTGTTTCATGGAATTTGAGGATCCATAAATAGGACTCAAAGCTTAAGGTTTTTCTACTTGCGTTAACGTTTGTTGGCTTTTGACTAAGCGAACATATGAAAAACATAAAAGCAAATGTTTATTGAGTGACATAATCATACCATTAAACTTTTATGCTTTCGATTTCGTATGGAAAAATCATTTTCCTATCTTTAAACCTTAAACTTGCTGAAGTTAATTTCTATCTAATGTCCCATCAAACCATGCATACATGATGAAATCCATGCATACATAATGTATGCCAAGAATAGGTACATCTTTGCTTGAAGATGCTTAGCATGTATAAGGTCCTAGTATTCAACCCTTCCTTAAAGCATGCATGGAATCCACCCTTAGAACTTTATTCAACTTACACTCCTAATCTCTATTCATGCCATGCTATGATGAGCCTTTAATCTTCAATCTCTTATTATCTTTAGGACAGAGTCCCTTCCATGTTGATAAAGAGTTTTTTTCTATTCATCTATGGATCACTCAAATAAGTAACGCATGCATCATTGTTAGTGCATGTGGATCTCACCTACTCCATAATAATGCAATCTTTCATGCATTACTCTAGCATGGCAAACAAAGAATATAAAAATGAGCATACTCAAATTAGTACTTAATTCCCGTATTGCTTCATCTATCCTTTGATCCTTTGTAGAAGGAAGTTTATCTATCTGCATACTTCAAAGTGGAGGTTGGAAACTTGAGCCATTTTTGCCTTATCAATCTCTAATCTACTTCCTTTGGGCATTAATATACTTGTATGCTCAGTTAAGCATTTTACCTCACCAAATTCTAAGGATGTTGAATTGCGATCCACAGTGCATCACATCAATTAATATACTCGTTCAATGTTAGGGGGTTGACTCACCCCTCAAGAGCAACCATCATTGGTCAATTGCTTCATGACATTAGCCTAAACCCTGAATTTATCTGTATTCAAGAGACTAAAGTTGATGGAGCATACCTCTAGAAACATCTTAGGCATGTCTACCCGACCCATGTCTAGATTTTGACGTCACATCGTGAGGGGTCCGGTGGAATGGTAATTGTTATAAATCAATTCTGGTTTGAAAATCTTGAGAGCTCCATAAAAGATCAGAATCATGGGTGGATTGTCGTCTCCTTTGGTGTCCCCTTTGTTTCACGTTAGTTTCTTTGTACAGCCCAAACATGGAGTTGGAGAGACTGGACACCTGGGCCCCCTTGGACTTGCTCCCCCACAACGTGCTAATTTGCAGAGACTTCAATATGGTGGAGGACCCTACAGACAGATGGAACGACAAAGGCTTGGTCAATGATAATCGGGAGAAAGAGACCTCGGATAAAACCAAACTGCACTTGGATCTAGTACAATTCAAAGATTCAAATGGCTTTTCATGGTCTAATCTCCAAGCGGGTGAGGACCCAAGGAAAGCTAGACTAGATAGATGATGGAGAGTGTTAATCTCCAAAAGAACAACCTATTCTTGTGATTAGAGCACCTCTATACCAAGAATAAGTCAAAACCTTTCACACATTTAAAAGATCAATTACTAACTATCAAAAGATTAACAATTCTGTGAAGAAGATGATACACAGAAAAGTCTGCTGCAGAATTTCTTCACATTGACTTATCAAATGTGTAAAGTTTTTTATGAAACTTTGTACGAATCATCTTCTAGAGTTTGCGCATCTCCTCCAAGTTGAATTACTTCAAAAGGTTAAGTGTAGCTTGAGAAATCAACTTCTCAAGTTACCTATGTCAGAAACTGTATTTCTGAGAAGTCAATTCAGACACCCCTAACTTCTTAACTTTGATTCTCACAATATCTAACCCGTTTTGCCAAATGCTTTTAGCCACGAATAGATCACCTTCCAACTTAAAGATTAAGTGCTTGCTTGCACAAAACTTTAAACTATGGAGTGAGCACTGATCAAAAGATTAAACTCGAAATTTGCGCCTGTTTCAGAGAACTGTAGACATTCAACACATATGAATGTTCCTACTTACAATTCTCCTAGCCTGTTTACAATTGGACTCTGAAATTCAGGTCACAGGATCATTAACTAACAACTTAGATATCCTCAAAAGGATTTCACAAATGATCAAACACAGAAGGAGCAGACATGAAAAGATCGGGCGCAATATTTCTTCATTAACTCAGAAAATTACAACTGAGTGATGAGAGCTAACACAAACTCACTTTCCTCTATCTCTTGACTTCTATCTCCCTCATTCTTGACTTCTAACTAATGTCACATAAGCTCTCATGTGCTCTCATGCATGCCCCGACTTTTCTCAAGGTATTTATAGATAATTTGTACATAATTCTTACTGAACAAAATGATCTAAGTCATCTATGACTATGCTAATGTACATATGTGTACACTTCTCTTGTCTTCTGAATATGACCTTCTTCCATACTTTAGGAATTGATTCTTCCTTCATCATTTGATCTTCCAAGCCTTCAATTGGTGATTGGTATGCACCAACAGCTCCCCCTCAATCATCAATTGAGGTTTTCTCTGTCTTCTTTATACTTGCCATGTCCTTGAACCTCTGTAACTTAGGTCCATCCAAACTCTTTGTCATCATATCTGCCACCTGTTCTTTTGTTGGAGTGTACATCACTTCAATCTCTTTATCTAGTACCTTTTCCCTCAAGAAATGATACTGAATCTCTATATGCTTAGTCCTGGCATGGAAAACAGGGTTAGCTGCCAAATACAAAGAACTCATATCGTCTCCAAAAATTATTGGAGTACTATGATCAAACTCAAAACTTTTCATCAAGGTCTTCAACCATATAACTTCTTTTGCAGCTTCTACCATTCCCTTATACTCAGCTTCTGTGGATGATAAAGCAACTGTATGTTGCTTCTTTGAACACCAAGACACTAACTTGTCTCCAACATAACATAGATATCCATGAGTAGACCTTCTATCATCTGAGTCACCTGCCCAATCTGCATCACTAAACACTTTGATTCTTGTGTCAGAAGTGAAACCATAATACAAACCTTCACTTAGAGTTCCTTTGATATATCTGAGTACCCTTTGGGCTGCAATCCAATGAGTCTTCTTTGGACAATGCATGAATTGTGACAACACACCTACTGCATATGATAGATCTGGTCTTGTCAAGGTAGCATAGATTAAACTACCTACCAAACTCTGATATTTCTTCATATCATTGAACTCTTCACCTCCATACCTGCTCAATTTATGATTTACCTCCAATGGTGTAGTTGAGGTTCTGCAATCTTCCATGTTAAACTTGACTAAAAGATTCTTCAAGTATCTCTCTTGTGAAACATATACTCCATGTTGAGTATACACAATCTGCATTCCTAGAAAATAAGATAAGTTTCCCAAATCACTTATCTTAAACTCCTTCTCTATTTGCTTCTTGAGTTCATTGATTCCTTGAGCATCTGTTCCTGTAACAATAATATCATCAACATAAATGCACATGTAAATATATCCATTTTCACTTGCCTTCACTAGCAAGCTACTATCTGCCTTTGATGCTTGAAATCCACATTCATTCAAGAATTTGACCAATCTGTAATTCCAAGCTCTTGGAGCTTGCTTCAACCCATATAAAGCTCTCTTGAGCTTACACACATAATCTGATCCAATTGATTCCATAAAGCCTTCTGGTTGCTCCATATATACTTCATCTGCAATGTAACCATTAAGAAATGCATTCTTCACATCCAATTGTGATAATTTCCATCCCTTGCAAGTAGCAATAGCAATCAATGTCCTAATTGTAGACATCTTAGCAACAGGACTAAAGGTTTCATCATAATCTACCCCATAAGTTTGGGCATAACCTTTAACCACTAGTCTAGCCTTATATCTAGACACCTTACCATCTGCAAACCTCTTTGTTTTATATACCCATTTGCATCCAATGACTTTCTGATTCTTTGGTCTTGGTACTAATTCCCAAGTTTCATTTTCAAGTAGAGCATCATACTCTTCTTGCATTGCCTTCTCCCAATTCTGTTTACCTTTGGCTTCTTCATAAGTAGTTGGATCTTCTTCTGTTTTCACAATGTAGGCATAATCTTTTGTTGTTAGAAAAGATGTATCATAACTATACCTTATAGGCTCTTTCCTTTCTCTTGTAGATCTCCTGATTTCTGCACTTCTTGAAGTTTCAGCCTCATTTGATTCTGGATCAAATCTTGGCCCTTCTTCTACATAATCCTGCACTCTACATCTAGAGTCAACTTCATCAACAATTTCTTCACAAACTTTTACCTTTGCTTTTCCTTTCCTTTGAACTTCTTCAACACCTGTATACTCATTTGATGATCCTGAATACCACACATTTTGCTCATCAAATGTCACATCTTTAGTAACAAGAAATTGCTTTGTGGATGGACTCCACAACCTGTAACCCATTTGTCTATCATCATATCCAATAAACACATACTTCTCTGCCTTTGGTTCTAGCTTATGTCTTAATTGTGAAGGAACATAAGCATATGCAATACATCCAAATACTTTACAATGATCAAGACTAGGCTTCTTACCCCACCATGCTTCATAAGGGGTTCCTCCATCCAAAGCTTTGCAAGGCAACCTATTCACAAGGTATGTTGCAGTGTTAATGGCCTCTGCCCATAAGTAATTTGGACAATTCTTTTCCTTCATCATGGCTCTTGCAAACTCTACAAGAGTCCTAGTCCTCCTTTCTGCTACTCCATTTTGTTGAGGGGAGTACCTGCAAGTAACTTCTCTTTTGATACCTGCATTCCACAAATAATCATCAAACTCTTTTGAGAAATACTCTCCCCCTCCATCTGATCTTAACCTCTTTAGCTTTTGTCCTGTGATCCTTTCTGCATAAGCATGAAAATGTTTGAATGTCTTGAAAACTTCTGATTTATCCTTGATTACATACAAAGTAATCCACCTGGTTGCATCATCAACAAACAATACATAATATCTGGATCCATTTATGCTATAGTCCCTTGAGGGACCCCATACATCTGTATGAACCAATTCAAGCATGTTTGAATACTTGTACCCTGATTTGTTATAAGAACTTTTATGTGCTTTACCTAATTGACAAGCTTCACACTTGTACACCATATGTTGCCCTTCAATGTTTGGCAATCCAAGCACCACCTGATTCTTTGACATCTCCTTTATAGCTCTCTCATTGAAATGACCTAGCCTCTTATGCCATAGGTCTAATTCAGATACCTTTTGACCTCCATAGGTAAACAATGCATGTCCCACATTACCTTGGACCTTGAGAGTGAACAATCTTCCTTCCTTTTTACCTGCAACTATGGTTCTATATCCCTGATTTGGATCTTGTACATAAACACCATCATTTGTGAATCTTACCTCATATCCTTTCTCCACAATTTGCCCTACACTTATCAAATTTTTAGGAATAGTAGGAACATAAAGTACCTTACTCAGAAGTGTACTTCCATTCTTTGTCTTCACTGATCCAATGCTCTCCACTTTATGTTTGGTATTGTCACCTGTTTGAACTGTATGTCCATTCACTCTAGCTTCCATATCAGTCATCAAAGATAGATTCCCACTCAGATGGTTGCTACATCCTGAGTCAATATAAAACACTCTTTGATCTTCTCCCATTGATTCATGAGTTGCATTCAAGATAAGAGTCATGTCATCCTTCTGATCTGATGCATAATTGTAATAATTATTGTTGTAGGACTGAGATTGGAAGTTTCTTCCACCTCCTCTACCATATGATGTCCTACCACCTCTTCCTCTGAAATTACCTCTTTGGTTTCTGCCTCCTCTACCTCTTTGACTATAATTCTGATTGTTGTATCCTCCACTTTGATTGTTATACCAACAATCATTTGCCAAATGATTTGTTCTGCCACAAATCCAACAAGCTTTAGCATTATCTTTGTTCTTACCTCCTCTTCCTTTACCTCTGAAATTTGTCTTCCCTTTTGTGAAGTTGGCTTGATTTGAATTCCCTTCATCATCATTTGATTGCTTTCCCTTGCCATTCTTTTTCTTGTCTTTGGAGTACATAGCTTGACTTGTACTTCTATCATTGTCTCCTTTAAGATCCTGCTCAAAGGTTAGCATGTGTCCTAGCAATTGATTAAGGTCAGGAGTAAAGTGATCAAGTGACAATTCTATGGACAATATAAAAGGCTTCCACTTCTCATCTCCTCTCAAACCTGTAAGTATTTGTCTTACCAACTTTTCTTCTTCAATGTCTTCATCCACTGCTCCCAAGCTATCTGCAATATCTTTCATCCTTGCCACATAATCTGAAATTGATTGTGAGCTCTTCTTCTTGAAGGTTGTGAACTCAGCCCATAGTGAGGACTTCCTTGACTTAGTTGTATTTTGGAAATGCTCTTCCAAGGCATTCCAAACATCTGTAGCACTTTCTAAACCTCTGATGTGAGGTAGAAGATAATCATTTACAGCCATGTAGATGATGCTCCTTGCTTGAGCATCCTTTCTCATCCAAGTCTTCAACATTGCAAGTTCTTCCCTAGTAGGAATACTTGGATCTGCAAACTCTGGTTTTTCTTCATCTCCTGTAATAAATGATATAAGATCTTTGCTCATGAGGTGTGCTTCCATCCTCATGGACCATGCTGGATAGTTCTCCCTATCTAGCTTATCAATTTGCAAGCTTTCTCCCATCTTGTGTCCACCTGTGTATTGAAATCTTCAAGCTTTACAAACAATGTATGTACCTTTACTTCGAATCAAGACTCCTTTTGCCTTTCTTGATGTCAATTTGTCTTCTCCTCGAGCTTTGACTCCAAGCTTTCACTTCTTGAACCTTCAAATGTTGAATCTCTTGAATCTGCAGCAGTCGGGATCGTTCTTTCTTCAAATTTCTTCAAATTGATGTCTCCTGCTCTGATACCACTGATGGAGAGTGTTAATCTCCAAAAGAACAACCTATTCTTGTGATTAGAGCACCTCTATACCAAGAATAAGTCAAAACCTTTCACACATTTAAAAGATCAATTACTAACTATCAAAAGATTAACAATTCTGTGAAGAAGATGATACACAGAAAAGTCTGCTGCAGAATTTCTTCACATTGACTTATCAAATGTGTAAAGTTTTTTATGAAACTTTGTACGAATCATCTTCTAGAGCTTGTGCATCTCCTCCAAGTTGAATTACTTCAAACGGTTAAGTGTAGCTTGAGAAATCAACTTCTCAAGTTACCTATGTCAGAAACTGTATTTCTGAGAAGTCAATTCAGACACCCCTAACTTCTTAACTTTGATTCTCACAATATCTAACCCGTTTTGCCAAATGCTTTTAGCCACGAATAGATCACCTTCCAACTTAAAGATTAAGTGCTTGCTTGCACAAAACTTTAAACTATGGAGTGAGCACTGATCAAAAGATTAAACTCGAAATTTGCGCCTGTTTCAGAGAACTGTAGACATTCAACACATATGAATGTTCCTACTTACAATTCTCCTAGCCTGTTTACAATTGGACTCTGAAATTCAGGTCACAGGCTCATTAACTAACAACTTAGATATCCTCAAAAGGATTTCACAAATGATCAAACACAGAAGGAGCAGACATGAAAAGATCGGGCGCAATATTTCTTCATTAACTCAGAAAATTACAACTGAGTGATGAGAGCTAACACAAACTCACTTTCCTCTATCTCTTGACTTCTATCTCCCTCATTCTTGACTTCTAACTAATGTCACATAAGCTCTCATGTGCTCTCATGCATGCCCCGACTTTTCTCAAGGTATTTATAGATAATTTGTACATAATTCTTACTGAACAAAATGATCTAAGTCATCTATGACTATGCTAATGTACATATGTGTACACTTCTCTTGTCTTCTGAATATGACCTTCTTCCATACTTTAGGAATTGATTCTTCCTTCATCATTTGATCTTCCAAGCCTTCAATTGGTGATTGGTATGCACCAACAATAGAAGGTACATTTCTCAAAGCATTATTCATCACTGGGGTCGTCCTTCCTTTTTGCAAAGCACTCGCCTTGCTTTCTCTGATCACTACCCGATCATCATCTCTTTCCAACCTCTCACCAAAACACATAAGGCTCCTTGGTTTCATGCCTACTCGACTGCTTTCTCTCTCCCCTCCGTCCATCAAGAAATCGCTAATGTGTGAAAGCAGGCTTTCGCCACCTTTTCATCCCTAGCCAAGAGCTCGAGACGTGCAGTCAATAAGTCATGGGAGATCATGATAAGAACTAGGAAGATGCTCCAGGATGGCTTCTTCAATGCTTAGGGGCGCACACACAGTGCCGAGAAAATGACTTTCACATGAGCTCGATCATCAAAAGTCCTCCTGAATCACACAAGCTAGGGAGTTTGGATGCTTTGACTCTCTTTTCAACATAGAATATATCATATCTTATCCTCCAAATTGAAGCATTGATATGCGAACTCTCAATATTGAGTACTCAGTACCTCCTATAGAACCCTCATAGCCTTGAGGAAACATACATTATCGTTATCATGTAAAGTTCATATGTGATCAAGCCCTAACTTGTTTGCCTCATGTGACCCTCAACTTGTAAAGGATTTTCCTAATGTAGGAAAAGTTTCATTCAGGGTATGCCAATGCATCAATCAATAGTTACACTTAAAAAGAGTCAAAGTGCAATCCATGTTTGTTTTTGAGCAAATATAATCTCAACGTTTATTTTATACTATAATAATTGCAGGCGCAAGAAAACTAACGAAATTAGAAGTTTCATCATTTGTAGGTCTGCTAACTTAGGGTACACACAAAATACAGAATAATCTAAAACTTTGTCTAAAGAGTATTCTTCTATGCTTACGCAAATGCATTGCATACACCTTGACATCAGAAAAAATCTTTTCAAATCCTTCATATCTGTTCAAATCCATACAATGTGTCGATCACTTGTATGAGGTTTAAACACAATGCTCGAAAGGTCATTGTTTTCCCGTTAAAACAAATTCACATCGCAAATGGAGTACAATTGAGTTCATTCATCAAACATTAAGATGTTGATACATTTGCATGTTTCCACCGAAATACATCATGGAAACAAAGCAAACACGGAAGTCATGAGAATTCAATCAACAAACCATTCCTATTCTTTATGCGTGCAAAACAATATTACACCTTTTATATTGATAATGATTTTCATGTGCTCACATATAACATATATCAATTGTTGCACCATAGAATTCAACTCAAATAAGATCAAAACTTACATTTATCTAGCTCTGTGTATTGGAACATGTGACTCAGAAGAAGCCCAAATACACGAACAGCTAGGCTAATAGATATCGCTCCATAATCTCTGGATTTTGTGAATCTTCCATAGAAAGCAAAGTGATGGACCACATGTCTTTCGATTTGAAGGTAATCTATCTCACTACTTCATGAATCACTAGATGGCCGAATGACCAAAATCTATTCCTTGATTGAGACTGTTAATGCTCAGCACAGCTATGGTGACATCGATAATCTACAGAGAAGACGACGCAGACAAAGATATTTCTGCGTGGTGCCGATAATTGCTCACGGTGGTATGATTTTTTATTATACGTGTTCATTTTTGTTGCTATTTATAACTAAGATTCCATGTCATCAAATCTCCTCCTCAAGCTGAGAATGAGCTTGAATACAAAATGAAATAAATACATATTTCCATACAAGATGAAATAATATGAAATGAAATCTAGATACAAACTAAAGCTTTCTAACTCCTAGAGCTTCTCTAAAGTAGATGAACTTTTCTTTCGGAAGAGCTTTGGTGAAGATATCCGCCACTTGTTCTCTAGTGTTGATGTGAATCAGCTCCACTTCTCCTTCGATGAACTTCTCACGAACAAAATGATAATGAACTTCGATGTGCTTCCATCTCGCATGATAAGCTGGATTCTTCGATAGCATTATGCTGCTCACATTGTTACAATAGATGACCAGCTTTCGATCAATGTAGACTCCCATATCTTTGAGTAGGTACTTAATCCATGTTGCTTCACAAACGGCTTGTGTAATGCCTCTATATTCAGCTTCGATACTTGACAAGGCGACAGTTGGTTGCTTCTTGCTACTCCAAGAAATAATTGCACTTCCAAGCGAAAATGAAAATCCACTCATTGAACTTTGATCCATGAAATTTCCTGCCCAATCTGCATCTGTGTATGCATATATACATGGCTGAACTTTTCTCTCATAAAACAAGCCAAAATTACATGTTCCTTTCACATATGGCAAAATGTGTCGCACTGCATCCAAGTGCACACTACATGGTTTATGCATAAAATGACTCACCAAACCAACTACAAAACTCGAATCCGGTCTTCTCTTTGTTACATAAATCAAACTTCCAACCATCTTTCTATACATATTGGCATCATGCAAGCACTTTCCATCATCCATAAGCTTAACATTAGCATCAAGTGGCGTATCAACAGGTTTGCAAGCACTCATACCAAATCTCTCAAGCATTTCCAGCATATAATTGTGTTGTTTTCATCCAAATTCCATCTTTCATTGAAATTACTTCAATTCCCAAAAAGTATTTTAGCTCTCCCAAATCCGACATCAAAAATTCAGATTTTAGTTGCCTTTTCAAATCATCAATTCTCTTCTCAACATTGCCAGTAATGATCAAATCATCAACATAAATCACTAATAGAATCGTTTTGTTTCCTTGATTCCATACAAACAGCAAATAATCAGCCTTTGATTGCATAAATTTCAGATCCAACAACTTCTTAGTGAATCGTTCACACCATGCTCATGGTGCTTGTTTCAATCCATAAAGCGCTTTCTTTAACTTGCATACATAGTCAAGATATTTTGGATGCACATAACCTTCTAGTTGCTGCATATAGACTTCCTCATGCAATTTGCCATTCAAGAATGCATTCTTAACATCCATTTGATACAATTTCCAATTGTTCATAGCAGCCCATGCAATCACGCTTCCCAGTGTTGTCATTTTCACCACTAGACTAAATGTTTCATCAAAATCCAATCCATATACTTGTGCATATCCTTTTGCAACTAAGCGTGCTTTAAATCTTTCCAATGAACCATCACTTTTGCACTTCACTTTGTATACCCATTTACATCCAATAGCTTTCTTATTCGGTGGCAATTTCACTAATTGCCGTGTATCATTCTTCTTTAATGCATTCATCTTATCGTCTATTGCTTTGCACCAATCTTCACTTTGTGATGCATCATGAAAATTCTTTGTTTCATCATGCTTGATTCTTTCTATCATGTATGCATAATGAAGCTTCATAGACTTATTGTATAGATTCAATCTATCCAAAGGATGTTTTACTCTTGTAGATCATCTCGAAGGTGTTTCTTCATGTGATTGTTTCCTTGCGTGTGGAGGAACATATTTCTCCTTCATATTTTTCAACATGCCAGGTGTAACTATCTCATCTTCAATATCTCTTTCCCTTTCTCCTTTCTTCTTGCACAATCTTTTGCGTTTTCACTCCATGATGTTTCAGGTGTACGAAACTCATATGAACCATAGTCTTGACTCTCTTCATGGTCAAAATTCCTAGGACTTGTTCCTGGCTCATCATGAACATTATGCATAGAATCATCCATATCATTCTCTATCACAGCCATGTCTTTGGGTGCATACCATGATGCTTCTTCATCGAATATAACATCTCTACTCACTATACATTGTTTTGTAACAGGATTATAACATCGATATCCTTTCTTCTCTTCTGAGTATCCAACAAATCTGAACTTTTCAGATTTTGCCTCAAACTTGTGTCTCAACTCACTAGGCACGTGTGCATGACAAATACTTCCAAAAACTTGAAAAAATAGCTAACATTAGGCTTCTGCTTCCATAGCCTCTCATAAGGTGTGAGATCATGAACCATGCCTATGGAAGCTCTATTTATAACATAAACAGCCATATGACAAGCTTCTGCCCAAAACATATCTAGCATGTTCTTCTCATTCAACATGGCTCTAACAACTTCCTCAATCACACGATTCTCGCGTTCTGCAACACCATTTTGCTATGGTGTGTATCTACAAGATAATTGCCTTCTAATTCCGTGATCACTAAGGTATTGATCAAATTTTCTTGAGATATATTCTCCCCCTGAATCTTATTGTAGGCATTTTATATACATTCCCAACTGTTTTTCAACCATGTTTTTGAATCTCATAAAACACTCCAAAACTTCACTCTTATGCTTCAGGAAGTAAATCCATGTATATCTGCTATAATTGTCAACGAATATCAAGAAATATAGTGAGCCACCAATTGATTTTGTTCTAGCAAGTGCAACCACATCACTATGGATTGGCTCCAGAGGTCTCCTCCTGTGCATTTCTCTTCTTGGAAACTTCATACATTGATGTTTTCCAAATGCGCATGCTTCACAAATTCTTTCAAAGTTTTAATGACCAAATCTTGGTAGTCTACACACGAACATTTGTTTTTCTATAGACTTTAATTTTCTCAAGTTGATATGACCAATTCGTTTATGCCATAATTCAGCTATATTTGAATATTCACTATTCTTGGCATACATGTTCTCATAAAGGGGTGTACCCATGTCAAACGTGAACAATCTATCCATCTTCTTTCCGTGAACAAGTAATTTTCCTCTTTTTCCATACTTGAAATCATGTATAAAATAGCCATGTTTATTTAAAAGAAATTCCATGTCTTGATCCGCTAGCTGACCAACCGAAACTAGGTTCTTTTTCATGCTAGGCACATGTAAGACATCACTTACTATTTTTCGAACACCATTTCTTTGTACTAGCGGTGCATTCCCAACATCGTTAATCACATGTAAGGTATCATCACCAGTTTCCACATATTCTTTAGTCTTCAAAGCCTCCTTTGACTCAAAACAATCACCAATGCTCGTCATGTGATTTGTGCAACCAGAGTCTATGTACTAGTTCATATTGTTTCCAGGCTTTGACATGGTATTCAACACATGCTCCATTGCAAACATATTATCTCTTCCATAGTCTCTATATGAACTTTTAGCAGCAAAATTTCCATGTGCCGCATAATGGCTTCTACCTCTTCCTCTTTGACTACTCTGCTTATAATAATAATCTTTCTCAAAATGGCCATACTCGCCACAATGATAACAATTTCCAGGTGCCTGTGGTCTTCCTCTACCTCTAGAGTATGATCTTCCTCTACCGCTTGGCATATCTAGTGTATTTGCATTTATAGAAGATGATCGTCCATGACTAGAACCTCTTCCTCTATTCTGAACAAATGCATGATCTCTCGAATTGCCACTTCCCGATGCATTCAAACCAAGCTTTACTTTTTCTCTCATGCAAACAGCTACTAGCTCGTCAAAATCTGGCATAGTGTTCCTAACTGAGATAGAAGTATCTAAGCTCTTGTATTGCGGTCCTAGACCATTTAGCATGAGTGAAACCATATCATCATCATCGACCGTACAATTTATGGAAGCTAAATCATCAGTGATCTTCCTAATTTCAGTCACATAATCCATTATGGACCTATTTCCATGCCATATGCTATGCAACTTTTTCTTTAAGTGAATTTTTCTAGCTTTCGTAGATGTACCATATATCTTATGGATTATATCCCAAGCTTCCTTCGGTGTGCTAGCTTTCATAATCTGTGGAATCAGACTCTCTAATATACATATCGAGATCCAATGGAGAACCTTTCTAAATTTTTCTATCCATGTTTTATATTCTTTTTGCTGCGATATGATTTTTTATTATACGTGTTCGTTTTTGTTGTTATTTACAACTAAGATGCCACATCATCAGAGACAAGTAAGACAAAACAACTTGTTGCTGTACTGAACTCTGTTCTCTCAATTTTCAAAGAATACCATTCATAGATCGTTCTCATTTCTTCAACGTAACTCTCCAATGTATTTTATCAGAGAAATGTTTTACGAGCTCATTGTCATAAGTTCTTTCAATTTGCCCACCTTAAGCCGCGTAGACATTGGTTGTTGACTTTGAATTGTTAACGCACTTCATTGTACCCATGAATATGCACTTAAGTTAAGATATTCCCAATTCCTCCAGTAATTACAGTCTCTCATCACGTCTATTGCCAGCGATAAATTCACCATTTGTATATAATTTGAAATTTGTATGTTCTCGCTATGTGGGCAAGTATAGACATGTTTAACCTGTGCATCAAAACATGCAATATTTGCTCAAGATCTCTTCCTCTTGGAAGCAGTGCGAAACTCCTCTTATGTCCGCCTCTCCAACTCTTTCAAGAACAATACTAAGAATGAATCTCCCTCCTCTTTCGAACTCACCCTCATAAGCCTCCTCCTTCCGTAGAACAAAGTAGAACTGGTGAAGCCGTTGTGCCTTATATCTCTCGACCAACCTCAGAGATGTGCCCCTCCTCTCTTTGCTTCGAGTGCAGAGCTACCCCCCCAAAACCACAAGATTCCTGGCCTCCTTCCCATGGAGCCCCTAGATGAACAACTTGTACCAGCTCGAGAAAACACGAGCCCGCTAAAAGCCACACTTCACTCTTACTTTTCTCTTCTATTAATGGCTGCTCCTGAATTTTCCCTTGACCCGCTCCCGTTAACCTATGACTCTGCTCGCCTCTCTCCTTGATTTACACATTGCCTTGTTTCCTCCTTTAGCTCAATATGACCACTGATTTTCCACTCAAAAAAACATGCCGACCTTCCACATTCCCTTGTTTCCTCCTTTAGCTCAATATGATTCCGTAATCCTCCTCATATGGCATTTTAGAGTAAAAATGATTATCCTTCAAGTTTCTTTTCAAAACGAAGAGCATCACATGTAATCAAGATCTTTAACATGGAAGAGAAACTCACTCTTTTTATGCATAGAACCTTCATGGCTCCAAAAAGAATATACACATGGGCATGTTTCCAAAACATGCAATAGATTTTGAATTTTTGCCATACAATTACTTCCAAGTTCTCTTCAATTTTTCCATTGAAAACATCTAACCTTTTGAGTCATGTGAGTGGAATCTGTACGACAGCCTCGTGCTTGGTGGGTCTCAGATGGCATAATGGTAATTGCCTAACAAAAATCCCAAATATCAAAGGGAACATTTATTATCATGACAGCCTCAACAAGAAGTGGTGTCTATCATGGACACAACTGTGGTGGGATCTGAAGCTTATGGCTATCTGGCACCCTCTCATAGAAAATAAAAGTCTATCCTCTTTTGGAAAATTCTTCATCAAGGAATTTGGACCAACCTAAAGGCTAGCAAAATTTGTGGGGCGGCTCCCTGGTGCAAGCACTATAGCCAGTCCATTGAAGATGTCTGTCACATCTTCTTTACTTGTCCCAACTCCAACATGCTCTGTCAAATTGTCGAAAAGAAAATTGGACTTCCGAAGCATATCAGCTGGAAATAAGCTCACTTGGGAGAAGCGATTGATTGCTCAGTGACTCTCTGGAATGCCGTTAGAGGGGAGGTCCTCTAGAAGATTTGGTGAGAAAGATGTGCTTATAACATTCGTGACTCCCCCAAAGAGTGGTCAATTGAGAAATCATTGTTCCTCCTCAGTAAAAGAATCATGAACTGTAAAAAATCCCACCCCTTCAGGCATCATAAAGTGCTCCTTATGATCAACAACAAACTTAAACCCACATGGTCTCCACATGAGGTTGATGAGAGGGTGATTAACCTTCTTTGTAATGCATTCTAGACTCTGTAAGATCTACCCCTGCTCTATGGGACTTAGGGGGTCTCGTGAGCACTAGGCCCCTTTCACTTGAACTTTTCTTTTCTTTTATTTAATACAAGTCCGGGAGAGTAAGCTAAGGCTGAACTTCCTTTATTTAAAAAAGAAGGATGTGGAACTGCATACTAGAAGCTATATATACAATCAATATATAGTTTTTTATACTCACAAGCATTCTAGGAATGACAAGTGCAAAGGCACCCTCTTTTTCTTGCACAAGAGCTTCTTTATTTTTACAATATCGCAAAGATAAATACAAAATTTATTTAATCACAAGCATTCTAGGAATGACAAGTGCAAAGGCACCCTCTTTTTCTTGCACAAGAGCTGCTTTATTTTTACAATATCGCAAAGATAAATCCAAAATTTATTTAATGAATGCAAGATTCATTAAAAGGGAAGCAAATCTACTTATCTTTTGAAAGATTTCATTTGTTGAAGTACGAAGTGAAGAAACCAATCTCTTCATACTTCCTCTTTGTCCTTCACTGTCTTCCATCTCGGAATTTTTCAAGGTTCTGATTAGCTCCCATCAACTAAAATTTCGAGCATCAATCGATGGCGTTGAGCTCTCAGAAATGCATGAAAAGAAAAACCTATTCTCCCTACAAATACTACAAGAGAACATGTGTTGACTCTCTAGACTCATGAAACATACTGCCAAACTTTGATAAATAGGATGCTTCTATGTGGTGAGATTTATAAAAGCAAAAGGAAATGAAGAGGAGCCATGGGGGCATACTTCTAATTCTAATTCACATTGTATCATCAAGATTAGAAAGTTTTCTCCCACCAGTCCGTGTCTTTTTTATGGATGGTCGCTTTTGAAGGGAGATATCCCAAGCTATAAGGCTAAACACATTCAGCATCTTATATATTGTGCATGTGATTCATTTTTTCTATAGAACTTGAAGAAGAGAAGATCACGCTTTTCTGACCACTCACAAATTTAGAGGCAATCAAGGCCTATCTCGATAGTTAAGCCACCTTTGTGGCTCATAATCTGCTTCTTGAAAAGACTAATTGCGCATAAAGAGTCTCACGTATGGGGGAGAGGGCCGGGGGGTGTTCGTATTCTACATTTCTAGAAGTGTGAAAAGTACATTCACATCTCATATTGGATAGGAAAACATCATGTGAGTTGTCGAATGATCTCAAAGTCCATATTGAGATCACTCAAATGGTCAACTCCTAACTCTAATACCATTGTAATGAAACTTGTATTTAGGTAGTGATGTGTGGGAGCACACTAGGTTCATTGGGGCACGTTTTCCCCTCTTTAGAGGTTTTTTCCCCGGCTTGTATATGTTGGAGCAGAACAATCATCAATAGTGATTATATGAAGATCAAATTGAGAAGATATGTGGAAGAATGAAGATTACTTTCAGAGGAAGAAAATAGAATCAGAAAGGTTTCTTTTGTATATTACTCTTGTAAATAGTTCAATGTATTTTGAAAAAGATGACGAGTTAGACTCGTATATATATCTACAGATACGTATTCATAGGAGGAGAGAGTAATAGAGATCAGATAGAGAAGAATAGGTGAAGAGGTGATGAACATTGTATGTATCATCAACCATATGTATGAAAAAGTAATGAAGAAGAAAATGTTGTAGAATTCTGCGCGTTGATCTTCTCTCCCATTCTCCTTCTGTGCTTAATCTTTTGAAGAATCCTTTTGCACGTATCTAAGTCCATAGCTAATCTATCTATGGCTAGAATTTGAGAGATTAATTTCAATCAGGCTGTGAGAATTTTGTTTAGGAACATTCATATGTGAGGATGTTCTGAGAGTCGAAAAATCTGGCGCACATTTCATCTTCAAAGAAATGGTCAGTGCTCAGTCCACAGTGTAAAGTTTTACACAAGTGAGGGCTCAAAATCTAAGTTGGAAGGTAAGCTATCTATGGCTAGAAGATCTTGATCAAACGGGTTCAGAGTTGGGAGAACCAGTGCTAAGAAGTTGCAGGTGTCAAAGTCGCCATTGCAGAGAAGCACTTTCACACATAGGTAAAGTGTTTCACACATTTCTCAGTGTGTACTTAATCTTTTTGAGAGATTTAACTTGGCAAAGTTGCGCAACCTTAAGGCAAAGTGTTGTGCAAAGTTTTATCAAAAACTTTACAGGATTGATTAGTCAATTAGTGACTAATCTGCAGCAGACTTTTCTGAAGAAACTGAATTTTTCAGAATAATCCATTTTCTGATAATTTGGTGAAGATTCTCTAAATTAGGTGGAGTCTAAAGTTGATCTTGATATAGAAGTGATCTAAATTCAAGGTCAACTTGTTCTTTTGGAGATTAACACTCTCCATCAGTGGTATCAGAGCAGGTTGTGTCAAAATTGAAGTGAAGAAGACTCCGACTATTGCAGAAGTACAAATCTTTACATCTTGAAGGTGCAGAAGGGTAAAGGTTGAAGAAAGATTGAAGGAAGACATACAAAGAGCATCAAAAGGATCAGAAGGAGCAACATTCGAAGTAAAGGTACATTTATTATCTGTAAAGGTTAAAGATTTGAAGCTACAGGTGAAGTAAAGATGGGAGATAGTCTCCAAATTGAAAAGTTGGATAGAGAGAACTATCCTGCTTGGTCTATGAGGATGGAAGCTCATCTTATGAGCAAAGATCTGATAGGATACATCACAGGAGATGAAGAAAAGCCAGAATTCAGAGATCCTAGTGTTCCAACTAGGGAGGAGCTTGCAGATTTGAAGAATTGGATGAAGAAGGATGCTCAAGCAAGAAGCATCATCTACATGGCAGTCAATGACTATTTGCTTCCTCACATTAGAGGACTTGAGAGTGCTTGTGACATTTGGAATGCTTTGGAAGAGCATTTCCAAAATACAACCAAGTCAAGGAAGGCTTCACTATGGGCAGAGTTTACTACCTTCAAGAAGAAGGCCTCACAATCAATCTCTGATTATGTGACAAAGATGAAGGACATTGCAGATTCTTTAGGTGCAGTTGATGAAGATATTGAAGAAGACAAATTGGTAAGACAAATACTCACAGGGCTAAGAGGAGATGAGAAGTGGAAGCCTTTCATTTTATCTACAGAACTTTCATTAGATCACTTTACTCCTGATTTGAATCAATTGTTAGGACATATGCTAACTTTTGAGAATGATATCAAAGGAGATGTTGATAAGAGTGCATGTCATGCAATGTACTCTAAAGACAAGAAGAAAGCCAACAAAGGGAAGCAACAATCAAGTGAAGAAGAAGGTACATCAAACCAAGCAAACTTCATAAGAGGAAGAGGAAATGGCAGAAGTAGAGGAAGAGGCAGAAACAACAAAGAGAATGCAAGAGCTTGTTGGATATGTGGTAAGACCAATCATCTATCTCATGATTGTTGGCATAATAATCAAAACAATGGTAATTATCAGAACTTTAATCAAAGAGCAAGAGGTGGTAGATTTCAGAGAGGAAACTTCAGAGGTAGAGGTGGTAGGAATTCTTTTGGAAGAGGTGGTGGAAGAAATTTCCAAAATCAATCCTATAATAACACCTACTACAACTATGCATCAGATCAAAAGGAGGATTCGACTCTCATTATGAATACATGTGAAACCTCACATGAGGACATGAGAGTGTTTTATATTGATTCAGGATGTAGTAATCATTTGAGTGGAAATATTGCTTTGATGACTGACCTAGATCACAATGCAATTAATCATACAGTGCAGACAGGTGATAATACAAAGCATAAGGTAAAGTCAATTGGTTCAGTCAAAGCTAAGGATGGGAGCACTCTTCTGAGTAAGGTACTTTATGTTCCCACAATTCCAAAGAATTTGATCAGTGTAGGTCAAATTGTGGAAAATGGTTATGAGGTAAGGTTTACCAATGATGGAGTTTATGTGGAAGACCCTAGTCAAGGGTATAAACAAGTTATTGCAGGAAAGAAAGAAGGAAGGCTTTTCACATTGAAGGTACAAGGAAATGTTGGACATGCTATGTTCACATATGGAGAGCAGAAGGTGTCAGAATTGGATCTTTGGCACAAAAGACTTGGACATTTTAATGAAAGAGGTATCAAAGAAATGATTAACAATGATTCAGTGCTTGGAATGCCCAACATTGCAGGTCAACACATGACATACAGATGTGAGGCATGTCAATTAGGTAAGGCTCATAAGCAATCCTATTCCAAGCATGGGTTTATGTATTCAGAAAGACTTGAATTGGTGCATACAGATGTGTGGGGTCCTTCAAAGGACTTTAGTATAAATGGTTCAAGATATTATGTCATATATGTTGATGATGCTACCAGGTGGATCACAATTTATGTGATTAAGGAAAAGTCAGAAGTGTTTAATACATTTAAACACTATCATGCATATGCAGAAAGGATTACAGGTCAAAAATTAAAGAGACTAAGGTCAGATGGAGGGGGAGAGTATTTTTCAAATGAGTTCAATGATTATTTGTGGAATGCAGGTATAAAGAGAGAAGTTACTTGCAGGTACTCTCCTCAACAAAATGGGGTAGCAGAAAGAAGAAATAGGACTCTTGTTGAGTTTGCAAGGTCCATGATGAAAGAGAAGAATTGCCCAAATTATTTGTGGGCTGAGGCTGTTAATACAGCTACATATTTGGTTAATAGATTGCCTTGTAAAGCTTTGCAGGGTATGACACCATATGAAGCTTGGTGGGGTAAGAAACCTACCTTGGATCATTGCAGAATATTTGGATGCTTGGCATATGCATATGTGCCATCTCAATTGAGGCATAAGTTGGAGCCTAAGGCAGAAAAGTATGTATTCATTGGCTATGATGATAAGCAAATGGGATACAGGTTGTGGAGTCCATCCACAAAGCAATTTATTGTATCCAAGGATGTTACATTTGATGAGCAAGGTACTTGGTATGCAGGTAAATATAATGTACATGCAGATGATGAAGAAGTGGTGGATCAAAGGAAAGGTAAAGCAAAGATTCAGTTACTTGATGAAAGTGAGAGTAATGAAGTGCAGGTTGAAGTTGAAGAGAGGCCAAGGTTTGATCCAGAATGTGATGAACCAGAAACTTCAAGAAGTGCAGAAGTTAGGAGGTCATCTAGGCACAAATGGCAACCTACAAGGTATAGCTATGACACTTCATTCTTAACTACTAAAGATTATGCTTATTTGGTAAAAGCAGATGAAGACCCTTCTACATATGAAGAGGCCAAAGGGAAGAAGAATTGGGAAGATGCTATGCAAGAGGAGTATGATGCATTGATAGAGAATCAAACATGGGATTTGGTTCCTAAACCTAATAGCCAGAAAATCATTGGTTGTAAGTGGGTTTACAAGACTAAAAGATTTGCAGATGGAAGTGTGTCTAGGTACAAAGCTAGACTTGTTGTGAAAGGATATGCACAGACATATGGAGTGGATTATGATGAGACTTATAGTCCTGTGGCAAAGATGACAACCATCAGGACACTCATTGCAATTGCTGCTTGTAAAGGTTGGAAGTTGTCTCAATTAGATGTTAAAAATGCTTTCTTGAATGGTTACATTTCAGATGAAGTCTACATGGAGCAACCAGATGGGTTCAAAGATCAAGTGAGTCCAAATTATGTATGTAAGCTCAAGAGAGCTTTGTATGGGTTGAAGCAAGCCCCAAGGGCTTGGAATTATAGGCTTGTGAAATTCTTGAATGATCTTGGATTTCAAGCATCAAAGGCAGATAGTAGCTTGCTAGTCAAAGCAAGTGAAGATGGGTTCATTTATGTGTGTATTTATGTTGATGACATAATACTTACAAGAACAAATGATAAGGGAATACAAATGATCAAGAAGCAGATGGAGAAAGAGTTCAAAATCAGTGATTTAGGGAACCTATCATTCTTCTTGGGAATGGAGATATCTTATACTCAACATGGAGTATATGTGACTCAAGAAAGGTATCTTAAAAATTTGCTAACCAAATTTAAAATGGAAGATTGCAGGGTTGCACCTACACCTTTGGAAGTGAACCATAAATTGTCTAGGCTTGGAGGAGAAGAGTTCAGAGATATGAAACTCTATCAAAGTTTGGTTGGTAGCTTGATTTATGCTACGTTGACAAGGCCTGACTTGTCATATGCAGTTGGTGTGCTTTCACAATTCATGCATTGTCCTAGAAAGGAACATTGGATTGCAGGACAAAGAGTACTTAGGTACATCAAGCGTACACTCAAAGAAGGGTTGTACTATGGGTTTACTTCAGATACAAGAATCAAGATATATAGTGATGCAGATTGGGCAGGTAATGTGGATGATAGAAGATCAACACATGGATACTTGTGCTATGTAGGAGACAAATTGATTTCATGGTGTTCCAAGAAGCAACATACAGTTGCTTTGTCATCTACAGAAGCAGAATATAAAGGTATGGTGGAAGCTGCAAAAGAGGTAATATGGCTAAAGACACTTTTGAAAGTTTTTGATGTGATTCAGAGTACTCCTATTATTTTTTGGAGACAATATGAGTTCATTATACTTGGCAGCTAATCCTATATTTCATGCTAGAACTAAGCATATTGAAATACAGTATCATTTTCTGAGAGAGAAGGTCATTGAGAAGGAAATTGAAGTCATACACACCCCTACAAAAGATCAACTTGCAGATATGATGACTAAAAGTTTGGATGGACCTAAGTTGCAGAGGTTTAAAGATATGGCTGGAATAAAGAAGATGCAGGTAATCACAATTGAAGATTGAGGGGGAGCTGTTGGAGCAGAACAATCATCAATAGTGATTATATGAAGATCAAATTGAGAAGATATGTGGAAGAATGAAGATTACTTTCAGAGGAAGAAAATAGAATCAGAAAGGTTTCTTTTGTATATTACTCTTGTAAATAGTTCAATGTATTTTGAAAAAGATGACGAGTTAGACTCGTATATATATCTACAGATACGTATTCATAGGAGGAGAGAGTAATAGAGATCAGATAGAGAAGAATAGGTGAAGAGGTGATGAACATTGTATGTATCATCAACCATATGTATGAAAAAGTAATGAAGAAGAAAATGTTGTAGAATTCTGCGCGTTGATCTTCTCTCCCATTCTCCTTCTGTGCTTAATCTTTTGAAGAATCCTTTTGCACGTATCTAAGTCCATAGCTAATCTATCTATGGCTAGAATTTGAGAGATTAATTTCAATCAGGCTGTGAGAATTTTGTTTAGGAACATTCATATGTGAGGATGTTCTGAGAGTCGAAAAATCTGGCGCACATTTCATCTTCAAAGAAATGGTCAGTGCTCAGTCCACAGTGTAAATTTTTACACAAGTGAGGGCTCAAAATCTAAGTTGGAAGGTAAGCTATCTATGGCTAGAAGATCTTGATCAAACGGGTTCAGAGTTGGGAGAACCAGTGCTAAGAAGTTGCAGGTGTCAAAGTCGCCATTGCAGAGAAGCACTTTCACACATAGGTAAAGTGTTTCACACATTTCTCAATGTGTACTTAATCTTTTTGAGAGATTTAACTTGGCAAAGTTGCGCAACCTTAAGGCGAAGTGTTGTGCAAAGTTTTATCAAAAACTTTACACGATTGATTAGTCAATGAGTGACTAATCTGCAGTAGACTTTTCTGAAGAAACTGAATTTTTCAGAATAATCAATTTTCTGATAATTTGGTGAAGATTCTCTAAATTAGGTGGAGTCTAAAGTTGATCTTGATATAGAAGTGATCTAAATTCAAGGTCAACTTGTTCTTTTGGAGATTAACACTCTCCATCAGTATATATGCCTATAACCCTAAAAGGTCATTATCTTTGTAGATTCTAGTGGTAATACATTTCAATATTAGTTTCCACATCAATGATTGGATTCATAAGATCAAAGAATTAAGTGATGCATTCGAATCCATAGGTTTTCACATAGATGATGATGACCTAGTCACATATACATTAAATAAGCTTAGGGATGATGAGAAATGGAAGGCTTTCACCACTTTTGTGTATGTCATGGATAATCTTCCTGAATTTAAGCAATTAGTGGCCTTCATAATCACTAGGGATATGAACATTAGAGGCCAAAAGGCAAAGGGCAATGAAGCCCAAGCATTTTGTGTAGGTAAAGGAAGAGGTAGAGGAATGAATCAAGGTAGAGGTAGGGAAAGGCAAGGAATAGGATCAAACAGATAATCTGATCAAGAAAAAGGGAGAAAGTTATCTTTATCAAGAGGAAGAGGCAAGTTAAGAGGAAAAGGAGGAAGATACAATTAAACTCAAGAAAACAACAGCTCAATGCTTCATATGTTGAAAGTATGGCCACTATGCAAGAGATTGCTATCAAAGGAAAAAACAATTTATCATACAAAGGGCAAGGTAATTATTCATCTACTTCAAATGAGAATGAAAGTATGTTAATTATGATGCAAATAAGTGACTACAAAACACAAATGTCATGCACATGGCACTTTGATAGTAGATGTAGCAATCACATGAGATGCAACAAGGACTTCTTCTCAAATATGCATGTATCATCAATGAAAAGGAATGGGGAGACATATGATGATACCCCCATGCCGTCACACATATAGGTGATGTTAGGCTAGATGGTTCTCACAAGGCAAATTGTTGAAGGATGTTCTTTGTGTTCCCACAACAACAATGAACATTGTCTCCGTGGTTCAAACGGTTGAAAGAGGATTGCAAGTGAAATTAAAGTAGAAGGGATGCTTTGTTGAAAACCCGAAGTAAGGGTAAAAAGTGGTGACAAATGAAGGAAGGCTATTCACAAAGGGTGTGAAGCCAAATCTCAACCACACTGCCTACTTCACATACAAAAGCAGAAAGGTAGCACAATTGGATCCGTGGCACAAAAGATATGGACATACCAATACTTAAAGGTTCAAGGATATGGAGAAGAAGAGGTTAGTACTTTGATTACCAAATGTTGATAATAATAATCTCAAGAGCTTGTATGAAGCTTGTTGAATGGGTAAGCAGTCTAAGTTATCTTTCAAGAAGAGCAACTATGTGCGTTATCATCCACTTGACCTAGTTCATATAGGTGTTTGGGTGCCAACAAAGGGTGACTCAATTGGAGGTAGTAGATAATTTTTAATGTTCATTCATGATCGCAAAAGGATGGCTAGGCCTTTCTGCATGAAGCATAAATCATATGGCTTTTATAACTTCAAGAAGTTCAAAGAAATTTTAGAGAAGGAATAAGATAGGTAGATCAAATATCTAAGGTCAAACACTCTCTCATGAATTCTATGAATTCTTGGATACAAATGGGATCAAGAGACAAATAACGTGCATGTATACACCATAAAAAAACTGGTGTAGCGAAAAGAAAGAATAGTTACATTGTAGAATGTTCTAGGGCTATTATTGGAGATTGGAATGCCTAATTGCTATTGGATTGATGCAACAACCACTACAATATACATCATGCACAAATCACCCACATGATGTATATATGCTCCCACAAACTATGAAGCTTCATATAAAAGAGAACCAAATGTATTACATTTGAGAGTGTTTGAATGTGCTTGCTATGTGTTAAGTCCAAGAAAATTGAGGAGAAACGTCAATGATAGATCAAAAAAATGTGTGCTCATAGGGTATTCAGGTTTATCTATTTTAGTGATTTTTTCTATTCAAGAAAATAAAATTAAAAATGAATATATGGAAAAGAAGTAATTCATCGATGCGATGATGTTTTTAACCATGAGTAGATTCATACCCTAATACATTTGTTCTAAATTCCATGACATTTTAAGATTATATTCTTTTGTTAAGGCACGGATTCTTCTTGATGACAGCTTGAAGTCAAATGCACTTCACGTCTTTGACAATGAGATTTGTGTTTCACATGATAGATATTAAAAATGGTAGAGATGAAAAGAGAAAAAGAAAAAGAAAAAGAATGCAATGATAGATATTCATGTGGTCCGGAAAGGATGAGATAGAAGGCTTGATCTTTACAAAGACGATTGTAGAAAGGATAGGAAGCTTAGAATTTAGAAGACCATACATAAGAGTATGGATGGGACCTTCAGTATTTCTACACTTTGAAGGGTGATATCCAAAGCGTTCGATAGTTTTATCCCAATGGGGGATGATTAATGCCAACTTCACATGCTTTTCGTGACTCAGACTACTGCTATGACACTAATGTGTCCACCAATTGTTTTTTCTCTATGCTTGCTAGCTCATGTTGGTCAAGAAAGAAGCTACCTACTATGTCCACTTCTAGTTGCAAGGCTAAGTAAAGGGTAGCTTTCACAATGAGTCCTGAGTGTGTGCAGCTCAAATGGCTTTTGGCTTATTTGGATGCTGGTTATTCGTTTTTGACCACCATCTTTAGTCAGAATCAAAGGACATTGGCATTTGCGAGGAACACTATTGCATACTCACACAAAGAATATTGAGGTGTATGTCTAGGAAAGACTCTCTCTTAGAGATATCACTTTGGGTTATGTGCATACCCACATAGGATAATGTTGTAGATCTTTTCACAAAGGTTGTGCCTAGGGAGAAGTTTGAAGCTTTTGAAAAACATTTTGGGCTTACTTTCTTTTGTCGATTGGTCTATTTCCACATAGGTTTCCACTTCCTCATACATGAGTGCCATCTCTTTGTTCACTTCATCCCTCCTTGAGGGGATTTCTTAATATAATTTATAAGGGATGTGTGTGAACACACTTAGGTCTATCAGGGAGCATTTTTCCCTCTTTAGGAGGTTTTTTCCCCTCGCTTATATATATATGCCTATAAGCCTATTGGGTCACTTATCTTTGTATGTTCACTTGGTAATACATCTATTATTGTGTTGTGCTCCAAGCTTCTTCTTCTTCCTTGTGTTGATATGCTTCCTCAGACCTCAAATTCCAACGTCTTCAGTATCATGTTTTGCATTCTTTACTACATCTCCTGTTCCCCAAGGGTTTCATATTGCCTCTTATCTTGATTTCTCATTATGTGTTCTTTGTCACATTGATCCCTTTTACCTCTACATGTGGTGTCGCCTCCTTGTACCTCCAAGGATTCCCCTCATTTTGTCACGTCCGGCACAATCTTCAAAGCGGTTTGCCAGCTACAAAAATGGAACGAAGTCACGGAGTTCAAGACATATATATCTCCACCCAGCCATGCACAAATCCCCTTAAAAACCTTTCTCTCTTTCCATATTTAATGAGTGACCCATGGCTCTACACATGGGTGCCACATGGCACTCATGTGTGAGCCCATCTCAATGAACTAAGAGGTGATTCACACCTTTTCTCAAAGGTTACTCCATATAACCTTTCCTTCCCCTTAACTCCATTTTTGTCCTCAAAAATGGTATTGGAAGGTCTAAAGAAATAGATAATCAAGGGAATAGTGCTGCCACTAAATCCCCATGTATAGAAATACATGGTCATGACTCCGTGCTGTTTCCCCATATCCTTCCCTTTAAGAAGACACTTCAGAAGGTAATCTAAAGATGTGAAACCTTCGCTGAACGGTGCTAACCCGCTCCCATGTGGCACTATCTTCTGAACTATCTTTCCACTTCAATAGACACTCTTTATACAAGTGACTTCTCGTCCGTTTCTCATGAGTGCGTAGTATGCTCTCAGGCTCATGTGGAATAGATTGAACAAAAATAGGCTCTACTACCTCACTATCTAGAATGAGGTTGTCAGATTCACCCTTTTCTTAAGCTGACTAACATGAAAAAGTGGATGGATTTGACTATTCTCTAGAAGTTCGAGATGATAAGCCATCTTTCCTATTCTCTTAAGTATTTGGAAAGGTCCACAATACCTAGGAGATAGTTTTCGACAAGATCCCGTCTTCATGGTTTCAGATCTAGATGGAACTCTAAGATAGACTTGCTCTCCTACCTCAAAGTTGATATCTCTCCTTTGAGGGTCAACATAGGCTCTAGCTCTATCCTGAGCTCTCCTAATGTTGTCCTTAGCAAGTCTAAGCATATCGTTCATCTCTTCCAAGAAGTTCTTTGCAGCTTGAACCTTCTCATTCTGCAAGCCTATTGCATAAGGAGCTCTTGGCTGAAACCCATACATAAGCATAAATGGACTATGCCCAGTTGAAGAGTGCTTGGCACTATTATATGCAAACTCTACTATAGGTAAGTACTCTTCCCAATTAATTGGCCTTTCATTCACATATGCTCGAAGCATATCCTCTAGGATTTGGTCAACCCTCTCTATTTGCCCATCCGATTGTGGATGCTCAGCCGTACTCATCCTAAGTTTCGTATCCGACCTTTTGAAGATTGCTCTCCAAAAGTGGCTAGTAAACTTCCTATCCCGATCGGAAACTATGTCTAAAGGAAGACCATACAATCGGTATAGGTTCTCTACAAAGATTCTAGCCAACTCTGGTGTCTTCACTATAGTACATCTCAGAATAAACCTAGCCATTTTGGTTAACCTAACCACAATTACCCAGACTGATTTGTGCCCTTTCTTTGTCTTAGGTAATCCGATTATAAAGTCCATGGAGATACTCTCCAACTTCCCATTAGGAATATCCAATGGGTGGAGTAGTCCTCCAATCCTCAATCTCTCAGCTTTGTTAACCTGGCATTTAGTGCATTTAAGCACATACTCTAGGATGTCCTTATGAAGTCCAGGCCAATAAAACTGCCTCTTAACAAGATCATAAGTCTTGTTAACTCGTGGGTGTCCCACACTAGGTGTGTTCATGACACTCATACAAAATATGTTGTCTCATCTCAAAATCTCTAGGGACATACACCTTACCTTTATATAACAGATTTCCATCATGGACACTGTAGTTCTTCCACTTGAATCCTTCTTGAGTATCCGTCGATACTCTATCCTCACTGGAAACCCGTATATCACGATCCCCATTCTCTATGGCTTCCCAAATCTCGGAATATGCACGATCAAGCCTACATTTCCCTCTAAGGAACTCAAGTACCTCACTAGTGATCTGAGTAAAACTCACTCCATTGAGCATAGGCATGCAGCTAAGTGAATAAGCCACTACATTAAACTTTCCCTTCCTACACCTAAGCTCATAATCAAACTCTTGAAGGGTCTTTGCCCATCGCGCCTTTTGCTTGATTAGAGAGACACTTAATTTTTATCTAGGAGCATTGGCAATGCCCAAGGTGAGTTATTAGGTTTAATGAAGCCCTCATCTAAATAATCCTACAAATGCCTCTCAACCTCCTCATGCTGAGAAACACTAAGCCTATAAGGTGGCTTGCAATTAGGGTTTGTGTTAGTAACAACTTCAATGGCATGGTCAATGTCCCCTCTCTCAGGAGGTAGCCCTATAGGTAAGTTAGTGGGAAAAACATCTCTATACTCAAACATAAGATCCTTAAAACTTTTAACCACACACTCTTGCAAAAAAGAATAGTAGAAAGTCCTGTTCATATCTACATTCCTAGCAAGAAAATATACATCAAATGAGTTGTCTGTACAATGCTCCATATCATGACTATACAATACAAACATGTCCTGTACATGCTAAGAATAACAAAGACTATACAACTCTAGTGATAAAATAAGAGGTGCACTAGGTACATCTCTCTCTCTTCCTGAATACAAACTTTACTTCCATTCTTTTCAAATTCAAGTGTGTTGTTTTGATAGCTACGTGAGTCATCTATCATGACCCGCACCCTGGTCCCGTATACACTACCATGTAGTTTAACTAGGTCATGTGGTCCAAACTACGGTGACCACAATGACTGAGGCAAACAACAGGTGTGCTCTATATCCTCGTGCATCATCTCCACTCCCTTGCAGCTAGAGCTGCCGTGAATAGGAAGGGTTTGCATTAGGTGGACCGCCTTTTTGCCCTTTTCGGGGGCCGTACTAGTCTGTGGTCCCTTCTTTTTCTCTTCCGCCTTCTTGAGTGGACAGTTCCACTGTGAATGGCTAGGAGACAGGCACCTAAAGCACAGGTTCTCTCTTTTGGCCCTCTCAAACTGATCTGTGGATAACCTAGGCCCTTGTGATCTTTGCTTTTTAATAAAAACTTTGTTTTTTCCAAAAGGCAACTTCTTCTTGAATTTAGTCGTACTAAGAGGCTTGAGGGGCTGATCTGTCTCCATAGGAGTGTATTGAGGACGGTTATGGTCCTCATAGATCTGTGCATACTTGGTCGCCTCCTCAAACGTCTTAGGCGCATTCCTTTAGACTTCCCTCTTTATGGCTTTATCTAGGCCTACAAAAAACCCTCTAATCTTTTGAAAATCATCTAAGCCCTCAAGTTTCAAAATGATCTCTCTATAGTGGGATAGGTAGACCATAAGAGGCCTACCGCTTTGTGTAATTCTATCCCACTCATCCCAATTCCTCTCCTCCTCGTTCTCAGGAAGAAACTCTTTTAGGAAAAGAGTCTCGAACTGAGTCCAGTCAGTAGGGATAGAGTTTGCCTCCATAAGACTCATCCACCACTTATAAGCACGTGGCCCGAGGGATAAACTCGCCTCTAGCACACGGTACTCTGGTGGGTGCCCTTCAATTGATGCAAATCATGCCACTTTTGTAAAAAAGTGTAGATTGCATCCTTATTCCTGTCTCGGTCATCACCGGTAAAGGTAGCTGGCTTCAAGTCTTTCACGAGGGGAGCTTCCCTAGATCTCTCTCCTTTGTGCTTACTAGGAAGAGAAGTATCTTTCCTAGTGAGCTCTAGAGGAATAGGAGGGGCCTCTCTTTCCTTCATAGTCAAGAAAGAGGTGACGCTAGTCTCAAGTGAGATCATTTGAGACTTAAGCTGCTTTATGAGAGATGTGATGCTATCAAGATCTCTCTCTAATTTAAGGGTTTGCTCTTTCAATTCTATGAACTGGTCACGAGTGACAAACTCATCTAAAAGTTCCTCATATGTATATTCCTCTTGTTGAGGCTCTTTCTCTTCTAAGTTTTCTTCAACTTCTTGCCCTAATTCTACTTCTTCCATTCTAAAATTAGGATCCTCTAGTTGCTCTTTAGATGTAAAAGTGTGATCAACTACTTGATTCCCTTTAGATTCCATTTTTTCCTTCCCTTCCCCCATTTGCTAACTAGAGTATATGAAAATGAATGGAAGTAAAGCTTAAATATGCAAGAAGAAGAGAAATATATCACAAGAGCACTTCCCTGTTAAAAAGTAAAGCTGCGGAAGCAAAATCCAAGTGATCCTTGAAGCTTTAGGTCGCTGATTTTGAATCCTCGCCAGGCCCAAACAAAAATTGGAAATATCCAATTGGTCCGAGAAGGTTCTAAACACCAAAAACCATAAAAAACAATGCCAAAACCACGTAGCAATAGCCCCAACCGGGCAAACTGAGTAAAACTGAGCAACTTTTGAGATTTGATAGTCCTCACCAGTCCAAGAAATGTAGCCCAATGCCTGTACTTCAAAAATTTGAAGTTATTCCAAGTGAAAAAAGTGAATTTGGACACTGGATGATGAAAAAATAGGCCAGGAAGTGGTCGCCTAGTTCTTGCTGAAGCGCTGTAGAGAGATTTTGGATGACCAAATCTCGTATGAATCCAACATTGATAGTCTCTAAGCGAAGCTTAGAGAGTGCAACTTCATAACGTGACCAAAATTTTTGAAATCGGATATCATATGAGGAAGCTATGGTGCGGAGAAGCCGGGTATGTCACAAGTAAGAAGTGAAAAAGCTAATCTTCATCGAAGGGTGAGTTTGAGAGACTCCAAACTGAGAAACTGAAGCTTTTTGAATCAACCCAAAACCCATAGCCCATCTCCACAGCCCATATTACATATATACATCCTCATTTTGCCAACAACTTGATCCATAGCATCAATTTTGTCCTCCAAAGTTCAAGAAAAAATTCAAAGTTTTCCTATTATCAACTTGAACTTGATTGCAAATTTCAAAATTGACTCAGAATGGCCACCGACGAAGTCTTTTATCCCATATATGGGGCTGCACAAAAAAGGAACATAATATAAAAAGAAGGCTCCAAGCCACTTATTCTCATCCTAGAGCAGGAGATGAGGAGAGAGACTCCTCATGGGCTGAGCTCTTGCGCGCCTGCTGCCTCGTTGGTGAAGTTTGATGGCTCCGTCTATGAGCTTTGACAATCGTCTGACTACGCTTGTTGACGCCTTGTTGTGTGTGCGAATCTGCTCCGATATCAGTGTGGTGCGCCTTCTCGTACCTCCAAGGATTCCCCTCGTTTTGTCATGTCCAGCACAATCTTCAAAGCGGTTTGCCAGCTACAAAAACGAAACAAAGTCACGGAGTTCAAGACATATATATCTCCGCCCAGCCACGCACAAATCCCCTTAAAAACTCTCTCTCTTTCCATATTTAATGAGTGACCCATGGCTCTACACATGGGTGCCACATGGCACTAATGTGTGAGCCCATCTCAATGAACTAAGAGGTGGTTCACACTTTTTCTCAAAGGTTACTCCATATAACACAACATCTTTTGTGTTACCACAAATTCCTTTTTTTCTTTGTGATACATGATCTTGTAAATGGTAGCGATGGCAAAAATCTAGTAGAAAACATAAGATATAGAAATTTCTTGCATATTTTATTTGAAATTTTCAAGTTAAATGGAATCATGCTTTTCTAGGATTTCCATGGTCGATTATATAGATACCACGCTTACAAATTTTCATATAATAAATTATCCACCTTACAATGCTAAAGTACATATCGATATTTTAATTTTATTTCTATGCAAGTATGTCACCTATTGTGCATCTTTGATGCGTCTTCTATTATGTTATGCTCTCTTTCTATACACTTTTGTATGTTACTTATATAAGTTTACATATTATATGTGTATCTTTATGTTTTTTGGTAAATCTCAACTCAGTTTATAGTTACTTGTGTATTTTATCTGAATATTTTCTATGAGCAAGTTACTCTATTATAATATTTTTCGGTGGGATTTACGGTTATCTATTTAGATTTAAACATTAGGAAAGATTGCCATTATCTTGTTTGATGTTAAGGTCATGGTTTTATTTTTGGATATGCTTTTATGGGTTATTGTTTTTTGTAAGTGATGAATATAAGTATCCCTTGACTAGTTTAGACAAATATGAAATCACACATTTTTTGGTCATTCTCATGTAGGTCCAAATGTCTCAAAATTAATCTTAAGCATAGGTACTTCTAGATTATTTAACATGAAACACACTAAGCCTAGTGGTTAAGTCTCAAGAATGTGTATGAGGAGCCCTCTAAAGCCCAGGGGGTGCATGGGGAGAGAGTTTTTCCCAAAGAGCTATAGAGCCTTCTAGAGTTAACTTGAGTTTTGTGGGACTCAACTCAAGCAAAAACTATACCTACCACTAGTGGACTCTAGTAGATGGTATGAAAGTAATGATTGAGATTACACATCCATATGTGACCCAAGGTAACGTGATTGTGAATCCAAGAAGTTGTATAGAGAGGCATAAGGGAGGGAGGAGAGTCATCTCTCTTGTTGGTGATGGTCTTAATGATCTAGTTCTTCACATTGGTATCAGAGCCTCAATGGTGCACTTGGGCCTTAGTGATGATGAAGATGGATAACCTCGCCCCTGAACGACTCATAAATCTTTTTAGCACTTTTACTAGTATGGAGGAAGCATGCATGCAACCTTATTATTATGTTCTTCTTCCTTGTTTTTTCTAGGGTGTCTTTCTTCTACTTCCTTAGACATTTGTAGGAAAAGGAAGATCTCTAGTTCTGACGAGAAGCTTGACATGAGTTTTGAACTCGCGCCACACCCTTCGGAGGAGGGGGATCTAATGCCTACACATATGAAGTTGTTTTAAGCTCAGTATCTACTCATTATTTGCGTAGAGACTGAAAAAGTGTCGAACCATAAAATAGTGGTGAACACAAAACCAGTTAGGGTTTGAAGCCATGTCAGAAATGATGGGAAGACGTTTTGTTAACCAACAATGAAACTAATTTTATGTACGATTCGATATTGCTGCTACATTCCTCTGAAGTTCTTGGCACAAGCAAACAAGACACAAAGCAGATTCAACATATCAAAATAGCAAATAAGGGGAGGGCATGCTATATTTGAATATACGACATGATCGCTTACAGGAGGTGGGCTATAAGCGATACCATTGCCTCATAAAAATGAGCTATTTGGGTGTCTAACAGACATACATGACAAGTCTAAGGACCTACTCATGTACAAATCTTACTAGATGCATATCGTTGCAAAAAAGGGGCCTAAATAGCCTTCTCAAAGAAGCGCCTTAAGCACATGTATAAGAGGGAAATACCTCATGGCCTTTCTTGCTCTTTAAATTTCATTAACCTAGAGACTTTTTTCATATAACGTACTATCAAAATTTCTTTCAGGATATGTGGGATATGTGCCCAACTACTTCAGCCTTTCATAAGCTTCCTCTCTAATACATTCTTCCCTAAGGAAACTTTTTTCTCTATAGTTTTTTACATGACATTTAGATAGTTTTTTCTAATGTCTAGCCTATGCATATGTATGATTTGAGATGCATATGGCTTTGCTCTCTCATTCAATTGAATACAGAATCAATTATCTTATTCCTCAACAAAGAGATTTAAGCATCTTTCTTTAGTCCAGTTCACATTTGAAGGGGGAGAACGTTTACTAGCTTTGAGGAATTTAAAGGATAAGGATTTTTGGAGAAGACAAAACTGGAATATGAAGAGTCAAAATTGGAGGAGGAATCTTCTCAACGACTAAAGGAAGGATGTGGCTATTATTTAAAGCTAAGTAGTTTCTAGTTGATGTTTGATGTCAATACATTTTCTATCTTCGCTTCCATATATTTTGCATAGAATCTCATAGAATCACCAGAAGCATAGTATAAGACTTCAATGTTGACATGTGGATTTAGACGTTAATGAGAAATAAAGTAAAAAGAGCAAACACACATGTATTGAAATCCCATCAAACACCAAACATACTTGGAGGCACCCATAGGCATCTAAGAAAATAAAAGCACAACAAAATAGACCACTAGACAAAGTTGAGGGAAAAATGCATACAAAGATAAATGCACACTAAGAGATAGAGAACTCAAATTCTCAGATTGCCAACCATAATGTATTTACAATGATGGTGTTGTTCACTCATGCGATCCCAATGTGGATCTTAGATGGCAATCTAGATAGACTCTGTATGAAGGGCTTAGTAGTGTGCAATGCTATGTAAAGCTCAATCTACGCCATGCTTATACCGCGTTTACTAGGGGAGTCCGTATAGATACAAAAAGGTCAACAAAATATACACTCCAACAATATCTCCATGACCAAAGGTCCTATTTTCTTGGCTCTATAGGCTAGGGGATAGGACCCCTAGACCTCGTAAAAGGGGTAGGCCCCCTCTACACTCCCCCCATTAGGGCTCTATTGAGAAACCATGTGGTATGACAAGGCCTGTATTTTCACCTTGAATGGCAACCCAATGGTTGAGAAATATATGCCCTAGCTAACCTAATGGCTAAGCGGATCATCTATTACCATCAAAGGTCACACATAGACCTCAGCTAACTTGGAAGTTAGAGTTCCACAAATGCCCCAACTCTCACAATGGCTTCTCATCATAATGAGGGACTTACGACTTAGAGCACCATGGATGATTTGTGGTCACTTGAGTGTGGAATGTTGAGCATATCTCACAAGGCAATGACTTCCACTTAATACACAGAGAGGAATGAATGTTTGTTCATTCCTATATGTAAAAGAATATCTGCATGCACAAGATTAAGTATAGATATTTTGTTTATACACACTTCAAATCCTCTTCCATTAGGAAATGGTTAAAAATACACAAATTATGTGCATATTCATGTTCATATATAAGAAAAAGGAAGAAAAAGTAGAATATATGTGTGTCAAGCAAATGCATGGGGGCATGCATGTTAAATAGAGCTAATGAAAGGGAATGAATTAATCTGGGCATGTAAGAACAAGCAAGAACATAAATGTAAGCATATGCATTTGCATGAAAACACATGCATTTGCATGAGATCACTTGAATTTGTATGACATCACATGCATTTCCATGACTAAAAATTACTATTATTTGCTGAGAACATGGAAACTAGTAACTAAGTAACTAATTGTATTTTCCTAAGTAATTTCCATTTAAGTTAGAATATGACGTTTGGAAGGAAGTGCAATTAGATAGTTGCAAAATCATGCCGGATACAACTTTAAAAATCAACTACATAGAATATTGTCTTTCATGGTGATACTTAGGTATCAATTACTTAATCTAAAGTTTACATTAAGTAGGGAAGATGTCTTGCCTAATAGAAAGTAAGCACTATTGAGGAATTAAGTGAGCGAGTTGTAGTTCAAGAATTGATTCTTCTTGCATATCAATGGCCAAGCATTCATGTATACAAGGAACTTTGAATATTCAATGATTCCTTTGAATATTGGAGATACTTAGAGAATGCTTTGAAAAGGTTATAAAGACAACTTTCAATGAGATATTATGCTTGTATGTTTAGTTTCTCATGAATCCCTAGTAGGATGATAGGTCAAAAAATATTTTCAAACGTTTCATAAGAGCTTTCCTTTAGACCTCTCACTTGATTCCATTCTAGGAAATGATGGAGATAAAAAAAAAGTTATTGAAGTTAAATACAAATGGAGTGCTGAAGTTAAATTCATGTGTGTTACTTCATGTTTGAATCTATAATGATGCATAGTGCCAAGAAATCATGAGAATATTTAAAACCTCTATTTCTTAGAGGATTTTAAAGTTATTTTATGGTTTCTTTAAAGATATTTTGCATCTCAAGATTAAACCTAAACAAGTAGGTTTTAGGGAATGAGATAGTCCCTAAAGAAAATAACTTAAATGAGATAGTCAAGTTTTCCAATTTTATGAGTTGACATTTCTTTTACCATATTCAAAGAGGAACGTATTCTTTGGAAATGTAAGAGATTCCAAGTAATGGATCTTAGTTGAACCATGAGCTTTTTGGAATATGAGTAAAAGTTCATGAATTTGTTAGGACAAGTAAATGAAGACGCCATTATGGAATATGTCTAGCTAAAGACAAAAGCCATCATATGATGAAAACTTAAATCTCTTTTTGATTACATCTTTTGGAAACATAAATGGCCATAAAATAGAGAAAATTAATGTAATAGATGGGTTAGAAAGGCAAAAATCAAATGTTTCCTAGAAAGGGACTTTATGGCATGCTATGATTATAGCAATTCAGAATCCCCAACTATGGTTGCAAAGTACAGAGTTAGTTAAAGCATGCCCAAATTTCCACTTCTCCAAATGAAAGTGTGTGTTGATGTATGAAACATCACAAGAACCAACCTAATGTGATATTAGAACACCTCTATAATCACATTGAACTCAGCAAGGCTTCAGACTTTCAGATCTTTAACATTGTTCATAGTAAAGGTAAACATTTACTCTTCAGCTTGAAGTTGCACCTTTTCTTGTAGCTTAAATTCTTTTTTGATTTTATTTGATTCTTAAATATTCTTATTCTCAATGATTAATAGAAGCTATTAAATATATCAAAAAACACATTCCAAGCAAAACATTTGAGTAATTACTTGCAAATAATTTGAAATGTCTTTAGAAGTTACACTAGTCTAAAATCTAAAAATTAGCTTCATCAATTCGACATGCCCTCATCATTAAGCTTATTTCTCTGAGCACATGTCCCATTTTGCAAAGATCTTTTGGTCAATTGTAGTTAAGTATGATAGCTTTAAAATGAGGTATCACTTATCAAAAACTTTACATGATATTTTGAGATCTAACTCTTAGAAGTCAATGAAAACTACACCGAAAAATTCATAACTTCCAACTAACATTCATACAGTCATGAAATCACTTATATTTCTTCACACAAGGAGAAGTAACTCAAATCCTTCTACAAAAACATGTGTTTGCTATTAGAGAAGATGTGTACAAAAAATGGCTTGGCCTCATTCTTCTCATAACCATAGAAAGATCTGTATCTATGAATGATCTCTCATCACCATCTCTCTCAAAAAATACCCTATCTGTCTCTCTACTATCTTAGGACTTACAAAACGAGTTCATACCTATTCTTTTCTCTAAAATTAACTTATATGAATTTGGTTTATATGATCCTCTTTTTCAAACTTCTAATTAAAAAAGTTCTAGAATAATTTTGGACCTAACTTCAATACTATATTATGTGTGTGAATTTATCCCTTCACAAGGGCATGATTTTTTGAGTGGCCAAGTTCCATAGCTCTTTGACCATCTTCTTTCCACTTATGTCTTCATGTCTTCATGCTTAACTAGTGAGTGAAACCCCTATAGCTCCGCTTCAATCACTAATTAGCATTTTCTTACTCTTCATACAATCTCCTTCTCTTTTATTCCTGCCATTCCATTCAATCTAGTTTTCACTTCATCCAAGCTTTTCATCATGATATCTGCTATTTAATCCTTTGTAGGAGTATACACCACTTCAAGTTTCTTCTCTGTTACCTTTTCTCTCAGGCAATGATATTGGATCTTTGTGTGTTTTTGTCTTGCATGAAATATTGGATTTGTTGCAAGATAAAGTAAACTCATATTATCTCCATGTATTATAGGTATACCTCTTGCACAAGATCTGCATCCACACTACTTCTTTTTCTACTTCCACAAGCCCTTTTTATTATGCTTCAGTTGATGATAAAGCCATTGTATGTTGTTTCTTTGAGCATAAACTTACAACCTTATCACCTATGTACACCTTGTATCCATGTGTTAATCTTCTATAATTTTGAACTCCTACCAAATCTGATTGAGTATATGCTCTCAACTTTATGTCTGAAGTAAAAGGGTAATACAATCCTTTTTTATAGTTCCGTAGATATATCTAAGAACTCGTTCACCTTCAATCCAATGTTGATCCTTTGGAGAATGCATGAATTATGAGAGCCATTGCATAACTAAGATCAAGTCTTGTTAGTGTAGCATAAATCAAACTTCCTACTAAAGATTGATACTTCCTCATGTCTTTGAATACTGCACCCTCATGTTTGCTAAGCTGATGATTAGCTTCAAGTGGATTTGAAGCTTCTTTGCAATTCTCCATGTTGAACCTCTTCAATAGGTTCAAAAGGTAACTTTCTTGTGATACATATATCCCATGATCTACATAAGTAATTTCCATTCCAAGGAATTATGATAACTTCCCTAGATGACTCATTTAGAATTCCTTCTCAAGTTATCTCTTTAATTCTTTGATTCTTTCATTTGGGGTACCTATGATTATAATGTCATCTACATGAATACAAACATAGATTATACCTTCATATGTTCTTTTGGTAAGTAGACTTGCATATAACTTTGAACTTTGATATCCAAGATCATCGAGATACTTCACAAGCCTATAGCTCCAAGCTCTTGAAGCTTTCTTTAACCCATACATTGCTCTTCTTAATCTCCAAACATAATTTGGATACCTCAAATTTGCAAACCCTTGAGGTTGCTCCATGTATACTACATCAGATATGTGTCCATTGCATCCTTTATATCTAGTTGACTCAAGGTCCATCCTTTTGATGATCCAAGAACAGTGATTGTCCTTATGGTTGGTATCTTTGCCACATGATTCAATATCTCATCATAATCTATTCCATGAGTTTGAGCATAGGCTTTGACCACTACTCTAGCTTTATATCTAGCTATTCTTCCATCACCAAGATTCTACACTTTATAAACCCATTTATTTCACTTCACTTTCTTACCATTTGATTTTGAAACAAATTCCCATGTCCTCTTCTCCTCAAGTGCATTGAGCTCTTCCTTCATTTCTTCTGCCCATTGTTCCTTACCTTTTGCTTCATCATAGTTTTGAGGTTCTTCATCTTCTTCGACCATATAAACATAGTTTTTTTGAGTCATGTAGGAAGTATCATAGGAATACTTTGTTGGTTGTCTCCATAATCTGCTTGACCTTCTTGCTTCATTTTCTTCATGTGTTTCTAAGTACAATTCTTCATCAAACCTAGTCTTATTGCTGATCCAACTCAGGATGTGCTTACTTGCATGTTATGTTCATCTCCATTTACCTACATATTTGATTTACCTTTCTCACTTCTTCTTACCTCTTCTTCAAATGTTTCAATGTTGCGGCCTTGTTCTACATACCAACTCTTCTCTTTATCAAATATCACATCTTTAGAAACAAAAAAGTGTTTGGCTAGAGGATTCCATAACCTATAACCCATTTTATTTTTATCATACCCAATGAACACTTATTTTTCAGCCTATGTTTCAAGCTTATGTCTATGTGGTGATGGTACTTTATCCAAACACTTTATAATGATCTAGTGTTGATTTCTTACCCTATGAAGCTTTCATAAGGGGTTATTCCATGTAGAGATGTACATGGTTATCTATTCACAAGATATGTAGCTATATTCATAGCCTCAACCCATAGATAATTTGGAAAATGTTCTCCTTTAGCATACACCTACCAAAGTCAAACAAATTTCTATTTCTTCTTTTTGCTAGCCGATTTTATTGAGGTGTGTACCTGCAAGTTATTTCCCTCTTATTACCTAAAATGTCATTTACTTCTTGGGAGAAGTATTCTCCCCCTCCATCAGACCTCAGTATCTTAAACTTTTGATGTATAACTCTTTCTACATATACAGGAAAATGTTTGAACACTCCAAATACTTATGATGTTTCCTTTGGTTTTGTCCCCAATTCCTTCCTCCACCTCTAACAAAACCACTTCTTTGACCTTGCCTCCCTCTTTCAAAATGATTTTGATATCTTCCACATCTCCCACTGCCATTGTTATTTTGATTTCGATTTGAACCTTGTTAATCATTCCAACAATCATAAGCCAAATGGTTGCTCAAGACACAAATACAACATGTCTTCTTGTTATTATTCTGATTACCTCTTTCTCTTCCATTTCCCCTACCTTGACCTCTACCATTACCTCTTCCTTTTAAAAAGTTAGCCTGAGAAGTCAATTCATCATCATCCTTTTCTTTATCTTTATCTCGTTTCTTTTTATTCTTTACATACATAGCAAAACTTTGTCCTTTGCCTCCATTTGACTTCAAGTCTTACTCAAATGTGAGCATCAATTCAAGCAATTGATTTAGATCTAGTACAAAATGATTTTGTGGGACTTCAATTGATAGTACAAAAGGTTTTCACATTTCATCTCCTCTCAACCCTACAACTAATTGTGCAATCAACTCATGACCTTCAATATCTTCATCTATAGATCCAATGCTATTTGCCAAGTCGTTCATCTTAGTGACATAATCCCTAATGCTTTGGCTTTGGTTCTTCTTGAATGTTGTAAAATCTAACCACAAGGTAGCTTTCCTAGCTTTATTAGTGTTTTGGAAGTGATCTTCCAATGCATTCCATATATCTTCAGCTATTTCCAAACCACTGATATGTGCTAACAAATGATCTTTGATAGTGTTGTATATGTAGGGTCTTGCACGTGCATCTTTATTTTGCCATAACTTTAAGGATTCTAGCTCTTCTTTATTTGGTCAACTACCATCTTCAAATGTAGGATTTTCTTCTTCACCTATTGCATATAGCATGAGATCCTTACTCGTACGTGAGGCTGCTGTTCTCATCACCCAAGTAGGATAGTTATCTCTCGCCAATTTGTCAAAAGAGATATGTTATGACATGGTCTTCTTGCTTATGTTGTAACATGTGTGTTTAAGGTTTAAGGATTAGTGTCTTTTGTAGATATTTACCCTTGAGGATGACTTGGAAGTAGTTCTCTGATCTTTTTTGTTGTTAAATGCTTTAGGTTCCAACTTTTCAATGAAAGCTATTCAAGATCTCTTGTATCTGTACCTTCTTCTACTCTTTAGAACCTTTTTGCTGTGATACCACTTCTTGATGTATGAAACATCACAAGAACCAACATAAGATGATATTATAAAACCTCTTTAATAGCCATTAATTCATCAAAGCTTCGAACTTTCAAATCTTTAACATGTTTCATAGTAAATGTAAACATTTACTCTTCCTGAAGTTGCTCCTTTCTTTCTAGCTTCCATTTTTCTCTCATTTGACTCGATTCTTAAAGATTCTTAAGATCAATGATTTATAGAAGTTCTTACATATAGAAATCAGCACATTCCAAGAAACAATTTTGGGTAATCGCTTGCAAATAATTTGAAATGTCCTTAGAGGTTACACTATGTCTAACATCTAAAAATTAACTTCATCGATTTGACGTGCCTTCATTCTTAAGCTTATTTCTCTGAAAATATGTCCCACTTTGAAAAGACCTTTTGGTTGGCTATAGCTAAGGATGATAGGTTCAAAATGAGCTATTAGATATTAAAAACTTTGCACCGTACTGTGAGATTTAACTCTTAGAAGATCAATGAAATTTGCACTAAAAACTTTCTAACTTCGAACTAACATTCATATAGTTATGAAATCACTAAGATTTCTTCACTCGAGAAGAATTAACTCAAATCCTTCTACATAAACATGTTTTTGCTATTAGAGAAGATGTGTACAAAAATGGCTTGGTCTCAATTGGCTCATAACCATAGAAAAATGTGTATCTATGAATGAGCTCTCATCACCTTCTCTCTAAGAAAATACCCTGTCTACCTTTCTACTATCTTAGGACTTAAAAATCGAGTTCATACCTATTTGCTTCTCTCAAATTACCTTATATACATTTGGTTTATATGCTCTTATTTCTCAAACTCTTAATTCTAAAAGTTCTAGACTAATTTTGAACTTAACTTCAACACTATATTACATGTGAATTTGTCCCTTCACATGGGCATGATTTTCTAAGTGTCCAAGTTCCATAGCTCTTTGTCCTTCTTCTTTCCACTTATGTCTTCATGTCTTCATGCTTAATTAGTGAGTGAAGCCCAAACAGTGTGAACATCAAAAGAGACTACAATTACAAATATATAGTCTACAGCTTTGATTATGCTAGATAAGTCCATGGAATGTAAAACATAAGTATTTTGATCCTTAAAGGGATTTTTCAAAGGTGAAATCCAAGTATAATTGAATGCTTGGAATCAAGGAGTACAGAGATTCTTGCAAAATCCAAAGGGTATCTACTTAAAGTTTTAGTAAAAGGGAATCTATACACAATACGTAATACAATGCTTATCACTTTGAATTGGTTGAAAGAGAAGCAATAGGTTCTAAATACAAGGGTAACAAATAACTTGGAACTATATTGATTATCATTTGAATACATTAACAAAACAGATAACGTTTATAGCATCAAAAGATCTTCAATTTTACAAGACAAGAGAAACTCAAAGCATAAGATTGTGGAATGCTTTTGTGAAATATTCACTTGAAACCTAATAAACGTCAAAATAGAGATACGTACTTGACTTCCACTTTCAATGGGATTTGATTAACAAGCTACTCTATAGATATTTTTTGCAATTTAGCATAAAAGTCACCCATAGGACTATGAATATAAAGTATGGTAGTAGGGGATGCCAAATTTTATTCTCACTTGGATCTGGAAAAGATGATATGTGATGTCAAACCTTATGATGGTAGGTATCTTTAGTCTTAGAATGAACCTTCGAGTAAGTTGAATCCCTTAGGGGATTGAAACTTCAAAGTTGAAGTTCAAGAGTTAAAGGTGGTCAATAGTATGATCCAAAAAGGCCCTTCTAGAACACGTAAGTTAGATAATCATAAATTAATTAACTGATTTTATCTTCATTTATAATTTCAGTATGACAAAAACGATCTTACTTGAATTGTAAGCTCTTCAAGTTAACTTTCAACCAAGGTTAAATAGAGTACGTTTATCCTAGGTGAAAGGACCGAGCTGATAATGCAATGCCCAGAAACCAATCCCTTGCCTCAAACTCATGCATAAGAATTGCTTTCGAAGTAAGGAGTCTTTAGATATTTTGAAATAAAAAATGTTATTTAGCCCTTTTTAAGCCGAGTGTCTTGAGTAAGGGAGTAATCTCATCACTAGAAGCTTAATGGATCGACACACCAATGCTTGAGATCATGCTAGTTTCTAATGGTTGCATAATGGTTTAGTTTTACTACGAGAATCGCTTTGAGAATCTAGTTTGGTCCTCTTTAACACTAGTGTTGTACCAAAATAGGACACTATAGTGTCCCTTTTTCTAATAAATAAAAAAAATCACACATACTAATCAAATAAAATTTTGAAAAAACCTTAAAGCCCCATAAACATCTATACCTAGATGCTCTATAAAAAATATATATTTTAAAAAATAACCTTTTTTGATAACTCAAAATATACAAATGATTGAATATGGTTGAGAAAAACTATTTTTCTGTAAGCTTATATACGAGAAGCAAGAAATATCTCCATAAAACGATTTTTCCTCCTATTGGAATCTTTTTTCTAATGTTAATTTATTGTCATATAATCATTTACGACAAGTCTTGGGAATTAGAAAAATCATTTTTATAATTAAAAAAATAGTAGAATATAGGGTGCTCATTATATAGTTATACACTGTAGCAGCCTTCTATATGATATTGATTCATAAAAACACTAAAATGGTTTGTGTTTTATCTGAAAAACCATCATATAGTAGAATAAAGATATGCTACATGTCTTTGAACCAATAATTTTGTATGTATCTCACATACCACTAAAAATCTCAACATTTCATTGAATGGCCATAATCCTCTCTACGGAGAACAAAAATTCATCCTAAAAATTTAGGTTTTCTAAATGATATAAGGTATATACTATGAATCAAAATAATTCTATAAGCATTATAAACTATTTTATATAGAAAAAACTAGCATGTTAACTTTAATCATGTAGCATATGCAATATTTCCTCATAAAATGACCTTTTCTTAGCATAGAAAAACAGTGGTATTGTTTAACTTGAAGAAACGACATAGAAATTCGACTCCTAAGGTTGTCAAAAAAATATTTCTAGTTGTAATAATATCAAATAGTATTTTGATAACAAAAAATGATGCATGTTCATACCATCACTTTGCAAAATAATTCATTCTACATTCTACCTTTGGCTTTGAAGTGAGCTGAACATAGTAGTCGTTTAGTTGGGTAGTCAGTTAAGTACATGTTTGTTGGAAGTGGACCATAGCACAAACATCCAAGTAAGATGTTCAACTCAAGCATAATTACATTTTCATTTCCCAAAAAAAAGAAATTTAAGTGAATTGGAAGTAAGCTCCTTAAATGTTCAGTTCATGAAATCTTGCTTTAGTTGCTAGGTCCATGCACTAATGCTGCCAAGATATGGGGCAACACAATTTGCTTAGTGATATCTTGATTTCAATAATCTCACATGTTAGTGCCTAGATAGCAAATAGTAAAAATAATAATTACAGCAAGGATGTTCTCTGATCCACCCTTGTCATCCATTCCATACTTTGCACTTGTTTCAACGTATCATGTGTAAATCTACATGGTTTCTTGAATCATTTGGGCAAGGATCAATTACAAATTTCACCTCTATTCATTTTGAATATGAGACGAATCTTACCACAGAGATGAAAACATGTTCTTCTAGACTAGAACAAAAACTTCCTTCAAGGGGGAAACAATTTTACAAAGTAAATCTATGACATAAGTGTTTGACTGATTTAGATATGACATTGGACATCCTTTGGTCATTATCGTGTAAATCAAAATACATGATATTAAACTTAAGCATAAATTTTTTGCAATATTAAACATGATGCACACTTAGACTAGTGGTGAAGTCTCAAGAATAGAAAGTAGGAGATCTTGGGTTCAACCACCATGGATAGCATGGGGAAAGTATTTTTCCCGAAGAGCTCTAGAGAATTCTAGAAACAACCACTCAAGTTAATCAAAGTAAACTTGAATTTTATGGAACATAAATTATAGAAAGTACATGTACCACTAGTGGAATTCAATGGAAGGTGTAAATCCGTTGGAAGTGGGATGGACCTCAATAACAATTAATCACAGGTTAACATGATCTTCCAACACATGAGCCTTAGAATACACACCTTAATACTTTAAAAGATGATGAGTGAGAGATAGAGAGAGAATAGACAAGATCTTCCAAAGTGTATGATATGCTAGAATGCTCACCTACACTAACTTATATTCCAATGTCAAATTTCAATATGTGAATACCATAGAAACTAATAATACCTGAATCTAGGTAGAAATAGGAACTAGATACAAGAGATTGTGTGCCTAAGAGGTATGAAGAGTGTGTGCGTGTGTATATATATATGGAGAATGTGAAAAAGTTAGAAGTGTTTGAGAGCAAAACCAAATTTTGATTCTCATTAAATCAGAAACTATCAAAGAAACAAGTAGGAAAAGAAATAGACTTGTTACTTAGAGTAACTCAACAAGTGATGGTGATGGTTGGTTGACCAAAACTCCTGCAAATACTCCAAGAGTAGAGCACACCTCCTCCAAACTCCTCCTTGATCTCCTTGCATTGAGCACTTGAACTCCTTGAGAAGATTGGATACCCACATAATGAGCCTATGGTATCATTATATAGCGTTTGAAACTCTTGAAAAGCAACTCAACAAATCTACAATCACCTCAATGCAAACTTGTTTTTTAGAAAAGCTAAGTCGGCACCAAAAAACACTATGCGATCTTTGAAAAGCAAGAATGTGGTGTTGCCGCTTTGCATTCTTGAGGATTTGAACTCGTGCTAGAGGTTTGGAAAGCACCTACCTTAGCTAAGGCACCCACTTCTTTTTATTGTAGAGTCATGTACAAAATATAAAACTTGACCTATTCTAGGTTCAAGATTTTGGACATATTGACATTGTTTCCAACAATCACCCCTTTAATGTCATAATGGTACCATATTTAACAACCTACAAAACCTCCTATGACTCTGTGGATATATCTCTTAATTGATTTTGATTGAATCTTATGCAAACTATGCATGAAGCTTGATACTTGATAAACTACAAACTAAATATTCAAATGTGTATTACATAGATATATCAAGCAAGAAACTGTTTGAATATATAATGTAGCATTAAATGGTATTGCATCTAATGACACATTAACATCCATAGGTTTTTGCATAGGCTTGGAATATATCATCTCAAATCATTCCAATAATTTCTCAATGTATTTATGATATGTCATGTAGATACACTCATCTCTGAATATGAATTCAATCCCAAGAGAATAATGCAAAATACCTAAGGCTTTTACATCAAATGTATGCTTAATCTATGCTTTAAAATATCAAAACTCTAAATCCTTGGGACCTCTGATGATCATATCATCATCATATATGATAATAATAATCAAAACATCTTTCTAAGCTTTGGCATAAAGAGTGGGAGATGCATCTGCATTTTCAAAACCTTTAGATAGAAGATATTCATGTATCTTCTCATACCAACCTCTTGGCACTTGCTTTAGTCCATACAAAGCTTTGATAAGATTGCATGCTAAATGCTCCTGACCTAACTCTTCAAAACCTCTAGCTACTGAACATAAACAGTTTCATGTAGATCACCATTAAGAAATGCAATATTGATATCTAACTCATATACTTTCCAACCAAAGAATGTAGCCAAAGAAAGTATTGTCCTGAATATTGTCATTCTAGATGTAGGTGCAAAAGTCTGATCATAATCAATACCTTTCTTTTGTACATAACCTTTGACAACTAATCTTGCTTTATACCTATCAATAGTACCATCTACTTTTCTTTTGATTTTGAAGATCCACTTAACACCAATTGCTTTCTTCCATACATGACTATGTAGTGCATGTTGAACACTATCTAGTTCATTCTCAATTGAACTAAGAGCTAAAATATTAGGAATCTCAAAATTTTCTTCAAAATTAATGTGGTATGTTTGTTGTCTCTTTGTTTGACGTCCGGTTCTTATAGTGTATTCCTTTATATGACTATCCCTCGAAGTTTGATATAACCACTTTGGTGTATCCATGAAAAGTGGTGGAATCTTTTTTGGTTATTCACTATCTCTTTGTTTCGGAATTATGGAACCTTCTCTAACTTCATAAGTCGGAACATCAAGAGGTACTGATGATGAACTAGGTACTGATGTAGCAAATGGAAAACTATCTTCATCTAAATATCTTAGGGTTTGAAAGGTTCGTCATCCCCATTGTATGGATGATTATAAGAATCCAAATTCCTTCTCAAACATGCATAGACATCTACTTTTATGAAATCTAGAACCTCTTCCTCCTTATCATAAACCTAATTTTCTACAATATATGTATTGCATGAGAGTAGGATATCACTTGTATCTAGAACATAAAATCTATATACTTTTCTTTCAAGTGCATAGCCAATAAAGATAACTTTAATGGCTTTTAAATCAAGATTACCATGATCCTTCTCCTCAATGTGAGCATAAGCTCAGAAAACACACACTTTGAAATAACTCACATTAGGCTTCTTCTCATAATAAGCTTCATAAGGTGTAATGACCTTCAAAGCTTTTGTGGACGATCTATTTAGAATGTGATTAGCTGTATGTACCGCATCAAACAAAAACTTGGGAGAAAGCTTTTTTGATGACATCATACTACAAATCATCTCAAAAAGTGTCCTATTCTTTCTGAGGGAAGTTCTATTCTATTTTCGCATATAAGCAAGAGTGAGTTGATGAAAGATACCTTTGTATTCAAGAAAAGAAGTAACAGAAGCAGGATATGTAGACAAAAGTGAGTTTAGAACTGTCTTTACCTCTCTTCATCTAAAATATTTACTCCAACATTGAGTAACTGATCTCGTAAATCTTGGAGCTTCAAAATATATGTCTGAATTGATTCACCAACTTTCATGCTTCTGTTGGCTAGCTGTCTCCTTAGATGATCTTTCGTAGCAAGGTTTCTATTCTCATATAGATTCTCTAACTCTAACCAAACATGATGGGAGTTTTCACAAGACCTCATTTGAGGTATAACATGCCTATTGACTCCCATAACAATATATGAATGTGTCTATGCATCCCCTCAATTCCATTTGGATTCCTCCTCTATAGTAAGTAATCTGGTCATACTATGGTTTCTTGATGATGAAATGGTTCCTTCATCTTAACTATCCTCCTACTGAGTAGAAAAGAAGAGCATGGGTTCTTCTAAAAGATAAAGTAGTCTCATCTCTAACTTCTTTTGTCCTAATATTCCACAAGAATTGTGATATTTACAAATTCATCATCATTAAACGCCACATTGGATAAATAGATATTCCCTCAAGATTTTCTTCATTCTCAAGTTTATAATCATTCATGTTGTTAAGAATGTATGTCAACCATGCTCTGATACCAAATGTTGGAAGTGGGTTGGGCCTCAATAAAAATTAATCATAGGCTTACAAGATCTTCTAACACATTAACCTTAGCATACACACCTTTATACTAAAAAAGTATTATGAGTGAGATATAAGGAGAAAATAGACAAGATCTTTCAAAGTGTATGGTAAGCTACAATGCTCACCTAGACTAAATTATTTTCCAATGTCATATTTCAATGTGTGCATATGATACAAACTCACAATACTTGAATCTAGGAAAAATAGGAACCAGATACAAGAGTTTGCATGCCTAAGTGTATGAAGTGTGTGTGTGTGTGAGAGAGAGAGAGAGAGAATATGGAGAATATGAATAATTTAGAACTTTTTGATTAAAAACCCAAATCTTGATTATCCCTAAATAAAATACTAGTGAAGGAACAAGTAGGAACATAAATAAAGTTGTTATGCATAGTAACACAGCAAGTGATGTAGATGGTTGGTTGATATGAACTCCTTCGAATACTCTAAGAGTAGAGCACAGCTCCTCCAAAATCTTCCTTGGTCTCCTTGCTTTGAGCACTTGAACTCCTTGAGAAGGTTGGATACTCACATAATGAGCCTATGGTCTCATTATATCGCAATCAAACCTCTGGAAAAGCCACTCAAGAAATCTGCAATCACCTCAATGCAAACATGTTTTTAGAAAAGCTAAATAGGCACAAAAAATGCTATGCAATCTTTGAAAAGCAAAATTCTGCTATTGCTACTCTACCTTCTAGAAGATTCAAAATCACACCATGAACTTAGAAAGCACCTACCTTAGCCAAGGTGTCCACTTCTTTTTATTGTAGAGACATGTACAAAATATAAAGCTTGACCTATTCTAAGTTCAGGTTTTTGGACACATTGACATTGTTTGCAACAAAAATCTGGTGGATATTAAACATGCATACATGAATCGATTTTATCAAGAGGTGGCCCTTAATGAGATGAACTTTCAGAAGGGCAAAGGTAAATTGAGCACATCTACTTGTAAGAAATAATTGGCCAATTCTACATAATCAAAGAAGGATGATAGAGATTCTTGATATATTTTGCTAGTGATATGTGTGAACACACTAGGACCAATAGGGCACTTTTTTCCCTCTTTAGGAGGTTTTCTGCCCTTGGTTTGTATATATGCCTATAACCCTAATGAGTTAGTTATCTTTGTGCATTCGATTGGTATTACATTCAGTATTGTGTCTTGTGCTCCAAATTTGCACTAGAGATTAAGGAAAATCTATTATGAATTTCAACATTAGCCAAGATCGGTTTGGTTATGAAATTTGTTGATGACAGATATACAGGTCATGATCTATCAAATGGTGATGTCATTATTGGTTCTACCATTTTATGTCATGGGCTGTATAAGCTCATAGAATATAAAAAATCTCGGAATGACTCAGCATGTGCAGTACATCATTCTCTTGCACGCTTTGTTCATGTGAATTTAGTTGGTTTGGTACACCTATAGAAATCTGAAATGGTATTTGGTCAGTAACTCCATTATATCGAGGTGTATATGGCACTATAAACTAATGTTTTATCCCACATTCAGCTACAAATGCATTAAAGTTGGAACACATATATTTCCCTAGAATAGAGGGTGCCCATTTTACATGCTAACAAATTTTAAGCCAAAATTAGAAACTCTTTAAACCACATAAACACTTCTGAATTTGCTTTTAGTGGATACACCCATGCATGCCTAGAAAAATCATCAATAAAAGTCACGAAGTAAATGTAGTTCCCAAATGAGGGTGTCTGCATAGGATCCTATACATCATTGTGAACAAGCCACAATTTCTGACTAGCTCAAACTGAACCATCCTTTGGAAATGAGGAACACTACATTTTGCCCAAAACATAGTCTTCACATGTAACTCATGGAGATAGTGAGGTGTATGTTCAAGAGTTAGGATTTGCCACATAGTTTCTAGCTTGAGGCTCTTATGTGTGCAACATATGTACTTAACAAGTGTCCCACCAAAGCACTATAGTCTATCACTCCATATGAGGCTTGACATGGTCGCAAGCCATCTTCTACTCATCTGCATGTTTTTGGTTGTTTGGCACATGCATTAGTGCCTTAATAACAACACAAGAAATCAAATGATAAAGCAGTTAAATGTATTTTTGTTGGGTACAACGCTAAAAGCAAAGGCTATCGTCTGTATTATCCACATACTAAATGCATTTTGGTTAGCCATGAGGTTGTTTTCCTACAAGATGCTATTGAGCCATTACAATCATGTACTAAGGAGACATAAGCTAGCTCCAAAGATATGCATGATACTTTGCTGCCTCTTTTTACAGGCGGAGAGTCTAGTGTTGGTCCAAATGAGGAAAATTTTTAGCCTTTATAGGTCTCATGTGATGATGTAGATCATTCCATTTCCGATGCACATTTACATGATGTAGTTCTTAATGAGATAATCGGTATAGAGCAAGCAAAAACTATGACTAAATGGATGGTATATACTTTATGAGATAGCAAATTAGCTAAAACTCTATCATATTGTAGTGATTTAGGCTCTGATAGTGCTTTTTTTGCATCAAAGTGCCATGTTATGGTTACCTCCAGTGTTTGTGATGAGAATGAGCCAATTTTGTTTGATGAAGCATAAAACTCAAACCATTGGATGGTTGCTATGCAATCAAAGTATGATGCTATTATGAAACATGGTACTTGTTCCTTATGTGAATTGCCTCTTCACAAGAAGGAAATCGGAACTAAGTGGGTATACAAGCTAAAGTGTAAGCCTTATTGAAAAATTCACAAGTATAAGGCTAGGCTTTTTGCAAAGGGTTATGCTCAAGAAACAAGCATTGATTTTGATGAGACCTTTGCTCCTACATGCGAAATGACTAGTGCTCATAGCATATGTGCACTTGCACCTCATCATGGTTGGAACATACATCATTTGGAAATTAAAATTGCATTTTTGAATGTTGACTTGCATGAACAAGTGTATGGTTTTTATCCTCGTGGTTGTGTGCACAAAGGGCATGAAAACAAAGTGTGAAGGTTGAAAAAGGAATCATATGGTTTGAAGGAAGCAAGCACCACATGCTTGGTGTGAAAAGATACATGCATACTTGATTCACATGGTTTTGAGAATAATCCAACTAAGAGCACCTTATATGTTAAACATACAAATGATGTGCTTCGAATCATTGTTATCTAGGTTGATGACATGTTGCTCACTGGTCCTCATGAGAAGCATATTTCTTATTTTAAGACTTATTTACAAGACTCATTTGAGATATCAGCTTTGGGGCATTTGTATCATTATTTGAGCATTCAATGTATGCAAGTTGATGGTGGAATAGCTTTGTGTCAAGAAAAAAATATATTGACACATTATTGTAGTGTTTTGGCCTTGAAGACTACTAACCTATTGCCACTCCTATGGACACACGTTTATGGTTGAGTCTTCATGATGTCAAAGATGCATTTGATGTTGTTCTCTATAAGCACGCTATTGGATGCTTCATTTACTTATGCATTAATCAGTTAGATATTCATTTCATTTGCCTATCTTAGAGATGAGCAAGCTTATGCATTGCCCAAGTGTGAAGCATTGGCAAGCACTGAAGTGCATCTTTTGCTACTTGAGTGGTACCTAGCTACTTGGATTTTTTCCCAAGGGGGATCATGATAGCCATATTTTCATGGTTTTCCTAACTTTGAGTGTGCTAGTTGCTCTGACACTCATGTATCCACCAGTGGTTTTTGCTTCATGCTTGGTAGCTCATGCATATCTTGGTTGAGCAAGAAGCAACCTATTAAGGCCACTTCTAGTTGTGCGACTGAGTATAGGGCTCATATGCCTTATGGTTGATTTGGCTATTAGTCAATCTTCTACCACCATCATCTTTACTCACACTCAAAGTGCACTGGTAGTTGCAAGGAACCTTGTGTTCCATGCTCGCACTAAGCACATTGAGGTGCACTATCATTATGTCACAGAGAGGTTCTCTGTGGAGAGATCAGTTTGGCACATGTGCCCACATAGGAGAATGTTGCACACCTTTTTGCAAAGGCTCTACCTAGGGAGAAGTCAGTAGCTTTCCGCAAAGCTTTGGGCTTACTTCCTTTTGTGGATTGATTCTACAAAGCTTGGCACTCCCTTATACATGAGTGCCAACTTATTGTTTAGTGCATCACTCCAAGGTGGAATTTGTCAATATATTTTGGTATTGATTTGTATGAGCACACTAGGACCATCGTGAAACTTTTTTCCCTCTTTTGGAGGTCCCCCCCCTGCTTGTATATACACCTATAACTCTAATGGGTTACTTATCTTTCTAAATTCGATCGGTAATACATTCAATATTGCATGTTGTGCTCCAAGCTTTGTCTTCGTCCTTGTGCTATTCCCGTGCTTCCGGAGACCTCTAACTTAAAAGAGATGAGAAGAAAATAGAAAAGCAAAAATTATTTTGCAAAATTTGTAAAGGAAATGATCATGTCATAAAGAGTTGTCCGAAAATTGCTACAAAAGAGGCAAAGAAAAAAGAGGCTGCAATGGTTGTTGCAAAAGCCTCTACACCCAAATAAAAGTCTGCAAAACTTGTATAGAATGAACAATCACCATTTACTACTATTTGTGGTTATGGCCCATCTTCTCATGAACACTGTATGTCTGGATTAGACTCAGATGTTTTGGTACTTTGAAAAGTGGGGAAACCAAACATATTACTTGGCAACGCAATTTCTTCACTTCACTTAATGAGTCTCCCCTACAGAGAATACTATCACATGTGCCAATAACTCCTCTTATCATGTCATTTGATTTGGCAAGATCATTCTCACTAGTGCTGATGGTATTTGTTTTACATTGTCAAATGCTGTATTTATGCCAAGGATCAAGAAAAATTTGTTATCAATTTCAACATTATCCAAGATCATCCTAGTTGTGGAATTTGTTGATGATAGATGTATAGTTCATGATCTATAAAATGGAGACATTATTATTGCTTCTGGAATTTTATTTCGTGGGCTATAAATGCAAAGCTTTAGCATGCATGCTTTGGTCATCTAAATTTTTCTATTTTGCTATGCCTATAGAGATCTGAAATGGCATCCTCTCTGCCCAAACTTGAGGCACCTAGTAAACATGTCTCAGATGGATCTATTTTGAACAAAATGCAGCATTCCTCCTTCCCAAAAGATAGTTTACTATGAGCTACTCCAAAATTGTAGCTTTCTCAAAGTGATGTTTCTGGTCCTATGCAAATTGTTGGTGCATATCAAGCCTTCACACATTGGCTTGAAACATTGGAACTTTGAAGATGGATTTGGAACCCTTGAAGGATATCTCTACATGAAGGATAAGGCATAGGAACTCATACTTATGAGTTATTATCTTTTACCCCTTGTAAAAGTCTATATGACTTGGCATTTATTTGTAATCACTTGCAGTCATCCAACTACCTCATTAGTCGTGGAAAAGAGAATAGTTAAGTGGAGAGAATATCTCCCTACTTTTAGAGGAGAGATTCAAGGGAGCCTAAGTTTGAATTTGAAATTCAAATCACAATCGATTCCTATAAAAACTCCATTTGAAAAGTCGCGGTTAGTTCACTCTCTTTAGCTCACTCCCCGAGGCATATCTTCATTGTAACTGAGTGTGTGTTAGTGCTACTCCATAGCCTACACCACCACACCTCAATTAGCTATGCTTGTCATGCTATTGAGCTTGTACAATCTTATCAATCAATAGATATATACACATTTATCATTTCTGGTTCTCTGTGTTATCTTCTCCAAGTCTGTCAACGTCAAAGGATCATAACTCAAGATCTACTGAACCAAATCAAGAGATCTATAGCTCAATGGAACCAGCTCAAAGTCTACTACAAGCATACAAAAGCTCAGAGGATTTCATTCAGCCATTTGGGAGAAATCCAATTCGAAGTGCACACTGGTCTGTGTCTGCAGAGTTCCTAAAAAGTCGGGGGTAATTAGAATTTTGCTAAACTTATTTCTCAGTGCATAGTTTATCAATTGAAGTGATTCCACTTGTAATTGGTAGCTTACTTAGGTAATTTAATACTCCCAAAAGGAATTATTCCAATTTTAAGTGTGCTGGTCACACTGAGCAAAAGTCTGAGCAGGTATCACTACAGGAATAGAAAGTTTTTCTTGATTCTTGAAGTACCAAGTTATCTGTTTTGGTTTGATCATTACCCAAACCATTTTCAAAGTACATATATGGTTTCTTTGTGTCATTTGGAAGCTAAGCAAGTGTACTAAGCATATCTGAAGAGAAAAGAGGGCAGGTGTGAAGCAGGTTTTGCAGCACCAACTGATTTCCTGAGTGCATCCAACCATCACTCCCAACAGTGGTATCAGAGCAAAGAAGGTAAACATGGGTGATGGTTTCCCTTCCTTCATTGACAAATTGGATAGAAACAATTATCAGGCTTGGTCATTGAGAATGAAGACCTATCTACAAGGGAGAAGTCTATTTGGATACATATCAGGAGATGAGGAGTTGCCCTCATTCAAGACTAGAGGACTACCTACAAAGGATGAACATGAAAGACTCAACCAATGGTGTGCAAAGGATGCTTTGGCAAGGTCTTATCTCTTGAACTCTATATCTGACTTTCTTTTACCTCATGTAAGGAACTGAAAGACTTCCCAAGAGACTTGGGAAACCTTGTCAAACTATTTTTCTTCCAACACAAGGGCTAGGAAGAATCAATTATGGATTGAGTTCACAACCCTTAGGAAGCAGCCCAAGCAATCAGTCTCAGAGTATGTGACAAAGATCAAAGATGTGGCAGACCAACTAGCAAGCATTGGAGAGGAAATTGAAGAGGAGCAAATAGTCAGGCAAGTGACAAATGGACTCAAGGCAGATGATAAGTGGGAAAGTTTCACCACTGCAATGGACCTCTATATGGACATGCATACCCCTGATCTCACAACACTCATGGGCCAACTATTTACACATGAAGCAAAGTTTACCAAGGCTGGAGATCAATCAAAAGGTAATAACCCCTCTGCTCTCTATACTGATAAGAAGGTTAAAGATAAAGGCAAGAAGAAACAGGATGAAGAAGGCTCTACCTCTCAAGCTAATTATGCAGGGAGAGGTAGGTCATCTAGAGGAAGAGGCAGAGGAGGTAAGTCAGGTAGGGGGAGACCCTACAACTCATCACCATGCAACATTTGTGGATTGTCCAATCATACCACAGATGAATGCTACAAGAACTACAAAAATCAAAGAGGAAGAGGCTACTCAAGAGGTGGATACTCTCAAGGGAGAGGCAGATTCAACCAACATCAAAGCTACAATGGATACAACAACCAATACAACAATAACTACAACAACAACCACAATGGAAACTACCAAGGTGGATTCAGAAATAGAAGAGACTACAACAACTACACAGAGGAGCAAGATGACTCCCTATTGATCATGAATATGACCTCCAAGATAGGTACAAATGATGATCATTTATTTTACATTGACTCAGGATGTTCTAACCATGTAGCTGGCAATGTGGCACTACTTTCTGATTTAGAAGAGCCCAAGGGCAAACATCAGGTACAAACAGGTGATGACACTAAACAATCTGTTGTCAAAATTGGAAATGTGAAGACATGTGATGGTAATCAGAACCTATTAAGTAGGGTACTCTATGTACCAACAATAACTAAGAATTTAATGAGTGTTGGTCAGATTGTGGAGAAAGGTTTGCAGGTCAGATTCACACAACATGGAGCATATGTGGAGGATCCAAAACATGGATTCAGAAGGATAGCCAAAGGGGAGAAATCAGGTAGATTGTTTACATTTGAGCTAGAAGACACCAAAAATATTGCTTTGTATAATTATAAGGATCAGACACTTTCAGAGTTAGAGATTTGGCACAAGAGATTAGGGCACATAGGTGAAAGGACTCTAAAGCAAATGTGCAGGGATCAATGTGTGATTGGGATACCTAATGTATCCAAGCAACACATGATTTACAAATGTGGATCATGTCAATTTGGTAAGTCTCACAGATTACCCTACTCAAGGAAAGGTTTCATGCATGAAGACTACCTAGATTTGGTACACACAGATGTTTGGGGACCCAACAAGGACCCTTCCATTTCTGGTTCAAGGTATTATGTGTCCTTCATTGATGACTATAGCAGGTGGACCATTTTATACTTTATGAAGCACAAAGATGAAGTGTTTAATTGTTTCAAGAGGTATCTTGCACTTGTTGAAAATCAAACAGGTAGAAGCTTGAAGAGGCTAAGGTCAGATGGTGGAGGAGAGTACTTCTCCAATGAGTTTGAAGATTTCTTGCAGGAAAGAGGCATCAAAAGGGAGATCACTACAAGGTACTCACCTGAACAAAATGGGGTAGCAGAAAGAAGGAATAGACTTATAGTAGAAACAGCTAGGTCTATGCTTAATGAGAAAAAGTTGCCAAATTACTTGGCAGAGAGTGTATCCACTGCCACTTATCTCATCAATAGGTTGCCATCCAAATCACTTGATGGCATGACACCATATGAAGCATGGCATGGTAAGAGACCCTCTCTGGATCATTGCAAAATCTTTGGTTGTGTAGCATATGTGCATATTCCCTCACAGGTAAGGGGAAAGCTAGACCCCAAGGCTGAAAAATGTATCTTCATTGGTTATGATTTGAACCAAAAGGGATACAGATTTTACAACCCCACAAACAAAGGGTTCAAGGTAAGCAGAGATATCATATTTGATGAAAATGACTCTTGGTATGAGAATGAATGCAGGAAAGTGAGTCTACCCTATGACATGGAAGAAGATTTTCCAAAGCTTACCAAGGAAGAGCCAACTCAGCAAGAAGATTCAAGCTCAGATGATGATACAATAAACCTTGAAGAGTTCAAGGCTTGGAAGTCCAAAGGAAAGATGAAGATGAAGCAATTAGAGGATAAGCCAGAAACTTCTACTCAAGCAATGAGGAGATCTCAAAGAGAAAAGAAGAAGCCTATCAGATTTGGGTATGACACATCACTTGTAACTAAACATTCTGTATATCTAGCAAAAGACTTGTTGAATGAAGAACCAGGTACCTATGAAGAAGCAATTACTAAACCAGAATGGAGAGAAGCCATGGATGAAGAGATAGAAGCTCTCAAGGAAAGTGATACTTGGGACTTGGTACCCAAGAAGGATTCTATGAAGGTAATAGGATCCAGATGGATCTACAAATTAAAGAAGAATTCAGATGGAACAATTAACAGGTATAAAGCTAGGTTGGTAGCCAAGGGTTTTGCACAAACCCAAGGCATTGATTATGAGGAGACATTTTCTCCTGTGGCCAAGATGCCAACTATCAGAGTTTTGGTGAGTGTAGCTGCATCCAAGAATTGGAACATGTACCAATTGGATGTGAAGAATGCATTCTTGAATGGATGGATATCTGAAGAAGTCTACATGTCACAACCACCTGGCTATGAAGATCCAAATAAGGTATACTATGTTTGTAAATTGAAGAAGGCTCTGTATGGTTTGAAGCAGGCACCTAGAGCATGGAATTACAGATTGACCACCTACCTCCTAGACCAAGGATTTGTGATGAGCAAAGCAGACACTTCTCTATTCATAAAGAGAAGTAGTACAGAGGTAATCTACTTATGTGTCTATGGTGATGACATCATCATTACAGGTAATGATGTCAATGGGATTAGACACATCAAAGGACAGATGATGAAAGAATTCAAGATTAGTGATCTTGGATTACTAAAATATTTCCTAGGTCTTGAATTGATCTACACAAATTCAGGTATCTACATCACTCAAAAGAAGTATGTGCAGGATATGGTCAAGAAGTTTGGCTTGCAGGATGCCAAGGTATCTACTACTCCAATGGAGGTCAACCTAAAGCTAAGTGCTCATGAAGGAGAAGAAATTAAAGACATTACAGGATACCAAAGTATGGTAGGTAGCTTGAACTATGCTACCTTGACAAGAATTGACATAGCATATGGAGTAAGTGTGCTTAGTCAATTCATGCACAAACCTAGGGTACCTCACCTAGAGGCAGGAAAGAAGATCTTGAAGTATCTGAAGGGAACTCAAAGTCATGGTTTGTATTTTCCTTATACATCAGATATTGACATAAAAGTCTACTCAGATGCAGATTGGGCAGGATGCAAGGATGATAGGAGGAGCACCTCAGGTTACATTTGTTTTGCAGGAGATAAGCCTATTTCTTGGTCAGCCAAGAAGCAACCTACAGTGGCATTGTCATCCACTGAAGCAGAGTATAGAGGGCTTGCCAATGCAACTCAAGAAGCTATCTGGTTGAAGCTTCTATATACAAAGTTAGGTCTACACACAAGACCACCTATCATATTTGGAGACAACACTAGCTCTCTTCACCTTGCAGCAAATCCAATTTATCATGCCAGAACCAAACACATAGAAGTTCATTACCACTATGTGAGGGAGAAATTACTTAGCAAAGAGATTCAATTGACATATGTGTCTACTAATATGCAATGTGCAGATTTACTTACAAAAGCATTGGATGGAAACAAGTTATGCAGATTCAAATCTATGATTGGATTGCAGGAAGTAATTGAAGAATGAAAGAGAAGACTTAAGCCAAAGTGTTTGGCTTGAGGGGGAGTTGTTGGTGCATATCAAGCCTTCACACATTGGCTTGAAACATTGGAACTTTGAAGATGGATTTGGAACCCTTGAAGGATATCTCTACATGAAGGATAAGGCATAGGAACTCATACTTATGAGTTATTATCTTTTACCCCTTGTAAAAGTCTATATGACTTGGCATTTATTTGTAATCACTTGAAGTCATTCAACTACCTCATTAGTCGTGGAAAAGAGAATAGTTAAGTGGAGAGAATATCTCCCTACTTTTAGAGGAGAGATTCAAGGGAGCCTAAGTTTGAATTTGAAATTCAAATCACAATCAATTCCTATAAAAACTCCATTTGAAAAGTCGCGGTTAGTTCACTCTCTTTAGCTCACTCCCCGAGGCATATCTTCATTGTAACTGAGTGTGTGTTAGTGCTACTCCATAGCCTACACCACCACACCTCAATTAGCTATGCTTGTCATGCTATTGAGCTTGTACAATCTTATCAATCAATAGATATATACACATTTATCATTTCTGGTTCTCTGTGTTATCTTCTCCAAGTCTGTCAACTTCAAAGGATCATAACTCAAGATCTACTGAGCCAAATCAAGAGATCTATAGCTCATTGGAACCAGCTCAAAGTCTACTACAAGCATACAAAATCTCAGAGGATTTCATTCCGCCATTTGGGAGAAATCCAATTCGAAGTGCACACTAGTCTGTGTCTGCAGAGTTCCTAAAAAGTCGGGGGTAATTAGAATTTTGCTAAACTTATTTCTCAGTGCATAGTTTATCAATTGAAGTGATTCCACTTGTAATTGGTAGCTTACTAAGGTACTTTAATACTCCCAAAAGGAATTATTCCAATTTTAAGTGTGCTGGTCACACTGAGCAAAAGTCTGAGCAGGTATCACTACAGGAATAGAAAGTTTTTCTTGATTCTTGAAGTACCAAGTTATCTGTTTTGGTTTGATCATTACCCAAACCATTTTCAAAGTACATATATGGTTTCTTTGTGTCATTTGGAAGCTAAGCAAGTGTACTAAGCATATCTGAAGAGAAAAGAGGGCAGGTGTGAAGCAGGTTTTGCAGCACCAACTGATTTCCTGAGTGCATCCAACCATCACTCCCAACACAAACATCTTCTTTTAGGAGCTATCTTTACTTCATGACTTTCACTGATGATTTTTCTATGCATGAATGAATATATCACTCAAAGTAAAGTCCAAAGTGTTAATGTGGTTCAAAACGTTTTTTGTGGTTGAAAAGTTTTTAGCATGTAAAATTGACACCCTTTGTTTTGATCAGAGGGAAGGGGGATATATGTCTTCTGATTTTATCTCATTTTTTGCTAAACCTGGGATAAAACATCACACTACAGTGCCATATACACCTCACCAGAATGAGGTTCATGAAAGGAAGATCAAGTAACTCATTGAGATGGTGAGATGTATGGTCAAGAGTACATCTTTACCACATAGTTTCTAGCTTTAGGCGGATAAGTGTATGAAATATGTACTTAACAGGTGTCCCACTAAAGCTTTGGATTTTATCACTCTATATGAGGTTTGCCATGGTCCGAAGTCATGGATTGCTCATGTGCATGTCTTTGCTTGTCTTGCATATGTATTAGTGCTTGAACAACCGTGCAAGAAATTGGATGATAAAGCACTAAAGGATTCTTAAATCAAAGGCTATGCTCTGTATCATCAAGAGACTAAACACATTTTCATTACCCGTGATGTTTCTTTTGTGGAATATGCAATTCAGCCATTACTTTCATGTACCAAGGAGACATCAACTAGCTCCAAAGATGTGTATGAAACTTTGCTACTTCTTTTTATAGGTGGATATTCTAGTGCTTGTCCAAATGAGGAAACTTCTCAGCCTCTACAGGTTCCACATGATGATGCAGATCATTCCATTTCTGATGTATGTACATACATTGATAGCCTTATTTGTCAAATGGGCCATTATTACTCACATTCCCTCTTATAAAACAAGAAATGATGCTTGGGATATACTTACCACTTCATATTAGGCAAAGAATGAGGCTCATGCTTCTTACCTCTAAAAATAGTTGGAGAGTGAGCACATGAGTAAAGGAGATTGCATGGATAGTTTTTTGACAAAGATGAAAGATTTGAAGGAGGAGTTAATATCTACTGATGATGTCTTGCTTGATAGTTCACTTGTGTACATTGTTCTGAAAGGTCTTCTAGATTCATATCAGAGTTTTGCTTCTACTTCTTGATTGATGCTGTAAGGCAATCCAAATGCTTTAACATTTGAGAAGTTAGTCTTTCTTCTATTACAAGAAGATTATTCTAGGGAGAAGAGGTCCATCATGTGTGTTGTAGATCAAGCTTTCTTGACTAGTCAAAGGGACAAGGTAAATGTTGCTCATCTACTACTAAGCAAAAATCTGCTAATTCTACCCAATCAAAGAAGGATGAGAGAGATGAGAAGAAAACAAAAAACTAGAAATTGTTTTGAAAATAATGTAAAGGAAATGATCATGCCATAAAGATCTGTCCAATATTGATTGCAAAGGAGGTAAAGAAAAAAGAGGATAAAATGGTTGTTACAGAAGCCTCTACACCCACTCGCTCATCTACATGTTTTTGGTTGTTTGGAACATGCATTAGTGCCTTAATAACAATGCAAGAAATTGAATGATAAAGCACTGAAATGTATTTTTGTTGGGTACAGTTCTGAAAGCAAAGGCTATCATCTATATTATTCACAAACTAAATGCAATTTGGTTAGCCAGGAGGTTGTTTTTGTGGAAGATGCTCTTAAGCCATTACAGTGATGTACTAAGGAGATATAAGTTAGCTCCAAAGATGTAGATCAGCCTTAAAATCAGAAATATGCTTCTCATTAGGACCACTGAGCAACATGTCATCAACATAGATAACAATGGTCAGAAGCACATCATTTGCACGCTCAACATATAAGGTGCTCTTAGTTGGATTATTCTCAAAACCATGTGCAATAAAGTAGGGATGTATCTTTTCATACCAAGCATGTGGTGCTTGCTTCAAATCATATAATGCCTCTTTCTACTTACACACTTTGTTTTCATGCCCTTTTCACACAAAACCATGGGGCTGGAAAACATACACTTCTTCATTCAAGTTACCATTTAGAAATGTAGTTTTAATGTCAAACTGATGTATGTTCCATCCATGATGAGTTGCAAGTGCACAAATGGTACAAATAGTAGTCATTCGGCATGAAGGTGCAAAGATCTCATCAAAATCAATCCCTCTTTCTTGAGCATAACCTTTTGCAACAAGCCTAGCCTTATACCTGTCAATGTGGAAAGTCTAGTCACATAAAGACCAAGTACTATTTTTCATAATAGCATCATATTTCGATTGCATAGCGGCTATCCAATTTTGAGAATTTCGTGCTCCATCAAACAAAAGAGGCTCATTCTCTAAACAAAGACTAGAGGCAGTCATAGCATAGCAATCTCATGCAAAACAAGCACTATAAGGGCTTGAACAAGTATAATATCATAGAGATGCATCTAATTTGTTATCTCGCAAAGTCTCCAATAGCCATTCAGGCTTAGTTTGTGCTTCCTCCATATCAACCCTCTCATCAATAAGTGCATCATGTAAATCTACAGCAGAAATGGAATGATCTGCATCATCATGTGGAACCTATAAAGGTTGATAATATGCCTCATTTGGACGAGCACTAGACTATCCACCTACAAAAAGAGGTAGCAAAATGTCATACACATCTTTGGAGCTAGTTGATGCCTCCTTAGTACATGAAAGTAATGGTTGAATTATATCTTCCACAAAAGAAACATCACAAGTAATGAAAAGTATCTAGTCTCTAGATGATACTAAGGATAGCCTTTGATTTTAGAAATGTACCTAGTAAAAATACATTTTAGTACTTTATCATCTAATTTTTTGCATTGTTGTTCATGCAGTAATGCATATGCAAGACAAGCAAAGACATGCACATGAGAAATCCATGACCTCTCACCATGAAAAGCCTCATATAGAGTGATAAACTGCAATGCTTTAGTAGGACAACTGTTATGTAGATATGTTGTACACATATCAACCTAAAGCTAGAAACTATGTGGTCAAGCTTGACTCTTGACCATACACCTTGCTATCTCCATGAGTTACCTGATCTTCCTTTCATGAACAGCATTCTATTGAGGTGTATATGGCACTGTACATTGATGTTTTATCCCAAGTCTAGCAAAAAATGCATTAAAACCAGAAGATATATATCCCCCTCCCCCTTGATCAAAATGGAGGGTGCCCATTTTACATGCAAAAAATTTTTCAGCCAAGACCAAAAACTTTTGAAAGCACAAAAACACTTAAGACCTTGCTTTCAGTGGATAGATCCATGCATGCATAGAAAAATTATTAGTGAAAGTAATCTAGTAAAGATAGCTCCTAAAAGAAGGTGTTTATGCATACGACCACAAACATCACTTTGAACAAGCTACAAGTTTTTAGTAGCTCATAATGCTGCATTTTGCCCAAAATAGAGCTATCAGAGAAATGTTTACTAGGTGCCTCAAGCTTGGGTAGAGAGGACACCATTTTAGATTTCTATAGGCATAGCAAAATATAAAACTTTAGATGACCAAAGCATGCATGCCAAAGTTTTGCATGTGACATAGCCTAAGAAGTGCAAATGTTGATTCATCATTCATATATTTTTCATTCTGCAACATTCTCCTGTGTGGGCACATTTGCCAAATTCATCTCTCGAGCGGAGAACCTCTCTTCAACATAAGGATAGTGTATCTCAATGTGCTTAGTGTGAGCATGGAACACAAGGTTACTTGCAACTACCAATGCACTCTCGATGTGAGTAAAAATGATGGTGGCAAGATATTGAACAACAACTAGATCACCCATAAGGCATTTGAGCCACACACACTCAATAGTCGCTATGAAAGCTTCTCTATACTGAGCCTCACAACTACAAGTGGCCACAATAGGCTACCTCGTGCTCAACCAAGATATGCATGAACTACCTAGCATGAAGCAAAAACCACTAGTGGACACACGAGTGTCATAGCAACTAGCCCAATCAAAATTAGGTAAAACATGTAAATGTGGCTATCATGATCCCCCTTGGCAAGAAATCCAAGTAGCCAGGTACCACTCAAGTAGCAAAAGATGCATTTAAGTTCGTGCCAATGCTTCACACTTTGGAAACACATAAGCTTGCTCATCTCTGAGAAAGGAAAATGAATATCTCACTGATTAATGCATAAGTAAATCAAGCATCCAATAGCCTATTGATAAAGGACATCAAATGCATCTCAGGCATCATGAAGACTCAACCATAAATGTGTTTCCATAGGAGTGGCAATAGGTTTGTAGTCTTCAAGGCCAAAACATGGTAATAATGTGTCAATATATTTTGCTTGACTCAAAGCTATTCCACCATCAACTTGCATACATTGAATGCTCAAATAATGATGCAACTGCCCCAAATCTAAAATCTCAAATGAGGCATGTGAATGAGCCTTAAAATCCACAATATGCTGAACTCATGAGGACTAGTGAGCAGCATGTCATCAACATAGACAACAATGGTGAGAAGCACATCATTTTCATGCTTAACATATAAGGTGCTCCGAGTTGGATTGTTCTCAAAACCATGTGAAATCATGTATGCATGTATTTTTTCATATCAAGCACCTAGTGCTTGCTTTAAACCATATGATTCTGTTTTCAACCTTCACACTTTGTTTTCATGCCTTTTCTACACAAAACCATGAGGATAAAAAGCGTACACTTCTTCATGCAAGTCAACATTCAAAAATGCAAGTTTAATTTCCAAATGATGTGCATTCCAACCATGATGAGGTGCAAGTGCACACATGCTACAAACAGTAGTCATTCCACATGTAGGGGCAAAGGTCTCATCAAAATCAATGCTTGTTTCTTGAGCATAACCCTTTGCAAAAAGCCTAGCCTTATACTTGTCAATTGTTCCATAAAGCTTATACTTTAGCTTGTACACCCACTTAATTCCAATTTCCTTCTTCCCAAGAGGATATTCACATAAGGGACAAGTACCATATTTCATAATAGCATCATACTTTGATTGCATAGCAGCCATCCAATGGTTTTAGTTTTATGCTTCACCAAATGAAACTGGCTCATTCTCAAAGACTAGAGGTAGCCATAACATAAAAATTTCATGCAAAACAAGCACTCTCAGAGCCCAAACTAGTACGATATAATGGAGTTTCACCTAATTTGATATGTTGCAAAGTCTCCACCATCCATTTAGTCATAGTTTTTGCCTGTTGTATAAGAGTTCTCTCATCAAAAAGTGCATCATTTAAATATGCATAAAAAATGGAATGATCTACATCATCACATGAGACCTATAGAGGTTAAAGAATTTCTTGATTTGGACCAACACTAGATTGTCCACCTATAAAAAGAGGTAGCAAAGGATCATACATTTGAGGCATTTCCATCATTATTTGGGCATTTAGTTTTTGCCCAAATAGCTTTGTGTCAAAAAAAACATATTGACACATTATTGTAGGGTTTTGGCCTTGAAGATTGCAAACCTATTGTGAATCCTATGGAAAGAGGTTTGCGGTTGAGTCTTCATGATGTTAGAGATGCATTTGATGTTGTTCGCTATCAATAGGTTGTTGGATACTTGATTTACATATGCATTACTTGGCCAAATATTCAGTTTGTTATCTCATAGATGAGCAAGTTTATGCATTGGCCATGTGTCAAGCATTGGTGAGGGGTTAAGAGCATCTTTGGTGACTTGAGTGGTACCTGGCTACTTGTATTGTTTTATCCTAAGGGAGGATCACTACTACAGGATTTACATTTTTTATTTTTACTCTGATCGGGCTGGTTGATATGACGCTTGTGTCCACTAGTGGGTTTTGTTTCATGCTTGGTAGCTCATGCATACGTTGTTTGAGCAAGAAGCAGCCTATTAATGCCACGTTTAGTTATGCGGCTGAGTATAGGGCATCGTTTATAGTGACTATTCAGTGTGTGTGGCTGAGATGCCTCATGGCTAGTTTCGGTGATGGTTAGTCTTTTGCCACCAGCATCTTCATTGACTGTCTGAGCCCATTGGCAGTTACAAGTGACCATGTGTTCCATGCTTGCACTAAGCACATTGAGGTGCACTATCATAATGTTCGGGAGAGGTTCTCTGCTGAAGAGATCAATTTGGCATATGTGCACACATAGGAGAAAAGAGATCAATTTGGCATATGTGCAGACATAGGAGAACATTGTAGACTTTTTCACAAAGGCTTTGCCTAGGGAGAAGTTTGAATCTCTTGGCAAAGCTTTGGGCTTACATCCTTTTGTGGATTGATTCTGCATAGCTTGTCACTTTCTTATACATGAGTGGGAGCTCCTTGTTCCCCCCATCACTCTCTAGGGGGGTGGGGGGGAGTGATTTGTTGATACATTAAGGTATTGATGTGTGTGAACACACTAGGACTATCAAGGCACATTTTAACCTCTTTAGGAGGCGTTTTTGCCCCGACTTGTATTTAGACCTATAACCCTAATGGATTACTTATCTTTGTACATTCTCGTGGTAATACGTTCAATATTGTGTGTTCTAATCCAAGCTTCTTTGTCTTCCTTGTGTTGTTTCCATTCTTCCACAAACCTCAAACTCTAATAGATTTGTGAATTTGAGTACATTTAATTCTATTATTCTTTCATTGTAGTTATTGTTTTTACTTTTGACGTCCATGTAATGGATACATGTGAATGTACACATGTTGGGATGCAAGAAAGAATTTACATATGCTTATCATATAAAAATCATTTCTTAGGTATCATTTTATCTAGAATTTACTCTTACTATAAAGTTGTGATTTTAAAATTAAAAAAATAAATTGAAGAGTTCCACGTTCCTGCAATGTTGAATTCTACATAGAGACTTTCTTAGAGAACCTATGTTTGTGTATGCCGAATGGATTTTTATTTTCAAATTTTTGACCCACATATTAACACCTATATGGTTGCATTCATAAATGCGTTTTTCAATGGATTTATAAAAAAAAAACTTTATAGATAAGCAAAGAAATGAGCTTACGGGTAGGCATATGATGGTTATATGTATGGGCATATACCATTGACTATATGCGTGGGCATAGAGATGAATATAAGCCTTTTGTTCCGACTACCTCAACTGCTTCACATCAGTAAGGTGGCGCTCCATTTAATCCAATAGATAAAATCACAAAAGGTATGCTTATTTGCTCAAGTATGCTTATTTGCTCAATCACATGTAGAGAGGCACGCTTAAATTAAAGAGATCCTAGAATTTTCTAGAATCTAGATTGTACTAAACACTTAATAAAAGCTAACTCCATGATTGCAAATAAACTCGATGAAGGAAATTTAATAGACGCTTTCATACCTCATTCAATGAAGGGAGTCCTTTATTTTCATACCTTTCTTTTCATTCAATGAAGGAATCTTTTCTTCTACTCATGCCTTTCTTTTCATACCTCTTTTCACATCTTGATTAGGACTGAGCAGAATCTTCAAAACACTCCTTGAACTAGAAGGGAAAATCTTTAACGAAGGCTTAAGCATCTTGATGAAGAAGTAAATGTTGGCTACTCTCAATATTAGATAGGACTCCGAAAAATCAGAAGCATGGTGAGATACAAATAAGAAATTCAAAGAAGGAATTTAAAAATATACTTTAAAGGCTGGTGGACAATAAAGTAGACAAACGTACTTAGGAGATGTGCGACCTTCTCAAGAAGAATCAATCCAAGGAAGCGATCACTTTCATGATGGATATTGATGGGGTTGAGTGCAAGATAGATGAACAAAATATTAAATTGATTGCCAACCACTTTACTCAGCTTTTGGGGGTCAGAATGCCTCTTTTTGCTCATTGCTGGGATCGCATGGTGTCCATCTCTAGAATCAGAAACTGAAGAATTCCAAAAAGTATGAAGCCTCTTGTTGAAGCTCCCATTTGGGATGATGAGAATTTTTTTATAGTTTTTGATTCACTTCCCAATGGAAAAAGCCTAGGCTCGGATGCCCTCAACAATGGGTTTTTCAAGACCTTCAAGCACATGGTGACTACTCCATTACTTATGGTGTGGCAAGAGGTTGTTTCTTTAGGTCCGCTGCCTAAATATCTCAATGAATATGTGATCAAGATTATTCCCGAAAAAAGGTATCAAGAATAGGATTATAAATTGGCATCCAATTATGATGTTATAAATAGACAACAATATCATTAGTAAAGTTATCGCTTGTCACTTACAATAGACAACAATATCGTTAGTAAAGTTATTGTTAATTGTATCGCTTGTCACTTACAAATTTGGATACGTGAGGATCAAAAGTGTTCATTGGTAGTGAAAGAAGTCCATTGCATTCACAAAATTAATTACGAGTTAGAGCTCATTGGTAGCTGTGAGGATCTCAATGTTTCATGCTTTAATTGCCATATCATTATGTGAGTGAGAGATTCTCAACTAAAAAGACAGCATATGTACCCACAAAAGATAATGTACGATAGATTTAAGAAATGCTCTCTATCGTGAGGAGTTTTAATATCTTCGAAGATATATGCACTTACTCTCTCTTCCACATCTGTTAGCACTTCCTTATAGATGAATATCAACCCCTTCTTCACCTCATCTTTAGTTCCTCCACTACAACAAGTGTTATTAACACTTAGAGCGAAATGATCAGTATGCAGAATCTTATATTTAATGCTTTCATAAAGTACATTGAGTTCCACAAGCATAACTTTAGCGAAATTCTCTTCTATGGAGATGAAATTGAATTATCTTATACCTATGATATGTGAAGTTTTAGGATATTCAAATATTATAAGAACAGCTACATGCTCTTGCTTATGGGAAAACTACATAGCTGTGAACTTTCTCATACATGAGTTTACCAAATCAATCATCGGTCGTAATGGTTAGTGCATTCTATTACGTGTGTTTGTATACACATTCGAGGCTAACTGGCAGTTGTCTCGTCTTGTATCGTGCTCCTAAGAGCGATCTTTATCCTGTTTATTTTGTGTATTCACAGCCGCCAGACTCCAAAGTAGGAGTCTTCATACATTACGAGTGAAATTTCCTCGTAGCCGCATTGAAAAATTTCTTCGCTTTCTTCTTTGCTCCCCCAGATATCTTGTAGATCTCTATCTTACATCCCCTCTCACCGTCTCATATTTCCTTTCTTGCACTATTCCTCTCTCCCTTTGGCACATCCAATATGTATGCAGGCATGTATGTATTCACATACGTACGTATGTATGTATTATACATACACACACACACTTATATGTATGTGTGTGTGTGCATGCATGTAAGTATATACATATGTATGTATTGTTGAACATGAAGATTCAATCCTAAAACGTAGAGGATCATCTGGAAATGGTCTATAAATTTAGTATGACTTACAAAACATTTCAAACACACTACTCCACTTCACTACATCCAATATTTTGCATCTCAGTGATGAATAAGAATTAACTCAGTGATGAATAAGAATTAAAAATTAACTTCTTGGAATGATTTAGACATTTATTACGACTTAAGAAAAGCTTACAACACAGTAGAATGAGTGAACCAAAAGTAGAAAGTCCCGTTATTTATCTATCCTTTCACTTTTTTTATCCATCTCCATGTCTAGCCACGTATATTTGTAGAAAGGAAGCGTCCATGGTCTATGTTTTGCTTACTTGTGTTTCGTTTTTGGTGAGGTCCACATTATTCAAATTACCTTTTAATCGTATGCTTCTTTGTTCTAATCGTTCTCCATCTGCATGAGGTGGAGAGGTGTAGAGGTCTCATGAACTAAATTACATAAAACGAAACTCCATTTTTAGACGTCTCTGGATAAGACGTCACTTCGCCTAGTCCAATGATATACGCGGTTAATAGGACACATTAATAAATGAATAGTGACCTTGACATATCCAATATTTTATTATTTGATATCTACTTCTATGTAAGCTTCCTCATTAAGTTGGCGTCTTTTATACTCATAATCTATATGTTCTTAATTTTGTTTTTGTTAGCCTTTGGTATATATGTACGGGCCTTGTAATTAATTGAATGTCCTTTGGAATTTCAGATCTCTTATTTTGGGGAGACATCGCCCCTACGATGCTTAACCTCTTGAACACTTTTCGTAACTATTTCATGTATGTTCTTTCTTTTCCGATTGTGCATACAGATTAGAAGATTGTGTGTTTGTTGTGGGATTCTAATTTCATTTTATTATGACCAAGGATCTTTGTCTTTATGTAATTCGCCTCCTAGGAAGAGGGACATGCGTTGGGAGCCTAATACAATAATTAGTTGCTACGAGGTTAAAATAAGAGCAAAAGGGCATTCTCAAGCCAAGGGAAAGGACTTTAAAAAGACCTTATGTGCTCCTGGATTTCAAATCACGACCATCTATAGACGTTATAGTAACACATACAGGCAGACGCATACATACATACAGACATATGCATATGTGTATTTATATGTGTGTGTACATACACGTTTGCATTTAGAAGTACATTGACAAATTGAGATTTATAAGAGTTGTTTTAACTATTGGAGCCCTTTGTACGAATTGAAAGAATGTGGCATGCACCTTATATGAAAGGATGCACGCATACTTGTTAGCACACGGATCTCACAAGAGCATAAATTAAGAATGAACTTGTATGTATTGTGTGAAGGTGATGTGTATGTTGATGGCATGCTTAACTTTTGGCCTAATAGCTATGTCTTTCTGAATCTACGGCTGTTTTAGTTTAGGCTATTAAAATGACATAAATGGGGATTTTAGATCACTATTGGTGCATTTATTTGAAGCAGCCTCCAATATGGTTTTCGTTTCTTAGGGAAAAATATAACATATTCTTTTTAAACTTAGAGCTTTCTACATCCCAATCGAATTCAAATTCATATCCATTAGCCACAAAAAGAAATGTACTTACAGTGACAGATGGGTGCTTTCCTAGAAAGTAGGAAAAGTAAGTTTTCTATACGATCGTCAAAAAAAATCTTTTGTGCATCTCCCATGACATGTTTTGCGTTGTACATGATCGTTCTTTGCTATTCTCAACCTTAGCAAGCAGGCCCCTTGATTAAGAACCCCCTCCCCCTGCCTCGCTTACGTCTCAACTTAAGACATCTCTTTCTTGGTTTGTAGCTAGGCAATCATAAGCGGCTTTGTTTGAAGTTTTCCAAAGTTTCTAGCTTTCCCTTTACATGAATTATGATAAACATTTGAACTTGTGTACCTATATCATTGCATACTAGAAAACGAATTTGTAGATGATAGCCTTTCTTGAAGTTTATGGTTAAATCGATCAAAGTGCATTCATTCAAAGCATGTGCAGTGGAGCATAGGGTCTATGTGAAGTGTGAAAAAGCACAAGCCCATGAGTTGATTATTTGCAAAGAGAAAATGAAAAGAGAGAGATAATATCTTTGTGTAGGGGAGGGAACCCACCTTACAAAGGTCTGTTGGGGTGGTTGTAGCATCCCCCATCATTGGTCGTAGAGTCCTTTAAAAGCTCCGGGTCATCAAAAGATTTCACAGAAATCATATAAAGAGATGAAAAAATTATGAGTGCAAAGAAGAATCATTTTTCAATTAAAGAATACAACAACGAATTCAAATAAGCTACATCAAAATGATCATCCAGAAATAAAAAAAGTATCAAGAAAGAGGCATCCAGAGGTAAGATTTACACATTTTGAAGCATCAATAGACATGAAAATGAGTAAGCAAATTACACTTTAGATCAATTCGCGAGATTAAAATGCACAAATAGAAAATTTAGCGACATGCACATATTAATTTTGAGGAGTAGTGCTAGTAAGTATCTAATCGGAAAGGGATTGCAGGGATAACTGTATGGCTTGAGGCTATCATGTGTGCAGCATATGTACTGAGCAGGCGTCCCACTAAAGTGCTACAGTCTATCATCCCATATGAGGCTTGGCCTGATCGCAAGCCATCTATTGCTCATCTGCGTGTTTTTGGTTGTTTGGCATATGCATTAGTGACTGAACAACATCACAGAAAATTGGATGATAAAGCAGTATAATGTATTTTTGTTGGGTACAGTTCTGAAAGTAAAGGCTATCGTCTGTATCATCCACAGACTAAACGCGTTCTGGTTAGCCCTAATGTTGTTTTTGTGGAAGATGTTATTCAGCCAATGCTTTCATGTACTAAGCAGACATCTGTTAGCTCCAAAGACATGTATGATACTTTACTGCCTCTTTTTACAGGTGGACAGTCTAGTGTTGGTCCCAATGAGGCAACTTCTCAGCCTTTGCAGGTTTCATGTTCTGATGCAGATCATTCCGTTTCAAATTAGATGCACCTGTGTCATATCGTACTCGTTCAGGCTCTCATAGTGCCTCTTTTGCATAAGATTGCTATGCTATGGCTGCATCTAGTCTCTGTGATGAGAATGAGCCTGTTTCGTTTGATGAAGCACAAAATTCAAAAAATTGGATGGCTACTATGCAATCTGAATATGATGCTATAATGAAGAATAGTACTTGGTCTTTATGTGACTTGCCTCCTGGCAAGAAGGCCATTGGCACTTAGTGGGTATACAAGGTGAAGCGTAAACCGGATGGTACAGTTGACACGTATAAGGCTAGGCTTGTTGCAAAGGGTTATGCACAGGAAAGAGGCATTGATTTTGATGATACCTTTGCACCTACATGTCGTATGACTACTGTTCGGAGCATATGTGCACTTGCACCTCATCATGGTTGGAATGTACATCAGTTTGACATTAAAACAACATCTTGAATGGTGACTTGCATGAAGAAGTGTATGTTTTGCAGCCCCGTGGCTTTGTGCAGAAAGGGCATGAAAACCAGGTGTGCAAGTTAAAGAAGGCATAATATGGTTTAAAGCAAGCACCAAGTGCTTGGTATGAGAAGATACATGCCTATCTGATTGCACATGGTTTTGAGAACAGTCCAACTGAAAGCACCTTATATGTTAAGCGTGCTAATGATGTGCTTCTGATCATTGTTGTCTATGTTGACGACATGCTGCTCACTGGTCCTATTGAGAAGCATATTGTTGATTTTAAGGCTGATTTGCATGCCTCATTTGAGATGTCTGATTTGGGGCATTTGCATCACTATTTGGGCATTCATTTTATGCAAGTTGATGATGGAATGGCATTGTGTCAAAAGAAATATATTGACACATTATTGCAGTGTTTTGGCCTTGAAGACTGTAAGCCTATTGCCACTCCTACAGAGACAAGTTTACGATTGATTCTTCATGATGCTGGAGATGCATTTGATGTTGTTCTCTATCAATAGGCTGTTGGATGCTTGATTTACTTATGCATTACTCAGCCAGATATTGAGTTTGATGTCTCAAAGATGAGCAAGTTTATCCATTGCCCAAGAGTCAAGCATTGGCTGGCAGTTAAGCGCATCTTTCACTATTTGGGTGGTACTTGGCTACTTGGGTTGTTTTATCCCAAGGGGGATCACTACCGCCAGATCTGCATGCTTTTTCTGACTCTGATTGGGCTAGTTGCTATGACACTGGTGTGTCCACTAGTGGCTTTTGCTTCATGCTTGGTAGCTCATGTATATCTTGGTTGAGTAAGCAATAGCCTACTATGGCCACTTCGAGTTGTGAGGTTGAGTATAGGGCAGCTTTCACAGCTCCTGTTGAGTGTGTGTGGCTCAGATGCCTTATGGCTGATTTGGGTGTTGGTCTGACTTCTACCACCACCATCTTCAGTGACAGTTAGAGCGCATTGGCAGTTGCGAGGAACCCTACGTTCCATGCTCGCACTAAGCACATTGAGGTGCATTATCACTATGTTAGGGAGAGGTTCTCTACTGGGGAGATCCGCTTGGCATATGTGCCCACATAGGAGAACATTGCACACCTTTTCACGAAGGCTCTACCTAGGGAGAAGTTTCAAGCTTTCTATAAAGCTTTGGGCTTACTTCCTTTTGTGGAGTGATTTCCACATAGCTTGGCACTTCCTTGTACATGAGTGCCAGTTCCTTGTTCACCACATCACTCCCAGGGGGGATTTGTTGATATATTTAGGTAGTGATATGCGTGAAGACACTAGGACCATCGGGGGTTTGTCTTGGTATTGCATGGCCTATTAAACTAGCTAATAATTTAGGAGTTAGATGGATTTATAGATCCATTAATTCTTATGATAATTGGGCCATTCTTTTGAAAAAAAATATTGATAGATTTCAACTAAAAGACAATAAAGCCTAGAAGTGTCAGTCTATTTGGAATGCTATCATTTATCCTTAGAAATTCACTCCTTTTGGTTCTATTGTTAGTTGCAAGTACTAGAAAGCATGGATGGATGTTAACAAGGATTGAACCCTTGACTATAGTCTCCTTTGCAACTCTAATTTTAACTTGCTGGACTCCATATGAAGAAGCTAGCTCTCTTAGAAAAATGGAAAAATTGGAATAATTGAACACAAATGCAAAAAAATTGGCTACCTCACTTAGAAGAATCTGACCATCAACAAACATGTTTGCTCTAATGGTGTTATTATCTCTAATCCTAACTTATCCCTTTCTTGCAAATAAGTACTACTGAGTTAGAAGGCCTCGCCACAAAATAACCTACAAGGTTGCAATAATCCAGAGGCTATTGTGATGTGGAAAGCTTTCAAAAATCACAAAGGTTCTATTTTCAAAATTTTAGGGAAACTCAACTGTAGATGGGCCACACAATGGAGTGCTGCCAAATGGAAGTATATATTTGCTTGTATTTAGGCCTAACCCAAACCTTTAGTGGCTTATAATACACAATGGATTATGGTGTGGAAACAAAACTAGAAGATGTGGGCTTAAAGATGGTTTGTGCAGAGTATGTGGAAGGGTGGAGGATTCGCCTCATCTCTTCATGATTGTAAACTGGCTACCTAATTCTAGATGTTTATTAGTACTTATTGCAAGAAGAACAACATCATGTTGGGATACAAGGAAGTGCTGCTGGATTCATGTCTTCAAATGGATGTGGTCCTTAAGAACCTTTGGAGGTGTCACACCTTGTGGTTTATTTGGATTGACAGGAATCAAGACTTCTTGAACTCTGAAAAAAAAAATCTCCTGTATTCCTTTACCATAGGTCTTAGAAAAATTGCCTCAAGTTGTATTTAGTCCATTAAATGTTCTCCCTCTGAGAATGTTCGGTTTTCCAATGTAATAAAGGATTCCCTCCCAGCAAATGGAGATCTACATTTTTATCATTATACTCCTCCCAAAGATTTGAGATGATTCTCTCTTGTATTTAGTTTCCATAGTGATCGCACTGAAATGAAGGGATGAGGGTATTGCCAAGTATACTTCTGTGTACACATCTTTAATTTAACATCTTTGTCTGTTTCCTCAAAAAAAAAAATGTTGCGCAGGAGAATGAAATGCTTAGAAACGTGTATACAGGACATTCTTTGTCCATTCTTTAAAGGTTCAAGCTATTTTTTTTTAAATAAAGGAAGTTCGGCCTTAGCCTAAGGTTCAAGCTATTGTTCTGGTCTCTTTCTCTTTGATTTATTTTTTCCTTTTTTCAAGTTCGTCCTTATGATCTACGCACGAATTTCCTGTTCTCTTTTTGTTAGTTTGTTTTCTGTTCACTTTAACTTTTCTTCAAGTTCGACCTTCTGATCTACTGAAACAGGCCGGATAGAACGCAAAGATGGTAGCATCTACAAGTTGTCAGCGGCGCGAAGACCAACGATTTCCAAAAGAAAACTGATTCGACATCTCCTCATACAGCATGATGAGTATTGTCCAATACCTTATCAAGCAACATTTTGACGAATATACACTCTAGATACTAACATGACATGAACCCGCGCGATCTTCTAATCAACCTAGCGATGCCATTTGAGCTACCATTGTTCAAATTAAAACACTAATTTCAACACAGGACAACCGTTTGTCACTTTGATCTAGCCTTGCAGGCCTTTTTGTCAATTGACTCGAGAAACAACTGGGCAAACAGCAGAAACGCCACGATCAAGCTGATCGGCTGAAGGCCCACAATCTTCTCTGGTTGAAGCCAATGGAGTAGCCACAAACCAGCCAGCGGACATGTCGAGTTCATCAGACATAACTGAGATTTTCTATCATCCACGGTTACACAGGAAAAAGCTGTCTGTAATGCACCATATTCGACAGTCTAAAGGTCCACATTGGAACTCGGAGCACATATTTGTCAAGCAGCACATATTTGTCATTCGTTGTCAATCTGCCATCCTGTCATGGACGAGCTCATAGTACAGCTACTCCAGATGTGAAGCTGCTTACATAAGATTGAAGTGTATATAGCATATGTTCAAATGATGTGAAAGCCCTCCATTTCTGATGTTGATACTCTACCAACAACACATTCACTAAACAAAAAAATAACGGGATGCACGCTCGCGGCGGGAACGTGATGCGGAGAATAAGATCTTTTCTTCGACCGAATGTAGGCCCGAAGGTAATACATATATGGTTCATTCGCGATGCGGTAAAAAATGAATCGCTTTATGGAGCTTTCAACTTACTTCTATGTGCTTGAATGACAGCCCGAGGAGACGCGCATAACATTTCACGAATTTCTTGCCCGTATAATATGATCGAACGCGTAAGGGTCTTCATCATGACCGTGGACGCAAGCCTCGTGCTACGTTGCGTAGCCATAGTCCAATGCATCATCATCTTTATCGTCATTTCACAAACAAGGACACCGCGTGAAAGTAATGGTTCAACGCTATTACCTGAGGAGCTCAGCGGCTCCAATTGTCTGAGTTCAATGCTCCTTGAGCACATACAGTAACTACGAGATGGATGGATGAGCTGACAAATTTTATTTATCACGCCAACTCTAGCGAGACTATCGGAGAATAACTCGGAGCTATTCATAAGCTCATACTTGTGATTCTGTGAATGATAAATTTGGCACATATCGTCCACAGCGCCTAGCGCATGCGGGATATTTTTTCAATCAAAAGCAAGTTCGGCCTTGGCCTACTCTCTCATACTTTAATTAAATAAGAAGAAAGAACAACTTACAAGTGAATAGGACTAGTGCCCTTGATATCTCTCAAATCTCACAAAGCATAACAAGAACTTGTGGGTCTAGAGAGTCTTAGTAAAAAAGTTAACAACCCTTCTGTCCATTTCATGTGGGGCCCACTTAGGTTTGAACTTGTAATTGTTATCGATGAGAAACACTCTATGATGCCTAAAAGATGGGGCCTTCTTATAGTTGGAGATTCTTTTCCCAAGGAAGAGTAGAGACTTCTCGATTAACTGCTCTTTAGGAGGGTGTTCAAAATTGCTAGCGCACCGCTCCCTCCAAACCTTCTAGAGAGTTTCCCCTCTTATGACCTTCCATAGTGCCACTGAAAAGCCCATCACTTTACCAAGCAGTGCTAGCTTCTCGGTGTTCTGAGCCTGCAGTCTCAAAATATTCCCAAGGGTTCACCAGAGCAGGAGGGACTTGGGCCAAGCAAAGAAGACTTTGTTAGCCTTTAGGTTGGTGTAGATAGCATGATGGAGAATTTGCCAAATGAGAACCGATTATTTGATCTCGATGAGGGGATGTCAGATAGACATGAACTTTAGATCTCAATGCAGCCTTGTCCAACTCAGGCACCACTTCTTGTTAAGCATGAAATGGTAGTCCATGTTCACCTTGATTCTAGGAATTCTGGACAGGCGATTGCCATTATGCCACATAAGTCTCTCATGGCACGGTTGATCATGCCCAATGAGGAGTCATGTTTTTTAATGTTCACAAGCGATGCATCTTCTTTGAAGGAGATTCCATTATTCGTAGTTCACTCTTATTTCTGGGTCTATGTCTTCAAATTTGATCCATCAGCTAGTTTCTTGTTTCCAAAGGTGTCTCCATTGTCTGAAACCCTTGTTCGAGAGAGTCTTAGCATTTTGGAGGTTCCAACAAGCCATACCTCTTATGCCCAAGATTGAAAACCATATTGAATCATTTTGTCTGATAGTGGCCACCCATTTCCAATCTTCTCTAACTTTGAAAAATTGTTTGAACTTGTTCCAACTCTTCCCACAGGGAGCACACAAGATTCGAGCCTTTGAGGGAAACCAGAATTGGAGAGAATAAAAGTTTAAGGAGGTCCAAGTCCTTCCAATGAGAGAGGCCCACCAATGTAATCATGTCCTTGTTCCTGAAAATGAGCTTGGCCCAAGAGGTCTCAAAGTTGCACCAAACTTTGATGATCCATTTTGCCACCAACTTGTCAGCCATGCCCCCAATATCCATAATGCCTAGACCCCCACAATCTTGAATCAACTTACCTAAAAATTTTAAAAAAATTCTTGAATCCACAATTTCATGTTTCTACCTGAGTTGTTAATGCAAATCGATACTTTGCAGTTCAATAATTACTCAAAAAATGTATAAAAATATGTGTGTCTTGTATAAGTTCATACGTTTTATTATAGAGCTCATTAGAGATAATTTCGGAAAGAAAGGTCTCTCACTTGTATCAAAAGAGTTTGGCATGTGAAGGCGTAAGACAACGAAAGCTCATTTCTAAATTGTGCATCACATCGTGCTATCCATGTTTCTCCAACAGAGATGACGAGGGTGAAAACTAAGGCATAGTCGTGTCATTTCCTTTCCATGCTTCTCTTCGAATCTATCAGATTCATAGTTGGTTTCATGTGAGGGAGGACAGCAATGGTGAAGGATCATGAAGAAATAATCTATTTACGAATCACCCATTTGTTAGAGCTAATATATGCTTATTTGGTGACTAACACGTGAATGAAATGGTTATTAGAAATAGCTTCGATAGTATGTACTTTTCTTAAGCTTTTCATTTCAAAGCTTGAAGAATTGAAACATTTCGTTATATAACTTTATATGATAATTTAAAGGCATTTTGCAAATTTTTTTCACATGTTTATTTGAAGAATTTTCATAGGATCGTTTGTTAATGTTTTAAATATTTGAGTCGTTTTTATATTTGCTTTGTCGATTTTCAAATTTCAGGCTCGTATTCTCTTTTTGTTCATCTTAGAAGATTTTAAATATTTGAGTCGTTTTTATATTTGCTTTGTCGATTTTCAAATTTCAGGCTCGTATTCTCTTTTTGTTCATCGTAGTGGTGTGTGTGAATACACTTAGAACAGCTATAGTTTCTTTTTTTTAAGGAGGTTTTGCGGCCTCACTTGTATAAACGTCTATAGCCCTAGCATGTCACTCAGCTTTGTACATTAACTTGATAATAGATTTTGTATTGTGTTGTTCTCCAAGATTCTTCTCCTTTGTTATGTTGTTTTTGTGATCCCATAGGGTTATAACTCCAACAATTGGTATTCGAGTATGTCATTGCTTCCTCTAGGGCATCATTGACACCCTTTCAATCATAGGCTTAGAATCATAGGAAAATTGGTGAGCATCTTTGCGATGCTTATAAGACCAAAGAACTTTGATCTATGGTGCCAAATTTCGATTTGAGCTTGCTTTAGCTTTTGAATGTACTATCATAAGGACTATATCAGTGATTTCATCCTTTTGTGATAGACATATACACACATTTTAGTTTAACAGTAAAAGTGCCTAGAAGTCTGCTACAAATCTAGCAAAGCTTGAGAGGGTATTTCTCTTCAACATTTTGAGATACATTCATTTCTCTACGTTAGTGTATTTTGTAAGTAGCATGGTTCAATTAAATTATGTAATTTGTATGTTAGCTATTGAGGATAAGCAGGATGGTAGTAACTATCCATTGTGGGCATACATGATGATTCATGTATTGGTGGAAAAAGGGTTGTGGAATATTGTGTAGGGTGTTGAAACAAGTCTTGATACACCTACGCCAAATACAAATACTAAAGGTGATGTAGATGGTGTTAAAGATGATGCTATTTAATTTCATGTTCTTTTTATGACTTTTGTTGCAGGTTTTATAGAGCAAAGTTGTTGGGATGGTAGAGATGCAGAAGCACATGCATTGACTAAAATAAAGAAGATGTATTGCATGGAAAGATTGAGGTGTAGGGTGCAAGGTGAGATTTTACTAGATAGCTTCTAGGCTTGAGGCTGTTATGTGTGTAGCATATATACTTGATATGTGTCCCACCAAAGCACTATGATAAAGCACTCCATATGAGTTGATGCATAGCCGCAAGCCATCTTTTTCTTATCTGCATGTCTTTGATTTTATATTGTATGCATTAGCGCATGAACAACAATGAAAACTACTATATGATAAAGTACTGGGATGTTTTTCCTGGGTAAAGTTCCAAAAGAAAAGGATATCATCTACACCATCCACATACAAAATGCATTCTAGTAATTGTGATGTTGTTTTTGTGGAAGATGCAATTAAGCCCTCACTTTCATGTACCAAGAATACATGACTTAGCTATAAGGATGTGTATGATACTTTTCTACCTCTTTTTACACGTTGATAGGAATTATTGGTCCAAATGTTGCAATTTCTCAGGCTTTATACGTTCCAAATGATGATGTGCATCATGCCATTTCCAATGCAAATTTACAAGGTGCACTTGTTGATGAGAGGCCTGACATAGAAGAGGTAAAAACTATGTGTCAATGGTTGGTGCAAACTTGGAGAGATAAAAAATTAGATGCACTTTTTTCATATTGTACTCATTCAAGCTCTCATAGAGCATCCTTTGCATCAGATTTTGCAACGGGTGTCTCGGGTCACTGAGAATGAGCTTCTTTTTTGATGATGCACAAAATTCAAAAAATGCAATGGCTCCTATTAAATCAAAATGTGGTGCTATGATAAAGACTGATACTTGGTCTTTATGTGATATATCTTGAGGCAAAAAGTCCATTATCACTAAATGGCTATACAAAGTGACATACAAGCGTATTGTAATAATTGATTCTGATGAGAGGAATCGATTTTTAAGAGACCTTTACTCCCACATGCTAAATGACCGCCATTCATAACATTTTCGTGCTAGTCACTCTCCATGGTTGAAATGTACATCAGTTGGACATTAAAAATGCATTTCTGAATTGTGAGGATATGAAGAACTGTATCTACTTCAGTCCCATGGTTTCATGTAGAAATGGCATAAAAATAAGGTTTGCAAGTTGAAAAAGGAATTATATGGTTGAAACATGCACCATGTGCTTAGTATGAGAATATGCATGCCACGTCTACTAGGTTAATGCTAACCTCTTTCGCCATTCTAAACCTAGGTTGCATTATTTGTTATTCGACAATTCATTTATTTGTGAATAATTACGGAATTCTACGGTAAGCTCTTATTATTTGATCGAGTTATTTGGTGGTACGTCAGCTTATTCGGGCACGCCCAAATAGTTTTTGCATGGGAATTCGACAATTTTCGATCGAAAAGCCTTTGATCAAAAAGTTTTTTGATTGAAAATAATTCTATTGAATAATATTTTATAAAAGAGTAGAACTATACTCATTTTTTCATAAAAGCTACTTTTTTCTTTAAGAACTTAAAGTGTCGTAGAGAGAACAAGGTATAAATTTTTGTTATATTAAATAATTGAAGCTATTGTGATTGTTTGACTCAAGATTGATTCTTTCTTCACAATAGTATATGTATGTGATTTTAAAATCTATTATGATTGATTCTTACTCATTTTTCGTAAAAGCTACTTTGTTCTTTACGAACTTAAAGTGTCGTAGAGAGAACAAGGTATAATTTTTTGTTCTATATATTAAATAATTTAAACTATTGTGATTGTTTGACTCAATATTGATTCTTAATTCACAATAGTATGTGTAAATTTATGTGCATATGATTAGAAATTTAAAATCTATTGTGATTGTCTCATACAACATTGATTCTTACTTCACAATAGTATGTGTAAGTGTATGTGCATATGATTAGGAATTTAAACTCTATTGTGATACATTAAATTTATTATTGAAAGATGTAGGTAGATTATGTTTGACTCAACATTGATTCTTACTTCATAATAATATATGTATGTGTGTGTATGAGTATGTGTATGCCTATGAGTGTATATTTGTGAATAAAAAATCTATTGTGATTGTTTGACTCAATATTGATTCTTACTTCACAATAGTCTATGTAAATGTATGTGCATATGATTAGGAATTTGGAATCTATTGTGATTGTTTGATACAACATTGATTCTTACTTCACAATAGTATGTGTAAGTGTATGTGCATATGATTAAGAATTTAAAATCTATTGTGATACATTAAATTTATTATTGAAAGATGTAGGTAGATTATGTTTGACTCAACATTGATTCTTACTTCATAATAGTATATGTATGTGTGTGTATGAGTATGTGTATGCATATGAGTGTATAATTATGAATGAAAATTCTATTGTGATTATCTGACTCAATATTGATTCTTAGTTCACAATACTATATGTAAATGTATATGCATATGATTAGGAATTTAGAATCTATTGTGATAGTTTGATACAACATTGATTCTTACTTCACAATAGTATGTGTAAGTGTATGTGCATATGATTAGTAATTTAAAATCTATTGTGGTACTTTAAATTTATATTGAAAGATCTAGGTAGATTATGTTTGACTCAAGATTGATTCTTATTTCATAATAGTATATGTATGTGTGTGTATTAGTATGTGTATGCATATGAGTCTATAATTGTGAATGAAAAATCTATTGTGATTGTCTGACCCAATATTGATTCTTACTTGACAATAGTATGTGTAAGTGTATGTGCATATGATCAAGACTTTAAAATATATTGTGATTGTTTGACTCAATATTGATTCCTATTTTACAATAGTATGTGTAAGTATACGTATGCATAAACGTATATGTGTGTATGATTGAGAATTAAAATCTATTGTGATTGTTTAACTCGAAAATGATTTTTACTTCACAATAGTATGTGTAATTGTATATGGGTGTATGATCAAGAATTAAATTCTATCATAATTGTTTGACTCAACATTGATCAAAATATTTAATTTGATATTGATTTATATTGTTTTTTGTAGGTATAGTCTTCATAAAGAAATTTACAAGCACTATGGGAAAGGGAAAAGAATGGCCATATGTGATTGTTCATTAAGAGGGTAAAACAATATCCACAATACAATGCAAAGGTTGTGGGCATCGTTATGTAGGAAATGCAACTCGATAAAAGAGCATCTTTTTAGTACAAGTAATAATGTGGTAGGATGCTTTAATCGAGATAGTGATATATGGGTACATTTTGCAAGTTATGAAAATAAATGTAAATCTCAAGGTATCACATAAAAAATATTCAAAAGCGTGAGTAATTCACAACACTTTTGAAGTAGCCCAAGTGTAGAGCAAGAAGGAGTAGATGCATTGATGACAATAGAGGATCATCATGATATTTCTACTCAAGTCTCTCAAACTGTTTTTGAGAATAACCAAGATACATGTACTCCATTTTCTCCAACTGGATAAAAAAAGAGTGGACTTGGTGAATGTAGTAAAAGTGGTGGATGTAATACTCTATCACCATGCTTTGTCCATAATAAATCACAAAATACTATACGTGTAGCTTTTCAAAAGTAAGATTCTCTCGAGCTTCATCTTAAATGGACTCAAGCATTCTTAGCATTGTGGGATTACTTTCAATGTTATTGGTAATCCCATTTTTAAAGATGCTTTGATGTCAACTGTAGGATGATACCACCTCATTTACTCCACATAATTCAAATAAATCCACTTAACTCAATGATACCACAAGATTTACTCAACTTAATGCAAATGAATTCATAACATTTACTCCATTTAATGGAAATGAATCTATATCATTTAATCCAGATAGTTCAAATGAATACATATCATTTTCAATATGGTCTTAATCCATCCGTCATTGATATCTTTGAACCATATCGAGTTAGATGTGAGAATACTCTAAGCTTTTCATGTGCATCTATTCTTTTTAATACAACTTTGTTAGAAGCTAATTCTAAAGCATATTTGAATTGTAAATCTCATTCTTATCAATGGGATAACTATTGAAATCTATATATTTCAAGAGTTGTAAAAGGAGTATCAAAACTGTAAATATCTCTTGACTTTTATGAAAAGGTGGAGGAGTAGTGGATATGCATTTTGGTGAAATCCACCATTACTTTTGAATCCACTCATTTCTAGTTGATATTTCTAAATTAGGTAGCTTCAGAAAATATTTTTTTGTTGGTAAATATGTCGCTCTACCCAAATCACATAATCCGATATAAGCATGTTGATCTTCAAAATGCAACAAGATGTTTCTCGGATGGAGATCGTTATGGGATATATTACAAGTGTGTATAAATGATATTGTTTGCAATAAGCCGTTGATCAACTTCCAAATGTTTGTTTTCATGGTTGTTATGTCTCCTTCTATGTCCTTCACATCTCTACTTCGTGGTACATTTAGGTATTCCTTCCTCATTCTTTCTAGCCACATGTCCAATATACCACCATTCCAAAATTTGAAAATAAGGCACGCACTTTTGCTATGGTGTCTTGCTAACCAAGTGGACTAATAATTCCACTGTGCATAATAGATAACAATGTGGCTTCATTCATGGCTTTATTCTCTCATGTTTGTATGTCAGTACCATCTACTTTGAATAACTTGGTAACAAATACTTCATTGCTAAATCTTGGATGGGATATTTTGACTTTATATATCATTCCATATTGTCCTTCCCCCACGAGAGCTACATCTTCAAAAAGAATAGAGGAATATGGGAGTGAACAAAGATTTTTCGATGTTTGACCTCCCATATTCACATATGCATCTCTTGTATTTGGATCTACCTGTGCTCTCATCATGTGTTCAGTCGTGAATCCGGGCATACTAGTAATATCCACCGTCAATGACTTTGCTACTTTGATGATTTGTCCAAAGATACGTGTAATCTCTTTCAACATTTGATCATCTAATACCTATGCTCCACCAGACACACTCCCAAATTTATCTTCAATATTAATAAATGTTGTTCTAGATAATTGCACAATGAAATCTTTTTAAGTAGATGTGTCCATGGCTATAGTGATTCATATTATCTCATTCGATAGGAGCACACAAATTCTTCTAAAAATTTTCACTCCTTGTTGTTTATTTTACCTGCCATCTGTCCAAAAATAAAAAGTAGAATACTAGTAAGTGTATGGATAAATAAATCAATAGTGTGTGTACGCAAATGATAGACATATGCATAGTTAAATAAGTAGATTTCTAACTAAATAAAAAGTTTAATTTTAATCTTGAAGTGAATCTATGTAACTATTAAGAATGTAGAAGTCAAAGAATCTGACATTTATAATAGTTCATATACATTCACTACACTATGTATGAGTTTTGTCACATAACTGTATAGAACTATTGTGATAGTAAGAGTCAAAGAATTAGACAATCAAAATAGTTGCTATACACCTTGTGACCTACACTAAGTATTCTTATCAAAATCTAAATGACTATTGTAAGAGTAAGAGTCAAAGAATCAAACAAACACAATAGTTTCTATACACCTTGTGACCTACACTAAGTATTCTCATCGGAATCTAAATGACTATTGTGAGAGTAAGAGTCAAAGAATCAAACAATCATAATAGTGCCTACACACTCCCTATACTATTAAGAGAGTAGGAATCGAGGTGGCAATTTAAACAATCTCAATAGATCTATTGTTGTGTTCTATACTACTATGATAGTAAGAATCGATGTAGCGAGTCAAACAATCATATTAGTAGTTTATTTTTAAATGTTTTTCATCAATGTATACAAGTAAGAAATGCTTTCGTGAGTCGAACATGTATACAATTGATGAATAAAAGACACAAAACAAATCATATGAATAAAAATCAGGCATATGTAAGAGATGCATATGCAAATCATACAATATGCATGATACAATGAAAAAAATAATAAAATAAACAATAAATAAAAAATAAATCAATACCTCAATGATACAGTGAAGGAAGCTCTCTATGATAGAAATTTCAAGATTAAAGCTCTCGATAATACCAATAAAGCACGTGTGGAATGAGATTTTTTATCGGATGTAAAAATATATATTTTTTTGCTAGAAATGGCTTTTAGATCGAAAGCGCTTTCGATCAAAACCCTTTTCGATCGAAAAAATTTTGATTGAAATACTTTTTGACCAAAAGTATTTCAATAAAAAAAGTATCCATCTCTATTTTCTTTTTATGTTTATTAGGATAACCATGAATAAAACGAACATATTCGGTATTTTTTATTATTCGATCGAATAAATGCAAACTAGTTCTAAACTATTTGTAACTAGTTGTGACCTAACTCCTAGTTTGTGGCATATGGGGTCTTGCGGGTATTATGTCGACTCTCTTGTATAATTGTTCTTTCTAAGTTAAGCCTAAAATGATTAGGCACTTGCCAAACTTTCATTAAAAAGAAAAAGTTTCATAAAATCCTTCAATACACAATTTCATGTTTCTACCTGAGTTATTAATGCATACCCATACTTTGTATAATTGTTCTTGCAAAGCTAAATCTTGAGGGAGTCGGCATTTGCCGAACCTCCATTAAACAGAAAGTTTCATGAAATTTTTGAATACACAATTTCATTTGTCTAGCTAATGTTAAACCTCAAAGGGGTGGGCACTTGTCGAACCTCCATTAAAAAAAAATTTGTTGGGGGATTCTTAGACAAGAAGGGATTTGAGTGTTTGTAGGAGAAAAGGGGAAGACCAGAAGAGAAAATACACACTGGAAGCCTCGGATGATTGATTAAGTAAGACAAATACAAGATTGAAGCTCAATACAACCAATGCTTCTGTGCAAAATCCCACAGAGTGCTCAATTACAATATACCAAATACCCAAGGGACTTGTTGCTGCTGGCCTCCTCTGCACCAAACCTCCACCTTCTACAAGCCTGCTCTTGTGCACACCTTGCACCGAGCTTCCACTAAGGGGGAGGGATGGATACCTTCTGTCGGCGTGTGCACACTTCAGTAAGACCTTAGGATCCTTGGGGGACAAGCTTAGCACTCCTCTGCACACTTCCTTGGTCACTCTTCATGCACACCTTTCACTTCACTTCTCTGCATCACACACTGTGTGTCTCTTGCACGCTCTCTCTTGCTCCACTTAGACGATGCTCACTCTTGCTTACACTCAGGTTGTCCAAGAATAGTCCTTGCCTTGATTTGAGTGTGTCGATTCACGTACGCTCCTAACTGCAATAGTATCTTGGTGCTCACTTTGATGTCCCAAGATTGTCTGTACAAGTGGCAGCCAACGACTCCTTGTTTTGTCCTGTAGTGACTTTAGACTAAAACCAAAAATTTTAATTGGGGGGCCATACTTTCACTTTTGCGTACGCTGCCGCCTCAATACCTTCACATTTTCCTTTTAACTCTTCAAATATGCACATAAGGGAGGGTTCACCTGAACCTTCCAAAACACTTTAAAAACACTTTGAACCTTAGGGAAATTAGAGAAAATACCTATGCAACCTGCAACCCACTTTCTCCAATTTTACCCTTTGTGGACAATTAATTGTGCACTACCTATGCACTTTGACACTTGCACCTTAGCACTTTGACTTTGCACCAATTGACTTTGACCTTGACTTTGTTGACTTTGAACTTTTGACTTTGATTGTGGTTGACTTTGACTACGGTTGACTTTGACCATTATGACTTTTATGGGCTCAACAAGTTTCATAAAATTATTGAATACACAATTTCATGAGTTGATAATGCATATTGATACTTTGCATTGCAATAATTAGTCAGGGAGTAAGCACTTGCCGAACCTCCATTTTTTAAGAAAAGTTTCATAAACTTATTGAATCCACGATTTCATGTTTCTACCTGAGTTGTTAATGCAGATCGAAACTTTGCAGTGCAATAAATACTCAAGACTGTATTAAAATTTTGGTAAGCCTTATGAAAAACTAGGTTCGATTGAAACTGGCATGAGGGCATAAATCAAAGATTGTAAAGAGAAACATCTACGTCGGTTAAAATTTTATCAATTGAGTGTTACAATTTCAATAGATGAGACAACATATCAACGCACTTGGTAGCGTGTATAGTTTATAAAAGTGTTTAGGGGCACACATTGTGTTTATCGTTGGTGTCCATGCAAAAGGCCGAATTACATTTAGGCACATTAAATTATGTATATTCTAATAAAATGCAGAGTTGCATGGTCAACTACATCTATAATATCAAAACCAAGATGGGCGAGGACAGCAATGGTAAAGGATCCGAAGAAATAATCTATTTAGGGATCATCCATTTCTTAGAGCTAATATATGCTTATTTGGTGAGTAACACGTGAATGGAATGGTTATTACAAGTAGCTTACATTGCGTTATATAAGTTTATGTTACAATTCAAAGGCGTTTTGGATATTTTTTTCACATGTTTATTCGAAGAGTTTTCATAGGATCGTTTGTAAATGTTTTCAATATTTGATTCTTTTTTCTATTTCCTTTGTAGATTTTGAAATTTCAGGCTTGTATTCTCTTTCTCTTCATCTCAGAAGATTTCGTTGATAAGTCTTAATTAATGGTGGAAACATTTGTTGATATCTTTTTGTAGTGATGTATGTGAATGCACTTAGGAAAACTATGGTATTTTTCTTCTTTTTCAGGAGGTTTTTTTACCTGACTTGTATATACACATATAACCCCAACATGTCACTTAACTTTGTACATTGACTTGGCAATACATTCTATATTGTGTTGATCTCAATGATTCTTCTCCTTAATTATGTTATTTCTGTGCTCCCGTATAGTTAGAACTCCAACAATCAATATTAGAGTAGGTCATTAATCCCTCTAGGGCATCATCAACATCCCTTCGATCATACTCTCAAAATAGTAGGAAAATTTGTGAGTATCCTTGTGGCACTTAGAAGATGAAAGAACTTCGATCTGTGGTATCAGAATTTTTAATTGAGCTTATTTTGGCTTTTGAATGCGTTATTGCAAGGACTATGTAGGTGATTTCATCCTTTTTTTATAGACATATATACACATTTTGGTTCGCCACTAGAAGTGCTTGGAAGTATGCTACAAATCTAGCAAGGCTTGAGAGGGTATTTGTCTTTAAATTTTTAAGATACTATCATTTTTCTACATTAGTCTATTTTGTTAGTAGCTTGGCACAAATAAATGATGTAATTTGTATGTTAGATATTGAGAATAAGTTGTATGGTAGTAATTACCCATTGTGGGCATACATGATGAGTCATGTATTGGTAGCAAGAGAGTTGTGGAATATTGTGTAGGGTGTTGAAGCATGTCTTGATACACCTACAAATGCAAATATTGAAGTTGATGTGGAGGGTGTTAAAGATGATGATCTTTAGTTTCATATCCGTGTTATTTCTTCTATTGTAGGTACTATAGAGAACTTCGTTGCGATGCTAGAGATGTAGTTGCACATTCATTAATAGCCTTGTGCGCCAAATGTGTTATTATCCTTGATATCGCTCTTGCAAGACAACAAAATATGATTGTGATACTCTTAGAAAAGTATGCCAAGCAAGAAATGAGGCTCCCCTTGCTTGCCTTTGAAAAAATTTGGAGATTGAGCATATAAATGGATTCGATTCTATGCAATGGTTTTTTGAAAAAAGATCAAAGATTTGAAAGAGTAGTTGATTTTTGCTAATGCAATATTGTGAGATAGTTCACTTTTGCACACTATTCTTAATGATCTTCCAAATTCATATCAGAGTTTTGCTTCTCCTCTTCATTTGATGATGTAGGAAATTTGAATACCTCAAGATTTGTGGAGTTAGTCTTGTTGGTGTGTGAAACACCACAAGAACTAAACTAATGTGGTATTAGAAGACCTCCATAACCATCATTAGCTTAGCAAACCTCTAAATATGAACCTTCAACTCTGAACTTAGTGAAAATCAAAAAATTTCACTTCACAGAAATCTGCGCCTCTTCTTTAAACTTTCAATCTGACCTGTATCAACTTGATCTTTGCAAATTCTTCTGATCATTTGCTAGGGAAGGTTCTTGCTAATGTTCAGTAACATATAACAAGCAAAACTTTCAAGCAATAACTTCACAATCTTCTGATTTTGTACCAAACTTTACACTATGTCTGAAAACTGGAAATTTACTTCATCGATTTGACATACCTTCACTCTTAAGCTGATTTCTCTGAGTACGCATCCCGTTTCTCAAAGATCTTTTGACCAAATGTAGTTGAGGATAGTAGCTTTCAAACGAGCTATCACTTACCAAAAACTTTACACTGTGCTTCGAGATTTGACCTTCAGAAGATCAGTCAAATGTGCGCCAGAAAAGTCGTAACTGTCAACTACCTTACATAGTCATATGAAATGACTTAGAACTCAATGTACAAGAGGAATTAGACTCAATCCTTCTACACAAACATGTGTTGATTATCAGAGAAGATGTGTACAAAATGGCTTGGCCTAATTTTGCTCACAGCCATGGAAAACTCTCTCAGACTCAGAAGTTTTCTCTCACCATCTCTCTCAGAAATTACACGACTTTTCTCTACTCACTCAGATTACAAAATTGAGTTCTCTCCTTCATGTTTCTGACTCAAATTAACTTATATACCTATGGTTTACATACATCTAGACTTGAACTCGTAAGTTCTAAAGATCAATTACAAATCTAGACTCTAATTTTGCACTAATTTACAATAGTGAAATTGTCCCTTCACTTAGGCTTGATTTTCTGTAGATCTTTCCTTCACTTCTTCTTTCCTCCATCATATGTCTCCATATGTCTTCATATATCAATGCCTAATTAGTGAGTGAAGCCCCAACAGCTCCCCCTCAATCACTAATTAGCATAATTTGACTTCTTCACATAATCTTCTTCTCTTTTATTCCTGCCATCTCCTTGAACTTACTTGTTTTTACTCCATCCAAGCTTTTTGTCATAATATCTGCAATCTGATCTTTTGTGGAAGTGTACACCACTTCAATCTCTTTCTCCATTACCTTTTCTCTAAGAAAATGGTACTGTATCTCTATGTGCTTTGTCCTTGCATGAAACACAGGATTTGCTGCAAGATATAATGAACTCATGTTATCTCCATGAATAATGGGTATACCTTGATCAATTCCCAAGCTTTTGAATAATGTCTGCATCCATATGACTTCCTTTGCTGCTTCCACAAGTCCTTTGTATTCAGCTTCAGTTGATGATAAGGCCACTGTGTGTTGTTTCTTTGAACACCAACTCACAAGCTTATCTCCAATGTATATCATGTAGCCATGAGTAGACCTTCTGTCATCTTGACTTCCTGCCCAATCTGAATCACTATAGGCTCTCAATCTTATATCTGATGTAAAAGGATAATACAATCCTTCTTTCAAAGTCCCTTTGATATATCTAAGGACTCTTTGACCTGCAATCCAATGTGGATCTTTTGGACAATGCATGAATTGGGAAAGAACACCCACTGCATAACTAAGATCAGGCCTTGTTAGAGTTGCATAAATCAAACTTCCCACTAAAGATTGATACTTCCTCATGTCTTTGAATTCTGCTCCATCATATCTACTGAGTTTATGATTGACCTCTAATGGTGTAGATGCCTCTCTGCAATTCTCCATGTTAAACTTCTTTAGAAGATTCAAGAGATACCTTTCTTGTGATACATAAATGCCATGTTCTGCATAAGTGATTTCCATTCCAAGAAAATATGATAATTTTCCTAGATCACTGATCTTGAATTCTCTTTCAAGTAGCTTCTTCACCTCCTTGATTCCTTCATTTGAGGTACCTGTAATTATAATATCATCTACATATATACAAATGTAGATCATACCTTCATCTGTTCTTTTGATAAGTAGACTTGCATCTGCCTTTGAACTTTGATATCCAAGGTCATTAAGATACTTTACAAGTCTATAATTCCAAGCTCTTGGAGCTTGCTTCAAACCATAAAGGGCTCTTCTCAACCTGCAAACATAATTTGGAAACTTATGATCTGCAAACCCTTGAGGTTGTTCCATGTAAACCTCATCTGATATATATCCATTCAAAAATGCATTCTTAATGTCCAATTGACTCAATGTCCATCCTTTTGATGCTGCAATGGCAATGATTGTTCTTATGGTTGACATCTTTGCTACAGGACTGAATGTCTCATCATAATCTATGCCAAATGTTTGAGCATAGCCTTTAACCACCAATCTGGCTTTGTATCTGGCTATAGTTCCATCTGCATGCTTCTTAACTTTGTAAACCCATTTATTTCCAATCACTTTCTTACCATTAGGTTTTGGGACAAGTTCCCAAGTTTTGTTCTCTTCAAGAGCATCAAATTCTTCCTTCATTGCTACTTCCCATTGTCTCTTACCCTTTGCTTCATCATAGCTTTGAGGTTCTTCATCTTCCTTAACCATGTAAGCATAATTTTTCTGAGTCAAGTAAGAAGTGTCATATGAATACCTTGTAGGTTGATTCCTTATTCTGGTTGACCTTCTTGGTTCACACTCTTCATATCTATCTGGATGTACTTCTTCATCAAATATTGGTCCATCTTCATTCCTTCTATATGATCCAACTCTTGATGTGCTTGCTTGCATATGTTCTTCATCTCCATCTATCTGCATATGTGATTTACCTCTTGCACTCCTTCTCATCTCTTCTTCAAATGTTTCAAGCTCACATTCTTTATCTGCATACCAACTCTTCTGTTCATCAAAGGTCACATCTCTGGAAACAATAAAATGTTTAGTTAAAGGACTCCATAGTCTATAACCCATTTGCTTTTCATCATACCCAATAAACACATATCTTTCTGCCTTTGGTTCAAGCTTATGTCTGAGTTGTGATGGTACATAAGCATAGGCAATTGACCCAAACACTTTACAATGGTCAAGTGTTGGTTTCTTACCCCACCAAGCTTCATAAGGGGTCATACCATTCAAAGCTCCACATGGTAACCTATTCACAAGGTATGTGGCTGTATTTACAGCCTCAGCCCAAAGATAATTAGGGCAATTCTTTTCCTTTAACATTGCTCTTGCAAATTCAACCAATGTTCTATTCCTCCTTTCTGCCACCCCATTATGTTGAGGTGTATACCTGCAAGTTATCTCTCTCTTGATACCTGCATTCCAAAGATAGTCATTAAATTCTTGGGAGAAGTATTCTCCCCCTCCATCAGACCTTAGCCTCTTGAGTTTGTGACCTGTAACTCTTTCTGCATAAGCATGAAAATGTTTGAAGGCTCCAAAGACTTCTGATCTTTCCTTTAGAACATAAAGGGTTATCCACCTTGTAGCATCATCAATAAACAAAACATAATACCTAGATCCATTTATTGAACCTTCTTTTGTTGGACCCCATACATCTGTATGTATGAGTTCAAGCAAACCCTCATGCTTGAAACCTTTCTTCTGAAATGGTTGTCTATGAGCTTTTCCCATCTGACAAGCTTCACACTTGTATATCATATGTTGATTCTTCACATTTGGTAATCCCAATACAGATTGATTTTCCACCATAGTTTTGATTCCTCTTTCATTGAAATGTCCCAATCTTTTATGCCAAAGATCTAACTCTGTAATTACTTCATCACCATGTGTGATTAGGGCTTGACCAACATTTCCTTGCACTTTGAGAGTAAAAAGTCTACCTTCCTTCTTACCACAAACAATGGGTTTGTATGCATCCTCTGGATCTTCAACAAATACCCCTTCATTTGTAAATCTGACTTGAAAACCTTTTTCCACTATTTGTCCAACACTAATCAGATTCTTTGGTATTGTTGGAACATACAAAACATTTGTTAATAAATCAGCTCCACTCCTGCACTTTACCTTTCCAATTGAATGCACATTATGCTTTGTATTGTCACCTGTTTGTACTGTATGACTTGAATTTCCTTCTTCCAATTCTGACAACAATTCTATATTAACTGACAAATGATTTGAACAACCAGAATCAATATAGAATACCTTGAGATCCTCCTTCTCTGATGAACTAATTGAATTCATCATCAATGTTGTATGGTTGTCATTCTGTGTATCATTTGCATAATTATAATATGTGGTGTTGTATGATTGGTTCTGATTCCAATTTCTACCACCACCTCTTCCATAACTTCCTCTTGAATTTTGTCTTCCTCTTTGAAATTGATTCTGAAACCTTCCACCTCTTCCTCTGCCATTGTTGTTCTGATTTTGGCTTGGTCCTTGTTGATTGTGCCAACAATCATATGCTAGATGATTGCTCAATCCACAAATCCAACATGTCTTCTTGTTATTGTTCTGATTACCTCTACCTCTTCCATTACCTCGACCTTTACCTCTGCCAAAACCTCTTCCTCTTGCATAATTTGCTTGAGTTGTTGACTCTTCTTCATCCTTTGCTTTGCCTTTATCTCCTTTCTTTTTGTTCTTCACATACATTGCAGAACTTTGACCTTTGTCTCCATCTGACTTTAAGTCTTGCTCAAATGTGAGCATCAATCCAAGTAATTGATTTAATTCTGGCACATAATGATTTAATGAAAGTTCTGTTGAAAGTACAAAAGGCTTCCACCTTTCATCACCTCTTAATCCTGCAAGTAATTGAGCTATCAACCTATGATCTTCAATATCCTCATCAATGGATCCAAGGCTATCTGCCAAGTCCTTCATCTTAGTGACATAATCACTAATGCTTTGACTTTGTTTTTTCTTGAATGTGGTGAACTCTGACCATAAGCTAGCTTTCCTAGCTTTAGTAGTGTTTTGGAAGTGGTCTTCCAAAGCATTCCAAATATCTTCAGCTGTTTCTAAACCTCTGATATGTGGCAACAAGTGATCTGTAATAGTGTTGTATATATAAGCTCTTGCACTTGCATCTCTCTTCTGCCATAGCTTCAAAGCTTCTAGCTCTTCCTTCCTTGGATGACTTTCATCTTCAAATTTAGGCTTCTCCTCTTCACCTGTCACATATACCATTAAGTCCTTACTCATAAGTAAGGCCTCCATCCTCATTACCCAAGCAGGATAGTTATCTCTGTCCAATTTGTCAATAGACACATGATCTGCCATGGTATCCTTGCTTCTGCTTCAACCTGTAAGTGTAAGGTTAAAGAATGATACCTTTTGTAGACCTTTACTCTTGGGAGCAACTTCGAAATACTCTTCTGATGACTTTTGGTTGTTGAACACCTCAGCTTCCTCCTTCTTTGATAAAGAACTTTTCAAATCTTCTTGTATCTGCTCTCCTTTACTTCTCGAGGACCTTATCTGCTCTGATACCACTTGTTGGTGTGTGAAACACCACAAGAACTAAACTAATGTGGTATTAGAAGACCTCCATAACCATCATTAGCTTAGCAAACCTCTAAATATGAACCTTCAACTCTGAACTTAGTGAAAATCAAAAAATTTCACTTCACAGAAATCTGCGCCTCTTCTTTAAACTTTCAATCTGACCTGTATCAACTTGATCTTTGCAAATTCTTCTGATCATTTGCTAGGGAAGGTTCTTGCTAATGTTCAGTAACATATAACAAGCAAAACTTTCAAGCAATAACTTCACAATCTTCTGATTTTGTACCAAACTTTACACTATGTCTGAAAACTGGAAATTTACTTCATCGATTTGACATACCTTCACTCTTAAGCTGATTTCTCTGAGTACGCGTCCCGTTTCTCAAAGATCTTTTGACCAAATGTAGTTGAGGATAGTAGCTTTCAAACGAGCTATCACTTACCAAAAACTTTACACTGTGCTTCGAGATCTGACCTTCAGAAGATCAGTCAAATGTGCGCCAGAAAAGTCGTAACTGTCAACTACCTTACATAGTCATATGAAATGACTTAGAACTCAATGTACAAGAGGAATTAGACTCAATCCTTCTACACAAACATGTGTTGATTATCAGAGAAGATGTGTACAAAATGGCTTGGCCTAATTTTGCTCACAGCCATGGAAAACTCTCTCAGACTCAGAAGTTTTCTCTCACCATCTCTCTCAGAAATTACACGACTTTTCTCTACTCACTCAGATTACAAAATTGAGTTCTCTCCTTCATGTTTCTGACTCAAATTAACTTATATACCTATGGTTTACATACATCTAGACTTGAACTCGTAAGTTCTAAAGATCAATTACAAATCTAGACTCTAATTTTGCACTAATTTACAATAGTGAAATTGTCCCTTCACTTAGGCTTGATTTTCTGTAGATCTTTCCTTCACTTCTTCTTTCCTCCATCATATGTCTCCATATGTCTTCATATATCAATGCCTAATTAGTGAGTGAAGCCCCAACAAGTCTCTAATTTGTTGCATGAAGACAATTCTAGGCAGAACAAAGTCAATTATGCATGTTGTAGATCAAGCTTTCTTAGCTAGTCAAAAGCGCAAAGGAAAATGGAGCTTATCTACCAGTAAGTAGAGATCTACTAATGTTGCATAGTCAAAGAAGGAAGAAAAGGATGATAAGAAAGCAAAGAAGCATAAATAATTTTGCAAGTGTTGTCAAGAAAATGACCTTGTGAATGTAAAGCTTTGTCCTAAACTTGTTCCAAAAGAGTAAAAGAAGAAAGAGGTTTGTTGTATAAGCCTTTACACCTAAAACAAAGTCTGCGCGCTAATCTTGTTCAGAATGAAGGATATGCATTTACTACTCTTTGCTACTATGATCTATCTTCATATGAGCAATCTATGTCTATAGTGGACTCCCATGTTCGGTACTATGATAATGATGCAATCAAACATATTACTTCACATCATAGTTTCTTCACTTCACTTATGCCTACCCCTATAGAAAATGGTGTCATATGTGTTAAGAACACTTGGTATACTATAATGGGAGTTGTAAAGATCATGTGGAATATTACTAATAGTTGTTCTTTCATATTTTTGGATGCCATACATGTGCTAAGGATCAAGAAAAATCTATCTTCAATTTCACCATTAGCCAAGATAGGTTTCAATGTAAATTTTTTGATGACATATAAAAATTTCATGATCACTCAAATAGTGATAATATTATCACTTCCTACATTTTTTATGTCATCGGCTGTATAAGCTCATAAATAATGATAAATCTATGAATGAATTATCATGCACAATTAATGCTTCTTGGGCTATCTTTGATCGAAAGATTTGGCATAGATGCTTAGATAATCTCAATTTATCTAGTTTTCTTTGCTTAGAAAAATTTGAGATGATGTCGGCTGCACCCAAACTTGAGGCACCTTCTAAGAATGTATCACAAAATTTTA
>CM035442.1:57424631-57579631 GCA_020310875.1 Ceratopteris richardii
CTATCTATCTATCTATCTATCTGTCTATCTATCTATCTATCAATCTATCTCTCTATCTGTGTGTCTATCTATCTATCTATATATATATATATATATATATATATATATATATATATATATATATATATATATATATATATATATATATATATATATATATATATATATATATATATCTATTGCATATAAACTGTAATAGGGTTAGACAAGTTAGGAGTGATCGCATACATCTAGGTCGATTTCACTATATCCCTTTTTCTCATTCCCTGGAGAATCATGGTCTCTTTGTTCAAGGAAACATGCATCCTGAACATCTTAAGTGCTTTGGCACTAGCTTATAAGATAGCTCGATACTTTTTAGGGGCTAGTATGGGAGTAGGTAAGGTAATATGAATGTCCCTAAAATATCGTTGTCACTACTTGGTTGTAGAGTATGGATCAGGAACTAGTTGTGATAGAAGTCTAGCTTTGGTAATGATGATATGAAATATTCTTACAAACCTACTTTCTCCCATATGGGTTGTAACTCCTTGCAATTTTTTAATTCTTCAAGATCTTGAGAGAAAAGAAAAAATGTTCCCGAACAATGATCAAATTTAAATTAAGACTCTAATATATGTTTGGCATCTAGAAGAAGCTAAAATACACCTTGGAACGAGTGCAATTTTTATGTTTATTCTATCCATCTGGTCTTTAGGATGGTCTTCAATGGGAATCTCTCCTTGAAAGATGTTCAATTCCCTTGGTGAAAGGAGTGGGTACTCTTTGCCAAGGACGGCCTTTAAGTCAATCAACCTATGCTTGGGTCTTGCCACTTTGGGGTTTGCTAATCACAAGGAAAGCATATTAATATGGGAAGAAAAACTTTGACCCTAGTATGGCAAGTCCTTGGTCCCTTGCCAATACCAACATGCTTTCAATGTGACACTACGTGGTGTAGGGGTGCACAATTGTGTTCTTGTGCCTAGTGCACATCATTAGACCTCCTAAATGCATACTTAGGATAAGGCATAAGCTCAACATGTTTCTGATGACTCTTAAGTATATTAGAAGGTTTATGAGACATGGATTTGTTACAAAGTTTATTATGAGAAATGGGTTCCCTTATGGGATTACAAGGTGAGGTTAATGATTTATACATGTTATTAGATAATGATGAAGTTTATTGGTCCTAGGGCTATTTAAGCACTCATTTTTTAGTAGTCCCAAGAGCTTCTTTACAAGGCTTTTGTATTACAATGTTCTAGCTTCTAGACAAAAAATCAATGCAAGAAGACCTAAAATTCCCTATGGTAGGAGATATAGGAAAGGGGATCTCAACATGCAAGCAATTGTAAGGCACCCAAATGTATGAGCTATTAGGGCATTCCATTATTGACCGTTAGGGTATCCAAATTTTCCTAATTAGACATAGTTGATTTCCTTCCTTGATCATTGTTTTCTACCTTTGAGTGGACTTTTACTTCTTCTGTGTTGACATTGGCTTAGGTGTAACAATCTGTTATAACCCTTTTTCACTTGCAAATGCTTCATGCCTAGAGTACGTTTTTTCTACATAAGTTGGTTGCCAAGATGGTAGGTGAGCATGTTGGAGTTAAACATTTGCGGAAGCATGCGAACAACGCAAGGAAGAAGAAGAAGCTTGGAGCACAACACACAATACTAAATGTATTACTAGAGAATGTACAAAGATAAGTAGCCCATTAGGGCAATAGGCGTATATACAAGCCGGGGGAAAAAACCTCTTAAAGAGGGAAAATTGATCTAGACCAAGATGGCCACGCTCCACGTCTTGAGGACCGTTAATTGTTATAGCAAACTTCAAACGCGTCCGCTTGAGTTCCTTTGAGAGGATATAAAGTCCATATTTTATAGCTATTGTTGGATCATATGATATTGACTCCAATAATCCCTCCTTCAATGTCATATTGGTACAAGCTTCAGTAACCTGCAAATCTTCTCATGACTATCTCTAGTCAATGCTTTGGTAAATATATCTGCTACCTTCTCACTAGAAGGAACATAAAATAGCTCAATGTGCTTCTTAGCTATCTGCTCTTGAATATAGTGGTAGTGTACCTTTATATGCTTTGTCCTTGCATGATGCATTGGATTCTTTTCTATAGCTATAGCACTCTGACTATGTGAAAATATCTGAGTGGGTTCATGTACTCTCACATCAAGATAACTGCAAATCTTTTGCAATCATACTGACTCTAAAGTAGCTCTAATGTTGCACGATATTTAGCTTCACATGATGAAGTGGAAATAGTGGGTTGTCTCTTCGAAAGCCATGAGATAAGACAATCTCCAACATAAAAACAAAATCAACTAGTACTTCTTCTTGTGTCTCTATCACCTGCCCAATGAGAATCTGAAAATCCTTTTAGTAACAAATGTGTAGATTTTGAAAATACCATAGCAAAATTTGAAGTTCCCTTCAAATATCGAAAGATCCACTTTATTGCTTTCCAATGCAACACTGTCCGATTTTGCATGAACCATGATACTTGAGAAATTGCAAACTTTATATCAGGACATGTATTACAAAGATATATCAAGCAACCAACTGCTTCACTATATAGAGTAGCATCAAATGGCTCTACATCTGCTACCATTTGTAAAGCCATGTTCTGATCCATAGGTGTTTGCATAGGTTTAGGATCACTCATCTGAAACCTCTCCAAAAGTTTCTGAATGTACTTCTGTTGTGTCATATAGATACACTCATCTTGAAACAGAAACTGAATCCCGAGAGAATAATGCAAAATGCCTAAATTATTGACATCAAATGTTTGCTTCAATTGTTCTTTGAACATTTGCAAATCTTCATCTCTGGGACCTATGACTATAATGTCATCCACATAAATGATTCCTATAGTCATCATACCTGTTTCAGCTTTGACATAAAGAGTTGGAGCTACATCTGAGTTATGGAAATCAATGGACAAAAGATATGTATGTATCTTTTCATACCATGCTCTAGGTGCCTGCTTTACTCCATATATAGCTTTTATAAGCTTATACACTAAGTGCTTTTTACTTGTCCCTTCAAAACCTTCTAGGTACTAAATATACACATCCTCATGTAAATCACTATTTAGAAAAGCAGTCTTAATGTCAAGTTGATATATATGCCAACCAAAATGTGCTGCTAGAGTCAGTATTGACCTAATAATAGTCATCCTAGACATAGGAGAAAATGTCTCATCATAATCAATACCTTTTTGTTGTGCATATTCGTTGACAACTAACTTAGCCTTGTATCTATCAATAATACCATATGCTTTCCTTTTGATTGTGAAGATCCATTTTACACCTATAGCCTTCTTTCCCTCTGGTAACTCACATAGCTGCCAAGTTTGATTCTTATGAATAAAATCAATCTCTTCTTGCATAGCATTTCTCCAAATAGGAATGTTAAATGCATCTTTAACACACGCAAGTTCATCCTCAACTATAGTAAGTGCCAAAATATCATGAATCTCAAAGTCTCCAACAAAACTTACATGATCTTTTTGTTGTTGTTGTTGTCTAGTCTGACTTCTTGTTCTTATATGATCTTGTTGTTGTTGTCTATTCTGACTCCTTGTTCTTCCAGTAAAAGTCTTTATACCATTATCTTCCAAGTCTGATATAACCAAGTAGGTGTATCCTTAAATAGTGCTGAAAAGCTTTCTAAACTTCAACTTTCACAGGTTTTGGAACTTGTCCTGCCAAGGTACTAGGACTTTCTAGAACTTTAACTTCTTCCATTTCTGGAATCAAAGTCTCTTGTGGAATTAACTCTATAGAAGTTGTGAAATTCCTCTTTCTTCAACTCTTTCTTGAATCCGAGGAATTTTAACTTGCTGTTGATATGGCTGAACATGTACATCCACAATCTTTCTAAAAAATACATAGTCATTTTCACTAATGAACTCTGGAATTTTTGCTTCTTTATCATAAACTTTATTTTCACCAATATAAGCATTACGTGAAAGAATAACTTCACCTATCTCTGGAACATAAAACCTTTATCCTCTACTCTCAACAGGATATCCAATAAAAACCGCTTTCTTTTCCTTTACATCTAGTTTGCCTCGATCCTTTTTCTCAACATTTACATGAGAAAGTGATTCAAACACTCTCAAGTAACTCACATTAGGTTTTCTACCATAATAAGCTTCATAAGGTGTGATTATCTTTAAATCTTTTGTAGATTACCTGTTCAAAATGTGATTAGTTGTATGTACTACATCACACGAGAATTTCGATGAAAGATTCTTAGATGCCATCATGCTCCACATCATTTCAACAAGTACTCTATTCTTTCTTTCTGCAACACCATTCTGCAGAGGAGTATAAGCAATAGTAAGGTGTTGAGTAATACCTTTCTCATCAAGAAATGTATGGAACTCTTTTGACAAGTATTCTCCACCTCTATCACTTTTGAGAATCTGGATAGTTTCCTAACTTTCATTTTCAACCATAGCTACAAACTTCTTGAACATAGGAAAGACTTCTAACTTCAACTTAAGACCATAGTGTTGGTGCAAGTCAAGCCTTCACACATTGGCTTGGAACTTTGGAACCTTGGAAGATAAGCTTGACCAAATGTTATCAAGGCTTCACTTAAAGGATAAGGCATAGGAACCCATACTTATATGTTATTACCTTTCACTCTCGATAAAAGTCTATATGACTTGGCATTTACTTGTAACACATACCTACTTGATTAGTCGTGGAATTTAGATGGTATGATTGGAGAGAATATCTCCTTAATTTTAGAGTAGAGAATATAGGAGATTTGAATTTGAATTCAAATTCAAATCTCAACTCTTTCTCTATAAAAGATGCCATCAAAAAGTCGCGGTCACTTCAGCTCATATCCCGAGGCTATTGTGGATCAAAACTTGAGTGTGTGAGGACTCTTTCATAGCCTACACCTCTGAGTACCATTTGGAAATGTTTATCATGTCAATGGGATTGTACATCAATGTGAATTAATACATATCATTACATTCATTATCTCTGTTTTCTCTGAGTCATCTACTCCAAGTCTGTCAACTTCAGAAGAGCATATCTCAGGATCTACTGAACCAAATCAAGTGATTCAAAGCACATTGGAACCAGCTCTAAGCATACTACATGCCTACAAAATTTCAAGGCCAAAGGATCAGCCATCTCGGAGAAATCTCACTCGAAGTCGTCACTGGTATTTTTCTGCAGAGTTCCTAAAAAGTCGGGATTGTCTCTAATTTTGCTAAACACATTTCTCAGAGTGTGGTTTATCATTTCCTCTCATTCCACTTGCAAATGATAGCTTATTAAGGTACTTTAATTCCCCCAAAAGGAATTGTTTCAATTGCAAGTGTGCTGGTCACACTAAGCATAACACTGAGCAGGTATCATTACAAAAATAGCAAGTTTTTGAATTTGTGAAGAAACCAAGTTATCTGTTTTGGTTTGATCACTTCACAAATCATTTGCAAAGTACATATATGGTTTCTTTGTGTCATTTGGAAGCTAAGCAAGTGTACTAAGCATATCTGAAGCTAAAGGGCACTGAAGCAAAGCAGGTCTAGCAGCTTCAACTCATTTCTTGAGTGCATCCAACCATCACTCCCAACAGTGGTATCAGAGCAAATAAGGTAAACATGGGAGATGGATTTCCTTCATTCATTGACAAATTGGACAGGAACAACTACCAAGCTTGGTCTTTGAGAATGAAGACCTATCTACAAGGAAGGAGCTTATTTGGATACATATCAGGAGATGAGGAATTGCCCTCATTCAAAACTAGAGGACTACCCACAAAGTATGAACATGAGAGGCTCAACCAATGGTGTGCAAAAGATGCTTTGGCAAGGTCTTATCTCTTAAACTCTATATCTCACTTTCTTTTACCACATGTAAGGAACTGTAAGACTTCCCAAGAGACTTGGGAAACCTTGTCAAACTACTTTTCTTCCAACACAAGGGCTAGGAAGAATCAACTGTGGATTGAATTCACAACCCTTAGGAAGCAGCCCAAGCAATCAGTCTCAGAGTATGTGACAAAGATTAAAGATGTGGCAGACCAATTAGCAAGCATTGGAGAGGAGATTGAAGAGGAGCAAATAGTCAGGCAAGTAACAAATGGACTCAAGGCAGATGATAAGTGGGAAAGTTTCACCACTGCAATGGACCTCTATATGGACATGCATACCCCAGATCTCACAACACTCATGGGCCAACTATTTACACATGAAGCAAAGTTTACAAAGGCAGGAGATCAATCAAAAGGTAACAACCCCTCTGCTCTCTATACTGATAAGAAAGTTAAGGATAAAGGTAAAGGGAAGAAACAGGAAGAAGAAGGCTCTACCTCTCAAGTTAACTATGCAGGGAGAGGTAGATCATCTAGAGGAAGAGGCAGAGGAGGTAAGTCAGGTAGGGGGAGACCCTACAACTCATCACCATGCAAAATTTGTGGATTGTCCAATCATACCACAGATGAATGCTACAAGAACTACAAGAATCAGAGAGGAAGAGGCTACTCAAGAGGTGGATACTCTCAAGGGAGAGGCAGATTCAACCAACATCAAAGCTACAATGGATACAACAATCAATACAACAACAACTACAATCACAACCACAATGGTAACTACCAAGGTGGATTCAGAAACAGAAGAGACTACAACAACTACACAGAGGAGCAAGATGACTCCTTATTGATCATGAATATGACCTCCAAGGCAGGTACAAATGATGATCATTTATTTTATATTGACTCAAGATGTTCTAACCATGTAGCTGGCAATGTGGCACTACTTTCTGATTTGGAAGAACCCAAAGGCAAACATCAGGTACAAACAGGTGATGACACTAAATATTCTGTTGTTAAGATTGGAAATGTGAAGACATGTGATGGTAACCAGAACCTATTGAGCAGGGTACTCTATGTACCAACCATCACCAAGAATCTAATGAGTGTTGGTCAGATTGTGGAGAAAGGTTTGCAGGTCAGATTCACACAACATGGAGCATATGTGGAGGACCCAAGACATGGATTCAAAAGGATAGCCAAGGGAGATAAATCAGGTAGATTGTTTACTTTTGAGCTAGAAGACACCAAGAACATTGCTTTGTATAATTACAAGGATCAAACACTTTCAGAGTTAGAAATATGGCACAAGAGATTAGGGCACATAGGTGAAAGAACCCTAAAGCAAATGTGCAGGGATCAATGTGTGCTTGGGATACCTAATGTGTCCAAGCAACACATGATTTACAAGTGTGGAGCATGTCAGTTTGGTAAGTCTCACAGGTTGCCCTATTCAAGGAAAGGTTTCATACATGAAGACTACCTAGACTTGGTACACACAGATGTTTGGGGACCTAGCAAGGACCCTTCTATTTCAGGTTCAAGGTATTATGTGTCCTTCATTGATGACTATAGCAGATGGACCATTTTATACTTTATGAAGCATAAAGATGAAGTGTTTAATTGTTTCAAGAGATATCTTGCACTTGTTGAAAATCAAACAGGAAGAAGCTTGAAGAGGCTAAGGTCAGATGGTGGAGGAGAGTACTTCTCCAATGAGTTTGAAGATTTCTTGCAGGAAAGAGGCATCAAAAGGGAGATTACTACAAGGTACTCACCTGAACAAAATGGGGTAGCTGAAAGAAGGAACAGACTCATAGTAGAAATGGCTAGGTCTATGCTTAATGAAAAGAAATTGCCAAATTATCTTTGGGCAGAGAGTGTATCCACTGCCACCTATCTCATAAACAGGTTGCCATCCAAATCACTTGATGGCATGACACCATATGAAGCTTGGCATGGTAAGAGACCCTCTCTGGATCATTGCAAAATCTTTGGTTGTGTAGCATATGTGCATATTCCCTCACAGGTAAGGGGAAAGCTAGACCCCAAGGCTGAAAAATGTATCTTCATTGGTTATGATTTGAACCAAAAGGGATACAGATTCTACAATCCAACAAACAAAGGCTTCAAGGTAAGCAGAGATGTCATTTTTTATGAGAATGACTCATGGTATGAAAATGAATGCAGGAAGGTTAGTCTACCCTATGATATGGAAGAAGATTTCCCAAAGCTCACCAAGGAGGAATCAATTCAGAAAGAAGATTCAAGCTCAGATGATGATGACACAATAAACCTTGAAGAATTCAAGGCTTGGAAGTCCAAAGGGAAGATGAAGATGAAGCAACTAGAAGATAATCCAGAATCCTCAACTCAAGCAATGAGGAGATCTCAGAGAGAAAAGAAGAAGCCTATCAGATTTGGGTATGGCACATCACTTGTAACTAAACATTCAGTATATCTTGCAAAGGATTTGTTGAATGAAGAACCAGGTACCTATGAAGAAGCAATTACCAAACCAGAATGGAAAGAAGCCATGGATGAAGAAATGGAAGCTCTCAAGGAGAGTGATACTTGGGACTTGGTACCCAAGAAAGACTCTATGAAGGTGATAGGATCCAGATGGATCTACAAGCTAAAGAGGAATTCAGATGGAACCATAAACAGGTACAAAGCTAGGTTGGTAGCCAAGGGTTTTGCACAAACCCAAGGCATTGATTATGAGGAGACATTTTCTCCTGTGGCTAAGATGCCAACTATCAGAATATTGGTGAGTGTAGCTGCATCCAAAAATTGGAACATGTACCAATTAGATGTCAAGAATGCTTTCTTGAATGGATGGATATCTGAAGAAGTCTACATGTCACAACCACCTGGCTATGAAGATCCAAAAAAGGTACATTATGTTTGTAAATTGAAGAAGGCTCTGTATGGTTTGAAGCAAGCACCTAGAGCATGGAATTACAGGTTGACAACCTACCTCCAAGACCAAGGATTTGTGATGAGTAAAGCTGATACTTCTCTGTTCATAAAGAGAAGTAGTACAGAGGTAATCTACTTGTGTGTTTATGTTGATGACATCATCATTACAGGGAATGATGTCAATGGGATTAGACACATCAAAGGACAGATGATGAAAGAATTCAAGATTAGTGATCTTGGATTATTGAAGTACTTCTTAGGTCTTGAGTTAGTCTACACCAACTCAAGTATATATATCACTCAAAAGAAGTATGTACAGGATATGGTCAAGAAGTTTGGTTTGCAGGATGCTAAAGTATCTACTACTCCAATGGAGGTCAACCTAAAGCTAAGTGCTCATGAAGGTGAAGAAGTCCAAGACATAACAGGGTATCAAAGTATGGTAGGTAGCTTGAACTATGCTACCTTGACAAGAATTGACATAGCATATGGAGTTAGTGTGCTTAGTCAACTCATGCACAAACCAAGGGTACCTCACCTAGAGGCAGCAAAGAAAATCTTGAAGTATCTGAAGGGAACTCAAAGTCATGGTTTGTACTTTCCTTATACATCAGATATTGACATTAAAGTGTATTCAGATGCAGATTGGGCAGGATGCAAGGATGATAGGAGGAGCACATCAGGTTACATTTGTTTTGCAGGAGATAAACCTATTTCTTGGTCAGCCAAGAAACAACCTACAGTGGCATTGTCATCCACTGAAGCAGAGTATAGAGGGCTTGCCAATGCCACTCAAGAAGCTATTTGGTTGAAGCTTTTATATACAGAGTTAGGTCTATACACTAGACCTCCAATTATCTTTGGGGACAACACTAGTTCTCTACACCTTGCAGCTAATCCAATATATCATGCTAGAACCAAACACATAGAGGTTCATTACCACTATGTGAGAGAAAAGTTGCTTAGCAAAGATGTTCAATTGACATATGTGTCTACTAATATGCAATGTGCAGATTTACTTACAAAGGCATTGGATGGAAACAAGCTATGCAGATTTAAATCCATGATTGGATTGCAGGATGTGATTGAAGACTAAAGATGAAGAAGATGAATACTTAAGCCAAAGTGTTTGGCTTGAGGGGGAGCTGTTGGTGCAAGTCAAGCCTTCACACATTGGCTTGGAACTTTGGAACCTTGGAAGATAAGCTTGGCCAAATGTTATCAAGGCTTCACTTAAAGGATAAGGCATAGGAACACATATGTTGAAGCTCAAGGTCAAGGACAAAGCATGGAAGCGCATCAAGGAAGTGGACGCACAAGAAGAAGGAGCAAGTAGGGAGCTCCAAGAAGCACCTGTCAAATTTTCAGAAGAAATCCCTACAAAAATAGTGATTTTTATCACTAAAAACCATTGTAAATACCATTTTCCATTTTGTTCAAGCCGAGGAGTCCTCGAGCTTGAGGAGTATTAGAACTACCATCCTACCAATTTTCATAATTTTTAGACTCCGTTTGAGCCCCCAAATAAGCCATAGAACCTATTTTTTAACTAGGCCGGACACTAGGTCTGGACAGGGCCAAAACCACTCAAAAACTATAAAAAGGGCTGGAGAGCTCATTTTTGAGGTTAGCTTGTTGTAGATTTCAGCTTTGTAAGAGAGCTCTTTGGTAATCGAAGCTTTCCATTGTTCCACTCTTTGCTCTTACATTGTGCACGTGTGTGTGTATGTGTGTGCATGCTTGTGTGCTTTCACTCACGCACTTGTGCCATCACTTGCTCACGGTCTTCATACCGGTCCTCACGTCTCCACGGATTGACATTTATGAGGTGTATCTCCTCACGTTGGTACTCACCATTGTGCTAGAGTGACACCAAATTTGGCGCCGTTGCCGGGGAGAGAGCTTGGAGGACAAGCGTGTGACGGTAAGACGTAGAGTAGCGACGTTGGAAGGTAAAAAAATCATCATTTTCAGTTCAGTTTCTGAATTTTCCTTCTTCTTCATCTTCATCATCATCACCATCTCCACCCGCCTTCATCTTCTCAGTTTTCTCCATTTTTTAGAGTACATTCACCTTGTTTTTACTTGTGGTTGTGAGCAAGAAGCTTAGAGAGGGTGCAGAACAGAGGCGCTGAAGAAGTAGTACCAAAAATAACAAAAAATCTGAGTGAATAGCCCCGGACAAGATGAACCTGCACCAAGTATCATGGAAGCTGCGCCAGAGATCGTGAGTGAGAAATCGGGCAAATTGGGGTTACACAGAGCAAGGGGAAGTGACTAAGAAGTTAGAGAGGCTCTCAAGGTGAGAAAACACCCATTTAATCTATAATTTCTCAGTAAACTAAGTTTGGAAAGGGAAACGATCTGCGTCAGGTATCGTTTGGTACTGACAGAGGTGAAAAGGAGTGATTTGGGGTGATACAGAGAGTGAGGAGAGGAGAGAGGAAAGAGTAGAGCATGTGTACAACCAGAACTTAGAAAAAATCTTTCCCAAAATTTGTCTAAGGGTCAAGTATCGTTTGGCTCCCGCGGTCGAGTATCGTGATACTTAGCAAGTATCGTGAATCTCTTGTGGTTGAGTATCGCGATATTTCCCAGCCATCGTGTATCGTTTCAGGCCAAAGATCGTTTCGGCCAAAGATCGTCTGGATCAAAGATCGTGTATCGTTTGGCTTAAGTATCGTGTATCGCTTCTCAAAGATCGCGATACTTACCAACGATCGTGTATCGTTTTGTTCAGGTATCGTCGATCGTTTTGAGCCAAGTATCGAGTATCGTTGGTGCCAAAGATCGTTTCAATCAGAGATCGCGATACTTACCAAAGATCGCGTATCGTTTGGTTCAGGTATCGTCGATCGTTTTGAGCCAAGTATCGAGTATCGTTGGTGCCAAAGATCGTTTCAATCAAAGATCGCGATACTCACCAGCCATCGTGTATCGTTTGGTTCATAGGTCGTGTATCGTTTGCATGAGAGATCGGTATCGTTTATCAGAGATCGCGATATTTATCAGAGATCGAGTATCGCCTAAGTCAGAGATCGTGTATCGTTTTCTTCCAAATATCGAGTATCGTCTTGAGCTAAGTATCGTTTTGCCCGAGTATCGTGATAGTCAAGTATCGTGTATCATTATACAGCGATCGCGATACCTATCAAAGATCGTGTATCGTGGAGTTTGCTCACGATACTTGTTGGAGATCGTGTATCGCCTACTTCAGGTATCGCGATACATACCAAGTATCGTGTATCGAGTTCCTCAAGTATCAAGTATCGTGTCCTACAAATGTCGTGTATCGCCTGATTTGGAGCATTTCTTGAGAGACCCTGTTTCCCTGTTTTAACCCCCAAAACCCTGAACTAGCATAACTTTCTCATACGAAATCCGTTTGCTGTGATTTTGTTTTTGTTTTTGTTGTAAAAATAATACCAGGATTATTAGATAGGGTATTTTGAAGTTGACCCTCAGGAAAACTGGAAAACTGGAAAACCAAGGTGTTCCAAAGGATTTTGAGCAATATAAGAGAACTTTGGGACTAGAAGCCAAGGCTTATGAACCTGAGATCTGGCAGACACTTAGGCAAGGATAGGCAAAGCATTAGATCATCTGAGGCTAGTGTCAACCATACAGCCAAATCTTGGGCTCAACAGCTTAGTGGTTGTCCTTACACGCTAAGTTCAGAAACCAGTGACTCAGAAATGTCTTTTAGCATGGAGAGACCCACACGTGGCTCAGGCACTGCTCATTTACAGACACCAGAAGGCCCCTATAAGACCCAATTGGAGTATATCCGGACCAACCAATTAGGTGCTCGCATCTATGAGGATGGTCTAAGGCGATCAGTGGTTCAACTCAAGAATCCTGACCAACCCTTTGGACTTGAACACCCAGTAGTCAAGTTCGAAGAGGGTGCTTACATTGATAAGGAAGGAACAATGTATGTGGTTACCAACTTACCAGATAGGACAGATGAGTTTGGAAATATCATTCCTGAGAATGAGATAGGAGACCTAGAGAAAGGGGACCTAGGAGGAGAACCCAAGACCCCTAGAGGTAAGTCAGTCTTGACTAGAGTGATCACTCCAGAATGGATTCCTCAAGATAACAAAAGCATAGAACTATTCGTGAATAGAGAAATGGAAGAAGCCTTTTGGAGATTTAGGCCAGATCAACCAAGCCCAGTAGTCACCATCTATGAATTCAAGGATCCAGAGACACCAGGGAAAGTTGTCTATCTAGATCACACATCTCAAAAATTATTCTTGGTATCAGATCATGACAGACATGCTTACACTTGGCAAGGTGAATCAATTTTCCCTCCACCAAGATCTAATGTTTCCCAGGGCCTCCAAGGAGCCGGATCATCCAAGACTCATGAAACCCAGAGGGAAAGAACTAGAGAGAGACTGGAGGTAAGCTTTGCAGACACTATAGGCAGAGACAGATCAGGATATAGAATGGAAAGACTTGAAAGGGAGAGACATAGAGTTCATAGGCATCAAAGAGATGATCATGATTTCCCATTGCCTAGACCACGAGAGCACTCAAGAACCCTTAGACCCTCTCAAGTGGTTAAGACAATGAAGAACTACTTTGATGGATTTGGAGATCCTTATGATCATGTGGCGGAGTTCAAACAAGTGCTAAGAGCTGAACAGGTTGAAGACTTATTCACCCAGTTCGAGGCATTTGGTTTGACTCTTAAGGGTACTGCCTTAGCTTGGTTTCAACCTCTAAACAGTCGCAACTATAGAGAGATAGGTCAGCTGCTAGAAGAATTCATTGTGGAATTTTCCAAAAGTGGTATCAGGCATAACACATCATCCTTGATCCACAGCTTCAAGCAGACACCCCAAGAAACAGTACGACTTGCAGGAAGAAGGTTTAGACAGTACTTGGAAAGATGCCCTGTACCAGAATTACCCACATCAGCCAAACAAGTGGCACTATTTTTAGATGGCCTGTTGAGCACAAAATTAAGGTCATATGTATACTTGAAAGAGCCTAGATCCATAGAAGAGTGTATACGGATATGCATTGACATAGAAGACAACTTGGGTGAGGAGTTAGGACTATCCAAACTCTATAAGGACTCTGATAGTTCTACAAGTCATACCTCTAGAACCTCCACTGAGATAGATGAGATAGCTGAGCAAGTGGCCAAAAAGCTAGGAGTTCAAAATAGACAAATGCCAAGGGTCACTTCAGTGAAGCGATGTTATACATGTGGAGGAGATCACATGGCTAATGTTTGCCCATTGACGACTCAACCCCAAGGAAACCCTAATGCTCTATATTGCACCATTGAGAGGAAATATACAAATCATACGACCCAAGATTGTCCCTATAACAGGCAGGCTGTTAGACAAAATTATCAGCAACCCTACCAGCAGGGTAGGTATCAGAATCAGTACCAACAGCCATATTATAGGCCACAACAATATCAACCTCAATACCAGCAGCAATATCAGGCACCATATAGGCCACAACCTGTCCTAGGAAACCAACCGCCAGCTCCTGCCAATGTGATCCCAGTTAAATATACGATGGCGGAGGAGAACCCTAATAGAGCATTGGTGCCACTAACCCCATTGGTCTCAGAAAAAGAAAATGATTCTCACGCTCATGGTTCAGACTACTTCCATGAAGATAGTCCACATGCTTATTATATAGAGTCACCTGAGCAAAGTGAGACTTCTCAGTGTCAATATGAGGCACCACCTATGGAACAAAATTGGGAGCCAGAATACTCCAATGTCATGTATACGAACCCAAATCCTAGGCCCCAATTGAGACAAGTAAGACCACAAGCCCCTAGAGGACCATGCTTTAGATGTCAGGGCGATCATTTCATTCGTGAATGTCCCCACCAACCAGCTCTGGGACTAGGACAGAACATCACAATACAAGGCTTTTGTCCTGAGTGCGGCAAGGAACATCTTCCTAGAGAGTGTCCCAGGAATCCCTCTAGTGCACCCAAGGTCACACCCATCAACGTGGTAGGCTTAGTGGCAGATTCAAGTTCAAGTAGCAATAATGTGGCTCCTGTACAGGCAGTTACTAGGGCACAGGCTGCACAACAAGCAAAACCATCTGAGCAATCGGAGTCAAGTGAGGCAGGAGAACCTAGTAAGAGGAAACCAAGAACATGGAAGGATACCAGAGAGAAGGCTAATCGCAAGTGGAACAAAAAGATATCTGAAATAGAAGAAAGTCTAAAAGATGCCAAAACAAAAATAGAAGACATTGCATCTCAAAGCCCCTCACATACCGAAGCTCCATCCATTCCACCTCATTGCACCCCACCACCCATTGTAAATAACCCACAACCAGGGTCTGTTCTAGCAGATCCAACCCCAGAAAGCTTGGACATGATGTTCAAAGCCTACCAGGCTCGACTTCAAGAAGGGCCAACAGCTGCAAACCTAGACAAGAGTTACCCTAGAGCAGATTTAGAGATTGAACGGATGAAAATGTGCATGAAAATGGTAGAACAAGCTCAAGCTATACTTGAGACTAGTCAAAAGTTCAATCAGACAAACTCTGTCAAACCGGTTTTGCATTTCCAAGGCTTACTAGAAAGATTAGAGCAGTTGGTAAACAAACCACAAGTTTCTTTACCTCCACAGGCTCAACCAGTTATTGAAAGAGGAAGCTCACCACCAATGGGAGCTTATGTTCCTAATTCCACGGATGCTGGAATGCCTCCTTCAATTCAACAGTACTCTCAAGAGTTCTTGCGGGAAATACAGGAAGAGAAATGGGCCAAAGAGAAGGGTAATTCCCCTCCTATTCCTGAGATTGATGATCTTCATGATCAATTTCCCCAAGACATTCCGTCTATCTGTGGAGACCAAGCAGAGCAACAAGAAGATGAAAGATTAGATTTTGAATCTAATTCTTTACAAGAGTTGCCTCATTTCATAGGCCCATGGGAATCTGAATCTATCCAGATCAGAGCTCCCACAATATTGGTAAGAAACGAAGACTCAGTGATTCCAAGAAACACTGATGTTATGAAGAACACTAAGGTTCAATGTCATCTCACTGTGGAAGAGCTGCTCAAGGCAAAACCGGAGCTCTGGAGTCATGTGAAGGATCAGGTTCCAGAACTTGAATCCAATATGCCAAAAGTAGGCTCTAAGCAAAAAGTTCCAGAGATACCTCTCGACAAGATAGGAGACATGAGCGAAGGTGAAGAAGGTAACACTTATCTTCCGATCACCTATCAAGGTTACACAACCAAAGCAATTGTAGATTCGGGTGCTGGTGTTGCTATTGCGACCACCTCCTTGTGGAAGCGATGGGGCAAACCCACATTAAGACCAACGAGAATGAAACTTCAAATGGCAGATGGTCATTTTGAAAGACCTCTAGGATTGCTTGAAGGGATAACTCTAACTACTTGTGGTGTAAAGTTTGAACATACATTTGCTATATGTGACTTTGAAAAAAATAATGTCTACGAGATGATCCTAGGAAGACCCTTCCTACGACAATTGCAAATAGTACAGGATTGGGGAACCAACTCCTTGTACTTACAGCACTTAGGGGTCACCACCAAGGTCAATTTGAAGGATTACACCTTCAGAGATGTACCACCCCTACAGTGGAATCCTATCCACAAAGCGAAAGAAGATTCAATCTCTGTGCATTCTGGAAGTTCACCTGATCCATCCTGGCTGCATGAAGATACTCACTTGTGGATGTGCAAGGTCGCGGAGCAAGAGGAAAAGCGTTTAAAAGCAAGAGAAGAAGGAACTTCCCCAGGAGATAGACCAATAAAAGACCCAGCCTATACACCGATGATATTTCCAGATGAGGAATTTGAGCCTCATGGTTGGGCAGAAATCTTAGCTACCATGGACATTGCAGTCAATGAAGAACAATGGACACCTCATTGTGATGAGGAGGGTTATGATATTTCAGTGTTCATGTGTCAGCCCCTGTTGGAAGAGTGTGATCCTAGTGAGTTCATAGAAGAAGAAGAGAATGACGATGATCTAGAATCCATTGTGATGGATACTTACTTTGACTCAGAGGAACACTATTTAGAAGACATAGGAGTGTTAACCCAAAAAGAAGAAGAACCCCTCACGAGTATTAAAACGATAAATTCAAAGGAAGGAAGTAAAAAAGGTCAAAAGAAAAAGAAAAGAAAAGCAGTGAAACAGGAAGAGGAAGAATCATTGTTTGAAGTACCAGAAAATTTCAAGAAATATGAAGTGGAAGACCGAAAAATTTTGGTACGGATGCCTAAGAGAGAGGCCATTATAGGAGAAGCGTATGACAATAAAGAAAAGACCAAAAAAATTGTAGTGACCATTGAAGGGAACGAAGAACGATGTACGTACATAGGAGATGACCTAAGTGCAAAAGAAGAAGCCGAGCTTGTAGCTCTATTAAGGGAATATAGGGATGTGTTCGCATGGCACTATAGAGACTTGAAAGGAGTAGATCCAAAGATTTGCTCTCATACGATTCCGATGACCGCTGATGCCAAGCCCACCAAACAAAAGCCCTACACATATAATGACAATTATGCAGCCAAAATAAAGGAGGAAATTGACAGGCTGATTGAAGCTGGATTCATCTATGAGATTGAGCACACTGAATGGGTGTCCCCCATTGTGGTGGTGCCCAAGAAGAATGGGAAATTACGAGTGTGCATTAACCTTAAAAAAGTTAATGCCGCTACAATCAGAGATAGTTATCCACTTCCAATCACCGAACATCTATTGGAGCGTGTTGCAGGAAAGGAAGTTTATAGCTTCCTTGATGGATTTTCAGGTTACAACCAAGTAGCCATTGCCCCCGAAGATCAACACAAAACGGCCTTTGCCACAGAATGGGGAATTTTTGCATTTCGTGTGATGCCATTTGGGCTCACCAATGCACCTGCAACATTCCAAAGGCTCATGTGTCATGTCTTCAAGGAGTTCTTGCGAAAGAGTTTAGAAGTATATGTGGATGATTTATGCGCTCATTCCCAAGAAAGAAGTTACCACATCCCTGAGCTCAGACAAATCTTCAACAAGTGTAGAGATTATCGAGTTTGTCTGAACCCAGAAAAGTGTGTGTTCATGGTACGACAAGGTAAGATCTTAGGTCACATTGTTTCTAAGAATGGAATTTCAACAGATGAGGACAAAGTAAGAGCAATAGCAGAGCTGCCACGACCAAGGAATGTTAAAGAGGTACAAGCCTTTATGGGCCATTGTGGATATTACCGTAGGTTTATCCACATGTATGCCATCATAGCTAAACCTCTTTATGGGTTGCTAACAAATTTTGAGTGGAACGAGGAATGCGAGAATTCCTTCAACGAGCTGAAAAGACGTTTGTGCACAGCACCAATATTGACTACTCCGGATTGGAGCAAGCCCTTTCATGTCCATGTAGATGCCTCCAATCATGCAATAGGATGTGTGCTAGCACAACCCACAGGTGAAGGAAACCTAGATTTGCCGATAGCATATGCTAGTAGGCAATTAAATGCAGCTGAACGAAATTATACCACAACGGAGAGAGAAGGCTTAGGTATGGTATATGCTGTGAAGAAGTTTAGACACTATCTATTGGCCAATAAGTTCAAGTTTTTCACTGATCATCAAGCTTTACTATATTTGGTCAATAAACCTTGCAATACAGGCCGCTTAGTAAGATGGTTCCTCTTACTAATGGAATACGACTTTGAAGTTGTTGTCAGGAAAGGTAGAACCCATCTTAGGGCAGACCATCTTTCTCGCATCACTTCAGGAGAGCCACCGCAAGGAGTGTCTGATGAATTGCCCGATGCTTATCTGTTCAATTTAGAAGTTGTTCCTAAATGGGCAAACAAGTTGGTACCAGTCCTAACCTTTGGGCCTGCAAATAAAAATGTGAAAACAAGCAAAGAAGAAATTGTAAAATCACAAAAGTATCAAATATTGGCCGGAAGCATGTACAAACAAGATCCAGAGGGTGTACTAGCTTGTTGTGTTGAGGACGACGAACATACTAGTTGGATGCAACAAGCCCATGAGGGACTGCTAGGAAATCACTACTCTAAACAACGAACATTGCAAAATCTAAGACATTTAGGAGTGTATTGGCCCAGCATGGACAAAGAAATACAGGAGTGGATCCAAAATTGTCCAGTGTGCCAAAAGAGACCCCCAGTGGAGCATGCCACTCTTTATCATGTGTCATTAATCCCAGAATGGAGTGCTTCATTGGTTGAGTTCATGAGATCGGGAACATTACCCAATCAGGCTAGTCTTGCAAGAAAACGGAGCATGGAGCAAGAGGCTCAAGACTATGCCTTAGTAGGAGACAACCTATATCGAAGAGGCAAGGATGGCTACCTAAGACTGTGCGTTCATGAATCAGACTATTTGAAAGTCTTAGAAACTGCACACAGCGGTGCTGCAGGTGGACACTTTGGGCCTGACAGAGTAATTAAGACCATTCTATTCTCAGGACTTTGGTGGCCCACTCTTCATATGGATGCACATACTTATGTGGAGAAATGTGACACATGCCAACGTGCCCAATATCCGATAAGAAAAGACGAGATGCCTTTAAGGCCAATGTTGGGAGGACGTGCATTTTCGAAGTGGGGTATAGACTTTGTAGGTCCCATCAACCCCCCAGCTAGAAACTCCCATGCTGAGTACATTATAGTGGCCACAGATTACCTTACAAAGTGGGTGGAAGTAAAAGCCACAACGAAGAATGATGCTCAAACAACGGCTAAGTTCTTATTCGAAAATGTGTTCACTAGATATGGGCTACCAATAGAGTTGGTTACTGATAGAGGCACGCACTTCTTGAATGAGGTCATTGAAAATCTCCTTCAAGAATTCATGGTGATACATAAGAAGTCTGCCCCTTATCACCCACAAGCCAATGGACAGGCCGAGAGCACGAATAAGATCCTATGTAACGTATTGACGAAACTTGTAAATAATAAACGCTCTGATTGGGACAAACAACTTCATCATGCTGTTTGGGCATACCGAGTTGCCTACAAAATGGTACTCAATGCTACCCCATTTCAGATGGTCTTTGGACAGAACGCCGTGCTACCATTGGACTTCCTAATCCCAGCCTTGAAAGTGGCACAAGAGCATGAGTGGAATGGACATGAGTTGTCTTCCAGGATCTTTGATCTAGAACGCTTAGGTGAGACGAGGCTACGGGCAGCAGCAGGCATTTATGCTGCAAAGAAAAGGCAAAAGGCATACTTTGATGCCCACGTGAAGGACAAAGGGTTGAAAGAAGGGGATCTAGTGCTGGTTTATACGCTAAAGCAACATGCCCGCAAATACCCATGATCATTAATAGACTCTCCACTAGTGGTGCAGTTCAATTGGCCACTTTAGAAGGTGATATCTTACCGAACTATATAAGTGGTTGTCGAGTCAAGTTATATCAAGAACCTCTTACAGAGGAAATGCTCATGAGACTCAACACTGCTAAGAAGCGAAAAGAAGAGGAGTTAAGGGTTAGAGAAGAAGCACAGGCAGAGGCGAGAGAGCGCATCAGAAGAAATAAGCTACGGCGGCTAGGCCTAGACGTCAACACAAAAGCTCCAAAATATCACATGGACATGTGCCAAAAATCGGGCATAACTACTTCTCAAATAATTGATCGCCGGCCCTTTGTGACTATAGAGGTAGGACAAGGAAAGAGTGTAAGGACTGTGAGAGCATTGGTTGACTCAGGAGCAGCAACTAGTGCAGTTCGGCTTTCATACTGCCAAGACCTTCAATTGAACATCGAGCCCATAGAAGCCTATCTCATAGGTTTAGGAGGCGTGGAAACCCCTTGTTTGGGAGAGGTGGAACTTCCCATCTACCTTCAAGATGTTCCAATAAAAGTCAAGATGCTAGTGTGTCATGATGAGGACCTCACAGAGCCACTTGTCTTGGGTCAAGATTGGATTTACGACCATGCTGTCAACTTGAACCTAAGAAGTCAACTTCTTCAAGTGTGGGTATATAATCAATGCATTACATTAGAATTGGAGAATCGCATGCCCACTGAAACTGACACCACACACTCTCTTTGTTCCTCTAAGGCTAATCTTCTCGAACAAGATGTTGTAGATGTCAAAAGCTCTATGATCTAGACGGACGCAATCACGGAAGGACAGTCGCAAAGTCAAGATGAACCTTCTTCTTGTTTTTTAAAGAGCAAAGCATCCACAGGAGCTCAACCTCAGAAGCAAGCAAAACAGTGCAAGACAGCCAGTCTATCAAATAGACAAAGAGCCTTCAAGAGGAAAGAAGTGTTGGGCATGACACAGATCTGGGTAAAGAAAGGAGTACAACCATCGATGTTGCCTCAAAGACTCCCACCCAACCAGATCGACCATGACAACAGAAGGACCAAGCACCTACGACAGGCTCAAGCACGAAGAATCCATCAAATTTGGGTACCGAAGCTATCAATGAAGGCCGACCACAATCAGGTACAAATTTGGGTGCCTAAAAAATTAGCTACAGCTCAACAAGGGCGATTACAGATGTGGGTACCCAAGAAGCTCTTACACGTACAAAGGTCTATGCTCCCCACCATGCAAAAGGCCTCAACAAAGAAGCCAAGGAAAGCAAAGGGTAAGAACAGATTACAAAGACCAGAAGAAGATAAACTCAACCCTTATGCAAAAGAAAGCAGGCAATCATCAAGGATATGGGTTTGGAAGCCAAAAGCACCAACAACATCCACAGAACCAAAAAGCCAACCACACGGGATACCAAAGTTTGGAAAGCATCCAAAGATGAAGTGGCCTGAGGTAATCTCTACAGTACCAAACCCTATTCCAAAATGGGTTCCAATCCGGAGGATTACATCATTTCGAGATCCAATAGACACCTCCAATCAAAGAATTCATCAAGTATGCAAGTAACATCAAAAGCCTCGACCAGCAGCAACCATGTGCCTTTGGCATAACCCAGTCGTTTGCACCATTCAGGACATGCATTTCCAAAGTATGCATCAATATAGGGCCACCTTACATGGCCGTGCATAGACACAATTGAGAAATCCCAGGCACATGAGACACAATTTTCACATGCAAAATATGTTACTGATACTAACCTCTTTCTTCTTGTTTGATTCCATTGTTCCAAAAAAAAAAAAAAAAAGGGGACTGTGCTTGAAAATGCTCATCAGCAAACTTTCAGCAAGGACATCCATCAACAAAAAGGACAAGACGAGGGTCAAACACCATGATGGAACTACAACACGAAGAGATGAAGATCAACGGACCCTTCACCATGGTAAGCCGTGTATGCTTCAACAACACTATCACCATGATCGATTAGGAAACCTCTTCGTCAGCATACCCTTGAGCACTTAGCTCAAGACCCAATCTCTTGCACCATACTTCTTGCCATGCATTTTCCAAGTACGCATACGTAGGGCCACATTACAAGGCCATGCACAAGGCACATAATTTGTTCAACCCATGCACTAATGCACTTAACCATCATACATTATGGGTTACAAGTACTTGACATGAAAACTATGAAAGCCATCATTGAAAGAATCAGAGGACATCAGGGTGACCACTACAAGAGCAAGGAAGCCGTCCACGATCGAGAGTTGCTCATAATCAACATTGATCACCTCCTTTGAGCAACTAGTAGTTCTGGAAAACTCACAAATGCACCATCCAGATGAAATACAAGGCAGAAGTACGTACAAAGGGACTACAAACTACAAGAGATAACAGTGGCAAAGTGAAGAACCAGACAAACGACCAGGATACGTTGGGAAGAGGGATCGCCCCTGGTGGACGCAAAGGACGCTACCTCTCAACGTACTACATGAAACGACCACTACAACAAAGGTCTGTCAGGGACGACAGACTCAAGAGGGGGGGGAGTGTTGAAGCTCAAGGTCAAGGACAAAGCATGGAAGCGCATCAAGGAAGTGGACACACAAGAAGAAGGAGCAAGTAGGGAGCTCCAAGAAGCACCTGTCAAATTTTCAGAAGAAATCCCTACAAAAATAGTGATTTTTATCACTAAAAACCATTGTAAATACCATTTTCCATTTTTGTAACTCCATTTTGTTCAAGCCGAGGAGTCCTCGAGCTTGAGGAGTATTAGAACTACCATCCTACCAATTTTCATAATTTTTAGACTCCGTTTGAGCCCCCAAATAAGCCCTGGAACCTATTTTTTAACTAGGCCGGACACTAGGTCTGGACAGGGCCAAAACCACTCAAAAACTATAAAAAGGGCTGGAGAGCTCATTTTTGAGGTTAGCTTGTTGTAGATTTCAGCTTTGTAAGAGAGCTCTTTGGTAATCGAAGCTTTCCATTGTTCCACTCTTTGCTCTTACATTGTGCGCGTGTGTGTGTATGTGTGTGCATGCTTGTGTGCTTTCACTGACGCACTTGTGCCATCACTTGCTCACGGTCTTCATACCGGTCCTCACGTCTCCACGGATTGACATTTATGAGGTGTATCTCCTCACATTGGTACTCACCATTGTGCTAGAGTGACACCATACTTATATGTTATTACCTTTCACTCTTGATAAAAGTCTATATGACTTGGCATTTACTTGTAACACATACCTACTTGATTAGTCGTGGAATTTAGATGGTATGATTGGAGAGAATATCTCCTTAATTTTAGAGTAGAGAATATAGGAGATTTGAATTTGAATTCAAATTCAAATCTCAACTCTTTCTCTATAAAAGATGCCATCAAAAAGTCGCGGTCACTTCAGCTCATATCCCGAGGCTATTGTGGATCAAAACTTGAGTGTGTGAGGACTCTTTCATAGCCTACACCTCTGAGTACCATTTGGCAATGTTTATCATGTCAATGGGATTGTACATCAATGTGAATTAATACATATCATTACATTCATTATCTCTGTTTTCTCTGAGTCATCTACTCCAAGTCTGTCAACTTCAGAAGAGCATATCTCAGGATCTACGGAACCAAATCAAGTGATTCAAAGCACATTGGAACCAGCTCTAAGCATACTACATGCCTACAAAATTTCAAGGCCAAAGGATCAGCCATCTCGGAGAAATCTCACTCGAAGTCGTCACTGGTAGTTTTCTGCAGAGTTCCTAAAAAGTCGGGATTGTCTCTAATTTTGCTAAACACATTTCTCAGAGTGTGGTTTATCATTTCCTTTCATTCCACTTGCAAATGATAGCTTATTAAGGTACTTTAATTCCCCCAAAAGGAATTGTTTCAATTGCAAGTGTGCTGGTCACACTAAGCATAACACTGAGCAGGTATCATTACAAAAATAGCAAGTTTTTGAATTTGTGAAGAAACCAAGTTATCTGTTTTGGTTTGATCACTTCACAAATCATTTGCAAAGTACATATATGGTTTCTTTGTGTCATTTGGAAGCTAAGCAAGTGTACTAAGCATATCTGAAGCTAAAGGGCACTGAAGCAAAGCAGGTCTAGCAGCTTCAACTCATTTCTTGAGTGCATCCAACCATCACTCCCAACACATAGATCCATGAGTATCTCGTAAAATCATCAACAAATAGAACAAAATACCTGAAGCTCGAATAGATTCTACTCTCATAGGTCCATTCACATCTGAATGAATAATGTGTAATTTCCTGGTAGCTGTAATATGACCATGTTTCTTGAAAGGTATTTTATGCATCTTACCTTCAAGACATGCTTAACATATATCTGAATCATTTGGTAGCTTGAATGAGGGTAAACTCTCAACCATACCTCTTTCTTTGATACTCTTGAGAGCTCCAAAACTAATATGTCTAAATCCTTCATGCCATAGCTTCATATCTTCCACCGGTGACGAAGATTTGACCGTATATGCCTGACTAATTTTTGACAAAACAAAGATCCCTCCTCTATGCTCACCTTCTAAAATACACTTGTCTTCTTTGTGTGATAAGATCTTACAAAGATCTCTATCAAATACAACTTTAAAACCATCACCTAAAAATGCAGATATAGATAGCAGATTCTTCTTCATTTTAGGCACATAAAGAACATCGGAAATCTGAAAATTACCACCTTCTATTGACTCTACAGTTACTCTACCTATTCCCACAACATCCAAATCATTGCCATCTGCAATAGTAGCTCTTCTACCTGAATAATAGGAAAGAGAAGAAAATACATCTCTGCAACCTGTCATATGCTTTGTAGCACCTGAGTCAAATATCCAAGGACTTGCTGAAAGAACTTGTAAAGCTGCCTGATCAAAAGCTACTTCCTCAATTGTGATACATGCATAAGAATCACCTTGAGATTTCCCTTTTTTATCATCTTCTGCAACATTAACTATTGCCTTTTTCTTTTTTGTTGCAATCCTTTTATAACATGGTGACTTAAAATGTCCAGGTTTCTTGCAGTAAAAACATATTACTTAGTTCTTCTTAGAAGACTTCTCTTTAGATGTAGTAGATACAAAATCTAAAGCAGAAGGTAAAAGGGACTTACTTCCCTTTATGGATTGTTTCTTCTTCTTCCTTCTTCTTATTTTTCCCCTTTGATGAAGATGAAAGTGCTTCTTCATTCTCTTCCATTCCCTTCAATTGATCTTCATCTTAAAGTAACAAGAACTCTTACTCTTCAAATGTAACCTCTCTATCTCTTGTGGAAAGAGTAAGAGTAGTTATGAAAGACCGATATGAGATAGGGAGTGAATTAATCAGCATGTTTACCATTTCTTCATTTGATATCTCAACTACTACATTTAGAAGTTGATCTCTCAAGTCAAGGAGTCTCATAATGTGGGTTTGAATTGACTCACGAGATTCATCCTTGTATTTTCTAGTTGTCTCCTCAAGTGAGCTTTCCTAGCAGGATTTCTGCTATGAAAAATATTCTCAAGCTTCAACCAAGCTTGTCAAGAACTTCTGCAAGATCTGATCTGTGGTAGAATATGCTTTTTAACACTCATTGCTATGAATGAAAGTGCTAAAGCATCTGTAACATCCCACCTTGCCTAATCTTCAATAGGAGGATCTATAGGAAAAGACCTACCTGTGATTCTGGATGTAGAAGTGGTTACCTCTTCTTTAGTTGATTCTATAATAGTAATTCCAGTACCTCTTGAAGTTGTTCTAGCCCCTTCTTCACCTTCTCGTCTGAGTCTTGTAAATGATCTATTGACGATACTACATAAATCCTTTCTCACTAAAATATTCATCATCATGAAACTCCACATGAGATATTTAGAAGATCCATCCAACTTTTCTTCAATCTCAATTCTAATCTCACTCATCTTAACTAAGTGTGTATGTCAATTATGCTCTAATACCCAGTGTTGAAATTTGGAACCCCAGGATCGTTCCAATACTAAAACCTTTTGAGCATACACACTTAATTAATTAAGATGATAGGTGAGAGATAGAAAGATAGAGATCTTGAGACAAGAATAGAAAACGTAAGCTGGATGCTTACTCACTGAAAAATAGATGTCCAAATTACAACATGGGAGTACTACTCAACCATATAAAGTGGTGCACTCACTAATGGAAGAATATCCAAGAAGATGATGATACAAAATTTAGATTATGTTGAAATAATCTAAGTGTGTGAAGTGAATGAGCAATGAAGCTAACCTTATTCTCACAAAATAGTGTAACAAAATTGTAAATCAACCAACCCTAATTTTGCGATCAGGGTAGAAAAACCCTAAAAACAAAATATAAGGTTAAATCACAAAAGATAGTTACCACCACCTTGTAGAAGACTTCTTGCTCCAAAGGAGTAGCCTCTCCTTCACCAAATCTTCACCTCCAAAGCTTCAGAATCTTCAAACTCTAGCTTGAGATCTTTGAGTGATATTTCCATAATCATCCTTTGGTCACTTATATAGTTTTAGAGCCTTCCTAAAAGCAATCTCTAAAAGCTCCCACGATAAGGCTTTAATCAAAATAGTTTATGATCGCAATCAAAACACTTTCGCTATGTGAAAAGCATCTGATCACTATTTTTAGCGATTTCAATATTAGTGCCAAAATTTAAATTTTGCTTTTGTTTTTCAAAACTTTTCCATCACGTTGTTGGTCATGGGATTCGAACTTGGGTTGATTGCTAGGTTGAATTCTTGTCAATTTATCTAGACCAAGATGGCCACACTCCACGTCTTGAGGACCTTTAAGACAACAATTGTTATAGCAAACTTCAAACACACCCGTTTGAGTTTCTTTGAGAGGATATAAAGTCCCTATTTTATAGCTATTCTTGGACCATATGATATTGACTCCAATAGTTATGGCCATCTAGATGTCCTCCCCCCACTTGGGAGTGCTAGAGAAAACGTTGGTAAATAAGCTTGTAGTCTCCTGCAAGTTCTCCTTAATATTGATAGCAAGACTACCAAATGTTTTCTCAAACAAAGGCATGAAGTCTTTAAGCTTTTTTTATGGAGGAGAAGAATTCAAGGACATGAAGCTATATCAAAGTTTGGTTGGTAGTCTGATCTATGCTACATTAACTAGGCCTGACTTGTCATATGCAGTAGGAGTGTTGTCTCAATTTATGCATTGTCCTAGAAAAGAACATTGGGTTGCAGGACAAAGGGCATTGAGGTACATTAAAGGTACACTCAAAGAAGGTTTTTATTATGGTTTTACATCAGATACAAACATCAATATATATAGTGATACAGATTAGGCAGGTAATCGTGATGATAGGAGATCAACTTATGGATACTTGTGTTATGTGGGAGATAAGTTAATTTTATGGTGTTCAAAGAGGCAACACACAGTTGCTTTATCATCCACAGAGGCTGAGTACAAAGGTATGATTGAAGCTGCAAAGGAAGTGATATGGCTTAAGACTCTTATGAAGAGTTTTGACATCATTCAGAGTACACCCACTATTCATGGAGATAACATGAGGTCATTGTATTTAGCTGCTAATCCTGTTTTTCATGCCAAAACTAAACACATTGAGATTCAGTATCATTTTCTAAGAGAGAAGGTGATAGATAAGGAGTTTGAATCCATACATACTTCAACAAAAGATCACATAGCCGATATGCTAACCAAAAGCTTGGATGGACCAAAGCTATAAAGATTCAAAGACATGGCAGGTATAAAGAAGTTAGAGAAAACCTCAATTGATGATTGAGGGGGAGCTATTGGTGCAAGGCAATCAACAATTGAAGTTTTGATGAAGTTTTGAAGTCAAGGATTGAAGAAAAGGTCAAGATATGAAGCATGAAGAAAGTACATGCTCAGAGAATGAAGATGTATATACATATGTACATTAACTTAGAGTTAGCTCATTTATACTTTTGTATGGTTATGAGCTTGTACATATTTGCCTATACATACAAGGAAAAATGTCGGGCCAAATATGAGAGAGTGTGAGAGAACAAGCTTTTAAGAGAATTAGAAGTCATTAGACACTTGTGAAGTGATTAAGATAGCTCTCTCATCTAGATGTGAAAATGTTTCAGTAATGAAGAAAAGTTGCACCCAATTTTTCTGTGTGTTCAGAGTAGAAAACTAAGCTCGTGAGGCTACACACAGTAGTTCGCACAGATGCTACAGAATACACAGAAAACACTATACACATGGAGCATGAAGATAGACTTCTTAGGTTTCACAAATGTGGTCGAACATATAGTCTGTAGCTGACCAGGCCACTATATGTTTTATTAAAGAAGATATACAAAGAAGTGTCCAGTGGCCATTTGGCCTTTCACGTGGACACTAACAGTAACAGAATGAACTAGACACTCAACAGTGGTACCTCCTATTTTTCAAGAATATGCAAAGATTGACCCCGGGACAATAGAACTCAGACTTCTCCAAATATACAAAATCAAATGCTTTGCAAATTTATAGGCATACACTAGAAACCAATAACTTTCCAATCAGCCATCTCGCATCCAATTTGCAGCTATGTAGAGAGAGCAACAACCTTTGCAAGCTTATTGTTGGCAAAGAAGATGATGCAGAAAAATGAAGGGGCAGGACAATGATGGTCACAAGTGTATGTATATTGCTTCCATGTATTGTACAAGTTTTCTGAAGTCTTCCTATAGACTTGTGAAGTGATGCACGACTTCTACAAGTGGAGTTTGAATTCAAATGAAGGAATTGACAATTGTTGGAGGGACTCAATTCACTTTCCTAAAATCTAGGAAAAGGGAAGATCTAGTCTGATCTACTTATAGGTGATTGATTGATTGATTTGATTGCAACTCAACCACCACAAATTCATGGAATTTTAGCTCTCTCTTTCTACTTTTACATGTATAAATCGCTAGGCTTTTACAATGGATCTTGATCCATGAAAAATCTTTTTAAAAAACTACAATAAATGAGCATAAGTAGAAGATCTCTCCAATGAATATTCTTTCCACATAATCCAAGCAATAGCTTTTTATGTAGATCAAATCCACCTCAAGCATAGTGTAAGCTTGATGTTCCAACAACTCTCCCTCAAGCTTAAGTATGCTTGAGTCTTCATTGTCTAATAGGTTGAATACCTGCCATAACTTTGAATCTACAAAGCTTTATTCCATCAAGTGCCTTTGTCATCATATCTGCTACTTGCCCTTTAGTTGGAACAAAGGAAATGTCAATCTCCTTTGCCATGAGCATCTGCCCGATGAAGTGGTTATGAACCTCTATGTGTTTGGTTCTCGCATGGAAAATCGGATTTTCTACTAGATGCGTGGAACTTACATTATCTCCAATATGTGAGGTTTGGAACTCAAAAGTCCCAAATCTGTATACAATGCTTTTAACCATATTGACTCTTGCATTGCTATGGTCAAAGCTCTATACTCTCCTTTAGTTGAGGATAAAGCAATTCTTCATTGCTTCTTGGAAGTCCATGACAATAGCTTTGAACCTACAAATGTTAAGTAACTAGAGGTTCTTCTTCTATCATCCTTAGCTCCTGGCCAATCTACATATGAATAGATTTTGATATCCAAATCTAAAGAGTAAGGATAGAATATATCTTCATTGATTGTACCTTTGAGATACTTAAGTACTCTCTTAGCTGCATCCATGTGTGGTCTTCTTGGTGAGTGGATGAATTGGCTTAGCACTCCCACACTATATGAGATGTCTACCTATGAGTAGCATATATCAAGATACCTACCAAGCTTTGATACTCTTTAATGTATTCAATTTTCTCACCTTCATAAAGAAGAAGTTTATGATTCATCTCCAAAGGTGTACCTATAGGTTTAGTATTCTCCATTGTGAACTTGAGAAGTAGATCTTGAGTGTATCTTTGCTAAGTCAAATACATTCCTTCATCTATGCATATCACCAGCATATCTAGGAAATATGTGAGTTCACCTAAGTCACTGATTTTGAACTCCTCTTGCATTTGTCTCTTGATCATCTGAATGCCATTCAGATCATCAATTATCATAATAATATTGTCTATATATACACATAGATAGATAACTTCATTGTGTTCCTTTTTTATGAATAGAGAAGGCTCTAAGTTGCTAGGTCTGAACCCTTGATCTTGAAGGTATAACCAACTTGTAATTCCAAGCTCTAGGAGCTTGTTTTACTCCATACAATGCTTTGTTAACTCTACAAACATACGATGGATGATTAGGGTTTTCAAAGCCTAGTAGTTGTGACATGTATACCTCTTCACTTATCTAACCATTTAAGAATGCATTTTTCACATCAACGTGATACTGGTGCTAGCCTATCTTGTAGGTCCAGGTCACACTCTAGAGCAGGAGGTTCTAGGAGTAGATCTACAGGTAGCTCTAGAGGAGGTGGCTGTTGTGGAGGCAGTGCGATGGACATTGTGTCACTCACTTCTACTCCTAGAACGAGTACCTCAGATGTAGGTACGCCACGTGGTACACCATGTGGTACACCACGTATACCTTAGGGTGCTCATGAACATGATGATTCCAAGGTGTAAAGTATCTATGATGGAGCTCCGGTGATGGATGCAGCCGAAAAGGCCATGCGTCATCATATACGATAGCTTTGCTCCATACAATTTGGACACTCTATCATGTTGAAATCGAGTGCACAAGATATAGATCAAAAAAATTATATCATAGAGACAATTTATCAAGAGTTCCAGCTAGGACATGGGCATCCTCTTGTCATCTCAGAGTGGATTCTGCACACCAAATGTAAAGTTACGTCCCATCGATGATCCGAGGCTCGTGATGCTTTCAGAGCAGGCTTACCAAAGGCTGTATGGTTAGATGCTAAGGAGTGGGATATGATTCTCGATGAGTAGTAGCAGACTCCTGACTAATATTGATAGCAGTGAGATGCCGCAACTACACATTTAGATATGTTGGACCATCACATTTGGGCAACGATGGATATGATGCTATGCGTCACGTGTCTTTTGGAGCCATTTTAGAGTACTTTTGCACATAGTTCTCTTCACACAGGTCGGAGGAACATCAAGAAGAGTGTTCTTTGTACTTCTCCGACAATAAATATCAACCTTTGGGGCAGTGTTTTTTAGCCACACTTGCAAAACTACAGGTTTCTGGAAAGGTTTTCAGTTTTGGTGGGAGTAGTCACTGGAAATTTGTGCAGGTTTTTGAGCCAGAAACATCAGAGTTGACAGACACTTGCTAGAGTTATTGGCTAGTTTTTGGGCTGTGCATTCAGCCTTTTAGTGTCATTTTACTGCATATATTGAGCACATACACATCATGTAGACTTCTATGGATACCGCTTATGTACGTCCATGTGGTCATTGATATAGCGGTTACGCTCTTTGCATAAAGCCTTTTATGTTCGATAAAGAGGGTCGTGTTGAGGTTTTCTTAACTGGGAGACACCCAGATGTCGGGGTCTCTTCGGTGAGGCAGGTGGAAGACTTACCCAGCCTCACCATAGGAGATGTATGATAGTTGTTCATAGGTGCTCGATAAGCCTAGTTGGCTTCTATTGGGTAAGTGATTATATGCAATGGAGTTAGCGATTCACTATGCAGGCAAACATGTCAATACTTGCAATTTTATGATATTTTGACACTGGCCATATGCTCATTTCGCAGAGGATACTCTGGCAAAATTTTTCCTGATTTTTGGTTTGTCAACTATACAGTGGTCAATTCACTCCTTGATAAACTTATTTGTTGGTGTTTGGACTCTTCTAGCTCCATTATCATTCCATTTAGTTCACTACCATCATGGCATCAGAGGTCTTAGGCACATCCGGTGGATCAAGGTCTAGTGCTAGTGTTCCGAAGAGTTGCTATAACTTGCAGGGAAAAGACCATTTTGAGATCCGAAAATTTGATGGCACAAACTTTTCTCTTTGGAAGAATTAGATTAAAGATGTGCTGATTCAAAGGAGGCAATGGAAGCGAGTAAATGGGATTTCAAAGAAGCCTGCCGACATGGATGAAGATGATTGGGATGAGTTAGATGAAATGGCTAGGTCTACCATTCACTTGCACCTGGCAGATAATGTTTACTTTACATTATCAGACTATGAAAGTGCAGCGGAGCTTTGGAAGAAGTTATGCAATACATATGAAAAAGAGACGGCATCAAATAAAGTGTATCTGATGAGAAAATTATATGACCTTCGTATGAAGGACGCAGGTAGTGTTGCTGCTCATCTAAATGAGTTTAATGCAAGTCTCTTCGTACCGTGAGACTTGGTGACTCTTACTAGTGTGATGTTGTGGGGATTGGAGATGTGGTTGTCAGTTGGTCAACTTGATGACCTTGGTTACAAGGTGGTCTTCTATGCTCAGTCCTTTCGCATATCAAAGGGCAATATGGTTACTGCAAAAGGAAGCAAAGTTGGCTCACTTTATCCTTTATTTGTATCACAGAAAGAACACTTGTTAGCTTTTACTGAACAGTCTATGGCTTGTATTTGGCATGGTCATTTGGGCCATACATCTCGTAGTGGAATGCAAAATCTTTCTCGTTCTGGCTACTTACCTGTGTTATCTTTCTTTGATTTTTCATTTTATGAGCATTGTCAATATGGAAAGCAAACCTAAAATGTTCATAGAACGCACATTGACTCTTCAATTTGGCCTTTAGATCTCATTCATACAGATGTGTGTGGTCCCATGCCCACTAGGTCCTTAGGTGGTTCTCTCTACTTTATCACTTTCATAGATGATGCTACTAGAAAAGTTTGGGTATATCCTATCAAATCGAAGGATGAGGTATTCCCTACTCTCGTTGAGACTGAAAAAGGAACTAAGCTTAAGGCTTTATGTTCAGATAACGAGGGTGAGTATACCTGACATGAATTCAGCCTTTTTTGTCAGTCTAGAGGGATCCATAGAGAGTTTATAGCTTTTTATACCCTAGTACAAAATGGTGTAGTTGAGAGGATGAATAGAACTATTCAAGATAGATTAATCTCTATGTTGCATCATGCAAACCTCTCACAAGGCTTTTGGGCAGAAGGAGTATTGATTGCAGTTCATGTGATTATCCGTTCACCTAGTATTGCCAAAGGTCTGAAAGTGGTACAAGATTTATGGATAGGGAAGCCACCGTATTATGATCATCTTCGAGTTTTTGGGTGTGAAGCATATGTTCATATACCCAAGAATCTTAGACGAAAGTTGGATCATAAGTCAAAGAAATGCATTTTTCTTGGATATGGTCGAGAAGGACAATTTGGATATCGCTTATGGGATCCTGAAACACGATCAATGATCAGAAGTAGTGATGTCATCTTCAATGAGTCTAAGATGCATAAATAGCCCATTAAGGAGGTTGAAGTGAGAAGAGTGGTGTTTGAAGATACTAGTCCTCTAGTTAGCATGCATAAAAATGCCGCACATAGGGATGTTCAAGAGAATGTCCATTCAGATCAGTTTGCACATGTTCCTATTCAGCAACCACTGAGACGTTCTACACGTGTCTCACATCCACCTGATACATATGTTATAGGTTTAGAGTTTGTTATGCTAACAGATGCCGGTGAGCCTTCTTGCTACAAAGAGGCAATGTAGACAGAGGATCATGTCAAGTGGGAGCGTGCCATGAAGAGTGAGTTGGATTCTACTCACAAGAATGGTACTTGGGATTTAGTACCTTTGCCAAATGGTAGGAAAGCTTGACCATGCAAATGGGTATATAAACTTAAATTCACATCAGATAGTGCTTGTTCGAAGTATAAAGCATGACTTGTTGCAAAGGGTTTTAAGCAACAAGATGGTGTTGATTTCAAGGAAATCTTCTCTCCAGTGGTCATGATGACTACCCTATGCATGTTGCTTGGATTCGTTGCAATGTAGGACTTAGAGCTAGTTCGATTGGATATGAAAACTGCTTTCTTGCATGGAGATCTTACAGATGTGATCTATATGGAACAACCAGAGGGTTATGTATATGTAGTTCCTGGCAAGGAAAGTCTAGTTTGTAAGGTTAAGAAGAGCTTGTATGGACTTAAACAGTCCCCTAGACAATGATACCAAAAGTTTGATGCTTTTATGAAGTCTCTAGGCTATTCTCGAAGTAATGAGGATCATTGTCTCTACACAAAGAGATGCTCAGATGGCAGCTTGATATGCTTGATACTTTATGTCGATGATATGTTGATTGTTGGGAAGTCCTCTTATGATTTGTCAATTCTCAAAAATAAGTTGAGTCAGACATTTGATATGAAGGATTTGGGGAGGCCAAACATATTATTGGCATGCGCATTACTCGTGATAGGAGTAAAAGATCCATATATTTGTCTCAAGGTGAGTACATATCCAAAGTACTTCACATGTTCAATATGTAGGGTGGAAAGGCATTGAGTACACCTTTGCTCACATATGTGAAATTGAGCAAGGATGATTTCCCCAAATGAGATGAGGAAAAGGAATTCATGACCAAAATTCCCTTTCATTCTGTTGTTGGTAGTCTCATGTATGCTATGGTAGCTACGAGACCAGACATTGCATTTGCACTGGGAGTTTTGAGCAGATATATGTCTAATCCTAGCAAGAAACATTGGGAAACGGTCAAGATAATTTTAAGATATCTGAGTGGCACTAAGGACAAGTGTCTATGCTTAGGTAGAGGGAAAGTATCCATTCTTGGTTACACAAATTTTGACTATGCTGGTTGTATAGACAATCATAAGCCTACATGAAGGTACATTTTTCATTTTGCTAAAGGTGCTATCTCTTGGAGATCTCGTCTTCAAGAATGTACAGTTGTTTCCACCACAGAAGCAGAGTATGCTACAACAAGTGAGGCATGTAAGTAAGCATTTTGGCTTTCTTGTCTTGCTTGTGATATGGGTTTATCTCAGCATGTACCTCGTTTTCTCAGTGATAGTCAGAGTGCCATTGCTTTGGCTAAGAATCTGGTCTATCATACAAAGACCAAGCACATTGAGGTGAGGTATCACTTCATTAGAGATTGCTTATCCACTAAGTGCATTATTCTTGAGAAGGTTCACACTTGAGATAATGCTGCAGATGCTTTGACTGAATCTCTACAACATGTACATCATCAAATAACTCTGCCCTGGTATGAATAGAAGTCGCCCATAAGTTTGAAAAATGAATGGTTGTTCCATCCAATTACTCACATATATGAGTGGAACACTGTTAAACTTTGTAGTGTTGTCATTATATATGAATAGGAGAAATAGAGAAAAGTCTTTGTTTCATAAGTACTTAAAAATTAATTGCAGTGCATTCAAAAACAATAAAACAAATAAAATAAAATTCCACGTTTTCAACATTCTTCAAATTCCTTGTAGAGGAACCATATCCCAGATTCCCCCCAAATAACTTGTATTGCAATCTAGAAAAGGATATTAGTGAGCTCGATCACCCTGATAGGTACCCATTTGAGGTGGACACCAATGAAAAGCCCCAAAGATTCCTGACAACAAAGAAACCAATCAAGAGGGCTACCCTACAAGCAAAGAAGATGGCTTTACCACTAGCAATGAAGACTATTTGGATAGTGAAAGTTCCATCATCGGATCGACTATTCCGGATACGATTTCTGGTTCATTCCTATGAGAGGCATCCCACAAGGGAAAACAACCTATTGAGGTACTGTGGAAAAGCCCGGACAATAACAAATTCCTTTGTCGGGGCCCATCTCTAGCGAAAAAGAAAGATGAATCCAAGAGGAAACAGGATAAAGCCCCTCTCGCAAAGAGGGTAGCTTACAACAATAATCATTATCTCGTTAAATGCTAGGGGGCTAACTGACCCCTCAAGAGCGACCATCATTGGTCAATGGCTTTGCAACATTAGCCTAAACCCTGATTTTATGTATATCCAAGAGACTAAAATTGATGGAGCAGACCTTCAGAAACGTCTTCGGCATGTTTCCCTCACCCATGTCTGGATTTCCACATTGCTCCCCCGGGGGTCTAGTGGGAGAGTTATTGGGATAAATCAATTCTGGAATGAAAAGCTAGAGAACTCCGTTGAAGACTAGAGCCATCGGTGGATTGCAGCTTCCTTTGGTACCACTTTTTGATTCACGATAATTTCTATGTATGCCTCAAATGGGGAGTTGGAGAGACTGGACACCTAGACCTCTTTGAACCCACTCCCCCATAATGTGATTATTTGCGGTGACTTCAATATGCTGGACCCTGCGGACGGATGGAACAATAAGGGCTAGGTCATTAGTTGTCGAGAGAAAGCAACTTGGGCCAAAACCAAATTGCACTTGGATTTGGTCGAATTCAAAGATTCAAATGGCTTTTTATGGTCTATCATCCAAGCGGGTGACGACTTGAGGAAAGCTAGATTGGATAGAAGCTAAATTGCTCAAAGAATCATTCATCAGTGGGGTCATCCTTCCCTCTCACAACATACTGTCCTCGCCATCTCTGATCACTATCGGATCGTTATTTCATTCCAACCACTCATGAAAACCTATAAGGCTCCTTGGTTTCATGTCTGCGTGACTCCTTTCTCTCTCCCCTCTGTTCGTCAAGAAATTGTGGAAGTGTGGCAGGAGGGTTTCGCCACTTGCTTATCCCCAGCCAAGAGCTAGAGATATGCGGTCAATAATTCATGACAGATCATGACAAGAACCAGGAAGATGCTCCAGACTATTCGGCATGAGCACAGAGAAGCTCTATGTCATAGACTCTCGAGACTTGAGGCGGAGGTGAACAAAGGAAAAACTCAATCCCATAAAGGTCTATTTTGGGAAGGTCTTGAATTCTTGGAGGAGTCAAGACAAGATGTGGTTTCCCTCAAGATTGACTTTGAGAAAGCCTACGATAGGCTTGAATCGGACTAAATCTTGTAGTCACTTAAAGATCTCGACCGTAGCCAGAAATTCACCAAGATGATCTCGACCCTTTTGGGAGACGCATCGACCCAAATTAACATTAATTGACAACTTTCAAAGGTGATCAAATTAAAGTGATCGATTAGACAAGCGTGCCCATTGGCTCCCCTTCTCTTTTCCATTGCCACGGAAGGGCTCATCCGGCTGGTAGAACAAGAGGTGGAAGTTGGTAATATCAAAGGCCTTAGATTGCCAGACAACCATGGCCATTTCACCATCATACTTTTTTTCGACGATATGAATGCGTTCTTCCATAATGACTGTACCAGCTTGGAGACATTTTGGAGGTTTCTAGATACATTTTGTGAAGCCTCTAAATCCAAAATAAACCATTCTAAGACCGCTTTCAGAGCTATCATTGGGATCCAACCTGACCTTCTCATTTACCATGGCTATCAAAACATCCCCAAGGCCAATTTTTTTGGCTTCTTGGTATTCCCTTGGGTTTTGGTATCTCGTTGGAGCAGCGATGGAACTAGGCCTTGGGAAGACTTGAAAACAATCTCAACTATTGGAGAGGTATGTAAATCAATCTCACGGGTTGTGGAATGGTTATTAACACGTTCCTCATTTCGTCTACCATTTTCTTCTTTTGTTGGAGACCGAGAGAGAAAGAGTTTGCCAAACTGGAAAGTACTTGTAGAAACTTCCTGGGGGACCCCACCAAGAGGGGTGCCTAAGATCAAATGGTCCATATGCACTAGCCATAGGGACAGTGGGGGCCTTGGTATTCTTGACACTAGGTGAATGGCCAACAAACTTGTGGAAAAATGGATGATTGAGGCATGGTGCAACAGGGAAACTTCATGGGCCAAGTTGATCTTTAGAAACAAGAACGCCTTGACTTTTGTGGGATTCCCAAACTAGAAGAGTCTTGACATTTTGACCCTTTTATTTTTCCCGATTCCGGTTGTCCCAAAAGGCTCGACCTATGTGCACTCGCTATGGAACAGATGGAATAGATTCAAAAGCTTCATAAGAATGAATGAAGACTGGAAGTAGGCGGCATGTATCAGACAAAATGACTCCATCTAGTTTTCGATCCATGGCATCAGGAGAGTAGAAGCTTGGAACAATCGAAGTGCCAAGAGGCTTTGGAACAAGGGTTTCAAAAATTGGAAACATATTTAGAAACAAGACACGAGTCAATGGATCAACTGTGAGGATATTGACCCTAGTGTTAGCATTACTTATGAAGAATGGCATATCCTTCAAAGTAGATGTCTAGCCTGGGAGCGCTCTAAAGTATGTCTTCTCATGCGTCACCACTCACCACGCCCACTAGGTCTCAAATGGCATAATGGTAATTGCCTAGCAAAAATCCCGAATATCAAAGGTAGCATTGACTATGAGGGCAACCTCAACAAGAAATGGTGCCTCTCGTGGAAGTGGCTGCGGTGGGATATGAAGTTCATGGCTATTTGGCACCCTCTCATAGAAAATAAAAAGTTTGTCCTCCTATTGCAAATTCTCTCATCGAGGAATCTGGACCAACCTAAAGGCTAGCAAGCTTTGTGGTGTCTCCTTGGTGCAAGCATTGTTGTCGGTCCATTGAAGATTTTGGTCATGTTTTCTTTACTTTTCCAAACTCCAAGAGGCTTTGGCACATCGCTTGAAAGAAAATTAGACTTCAGAAGCATATCAGGTGGAAACAAGCTCTTCTGGTGGAAGCGATCGGCTGCTCGGTGACTCTCTAGAATGCCATAAGAGGGGAGGTCCTCTGCAAGATCTAGCAAGAAAGAAGTGCTTATAACTTTGGTGACTCCACCAAGGAGTGGTCGATTGAGAAATCATTGTTCCTCTTGGGTAAAAGAATTGCCAACTACAAGAAATCCCCCCCCTTTATCTACCCCTGCTATGTGGGACTTGGGGGGTCTGGTGGGCACTAGTCCCCTTCACTTGTACCTTTCTATTTTATTATTTAATTCAAGTCAAGGAGAGTAGGCTAAGGCTGAACTTCCTTTGTTTAAAAAAAAATCCTTGTAGGGGAGGGGAGAGGACTAGGAACATTATTCACATAAATGTTTCGTGAGTTGGCATGTACATCAAGAAAAGGGCTCCGACCTTATGTGAATGGAAGTTGTGAGACTGAACACAAAGATTGACAGGGAGCTGCCCATTCTTGAAGCCACCGCCTTGTCTGACACACTCTCTCTCTCTCTCTCTCTCTCTCTCTCTCTCTATATATATATATATATATATATATATATGTGTGTGTGTGTGTGTGTGTGTGTGTTGAAAGCTTACTTTTGCTCATGGATAGGACTGGAAGGAACACCACAATTATTTCGTTCAAGCAGAGAATACGTTAAGCTTCACTCATCTCATTTCTAACGTGATCATGCTCAAAATGATACACATGCGAAGCAAAATCAATAACTAGTTTCTTCCTCGCATGCCACTTCTTACTAAGAACTATGTCGAAACAAGCTAATATTGCTATCTCAAAGTCCAATCTGTCCTCATAGGACTGGATCTGAATAGGAAGATCAACTACTCGTCTATCCCAAGTCTCAGTTCCCTTCCCGTTTGCTAGATCTACAGTATACGTATAATCTGACTGTATCGTATCTAAGCATAATCTCTTTACTAATCGGGAACTAATAACATTATGAGTCGAACCTGTGTCAAAGAGTACCTTGACAGGCTGTCCTGCCACAAGTCCTCTCATAACAATAAGCTCAGTATCTGGGAACCGGTATCCTTTCTGTGCCACTGGCGAAAGCACAGTATCAGGCACAATCGGAACCTTTTTAGTGACCGTCATGGCCACTATGGGAGATGATAATGGAGACGGGGGATCCCCAAACTCATCCTCACTCCCACCCCCTGCTTGAGTCGGATTTATGACTATGGTGGTTGCTATCTTTTTCTTTTTAGGACAATCCTTATACAAGTGTTGTCCTAAGCATCCATAGCACAAACCCTCTTTCATTGCATTCTCTTTCTGCTGAGGGGTAAGAATAGATCACTTATATGCCTTCTCAGCCAGAGCAAACACTTTTCTCTTTCCTCCTTAGACTGTCTAGATCATGTGCACCTGCTTAGCCTCCCTAGAAGACTGTGCAGTGACCGAACCAGGAATCGAAGTATGGAAAGGTCGACTAACCCTAGTCCATGGGGATCTCTAGCCCTAGGAACCTGTGCTCCTGTGGCCATCCTCATAAACCAAGGCCATCTCTGTGGCCTGTGCCAAAGACTGACACCGCTCCTTTCTCACTAAAGGTCGGATAGTTTCTCTGAGTCCCAAAACAAACTTGTGGACTTGAAGAAACTCTGGAATGGTATCAGGTACTTTAAGAAGTACCTCTCTATACCTATCTACGTATTCGTGAACTGATTGATTCTTCTGACTAATGAAGAACCAAGTGTCTAGTGCTCTAGACCTCTCATCAGGTGGTACAAAATTATTATAAAACAAGATTTTGAATTGATCCCATGTCGTGGGCTCCTTCTTATCCTGCTCTATCATACGCCACCACCTATGAGCGACATCCATAAGATTATAAGTGGCCTGCTGAATCTTGTGCCTATCATCGGTGATATGACACAGACGAAAACATTGTTCCCACTTGTTGAGCCAGTGCTCAACCGCGTCAGCAGTCCTAGCGCTAGTTGAGCCATGATATCTTGGTGGCTTAAGATCCTTAAGCTGCCATCTGGCTTCTATAACTAAGATGCTATCTTTAAGGACTTTTGAAGTTTGATGCTCATCTGGAGCATCTACCTCCATCTCTGGTAAATCAAAATCAAGCGGCCCTTCTTCTTTCTTAGAACCACGCACGTGTTCCAAGATATCATGAAGAGAACTTTCTAAGGATGAAATTCTATTGTTCATAGCTTGAATTGGATCAACTAGAGGTTCAGGCATAATGGATTCTATCCTAACAGGTGATGAAGGTTTGGGTTCCATGCTAGGCAAGAAACTTTTTCTTTTGGTTTTCTTTTCCTTTTTTTTTTAAGAGTAAACAAACGTAAATACTACTGGCAAGCGGAAAAAAACCAGTCAAAGCTTTTGCTAAATAGAAAAAGACAATAGAAAGAAACTTTAATATACTTTCTAAACTTTGATGCACATGCATGCTAATATTTTAGAAATTTTGGCAGCCTAACGATGTCACTTTGAAATCCGAAATAATTGCGAAGAAAATAACAATCGTCAAGCATTCAACAGAATCAAATCATGTGCCAACAGGCACGATCTATTCTTTTTATCTTTTCAACGAACACCTGCAATTGAAAACTTTTCCAAATATACTGTTGGGCTCTACAGGCCCTCAATCAAAATATTTTTTTTATCGATACCTGCCGATACCTGTCAATACTTACCACCTGTAAGAAAAGCTCAAGCATCGAACATACTTCTCTATTTACGCTCTACTTACATCATCCTACGCGTAATGCAAAAATAGTTCTGATATGTATAATCAAGAGAATAAGCAATCAAATATTGACTAAATACTTATCTGAAATTTCCTTTGATATTCTTGAAGTGTCCAATTGAAGAGCTACGGGTAGACTTTTCACTCCCTTTGATTCGTGGATCACATAATTCTTCAAAAAAACAAATGCTTCTTCGATGGTGCTTAACGACGAATAGTCCACTTCCAACCTTTGTTGCAGGTGATAACTGGACCCAAAGTATGGCTTATAGGCACTCGCTGGAAAGATCTCTGAGAGAGCTTTCTAACAAGCCCAAGAACTCCAAATTTAGATAAAATTTGATCAAGATATGGCCAATTTGATGAAGAGAGGTGGCCTAGCTAAGCTTGAAGCATAACTTAAAACTTCGAAAAAAGAAAACAACGCTCTGTCCAAAACTCTAGCCACAACGATCTCTTCTCACGGATGACATCAGTGCACAAATCTCTAAATCCCACATATGCTTTAAGATTAGACAATTATATATATAGATCTGTAAAACCACTCTCTGCAAAGTCGGCCAAAGTAGCTCTCTGAACATGCGAGCAGCATGAAGAAAACGCGAGCCCTTTGCTGAAATTTTGGCAGGCCTTCTCGATACTTGTGCTTAAGATCCGCTGAGCGGGTAGCACCAAAGAAAACTGACGTTCTCCCTCAGTGGGGGCACCGAAGAGAACTGACATTCTCCTTAAACTCGGGTAGCGCTCTTTGACGGCTGCCTCTAGAGGCGGGATCACATGGAATACTCCGAACAAAGCCGCCTTGGGCGAAGAGCGCCTAAAGATCCTCCTCTATACGTGCCTTAGGCGGGGATCACTGGCTCTCTTTCTACTACAGCTCGATGACGGCGACGGCTACCCTCCAAAAACAACCACGCCACAGACGATCGATGACGAAAAGCATCCCCGAATTTTCTCAGCGACGCAAGATTTTTCTAAAATTAGCTCATCAAGAACCTCCTCTAGTACCAAGTGTGAGGCCTTGCTCAAAAGAAACTTGTGAATGATGTGTGTGCCACTCTCCTCCCATCCATTTATATCCTCTTGTATCTAAAATAGGAGTGATCTGGAATGTTCTAGCATCGCCATGTGGCCAGCATGCAACACTCATCCCCACTAACCATCAAATACCTTAGGATATACCCCCGAGCTTAGGACCTTGGCTAACTCGCCCTTGTCCCACACACACATGGAATGGTCTCTGTAGATCAATGTCTGACACACCGGATCCCCCGAATCCCAAAGGGCAGGGGAAATTTTTACAAAGTGTAGTTGGCTCTACAAGAAAAGGTTAGTCACCCACTCATCACCCTCAAACGGGGCCCACATGGGTAAAGTGTGTTCTTGATCAAGAGGAATACTTGATGACTCCTAAAAAGCGGGGATTTCTTACAATTAGCGATCCTTCTGCCAATGAGGGACAGTGAATACTCAATCAACCAGAGTTTTGAGTGTTCTGGAGAGTCGCAGAGTGACCACTCACTTCTCCCAGCAAAGCTGGCTTCCAACTGATATATTTCTGATGACTAATTTTCATTCTGATGATCTTCCATAGCCTTTGTGTTAGGCCTTGCAAGGCGTACATGGAGTTATAGAGGAGGTTGATAAACCTCGCATCCCCATCATGTGGAAGGCGTGATAAATTATTAATGTATTATTATGTTTTTGATGTTTTTGATATAGCAGCTGAAGGTTCGTGAGGAGCGTGCAAGGCGTGAAAGGGCGGACATCAATAATCCGAATAATTATTATTTATATTGTAAATAAACCTACGTAGAAGGTTCTAAAAAAGTAATGGTTAGAATAAGGGTCGTTGTAGACCACAGTTTCTGTTATTGAAAGCAATGGCTTTCTGTAAAAGTTATCAACTTTTAGTTCACGCCTGCTTTTCGAAGCCGCCCTCTTGTAACCACTCTTTTCGACGTAATCAAAATTCCTATAAATACATGCACTCTGTGGACTGTCGAAACAGAGTGCATGGGGGGAGATTGCACCCAATACTGCGTTGTGTCTCGTCTCTTGTTGCGTCTATTCTCTGTGTGTATTCTGTGTCCGTAATCTCTGTATGCGCGTGAGCAAGATCCTGACAACAATGGTATCAGAGCTCTGCACGCGTCAATACAGAGAGTTCTGTTCTCTGTTCGTGATTCTGAATCCATCTCCGTCTCCATCTTCGGTTTCAGTTTCAGTTTCTGCTTCGGCTTCGGTTTCTGTTTCTGTTTTTGTTTCGGTTTCGGTTTCGGTTTCTAATTCTGATCCAGAACCAGAACCTACGTCTTCACCTACGTCTTCTCCTTCGTCTTCAGTTTCAGTTTCAGTTTCTGCTTCGGCTTCGGTTTCAGTTTCTGATTCTGATCCAGAACCAGAACCTACGTCTTCACCTACGTCTTCACCTACGTCTTCTCCTTTGGCTTACTCCAAGGCGTCGACTAAGGCGTCGACTAAGGCAAAGAGCTTAGGCAATAACTTAGGCAATACATTGGCAACATTGGCACCCAAGGCTCCCTTGGCGACCGTTGGCTACGCGCGAGGCAATTTTAATTTTTGAGTGGTAATAGAGAGGTTTAGAGTCCCTAAGGTAGGAGGATTTGAACCCACAACCTCCTACTTTCAAGGGAAGTACTTTGACCACTCCACCATCTCTTGGAGTTGTACTCAAATTCTCTTTCTTTGGTACTTGTGCAAGGCGCTCGCGGCAATTTCAAGGATGGACTCAACAAAGAATTAAGTGTAACTTTCAATCCGTAGGTCAGATTGAGGCGTGTAATATACCGTTGGAAAGCTCTCGGAAGGAACTTTCCAATGAGCTAGCCTGGAAGTGTGAATTCATTCAAAATCCTTGGGTGGCACTTGATTGAGTGTTCAAGATACCAAGCAAGGTTGAGAACACGGGATCGAGACACCAAGGTTGCAAACAAGAAGGTTCAATACACCAAGGTTGAGAGCAAGGGTCCAAGAGCACCATGGAGGATTATAGTAATTCACCTCTACCTGCGGCAACACTTGAACAACAACTAGAGCTCTTGCGGCATGAGCTTCAAGGAGCTCAGAACGAGATCCAACAACGTGATGAAATCCTCCAAAAGATGCAAGCTGAGGAAGACAACCTTACAAGAGTAGTAAAAGCTATTGTGTCTGCCCAATCTGATGTTACTCATTCAAAGATTGGTAATAGAAACTACCAGTTTCTACGATTTGATGGCCGAAAGGATGGGCCTTTAGTACTTTCTTGGTTGTCGCAGTTTGATGATTTTTATACTGATGAAATGTATGCTGAAAGTGAAAAAGTTAAATTTTCCACTAACTATTTAGTAGGTAAAGCACAACTCTGGTGGAATGTCCTGCGGCACAGTACGGAGCGTCCAACAACTTGGAAGGCTTTTCAAGAAAACGTGAAGGATTCATTTCTTCCTCCTCAATACCATTTGCATGTTTGACGTGCATGGACGACCCTTACATGGAAGGAGGGTGATACGGTTACTACCTACACAGAGCGGTTCTGGTAAAATTTACTACTTATACGAATGCTTGAAGATGTATCAGAGGATATTTTGCAGCAGAAATACGAAGATGGTTTGGAAGTGGGTATCCAAGCTAAGCTTCACACCCTATGACCTACAACTCTCAACGAGGCTATATCTTTTGCTTATGATGCAGAAAAAGAATTCCAGTCCATAACCAAGTCACTCCGTCTACAACAACCACGTCCACGACCATTTCCTGTTAAACCTTCATTTCCTATGAAGCGTAATTTTAATGCCCCATCTTACCCTAGCTTTCCTCGACCTCTACAATCCAATTACTCAACTTCACCCGTTGCTTCATCTCTCCAACCAACCAAACCATCTACCCTTCAAACTGCAGCAATGAATGCCCAACAGAAGCGACCACGAATCACCTACTGGAATTGTGGTAAACCTGGACATAACAAAATAAGGTGCAGATTGCCACCTCTTCATATGAAACAGGCTACAGTTTGATTGCATAACATGGAGGTCTATAATGAAGAAATTCCTCCTGTTTGGACAGAGGAATCACTGGAGAAGGACTTAAGTACCTTGGGTAACGATATCTCTCTACACTCTCTTCTTTGCATGTAGGGTACAATAAATAACAAACTAGTTAAAATTCTACATGACGATGGTAGTTCACATGACTTCATTTCACATTTATTAGTACAAGAACTTAAATTACAAACGTTTCCTTCTTTGTATAAAGTGAAAGCTGCATTTCAAGGTAGTCGTTATAATGTAACACGAGAAATGCAAGATGTTACGATTAGCATAGGCCCTTATGTTGACTCACGAACATTTTTAATTGCACCTTTGCTATCTTATGATGTTATACTAGGTATGCCTTTTCGTCACCATTATAACCCACGTATTGACTACCATACTCATACCTTTAAGTTTGTTTTCAAAGGTCAAATCATTACTTTGTCTGCACGGCACGATTTCCAGCCATTTCCATTGATTAGTCACACTCAAGCAAAGCATGCATTTAGGAAAGGATTTAACTCATGCATTGTTTTTGTTAATGTCATCAATGATTATACTCATACACTTTCGGATGTATATAAACCTTTCATGAGTACTTATAAGGATTGTTTTATGTCTGAATATCCCTCTGAACTACCACCATCTCGAGGATCCTTTGACCATAGCATAGACTTAGTCCCTGGTAGTTCTCCTCCTCATAAAGCACCTTATAGACATGGCCCATTACATCAAAAGGAAATAGAAAATCAAGTAAAAGACCTACTACAAAAAGGACTTATAAGGCCTAGTTCTTCCCCATTTGGAGCACCCGTTCTCTTAGTAGAGAAGAAGAATAAAACTTATCGAATGTGCATTGATTATAGAGCCCTTAACAAGATCACGATCAAGAATAGATACCCTATTCCTCGAATAGATGATCTCTTAGATAAGTTACGAGGAGCTCATGTCTTTAGTAAAATTGATCTTAAATTGGGTTACCATCAGATTCGTATGACACAAAGTGATATTTTTAAGACTGCATTTAGAACTCAAAATGGCCATTATGAATTTATGGTAATGCCCTTTGGACTTACTAATGCCCCTGCTACATTTGCGCGAATGATGAATAATATTTTTCTTGATTACCAAGCTTTTGTTATTGTATTCTTTGATGACATACTTGTTTACAGTAAGAATGATAGTGAACATGAAAAGCATCTTGAAACAGTTTTTCATTTGTTACGAGAAAACATATTTTATGCTAATCCAGAAAGGAGTTATTTCTTTCAGTGCAAGCTAGAATATTTAGGACATATTATTTCAAGTGAAGGTGTGCATGTGGATCCGAAAAAAGATTAGAGTTGGCTAGTTTCTATAGGAAGTTTGTTCGAAATTTTTCTTATTTAGCATTTCCTCTTACTTTGTTGTTGAAAAAGAAAATAAAATTTGCGTGGGGATTTACCCAACAACAGTCCTTTGACAAACTTAAACATGCACTTTCACATGCACCTGTTTTACAATTACCTGATTTCTCACAACCCTTTCATGTTGTTACTGATGCTAGCGGTTCAGGAATAGGTGCTGTTCTGATGCAAAATGACCATCCCATTGCATTTGAGAGTAGAAAGCTTAAACCCTCAAAACAGAATTATAGTACGTATGATAAAGAACTGTTAGTAGTTGTGCATGCTTTGCGAATTTGGAAACATTATCTTATGGGATCTGAAGTATTAATCAAAACCGATCAACAGGCTATTAAGAATTTATTAAGTCAGCCTTTAATCTCTGATAGACATCTTAAATGTGCATCATTCATTCAAAATTTCCAACCCATGATACAATATCAACCTGGTAAAGCTAATGTCATAGCTGATGCTCTTAGCCGTTTTCCTTCCAATTCCGTTGTTTTGAATAATATTTCTGCCATTCAACTTCATTCTTTTCAAGACATGGTTTCCACTTATGCATCTGATTTGTATTTTTCACGTGCATGGCATGACTTCAATAATGCTGCATCTTTATCTGATGAACACTATACATTTCATAATGGTTTTCTCTATTTTCAACATAGATTGTGCATAACCCAAGCTTTTAAAGATTTTGTCATTAAAGAAATGCATGAACCATCTTACATGGGTCATAGAGGCATACAGAGCACTATTTCTGCTTGCAACGATTTCTTCTTTTGACCACATATGGAAAAAGACATTGCACATTATGTTTCTCAATGCATTGTATGTCAGCGTGTCAAACGTCATCATGGTAAACCATTTGGATTATTAATGCCCCTTCCTATTCCAAATGAACCATGGGAACAAATCTCTATGGATTTTATCACAGGTCTTCCTATCACTTCATCACATAATGATATGATTTGGAGAATAGTTGGTAGGTTTAGTAAATATGCATATTTCATTCCATGTAGAAAAACTTTGACTGCACCTCAAGCTGCAAAATTATTCATTAAATGCATTTTTCCACATCATGGATTTCCTAAAGTAATGTTATCTGATCGTGATGTTAGGTTTTGTAATCATTTTTGGGTTGCTTTATTTCAACATTTTGGTTCTAAAATAGATTTTAGCTCTGCATTTCATCCTGAAAGTAATGGAAAAAGTGAGGCTACAAATAGTACTATTCTTGATTTATTGCGTTGTTATTCATTAGATAATCCTAATAAAGGATGAAAAGTTGCCATTGCTTCAATTTTCTTACAATAACACTTCACACACCACTACTGGTCGTGCACCTTTTGAAATAGTTTTTGGTAAAAAGCTTCCCACTCCCATGTCCCTCACCCAAACCGACATTCCGATGGCTGATTCTATTGCTTAAGATCACGTTTCTATACTTCATGATGTTCACGAGCACATTAGGAAAAGTCAAGAGCGATATACACGTATTATCAATACTAAACGATTAGCCAAAGAATTCAGGGAAAATGATTTTGTATGGTTGCGAATAATTAAAAGACGTCTCAAAAATATTTTGCAGCATCCTAAAATTAAACTTGCACCACGCTATTATGCACTGTTTCGCATTATAGAAAAAATTAATGATAATTCATTTCGATTAGATATTCCATCCCATTGGACTATACATAATTCTTTTCATATTAGCTTACTTAAACCCTTTAAAGGAACTTTACTTGCTCCACTTCTTGATGATCCTCCTTTAATTGAAGAACAATCTGAAATCTTAGTTCCTGAGAAAATCATTGATCATGATGTCACTACTACACGCACAGGTGCTCAATATCATCGATATTTAGTTAAGTACAAAAATCACTCTATTGAAGAATGTCAATGGATACATAAAACACAATTAACACCTCATTATGACCACTTAATTTCTGCATATCATACACAAACACATTAATGTAACAGCTCCATGAACATTTCCATGCATGTATTTTTACATGGCACATGCCTATTTTCTTTATTCAGTGATGAAACATGTGACTGGCCATCCATGTTTATTCTTTTATCACCTGAGGTCAGTTGCTTTTCAACTGAGGGGCATGTTATACCTTATGGAATATGTTGAACAATGCATTGTTGGATTGAAATATGGAATAGCCAATGCATTGTTGGATTGAAATATCGAATAGCCAATGCATTGTTGGATTGTAACATGAAATATGTTGGCCAATGCATTGTTGGATTGTAACAGTAATATGGAATATGTTGAACACTGCATTATCATTGTTAGAGTGTTGAATTATTTTATCAACTGAGGTCAGTTGCTTGTCAACTGAGAGGCATGTTGTATATTATTGAACAAGGCATTGTTAAAATGTTAAATTATTAATGTATAAATATGTTTTTGATGTTTTTGATATAGCAGCTAAAGGTTCGTGAGGAGCGTGCAAGGTGTGAAAGGGCGGACATCAATAATCCGAATAATTATTATTTATTTTGTAAATAAACCTACGTAGAAGGTTCTATTGTTGGAAAAGTAATGGTTAGAATAAGGGTCGTTGTAGACCACAGTTTCTGTTATTGAAAGCAATGGCTTTCTGTAAAAGTTATCAACTTTTAGTTCACGCCTGCTTTTCGAAGCCGCCCTCTTGTAACCACTCTTTTTGACGTAATCAAAATTCCTATAAATACATGCACTCTGCACTTGGCACACATGTAGTTACATGGCTGACACTTGGATGGTTAGTATCCACCTGCCCAAGAAGGCAGTCCCCTGGAGAGAGCTATAGATAGAGGCATTTGGTTGGGAGGAGAATCATCTCTCAAGCATGTGGTGGTCGTAATCCTTGTTCTCTTGCATTGGTATCAGAGCTCTAGGCAAGCTTTCATGGTGACCTTGAAGTGAGCTTCATCATGCTTCTCTCCATTAACTTTATGCATGGATCATCATTATAGCTTTAGCTTTATCTTGCATATCACGAATTCAGCCATGAGTCTTCCGAAATCCTTTTGGAGGGCTACCTCAAGGAGGAGGCTACAAAAAACAAAATGAAGTCTCATCTCCAATCGATTGCGCACGGAATTTGAACCCGTGACCTCACGGGAGTAGCATCTTTGCCTTATCCAAGAGAACACAGATCTTGCGTAAACATTTTATGAGAGAAACGCATCTAGATCTGTAGTTTGCGCAGTACCAGCTTCCATGGTGACCTTGATAACTCCTCATCCTTCTCATCGATTATCTTGGCATCTCAAAATTTCCGTGAAGGCGGCAATCTCTTCACGCGGGTGTAGAAATTTACCATCGATTTTCTTTTGGTAGTGCCATGGAAAGCTTTTGTAGAGGAGATTACAAAAGATATTTTGTCTTTTGATGTACACGGAACAGGCTTGAACCCCCCACCTCAAGATCTGGAGGACTTCCTCGTATCCAACATAACAAGGCGCTAGTCTGACTATGGGACCGACAAAGTAAATTTTGATGCATTTTACATCTTCATACAAGAGAAGCAAAAGAATAAGCTAGAGTCCAAGTGGTGCTACGTGAGGACTCGAACCCGCAACTGCAGCGTCTAAATCTGCTCGATCTATCCGAGTTGCCAAGGCGCTGTTGTCTTGAAAAATAGTTAGTCATATTATTGTATTTCTCTTTTCCTGTTCATCACAAGCAAAATGGACGAAGGTCGTCACGGGCGGGGTTCGAGCTTGTGGCATTTCCTATCGCATGCAATCATCTTATCCAGGAGCACAATCGCGTTGAATAATTACTATCCTCGGAGGACTTAACTCTTATTTGTGGGCAGCAAAAGAGGATCGCTCGAGGATCACAAGAAGTAGATTATGTCCAGCAGCGTACAGGCAGGAATCGAACCTGTGCCTACGCTGAAAGAAGTCGGCACCTTACCCAGCATGACAACGAGCTCACGATGACTTTGCCCAGCCGCCATTTCTATTAGATACAGATATGCGTGGGCAGAAGCAAAACATGAGGAGGCCATCTCTGTTATGAGCACGCAGGGATTTCGAACCCGAATCCTCCCGTCTGATCAGCGCTGGTCTATCCACAATGAAAGACAGCTGCTCGCGATGTTTTGCTGAGCCGACTATCTCTTGTTGTAATACTGTAGAAAACGATTACAACAGAGCAAAAGAAGGAAAAAGGTCTTTGCTTCTATCAGACTTGAACCCGTGACCTCGAACGGAAGTAGAACGGTGTCATATCCAGGAACAGATCTACGTCCGATGGTATCAAAAGACTTAGTTATTCTTTTGGAGAGAGGTATCATCGATAAGAGATCTCACTCCATCCATTCCTGGAGAAGATCGGAAGAAGAGCTATGGAGTGAAGATCCGGAGGCCTTTGGTGATCGAAGTCAAACCAACTTTGAATTCGGACCAAAGTCTTTAGAGAGAAGCTCTTCCAAAGGATCAAGGGAAGGACGTAGCTTTGTGGAGCTAAGTATTTTCCAAATTATGTTTTCATTTTGATATTTGTTTGCTCGAATGCTTTCATCTAGGATGCATTAATTAGGACTAAAAGCATAGTCCAATTATGGTTATCTCAATATGAAAGCTAATTAGAGAACTAAACGGTATTGAAATGACGTAAAAGTATACAAAGTACTTTTCGGTTTTTGGTATGCAGTTGAAATTTTTTATTTTCCATTCATGCACAAAAATGAAAAGATTATTTGTGCATAAAAGAATGTTATATGCACATCAATTTCACACTGCTTGGGAAAGGTAGTTAATTCTCTAGTTCACGCACTTGAATAAATACCTTTTGCCAGAATAGCAAGCAGGTTGTTTTTGCATGGATGCTTGTTTGCATACCTAATAAGCTCAAGATTTGCTTAAGTTTATTAGACTTGCATGAACTCACATGCATTTGCACCCAAGAATGGGCATTTGCATACATGAACATGCATTTGCATGCAAGTAGATGCATGAGCATACGCATGATCTTTTGATAAGTAGCTTAACACGTATACTTTCATTCCTTTCTTTTTCTAACTTGACTTAGCTAGGTGGAAAAAATAGAAAATTACCTAGTTGCAAGGATCTTGACCATCATGCAACTAAGTATCTAGTCTATTTTTTTTCCCCAAAAAGTGATACATAGGTACCACTTAGTAGGAGTTTTTTTGAGGAAAAGAAAGCAAGTTGAAAGTAAGTATTCATAGAGCTACTTTCCAACATGCATGCTCAGTCTAAGTTTGGGAAGAAACTCAGATATTCTTAGCAACTATCAAGGATTTAGTTGTTTTTGGATGTTCATGTTCATGTATCAAAGTAAGGAAGTTTCTGTTGAAACTTGTAAGTTCCAAAATATTTTTAGGAGATTTAATACTTTATTATTCATCAAATATTGATGAAAATAAGTAGAAGTATTGAACTTCTAGAATCTCTGGAACTCTAGTGTTCATAGATGTTAGTTTCCAGAAATGCATCTCAAGGCATGATGCAAGGTCTTCAATCGACGCGGAAACTTTTCAAGGAAACTTGCTTGATTCCATTTAAGCTAGCTCAAGGCTTAAAAAAGAAACCAAGATAAATACTAATTGATCTTTAGGAATCAAGTAATTTCCTAAAGTCATAATAATTAATGAAATGATTCAAATTATTTTCATTTCTAAAACAGATATCTTAGGAAATCCCGATAGTTCCTAAAGACAATTTAGGAAACAAGTTCTTTCCTAAAAGATTAGCCTCTAGTGGTTAGGCCTTGAAGAGAACCTAGCAAAGAATCTTTGGAAATTAAGCTATTTCCTAAAGATAAGCTAATGAAAGAATCCAATTAACTATTTCATTAGTTAAAAGATAATATCTTTTGGACAAGCAAAGCCTTAAGTCTTGGTCTTATCCAAAAGTCTAGAATTCCTTTTGAAGATCTTTCCAGTAAAGCAGAAGATTCCAAGATGAATCATTAGACTGGAAAGCAAAAGATTCCAAGATGAATCATTGGACTGGAAAGTAAAAGATTCCAAGATGAATCATTTGCTTCAAGTTATAGCTTAGAATTACTTGATTCCTTGGTAGGAATCAAAAAGTTCTTGAAAGAAAAAATCTCCCCAGACGTGAGACTAGCATCTTTCAAGAGAAGTTTTATAGCAAGTAGTTCCGAGCAAATCCCTAGCCACCAGTTTTGGTATTTAAATAGTGATATAACCTTAAGGTATATCATAGATTCTTAGCTTTGGAATCTGAAAAGCATTAGAAAATGCTTGGACTTAAGTTGAGGGAAAGATCTCTAAAATCCTGCAGGTAAGCAAAGAAGCTTTAGAGAGTTTAGAAGATCTTAATGATAAAGATAAAGTCTTTATTATTATCGCATGATCAACAAGACTTGATCAAGCTTGGCCATGATTGTCCAAGAACATGCGATTGGAACTACCTTGTAGATTACCCAAGTATTGGCAATAAAAATTTTCTTTAGGAATGATTCACTCAAGTTCCATTTATCGAATGGAAAATTGTGAAAAAAGTAAGCTGTTCCAAGTCTGAACAGAGTGAAGTAATTCCAAGTATGTAGTCTGCAACCGTGAAGACGATACTTAAGTCTGTGGAAGGTAAAACATAAGTGTTTGCCTATCCTCAAAGGGATTTTGGTACAAATCCAAAAAGCATGAGCGGATGCTTAGACTTAAGCAGTAGAGAGATTCCTGTAAAGTCCCCGGGGTAGGTACCTAAAAGCATTAGTAGAAAGGAATCTAAAGACAAGAAGTCAAAAGCTCTTGTCGCTACAAAATTGGTCAAGAATAACCAATTCAACTTGAATTTGAGAAATTCAAGAACTTGGAATTCTGATTGGTTTTCATTTGAAAACCGTAGTAAAAAGGATTGGAGATATTCTATTAAGGGTTTTTCAAGTTCCCAAGGATAAGCACAAGATCGTGAAATGATCATGTCAGGGGATTAAAACTAGAATATCAAGATAGAGATAGTACCCGAAATTGCAAAATTCTTGTCAAGAATTAAATCTAGAAGGTTCTCTATCTAGAGATGTTGTAGACTTTAGGATAAAATTCACTCACACGTCAATGTGAGTATAAAATAGGGTGGTATGGGACACCAGATTTTATACTCAGATTGATGTAGGAAAGATGGTATGGGACATCGGACCGTGAGATGATGATTATCTTTTAGTCCTCGTTTGGATCTTGAAGTTTGGTTTGATCTTCAAGGGAATTAAAACTTCAAAGAAGGAGTTTAAATTCAAGAAGAATCTCAAGATACTTCAAGACAACTTCAAGATCAGGGAAACTGAAGATATGAAGTAAGTAACTTCCAAGATCTTCTTAGAACACTTCAAGCCTAAGTGTTATTGATTAGAAATATTTGGTAAATTTATGAAAGAAGTTGGACTCTGATTTTGAGTTGATCTTTTCAACTAAAGATTTAATTGACTAAGTCAAGCATCAAGTTCCTAGTGTAACTTGAAAAATTCACTCTTCTGACTCAAAGAAATGCACAAGAATTGCATTCACAATTAGGAGTCAAAAAGACTGAATGTGACCTGAACTTAGTCTCAAGTGAAGTATTATTTGAATACCAAACTCATCGACAGAACCTCAGTGGATCGACACACTAATGTTGGTTACCACACTAGTATCTTGTGGTTAGATGATGTTTTTTATTTTTCTTTGAATCTTTTTGAGAATCCAGCTTATTTCTCTTACAGATAAAGACAATGCTTCAATATCTTGTTGAAATAGATTATTGAGAAGTTAAAGTCCTGAGTCAACTAGACTTTGACTCATAGCAAGTTTATGTATGCTCGAAGTTTGAATTGGTTGTACAAAGTTTTATTTATTTCTTTTTGCTTTCCAAATCTTTTAGAATTGGCTCAGACATGGTATCTGATTCCTTTTGCAAAAGACCAGGGTTAGCCGGTTAGAATAAAATAACTAACTTGAACATTCTAGATAGATGTTATGTACAAGAACCTTTTTAATCTTCAAAAGATGATAAGTCTAAGTGGACTTATTCATTTGAGTTTGCTTCAAGTTATAGCATATATGATTTCCTAGAGTCCAGTATACTCTAAAATAAAGAAGTTAGGAATTGCTCATGAGATTGATAATTCCCAAGAACTTTCAGTTAAAAGTCTTTGAGAAAAGTGTCCTAAGTTGGACAATTTTCATTTTGAATTTGAATTAGTAAAGTTAGTATGGTTGACTCAACAGAAATGGTAAACTTTCTCCTACAATCTACATGGGATTTTGTAATCTATCTGGACAAAGTAGTCCTCTAGTTGGGTGAAAAATCAAGTAATTGTCGGATCAAAGTAAACCATTGTACAAACATCTAAGTTAGATGTTTGGGACAACCAAACTTCAAGTTCTCCAAAACAAATTCAAGTGATTCAAGAATTCTCAAAGTCTTTCGAGGGATACGAATCCCACCTTCACTACTAAGTCCATGCACCAGTCATGCCCAGAAATGGACTAGTAATTTGAATCCACCCAATTCACATGTTTGTGCCTAGATCGCACATCTAGAAACTATGAATTGGCCAGGGATGTGTTTATATCCACCCTTATTATTCTTCACTAGTTTGTACTTTGTCCCGTTCATCAAAGTGCAAACCCGGATAGTGTTTTGAATCATTTGGGCAGGGATGCCACCACAGAGATGAGACATGTTCTTCCAGTTCTAGAACATGACCATGTTCTTCCAGTTTTAGAACATGAGGCTCGGGGGTTGCCTACAGTATGTATATAGCTCTATTGTCGAGGACGAAAATCTTTTCCAAGGGGGGAAGAATGTAATAAAGTAAGTCTATGATCCAAGGGTCTAGCCGGTTCAGACAGATCTGAAATCGGACACCGTTTGGTCATCTGTGTGTATGACCAAAGATCTCGAGTTTAGACTTACTAGGAGGTCTTGTGCTCTTGTGAACAAGTGATCCACTTAGCTTAGTGGTTAAGTCTCAAGGATGTGAAGGAGGAGGTCTTGGGTTCAATCCCCATGGGAGACATGGGGAGAGTATTTTGCCCAACGAGATCTAGAGCCTTCTAGAAGCATCCACTTGAGTTAACTCGAGTTAACTGGGACACTTGGCGCACATGTAGTTACATGGCTGACACTTGGATGGTTAGTATCCACCTGCCCAAGAAGGCATTCCCCTGGAGAGAGCTATATATAGAGGCATTTGGTTGGGAGGAGAATCATCTCTCAAGCATGTGGTGGTCGTAATCCTTGTTCTCTTGTAGCTTGCTTCGAATTGATTTGTTCTTGGAGTCCCAAATAATGACCAAGGACCCTCCATAACCGAAGGGATTTAGGGCAAGAAAAGAATAGGTTTTTGCATCTTCTAATTTTAAGGTGCATTACATTTAGCTTCATGCTTCAGTCAATGACTCAATCTATAAACAAAACCTCTCAAATTTTGGAAGTCATCTAGGTTCTTAATCTTATGAAGGATCTCTCTATATTGAGATGTGTATGTGTATAATGGGCAGTTGCATTGCAAGATGTGATCCCATTCTTCTTAGTTGCATTCATCCTCATTTTCAGGAAGAAACTATTTCTCCAATATGTCTTTGAATTGGGATCAAGCGTGTGGTGTTAAGTTTTCCTAACAGGAATGACTCAGCCCATAAATAGGAATGACTGTTTTTGCATCTTCTAATTTTAAGGTGCATTACATTTAGCTTCATGCTTCAATCAATGACAATCCATAAACAAAACCTCTCAACTTTTGGAAGTCATCTAGGTTCTTAATCTTATGAAGGATCTCTCTATATTGAGATGTGCATGTGTATAATGGGTAGTTGCATTGCAAGATGTGATCCCATTCTTCCTTTTTGCATTCATCCTCATTTTCAGGAAGAAACTATTTCTCCAATATGTCTTTGAATTGGGATCAAGCGGGTGGTGTTAAGTTTTCCTCCTACAAATTCAGCCACCAATTTTATGCACATGGGTTGAAGGATAAGCTAACCTCCAAAACGATGTACTTTTCTACAATCTAGAGTGCTTTCTTGATCCTTGGCACATCCTCAATCCCATTGCCGTTTCTCTACCTAATTCCTTTTGGCTGAGGAATATCATACCAAATAAGGAGGAGACTCTCCAAATCTAGCCAAAGATTCATCCTTTCTGCTTACTAGGAACCAATCCTCATAGGACACCCTTTGACTCTGATCAATGTCCTTGATCATCTGATCTAATTTTTTTTCTCTTGTCACCAAAGGTGTTTCCGGTGATGAAAGCTTTTCTCCTGAATTTCTTTAGCCCTTTGGAGGTACTCTTACGTTACCTTGATTCTATAAATCCAAAACTAAATGGAATCCTTTTCTCTAATTTCCATTGCTCACTTCAAATCATTACCAAGAGTCCAATGTTGTTTCATCTTGTTCCAAACAAACCATAGGGAGGCCACTAGACTAGAACCCTTAGTGGCCCTCGTGAACAAAGAAGAAAGTAGGTTTAGGAGATTGAGACCCCACCTTATAGGGGCTTCACATAGCAAGAGGCTAATAATGTTTCTTGAAAATCAACTCTAAGCATGCTTCCCTATTTTTTATCCACAGTTTAATCATCCACTTGGAAGTGAGCTTCTTAGCCATAGATCACACATTCAGAATGCCTAGTCCATCCACTTCCTTTGGGCTCGAGAAAATATCCCATTTGATTTTTGGAATCCCCCTCTAGATGGGTTTGTTGGGCCAAAAAAAATGCCTACAAATCATCTTCACATTCTTCAATCTAGAGTCTGATGGCCTCAAATAGGCAAGGAGATAGATGATGGAGGATATTAAGAAAGAGTGACCACCATCGCTTGTAGACTAGATTGAATCGCATGCCCTTGCACAAATGAAGTTTTAAATACAATTAGTTGACCTAGTCTAATCCATGGCTTAAGAAGATCTAAAAGCCCAACAAAATCCCAAGTAGACTAAACACATGAATTGAAGAAAGTTCATGGTAGCCTTATTCAAAAAGAAGTTGGGGAGGTTTCCAGGAAGTGGTCTTATAGACGGTCTTGGAAAGGATAATTTTGGAGCCAAAGTTGTAATCTAAAAATCTGTTGGTCTTGAACGTGCTAGAGCAAGAGGCGTTTCATATCCATTGACCAAAACTAACTTTTGGCAAGGGATTTGAGGCAATCCACAATAAGTTAGAGTAAAAGAGGAGCAAGATGGAAAACTTAACTTATCGACAACTTGATTCTAATGAAGTAAAAAAGATTACCATTGATGTTGATACAAGCCAAGGTGTTCCCTAACATAGAAGCAAACATTCTCACAAACTTTGACCCGAATCTCAATCCCTTAAGATATTGCAAGATGCATTCCCATAATAATGTGTCATAAGCTTAATCAAGGTCGATTTTAAAAAACAAAAGTTTTGCTTTACCACTTATATGTTAAGCCTGTCCAAATATACTAGTGCAACTCACAAGTTAGTGGATACATATTGGAGGGAGGTCATGTATTTTCCCTCAACTCCATACTTAGATTAGGAGTTTGTGTGTCTTTTAAGGCTATCTTACTATCATTTTCATAATCAATAGATGATTTTCAGTAAATTTATGTTAGGCTCCTACTAATGGTGCTCTCTATTGAAAAGATTATACTCTAGTTGCTACCTAGGAATCTTCTTGATCGTAGGGCCATTCAATGCCCAACGTCTTGATCTTGTTTTGATTATGTGGCTCCTTTATCTAATGTCTATGTCCCAAATGATTGATTCATCCTACCTAGGATTTTTTTGCAAAGACCCAATTCCTCCTTAACCTATGGCTTCGAAAATTTCCAAACCCTAATCTTTTGAAGCTACAAGTATTGTTTTTCTTCGAGGTGATATCAACAAAATCGTGATACTAGCAATATTAGTGATGTCAACAATATCATCATACGTGAAGTATCAAGGATATCAAAAATATAATGAAATTGGAAGTATTAGAGATATCAATAATATTGAGATATTCAAAGTATCGACGATAACAACAATATAACAATACTAGAAGTATCCACAATATCAACAAAATCACAATATCATAAGTATTGATGATATCAACAATATCATGATATAGGAATTTTTTATGATATCAATAATATTGCGATGCCAAAAGTACGAATGATATTAACAATATTATGATATAATAAGTATTCCCGATATCAAAAATATTGTGATACCAACATTATTCATTAGGTATTAGTGATACTCAAGAGTCGAGTATCACAATACTTAATTCAAAAAAGTATCACAATACTAGGGCTCAACAATACGTTTTTTCAATTCTATATTTATATACGTCATTTTATACTCTTCCCTTCCTCCATATGAGTTTGCACCCCCAAGCAATGCTTAGAGCACCCCCTAGGACCCTCCAAATGTTTGGGTGATAGGGTTTCTCCCAACTTAGACTTCTTTTCCAAAAACTTACTACGTAGGCTGGTAGACCACACCTTTTACAAGACAAAATATACTTGATCTAATCTACATAGGCCACAATATCTATTGTATAAGCTATCTCTATGAATTCACCTACAAAAAACTGAGGTCTCTTATGTTATCTAGGTCTTACGACCCCCTGCCTCTAGGCATTCCATGAGAGAAAATTATTTAAAGGTTTAATGCATTTGATCTAAGAGCTCCAATAGACCTAAATCCATTTTTCCCTTCCTATTGGCTATCCCTTAGTCCCCACGCCCTCACTATCATAATCCTACTTACTTGCTCCACACTCACTACCAATAGGATGTGGTGCAAGTGCCAAAATAATGACCTTCCCTTCGACTCGTGTTGCTCCTCATGCACTTCTACTCCAGAATGATGCTATTCATGTAGATGCCCCAACGAATGGTGCCAATAATGTGTGTATTCATGTGGATTTGATGCACTTTATCCTAGCTAGAGATCACAATGAAGGAGGAAAATAGGCAAAAACAGGGATTTACAAGATTGTTTGTTTCAAGTTACTTTCTCTATCACAAATGAAAGCAATTCTTTACAAAAGAGTTAGAGTTGACTTATATACATGAGCCCATAAGTATTTCCTTTCATATTTTGGATAGGCACAGTGACATTAATCTTCTCCCTATGGGTTGCTTCACCCATTGGAATCCACTTATTGAGAACAAAAAGTAGTCCATATGTGGTTGATTATTCAACTAGGGATATAGATAGATATCAAAGCTAGTAGAATTTGCAATGCTCACCCATGGTGCAAAAGATATCATTGCAATAGGGAAGAATAAGGCCACCGAATTGTTTACTGTCCGTCTTGCAGTAAGACTTGGGTGCATGTATGCAAGATCCTCTTTCTCGATAACCAAGTGAGTTGGAAGCAAGTTGTACTCGGAGAAGTGATCACGTTCTCTTCTACCCTAGTTAAATCTTCTAGAATACCTAGTTCAGAATAAATAAAAAGTTTTGAATTTCATGCATGAAAAGACTCTAGAGGATTACTCCACTAGTAAGAAAGACAATTGGTCCCACATTCCTAAGATAATTTCAAACTGTTTTACAAACAAAACATCTCAAGTAGGGAAACTTCGAGTAGAGATCCCTTGGAAGAGCCCCCTAAAGGGTAGACTCTTGTTCTAGGTCCTTTATACTTTGAGAAAGAGAGACAAAGAAAAAAAACAAGAAAGATAGGAACAAGACCCCATCCTAGAAAGATCATAACATTAAAAAAATGATAATTAGTTCTTTAAACACTCAAGGATTGTTTAACCCCTCAAGAGCAGCCGTTATTGCTCAATGATCTTTAGCTAGGAAAAAAGAGGGATTTACAAGATTTTTTGTTTCAAGTTACTTTCTCTATCACAAATGGAAGCAATTCTCTACAGAAAGTTAAAGTTGAATTATATACATAAGCCCATAAGTATGTCCTTTCATATTTTGGATAGGCACAATGACATTAATCTTCTCCCTGTGGGCTGCTTCACCCACTTGAATCCACTTATTGAGAACAAAAAGTAGTCCCTTTGTGGTTGATTATTCAACTAGGGATATGGATAGATAACTAAGCTAGTAGAATTTGCAATGTTCCCCCATGGTGCAAAAGATAACATTGCAATAGGGATGAATAAGGCAACGAGATTGTTTTCTGTCCATGTTGCAATAAGACTTCGGTGCACGTATGCAAGATCCTCTTTTTCGATAACCAAGTGAGTTGGAAGCAAGTTGTGCTCCGAGAAGTGTTCACGTTCTCTTCTGCCCTACTTCAATCTTCTGGACTACCTAGTTGAGAATAAATAAAAATTTGTGAATTTCATGCATGGAAAAAATCTAGAGGATTACTCCACTAATAAGAAGGACAGTCGGTTCCACATTTCCTAAGATAATTTCAAATTGTTTTACAAACAAAACATCTCAAGTAAGGAAACTTTTAGTAGAGATTCCTTGGAAGAGCCCCCTGAAGGGTAGACTCTTGTTCTAGGACCTTTATACTTCGAGAAAGAGAGACAAAGAGAAAAACAAGAAACATAGGAACAAGACCCCATCCCAAAAAGATCATAACATTAAAGATTTGATACTTATTTTTTTAAACACTCAAGGACTGTTTGACCCCTCAAGAGCAGCGGTTATTGGTGAATGGGTACAAGATAAAAATGTAAAATTAAACTTCATCTGTCTTCAAGAGATCAAAGTTGATGGTTATAACCTTTAAAAGAGACTTAATAGAATACGATTCTAAATTCTTATTTTTAGCTTGCCACGTTGCATTTATAGGGGATCAGTGGTAGGGCTATTGGCATCAAGCATGTATTGCATTGTAGCATTATGGAGAGCTTTCAAATCAAAAACATTGTTGAATAGTGGATTTCTTTAATGAACCTCTAGAATTCACCATTATCTTTGTGTATGCACCCGATCTTGAAATGGAAAGACATACCAATCACATATCACCCTTTTGGGGAACTGAATATGGTGCAATTCCATCAGTTGAATGAGAGATTGCCTCAACTTGGAATCTGGCCTTCAACATCTACTCATCTCTGAACAACTGTTGGAAGGTGGCTTTAAGAAGATGCAATATATTCTCCTTAGAACCCTAAAAGAATTCCATAATATTCCTTATGCTAGAAGGGAAGCTCTTTATCGAAAGCTCTAGCTTCTCGAGAGAGAAGTCAAAAAAGTCCATTCCCACCCTTAGTTCAAGTCTACAAGATAAGAAACATGCTTAGATATGAAGAGGAAATTCAAAGAGGAAAAGCCGATAAAGAAATGTGCAAACTCCTAAAGGAGTAGTGCAGGTGAACAATCCTGTGAATGATTGGTAATGAGGGAGTGGGATGTATTATGGATGAAGAAAATTGTGTGTTCATTAGCGACCACTTCAACTAGCTTATGGGGGTGTGAATGATGCTTTCTCCCCACAGACAGGATTGTATGGCTTCCATCTCTAGAGCTAGAAGCAAAATATTTCCATAGAATATAATGTCCCTTATTGATTCTCCTATCACCAACTTAGAGATTTTAGAAGCGATTGATTGGGCTCCCAATGGTAAAAGTCTAGGGTTGGATGGGTGCACAAATGAGCTCTTCAGGTCCTTCAAAGAAATTTTGGTGACTCTGGCATACTTGGTCTCACAAGAGGCCATGTGCTATGGCACACTCCTTCGTTTTCTTAACGAGGTATAATTAAACTTATTCACAAAAAAAATTGTAAAATAAAATCAAGAAGTATGCTACAAGATCTTTGCTAAGGTTCTTGCAAATCGCATTGTTATCCGGAGATGCACTTAGAAAAGAGTTCATTAATAAGGCCATTATTGATGTTTGGGAAGGCGTTGCCTATGTGCACGAATCATTTCAAGGTATCCTCATTCTCAAAATCGACTTCGATAAAGATTATAAAAGACGTGAGTGGGACTTCATTCTCCAGTTTTTGAAATACCTTGGTTGTGGTCCAAAGTTTATCAAAGTTTATCAAGATGATTTAGATACTTCTAGCAAACACCTCCTCTCGCACCAATATTAATGGACAACACTCTAAATCCATTAATTTGAAACACTTCATCAGACAAGGTTTCCCCTTACCTCTTCTAGTCTTTGTTATTGTTGTTGATGGCCTAAGTTGCTTGTTCAACCACGATTGCTTATCTTTTAGAGGAATTTTTGTCTTCTTGTGATAGGCACACCTTCCTTCATCTCAACCGTCCATGAGATTTTATCTAAGGTACATGAATGTCCATGAGTCCATTCTGACTCAGCACATATTTTAGATACATTATTTTATTTGTGAATCCACTAGTGGGTTTTTTGCGGCCTTAATCCCTTGTTTTGTTAATCTTAATCCCAAAAAATTAGGGATCCTTACAAGGCCCATATAAGGCTCCTTTTCTCCCATAATGTGGTATCAAAGCCTAGAAGTAGGCATGGGCAAGGTGCATGGAAAGCACACATGACACTTTACAAATGAGGCCAATAAAGATTAGAGTATATCTCCCAATCCGTGGATCTCACTTAGATGTGTAAGGTACCATTGTAAGTCTCTCCAACCCAATGCTCCAATAAATGCACTAGATTGAGGATCCAAGATACCTAAGAAGGGTGACAATCAAGTTTAGATATTGTGGTTTAAAACAAGGGTTCAAGGCGCCACGGTTGCAAACAAGGCAAGTCCATAGGCAAGTGACCAAGAAACGGAAATGCAAGGTTCAAGACACCAAGGTTGAGAGGAAGGGCTCAAGTGACCAAGGTTGAGAACAAGAAGGTTCAAGAGACTATGCAAGGGTGAGGACATCAATTCAAGGGGAGATTAAGGATTGATCATTGAGGGCAATGATGTCTACAAGGGAAAGAGAGTGTTGGACTCAAGAAACAATAAGCATGAGATGGGTGAACCATAGCCTAAGAGTGAGGATTAGAAAGTAATCCTGAACCATGGCTTTTGAGGCAAATGGTTGGCCCATCATACTCCTAGCTAGTGGATCATCAGTTCAATTCCCACATTGGTCCACATTATTTTAGAAGATCATTTTGTATATATGAAAACAGTATTTAATTGTATATTTTACACTTTATCTATACAAAGACATGATATCACACCTCACGAAGAGTACATTATCTACAAGCCTTTAGATGATTTTCTTAGTGACTACAATTTGCAAAGGTATAATTCATGAAATTTCATGAATAAAAAGTTAGGCTACTCTCTCGAATGCTATTTGGCCATACCCCAACCGCATGTGGTCATTTTCCATTCGCTAGAATAGCCCTCTTTTTCTTTCGTCACGATTCACGAATGTATAGACCTAACTGCATATCTAGAGAGTTCACAATGTGTACATCTAACATGAATAATATGTAAACAATTCGACTATAAGTCCAAAATGAAATTCTGCATTGATCTTTACGCATCTTAAGATGCCAATATACACATGAGAAGAGGCCAAAAGAGGCTTGTACCCCCATTTGAACTTAAAATATAGTCTATGATTATCTTATACTTATACCTGCACTAGGAAGTTTTTACTGTCTAAAGATACTTGTTGATAAACTGCACGAAGACACTTGATAAAGTGCTAAAACTATGTTTTCATCGGCCGGTCAAAGACCACCACTTGTCTTAAAAGAGGAAAACGAAAGAAGTTGCGTCTTAATAGAGGGAACATGAATGCATCTCACATCAATTCAGGGCTTTTGTGAATACGAGAGAGAGAGGGATGATACTTAATACAAGAATCACAGGAAAAGCTATGGACAGGTAGGCGAATGAAGGAAAACGAGGCTTGTGTTGATTCTATTTCGCTTTCTTCTCACCAAAGCATCATTACATTCTCCATTCCCAACAGAAGCTCTCAACGGCATCATTCCATGCTCCATTTCCAACAAAACCTCCGGATGCATCATTCCATGCTCCATTCCCAACAAAATGCTTACTATGAGGAAGTTCAGAACAGAAAACAAACTATAGTCGCTCTCTCTCTCTCTCAATGAACACATAGATGATATATGACCAGGGTTTCATGGGAACGTATGAAGTCCCCCTCCTTGCCTTTTTTCTAGTAATGCTTCTGTTATGGCTCTTTCCTCAAGATTTCAGCTGGTTGAAAAGTTTTCATGAGAGTGCCTATGAATCATGTGGGTTTCGTTTTCGAGAACCCTTCTTATTTAAGAGCATTCTTCATTTTTTTTTGGAAGAACAACAGAAATGAATTAAGAAAGGCTAAAATACAACCCTGCAAAGGGACCACCCTAGAGAAAAAGGGTGGGGGGGGGGGGGGGAGTTACATCACTGTGTCTAAGAAATCCATCAAGCTGATCCTTCTCATAGAATAAAGGGAAATCCATTTTTTCCTCCATCTTCTATAGTTAATGTTGTTACAAAAGGAAATCTAGGTAGGTTGACAAGTGTGGGCATCACTCATCAAAGATCTACAATGCTTAATAATACAGTAAATTTTCTTATTAGATTGATACAGAAAATCTTTGGGGGTCGAAGAAAAGGCAATGATTCCTTTGTTTCCAGACAAACCAAATGATTTGAGATCTAAAGATTTGCCATAATCCCACATCAAGCTTGTTGTTGGTGCCACTAAGAATATCTTTGCTTGATAGGGGGGGGGGACCAACACAGCTGCAGCATGACTGAAGGGCCCTCAAATATCTGACAGATATAGGACACTAAACAAATATGTGCTTCAAGTCTTCAACACAACCACACAGAGTGCATAAACCATTACTTATGTTGAGCCTCCTGGTTTTACTGCCACTCCAAAGAGCTTGATCGAGTAACATCCATAGAAGCACAGACTCTTTGGCAGTGGAAAGAAAGGCCCACAAAAGTTTAAACCTATATCTCCATTGGCTAGCAGTCCAATTCACCATCCATTTCCTACTGAGTCTAGGAACTATGCATTTGATTGAGCTGTAAGCCTTCCTGTAGTTCAGGTACATGTCCTCTGCCACATTGTAGATGTTAAGGGGCCTCTAATCAAGAAAACAAGACATTTTGACAGTAAACCAATCTCTTTTATCCAGTATCATTTTTTTTGCATTGAAGGGACATCTCCAAGGTATTTAGAAGATCTATAGAAGCACTAGCATCATATTCCCTACAAATAGACAACCAATTAGTAAAACCATGCTTTCTACATTTATTACTTCTTATGGATAGAGGGGAGGGATCAAACCACCCACACCAGATAGAATCCTCCGTGATGAACCATAATTTATTAGTAAAAGCAATAGGTAAAGAATATTCCTTTTTAATTTTCATCCATGCATTCCATATTGAGCAAACTAATGAACTGCCCTTAGGGATGAAAGGGTAGGGGGAGACAACAACACTCCAAAGATCCATATTGTTCCAATTCTATTAACTAAGCAAGCCCAAAAATCATCAAAAATAGTTGCTCTCATAATCCATCTGAATAGCCATTTTTGTAGGACACACAATTCCTAGGCCTCCCTCCTCTTGTTTCATGCAGCATATATTCCATGAAATTTTGGGAACTTTGTTGATGTGAGAAGCCCCCCGCCCCAAAACAAAAAAAAGAAATCCCCTGGCCAAAGACACTGTTTGAGCAATCTGCTTTTTAGTTCGCTACCAGCGAGCAAAGAAGAATGTCAATGAAGGAAGAATATAGTGCTTAAGAACAAATATCCTTTGAGACAAAGAAAGTTGCATGCCCATCCAATGAAAAACCTTCTTTTTCAATTTCTCCATAATCCAGGCCCATCTCTATTCATTATTCACATCAAACCCCATGGGGATACCCAATAATCTAAAGATAGAACCTTTTTTAATAATGACGCACTTTTTATCAAACACATAAGTAGGGACAACATTATTAGAAGCAAAAAAGACCAGTTTTATGATGATTGATAGCAGAACCACTAGCCAAGCAAAAAACATCGAGACATTCAAGAAAATGTTAACCAGATTATTCATCAGTAGAAGTAATCATGTTAGTATCATCAGCAAACATTTGGAGTCCAAGTTGGGAAGGAGATTTAGGAATCTTGAGACCTGTATATTTACCTTGATCAAAACAGTCCTTTACAAGCCAACCAAGAGAGTCAGTAGTGATGGCATATAAAAGGGGAGCAAGAGAGCATCCTTATGTGATAGAACTATGAAGTCTAAAGGCCTCAGACACATGCCCATTCATAGCTATTCTAGAATTAGCATTCCGAAATAAAATACTAGTAAACATAATGAATGAACTTTTTACCCAACCCAACATCATATAAAGATTGTAGAATGAAGTCTCACTCAACCCTGTCATAGGATTTGTCGAAGTCAACCTTGAAGAAGAAAACATCTGTATTAATCTCTTTAGCATACTCTATTCCTTCCCAAATAGAAATGATACCATCTAAAATGAATGTAATCTTTATCAAACCTTTCTGTTCAGGAAGAATAATGCTATCCATAATGGGTCTAAGTCTCCTAGCAAGAAAGGAAGCAAAGATCTTATACAGAGAAGTCAGACAAGAGATAGGTCTCCAATTGTTAAGATCATCCTTGGCACCTTTTTTATGAATCAATCTAATCATCCCAGTATTGATGAAGAGAATTAGACTCCCTTTTCTAATGGCTTCTTGCCACACCAAGAGAATAATGGGTACCATCAGATCAATAAGTTCTTGAAAGAATTTATTTGGTATACCATCAAAACCAGGAGTTTTACAGGGTTTCAATTTACAAATGGATTCTCTATCCTCACCAACAGAGAGGGGAGGGTCCAAGATAGAAGCCATGGCCTCAGAGATCTTTGTTTTTTTCTCTTTATGGCAATATGGGCTCTAGCTCCCTAGATGTCCTCCCCCCTCTTGGGAGGCCTAGAGAATACGTTCATAAAGAAGCTAGCAGCCTCCTATAAATTCTCCTTGATAGAAACAACATAGTCCCCTGAACTCTTTTCAAGAAGGGGAACAAAGTCCCTAGCTTTTTTCTTCTTCATAAGATCAAACATGTGTTTATAGGGTTTGTCCACCTTACCTGCCTAGAACTCCCTTGAGGAAGCAAGAATGCTACTAGCCAAGAGATAATACTCATATCTCAGTCTATACAAAAGCTCATAAATATTCTTCATTTTAATCAAAGGTTCAAAGTCCTTATTTTTTATATGTTCTATCTCTTGTATTATGATCATTCTTCTTTTCACTGTGATAGCCTTCATTATAGCTTTATACTTGCAAAGAATGTTTTGGGTCTCCTTAACTTACTTTTCCCAAGCAACAAAAGGATTAAACTAAGAGTTGTAGAAGTAAGTAGTAAAAATTACCTTTGATATGCTCTTTGATGAAAGGAAATTTAAGTAACAAAATGTCACAATGAGGCTAGCCTACTGTATAGCTAGGGTCATTTTTTAAAAGATTCATAACAAGGGGAGAGTGATGTGACATGTGCATGGATAAATCCTTAGTGCAATTAAGCTAGAGACCTTTGCTATGCATAGCCTTTGTTCCACACAAACATATAATGGTGTTTTAAAATTGATATCCAACACTCTACCCCTTCTAAGGACCATTTTCCTCAATGATCAATGAGGGAAAGTACTTGTGAGCCAAAGCTTATGATTCCCAATTAGAATCTATACGTGATAATCTTTGCTAGGCTACTAGATACTTTTTGATGACATGATTTCTCAACCGTTTATGTCTCGTCACTTGTATCCTATTTTGGAGAATGATTTCTACTGTCACATTCCTATAAAGAAACAATACCCTCTGCTAGATTAACCTCCTTAGAAATATACCTTCTAAATTTACTAACATGAAACAATCGATGGACTATACATGCTACAAGAAGGTCTAATTGGTGTGCAACATCATTAAGATTCTTAAGTATCCTCAAAAGTCCACAAAACCTTGGTTCAAGCTTAGTTAACTTCCCTTTGGATAGTGAATTTAGTCTTGCTCACATTTGAAGAAAAACTCTATCTCCCTTTCCAATTTCTCTAGAGGATCGTTTCTTCTGAACATACTCTTTAGCCCTATCAGCTGTTTACTCCATTCGTGGTTTAGCTATTTCCAAATTTTCTTGGAGAACCTTCAAGAACTTTGAAGCATTGGTAAACTTTTATGGCATTCCTATGATACGCGGAGCTATGGTATTCATAGTAATTCATATTAAAAATAGACATCTAAGTCATCTAATGAGGTCTATTGTTATATGCGAACTCTATTAATGGCAAAGAACTATCTCAATCTTTCTACCTCTCAAACATATGCTCTCATCATGTCCTCTAATATCTAGTGATCCTCTCAATGTGATCATATGTGTAGCACTACCTCAATCACAAGCTATCCTCAATAACAAGATTCTAATCACTCAAGAATAGTAGAATAGAGAAAAACAGAACTTGCACAAGATAAAGGAAATTTCAACGCATAAAAATAGACAAGATATGACCTGGAAAAAGAGAAGTTATGATATTATAGATTTGAATCCATTAATACAATAAATTTGGAAACCAGATTCTTGAAAAAGCCTCTACATCTAGACCACCCGCAAGCTATCATAATCTCTTTCACACTTGCACTCTGAATCAACACTCTCACTCTCACTCTCACTCTCACTCTCAATCACAAGGTAATTCTCTTATTTTTGGCCTCTTCCTACTTGATGCTGCAAATCTCTTTCAAAAAAAGATTTTATTGTCCCCAAGGAGGTGTGTGTTTGCAGAAGCTTGTGTTTGTAGAAGTTAAGTTCTTTCTTTAGAGGTACTTGTCCAAAACTACATGAAAAGCAACCAAAAGGTATATCCAAAGACATCCCCTTAGTGTGCATGACAACAAATATGCATCAAAAACATGGATCCAAATAGAAATAGAAAAGCCCACTATTTTTTTAAGTACCTAAAAACGAGAGCTTTACAAGCCTTCTAGCTCAAAATGAGTGAAGAATTAGCTTAAGATTGTGACACACAAAAATGTTCAACTTTTTTATCTTCACAATAGTGTTAGAGATGACCTAGGTTCAAATCCACCTCAAACTATCTCTTTTGAGCCCTACAAGTTTAGAAATTCTAGAGAGAGACTAAAATATAGGCAATTTCTTGTAGTGAACGAAATGTAGAGCCCAAAACAAGGTACTTAAAACATGATTCATAAATATTTCACAAGGACACTTTTATTCGATTATGCATGCTCTATCTTTCTCTCATACAACATTTCTCTTAATTCTTTCATCTTCACATTCAATTTTCAACTAGAAAAAACGATGTAAAAAAGGTTTAGAGAGATAATATAAAACCTTTTGTCCCCTAAATTTGCTTATATGCATATAATGAACTAATTATTCATTCTAAATATTATCCCCACAATGTAATTTGGAAAGTTCCAAATGAACTATTTCACTATCAAAAGGCATATTACAATATGTTTAGGGATGACCTACACTATGAAGATTTCATATACTCAACATGGAGTATATGTGACTTAAGAAAGGTATTTGAAGAACTTGCTAATCAAGTTTAAAATGGAAGATTGCAGGATAGCACCAACCCCAATGGAAGTGAATAAAAAATTGAGTAAATATGGAGGATAAGAATTCAAAGACATGAATCTTTATCAGAGTTTGTTTGGTAGCTTGATTTATGCTACATTGACAAGGCCTGAGTTATCATATGAAGTTGGAGTTTTATCTCAATTCATGCATTGCCCAAGAAAGGAACATTGGATTCCAAGACAAAGGGTGCTAAGATATATCAAGGATACACTTGACGATGGTTTGTACTATGGGTTCACATCAGATACAAGAATCAAGATATATAGTGATGTAGATTGGGCAGGTTATTCTAGTTATAGAAGATGAACACATGGGTATTTGTGTTATGTGGGAGATAAATTAATTTCATGGTGTTCTAAGAAGCAACATATAGTTGCATTATCATTCACAGAAGCAGAGTATAAAGGTATGGTGGAAGCTGCAAAGAAAGTCATATGGTTGAAAACTCTTATGAAGAGTTTGGACATCAATCAAAGTGTTCTAATTATTTGTGGAGATAATAAGAGTTCTCTTTATTTGGTAGCTTACCCTATATTTCATGCCAGGAATAAAGATATTGAGATTCATTTCTGAGAGAAAAAGTAATTGACAAAGAAATAGAGATCATGTATACTCCTACAAAAGATCAAGTTGCAGATATGTTGACAAAGAGTTTGTTGAGATATCAAGCTCAACATGTGATGATCCAGGATGACACGTATCAGTTTTTCGTTTCTCTAACATGTATAGTGGTCACGCTAATATATGTCAGGGTTACTCCATTGAGCTTTATTAGATTTATCTACCAAGAGTGATGACACATTTGTTTCTTGCCAGCTCACTCATTCGTGGCCATTAGGTTTTTCCTTATGTACATGTCTTTGTATATTGCACTTGTTGTATTCTTGTTTTAGGTCATTCTTGTATATTCCTTTTTATGTAATAGAAGAGGAAGAAGAAGATCATTCTTCCTTGCCTCAATGTGAGTGTGTCCTTCTCTTTGATTGTGAGAGAGTGTGTGTGAGCTCTCTTCTTTATCTCCTTCCTCGTGACATAGTATCTGAGCCAGCATGGCTGAACAGAGCTCATGGAGAAGGCGACGGTGAAGAGTACGTAGCAAGGCGTGGAGAAAACACGATTCACAAATGACCTCTGTTTGCTACGAAAATCAGTGTGAAGGTAGAAGACCAAAAATATTTTCGACAGTTATCACTTTAGGGTCACTCATTTCTGTCGGACCAAAGTTTCAGAGCCATCTCGACCTCCATTTCAAGCCTGCAAGGTGGGGCCCATAGAAAAACCAAGTCACTTTACTTGCGTTGTTTTCAGAAACACTCATATATTTGAGATCCAGAATTTCAAGTGATTCCATGTACTGTTGATACACGAAAACTGTGTTTTTCTGAGATCGAACTATTGCGTCATAGTGCAACAATGTTCAAGTAGGAGTGCTGCTTGTAGTGTTTTGCACTATTGTGAATTACTGCAGAAATGGCAAACGAAGATGGAATGAGTCAGATTATGAGCGATAAGCTAGACAAGAACAACTTCCATGCTTGGAGATTCAGAATGACGAATTTCCTGATGGGAAAAGGCTACTAGAAGTACATCAAAGGAGAGAACGAAAATGCTCTACAATTGCTAGAGAGGAATTGGACTGCAAAACAGTTAAGAGCATATGAGGAATGGAATCAAGGAGCACAAAAGGTAATGTATTGGCTATCTATTAGCATACAGGATAGCATGATTGGACACTTACATGATGCCAAGACTCTAAAAGAGGCTTGGAACAGTTTTCTCACTTTGTATGAGACCAATACAAAGGCACGAAAATTGCAAGTCAAGAATGAGCTGCATACATTGGAGAAAAAGAGCATGTCGGTAAGTGACTACACTCTGAAAATCAAAAGCATATGTGAGTCACTTGCATCTATTGGTGTGAATATAGATGATGATGATAAGGTGAAAGTGTGCCTTCGTGGTTTAGGAGCTGCATATAAGCAGTTCAGAACTTCTATACATACTAGAGAAAATATTCCAAATTTTGCTGATTTGGTATCTATGTTGATTATTGAGGAAAAGAATCTTGGTGAGGATTCAAACTCGCAAGGAAAGTCCACTTCTGAGCAGGTATTCTACTCTCGTAGAGGAAGAGGTAGAGGTAGAGGTTTCGGAAATAGTAACCAAGACCAAGGTCAACAATAGAATCATGCAGGAGGAAGAGGACAATTTTGAGGCAAGGGGAGCCAAAGAGGTCGCAAAAAATTTTCAAAGAAATGATTCAGGTAATGATAGTAAAGGATGCTAGAATTGTGGTAAACCTGGACACTTTGAATGTGATTGAAGGTTGAAGAATCAAAATGATAGAAGGCAGCAAAACAACTATGCATCCACAAGTGCAGATGATTTTGAGAACCTGTTCATGGTTCAACATCACATGTTGAATACAATGTCTATTGTTGTTTCAAAATGGAATGATAATGTCTGGTATGTTGATTCAGGTGCTTCAAATCACATGTCCAGTCATGCGGAATGGTTTAGTACTTTGCAAAAATTCCCAGTTCCTGGATATGTTGAAACAGGTGATAACACATCACACCATATCAAGCATACAGGAAATATAGCACTGTCTATGTCAGGTTTAATGCTGATGGGTTATATGTAGAAGAGTACAAACAAGGTGGACAATTGATTGCCAAAGGAAACAAAGTGGGTAGGATGTTCATCTTAAATGTGAAAATTCATGAAATGAGTGTAGCCATGTTTGCAAAAGGTGCAGGAGTTATTGCTGATATAGAGATCTGACACAAACAAAATTGATGTAGTCAAAGCAGATTGTCCATGGACTACCAAATTTCAAGGTTGTAGAGATGCAAAAGGTATGTGCAGCATGTGAATTTGGTAAATAGTCAAGATCATCAGTTCCGCATGACAAGCATGTTAGTGAGAATGTGCTAGAAATAGTACATACACATGTTTGGGGTCCTGCAAAGATCACATCCATGGGTTGTTGTAGGTTTTATGTTACTTTCGTTGATGACCATACACGAAAAGTGTGGGTCTATTTCATGAAAGAGAAGAGTCAGGTATTCACTCACTTTTATAATTTTAAAGCTATGGTGGAAAAGCAGATAGGGAAGTATATTCAGACATTAAGATCTGATGGAGGAGGTGAATACATGTCAAATGAGTTTAGCAATTTTCTAAAAAGTCATGGAATTCGACGTCAGTTTTCATGCATGTACACACAACAATAGAATGGCATGGTGAACGTAATAGACATATTGTAGAAATAGCAAGAACCTTGATGGCTGAGAAGAATATGCCTCATTGTTATTGGGTAGAAGCTATTCATACTACTGTAACATGATGAATAGAACTCTGACTACTGTTGTACATCAAGTTACACCTGAAGAGAAGTTTACAGTTAAAAAGGCAAACTTATCACATCTGAAAGTTTTTGGCTGTATTGCATATGTACATGTTCCCAATGAGTTGAGGACGAATCTTGATCCAAAAGCACAAAAATGTGTCGTCATTGGATACTCCCTTGAGCAAAAGGGATGTAAATGTTATAACCCACTCACACGATAGGTGAAGGTGAACAGAGATGTGGTATTTGATGAAATGTCAAGCTTCTATGCAGATGCCAAAGAAGGACTGAATCTTCAACCAAATGACAAAGAAAATGCTGAAAAATCAAGTGCAGAATCTCAAGTTCTGAGTGGACCGGATGCATCACAAAGCAATAGTTCCAACTCAAACCCATGGAGTGGAAGATTGCGTAGAAATTTCCGTCCAACAAATTCATCAAATACATCCAAGAAAGGTAAAGAAAAGCTTTCTGCTTCTGATAAAACATGTGCAGGTTTTGAAGATGTTGATGAAGATTCAAATGGTTCAAAAAAGAGTCTTGATGAGGAACTTGAATTCCCCTCTGTGAAGACTCCAGGAGTAAGAAAGACACAAGCAGATGATACAAGGAGAGGTGGCCCCGGACCAAGAAGATCTGGGAGGATGATGAATTCTCTACAAAGATTAACATATGATAGTTACATGGCTCGTCATTGTGCCTACATGACAAAGGTAATACAAGATGCTGAACCTTCTTGTTTTGAAGATGCAATTGGAAATGCAGATTGGGAAAAAGCTATGGATGAGGAGATGGCTGCACTTTATGGAAACAAAACATGGAAGCTGGCTCCATTGCCGCAAGGAAAGAAACCCATCGGCTATAAGTGGGTTTATAAGGTAAAGCACAATACTGATGGTAGCGTAAGCAGGTACAAAGCATGATTGGTAGCAAAAGGATATGCACAGACATGTGGCATTGATTATGAGGAAACATTCAGCCCTGTAGCTAAAATGTCTACTGTCAGAACACTTGTTACATTAGCTACAGCAAAAGCATGGACTTTGCATCAGATGGATGTGAAGAATGCTTTCTTTCATGGTGAGTTACAGGAAGAAGTGTACATGGACCAGCCACAAGGATATGAAGATTCAAAGCATCCAGAATGGTTGCAAGTTGCAAAAGGCTTTGTATGGGTTGAAGTAAGCTCCTCCTACATGGCATGCAAGGATTGCTGATTACTTAACCACCATTGGGTTTTCTATGTGTGATGCAGATCATTCACTATATGCAAGGAAGGGTAATGATGGCATCACGATTGTGGCCATTTATGTTGATGGCTTGATTGTAGGTGGTGATAATGAAGAAAACATTAAAGAGTTAAAGCAACTTCTTATGCAGGAATTTGACATGAAAGATTATGGTGTGTTGCGCTATTTCTTGGGCATTGAGTTTATACATACAGAAACAGGTATATGGATGTCACAAAGGCAATATTCCTTGAATATGCTGCAAAAGTATGGTATGGCTGATTGTAAGCCAATTTCTATGCCATTAGATCAGAATTTGAAGTTGGATACTACATCACGTGAAGCATTGGAAAATGCTACTATGTAGAGGAAAATTGTGGGAAGTTTTATAGATCTTACAATTACAAGGCCTGATTTAAGCTATACAGTTGGACATGAAAGTCACTTTATGCAGGTTCCCAGGAAGCCACATTTGGATGCTTTGAGGTGCACTCTACATTATGTGAGTGCTACTTTGGATTATGCATTGTTTTATGAAGGTGGTGTAGATTTTGCAAGTTCATGGATACACCAATGCAGATTGGGCTAGTAGTACTACATATAGAAGATCTACTAGTGGCTTTCTATTCTCACTTCGAGCTGCAACTATTACATGAAGCAGCAAGAAGCAACCCACTGTTGCTTTGTCGAGTACAGAGGTAGAGTATAGAGGTGCTGCAATGGCAGCATGTGAGGCTTCATGGTTGGAGATGCTACTTGTAGATTTAGGTGTGGAAGTGCAAAAGCCTAGCACTATCTATTGTGATAATCTTAACAGCATATAGTTAGCATGGAACCCTATTTTTCATCCTAGAACAAAGCATATAGAGGTACATTATCATTTCATCAAAGAGAAGGTATTAGCAGGTGATATTGATCTTGTTTATGTGAGAATAGATGAACAGGTTGCTGATATTTTCATCAAAGCACTTGGAGATGAGAAGATGAAAAAGTTTTGAGAGATGCTTGGATTATAGGATATGACATTGAGCTTGAGGGGGAGTGTTGAGATATGAAGCTCAACATGTAATGATCCAGGTTTTCGTTTCCCTGACATGGATATATGTCATGGATACTTCATTCAGCTTGAGAGTGATGGCACATTTGTTTCTTACCAGCTCACTCATTCATGGACATTAGGTTTTTCCTTATGTACTAGTCTTTATATATTGCACTTGTATTCTTGTTTTAGGTCATTCTTGTACATTCCTTTTTATGTAATAGAAGAAGAAGAAGATCATTCTTCCTTGCCTCAATTTGAGTGTGTGCTTCTCTTTGATTGTGAGAGTGTGTGTTTGAGCTCTCTTCCTTATCTCCTTTCTCATGATAGAGTTTGGATGGACCGAAATTGTAGAGGTTTAAAGAAATGGAAAGTATAAAGAAAAAGGCAGATAATCACAATTAAAGATTGAGGGGGAGCTATTGGAGCAAGAAAATCATTAATTGATGATTACAATGAAGAATTAAGAGTGAAATATGAAGAAAAGAAGGATGAAGTATGAAGTAAAGAGAAGAATCAGAGAAAAGTGATTTGTATACACATGTACATTAAGTTTGTAATTAGTTCTTAGATACTTTTGTAATACTGACGAGTAAGTACATATATGCCTATAAATACTTGTATGTAGTTGGGACATATATGTGAGAAGAGATATAGAGGAATTATAGATGAATAGAAGAGGAAAAACTGATGAATGTATGAGATTCATCCATCAGATGTTTTCATGATTCAATAGAAGAAAACTTTTGAGAATTGTGTTGCGATCTTTTCTCCATCTCTCCCCGTATGCTCAATCATTTGTGAAATCCTTTTGTGTGTGTTTAAGTCCATATTTAATGCATCTATGGTAAAGTTTTGAAAGTCTAACTGTAATGATGTTGAGAGAATTTTGTGTAGCTTCATATGTAAATTGGTGTTGAGAGACTACTAAAACAAGCACAATCTCGATGATCAAAGAATTGATCAGATGTCAGTCTATAGTGTAACGTTTTGCACATGTAAGCATTCAAACTTTAAGTTGGAAGTTAAGCAATGTATATCTAAATTCGTTTGATCAAACGACATCTACTTTGTGAGAACCATGCATTTAAAGTTACATATGTAAAAGTCACTTGCAGAGAAAGCCTGTTTGAGACATAGGTTTACTTATTGAAGTAAATCTGAAGTTTCGTAAATGCTTTTGAAGAATTTTCATTTGGCATAGTTGTGCAAACACTAGAAGAGTATTGTATCAAAGTTTCATAAGAAACTTTAATCATTTCATAAGTCAATGAATGTATGTTGTGAAGCAGACTTTTCTGAGTATAGTCATAGTTCACAGAAATGGTGATAGTTCATAAATTGGCAAAACAATTTTCAAATTTGAAGAATTCTATAAGTTCTACTTGATATAGAGGAGTTCTAAATTCAAGTATATCTTATCTTTTGGAGATTAATCATCTCCATTAACACATACATATACTACTGTGAAGTAACAATCAATGTTGAAGCAAACAATCACAATAGATTTCATTCACAATTATACACTCAAATACACACACATATACTATTGTGAAGTAAGAATCAATATTGATTCAAACAATCACAATACATGTTTATTCGCAATCATACACACATACATATACTATTGTGAAGTAAGAATCAATGTTGAGTCAAACAATCACAATAGTTTTTAATTCGCAAACAAATATATTTTTTCTTTATGATTTAAGTACTAAAGTAAATATTTATAAAAAGAGTTTATACTTTGTTCTTTCTATGACACTGTACATTCGTAAAAAACAAAGTAACTCTTATGAAAAACGCGTCTAGTTGTATTCTTTTATAAAAAATTATTCGACTGAATTTGTTTCCATCGAAACCCAATTCCATCGAAGACTTTTCAACCAATAAATTTTTTTTTTGAAAATTTTTTCGATCGAAAGTGTGCTCAATCGAAAATTGCCAAATTATCATGCAAAAAGTATTCACTCATGTCTAAATAAGCTGATGTGGCAAAGAATAATTCGGTCAAATAATGGAGGGCTACCATAAAGTTTTGTAATTATTCACGAATAAACAAATTGTCCAATAACGAATAATGCAACCTAGGTAATGATGAGTTTCATTTCACATTATCAATGCTACTAATTTTAATAGAATCTTTTGGAAATTCCAAGTTATCTTCCAATTCAACACATTATTTAATGGGTTAATCCACAATATATGGTCTCGTAATGAATTTTAACGTTTAGATATTTCTACTTTTTTTCCATCAATGCATAAAGACATCATATTTTCCTAAGATGGCAACTCGTGAATAGATATCTTGATATGTACCCCTTAAATACTCGTGGAGCTAATCATGCTCTCTCCAAACCCAATTTTTTGAAGCTATAGATTAGAAAGGAGCTATCATGTCAAAGTTTCCTTTTTAAAAATTCTCTTATAAATTATTCTACAAGTCTATCAAGATTTACAAAGATCACAATGCATAGTTGTTGGAACCAAACCTAAGGAAATTCATTGAGAGTAATCGCAAAGACCTTATATGGTATGAAACATTCACGAACTTTATTAAGATGAAGGACTTGTCAAAGTTTAGTGACATGATCATCAGGATCCCCATGACCTTCATATGAGGCTTGCATACGACTTGTAACTTGCATAGGCCTAACTCGCCTATATAAATCAAGCCTTCAATTTGAAATTGTGCCTCACGATGCTTTTGCTATGTATGTTTTGTATTCGTGCACCTTTATTATGCACTTGAGTAGGATTTTGATGCGCTTGAGTGTATCTTGAATCTTCAGTCTTCCCTTGTGATGATCTTTATTATTGAGTAGGGAACATAGAAGTGAGATTATCCACTCCGAAAATACCATTCAAAAATATGGGTTGGTCTTGACATAAATACTTGCATGTAAGAAACAAAACTCTCTTTTCATTTCATCCTCATAGAAAACCATGTTTTGCACCTTAGAAGATCTAAGCTCATGAACTTTAACAAACGATGCACATGATCCCCTAATAGGGTGAAGGGTCCAAAAAGACACCTTGGTTTCCATAGACTAATGCACTTCAATTCTTGAAAACGTTCAGGGAACTATATGAGAGGCCAAATGAAGCTTGAAATCAATGAAAATGAGTACAATAAGAGAGCAATTAATGCGTAGCAATCTGGTACAATTAGATTTGGAAAAGCCTAACTACACCTCTAGATAGAGAGGAGCAAAATCATGAGAAAATAGGTAAGCAAGCAAGGGGGCTGCTTGCTGGAGTTTATGACTTCACTAAACTAAGTGGGAAACTTGTGGAATGCATAAAACTTAAGAAGCAAAGGTGGGATGATGCTTATATAGAGTTTTACTTTTCTTGCAATCTAGCTAACCACCCACCAATCAGTTTAGGTGTACTTTTTGGTGGTTGATTTGATGTGATTTGAATTTGATTGAGTTTGGTGGAGCTTCTAACTTTATTCCACGGCTTTGGGTCCTCCGTTTTTATTGGTCCACTTGCAAAACTTGTGGTTGAGCCTTTTTGCATGATTGATACTTGATTTTCAACACTCCCCCTCAAGTCTCAATGCCTAGGTCCTTCATTCCAATGCATGCCTTGAAGTGTTGTAGCTTTACTCCATCCAATGGTTTTGTAAACATATCTGCATATTGGTCCTTTGTATTGACATGCTCCACCTTGACATCCTTTGTCATGATCTTCTCTCTAATAAAGTGATAATGCACTTGTATATGCTTTGGCCTTGCATGGAACATCGGATTTTGAGCCAAGCATATGCTACTTATGTTGTCACAAAAAATAGGTACTTGCTTAACCTGCAAATCAAGATCAACAAACAACTTCTTGAGCCTCTATATTCAGCTTTGGTCAATGAGAGAGCCACTATCGGTTGTTTCTTTGACATCCATGAGATGGTCTTCTTTGCTAGCATGATAACATATCCACTAGTGCTCCTCCTGACATCTTTGGAACCTGCACAATCAACATCACAATAAGCTTGTACATTTAATCCATCATCAAGTGGATAATATAAACCTTCATTCACTGATCCTTTGAGGTACCTAAGTACACTTTTGGCTGCAACAAGATGAGGTACTCTTGGTGCTTGCAAAAATTGAGATAACACTCCAATGACATGTGCAATATCTGGTCTTGTCATAGTAGCATACAAGAGAGAGCCAATTATTGACCTATACATGGTGACATCCTTCACTTCTTCACCTTCATGAGCACTTAGTTTAACATTTACTTCTAATGGATTTGAAATGGGCTTGCAATCACAGAAGCCAAACTTCTTCAAAATATCTAGAATGCATTTCCTTTGCATCAAGTATATACCTTCCTCTTTATATAGTACTTCAAGTACCTTAAAATCCATAAATATGATATTTTAAACTCACATCCAAGCTTACTCTTTATGTCCTTGATGTTGGCTTCATCATCCCCTGTAATGATCAAATCATCAACATGTATACAAATGAAAACAATTTTGCTACCTTCCTTCTTCACAAAGAGTGATGGGTGTGCACGACTCTGATTGTATCCACATTTTACCAAGTCGTCCACAAGTCTTTGGTTCCATTCTCTTGGGGCTTACTTGAGTCCCAAATAGCCTTCTTTATCCTGCATACATGATGTGTAAACCTCTCATCTTCAAAGCCTTGGAGCTGCTCCATGAAGACTACCTCTTCAAGCTCTCCATTTAGGAAAGCATTCTTCACATCCAACTGGTACATCTTCCAACCTTTTGAGGCTGAAATTGCAATCAAGCTTATTATCATGGACATCTTAGCTACTAGATTGAATTTTTCCGCAAATTCAATGCCATAAGTTTGAGCAAAACCTTTGGCAACCAACCTTGCTTTATACCTAGAGATGCTCCCATCTGCATGCCTCTTTACCTTGTACACCCATTTGTTGCCAATGACTTTCATGCTCTTTGTTCTTGGCACCAATGACCAAGTATCATTTTCTTCAAGTGCTTTTACTTCCTCCTCCATGGCTTCAATCCATTCCCTATGCTTATTTCTTCTTCAAAAAAGTTATGTTCTTCACAAGCTATAACTTGACTCATGTACGCATAGTGTCTTGCAATGAATGAATCATAAGTTAACCTTTGAACAGGGTATTTATCCCTATTGGATTACCTTACCTCAGCATAAGGTGGTAGGAATCTCCTCCTCCTTTGTTTAGATGCTTTAAATCCTAGAGTTTCTAAATTTTCCATATCTTCATCACTTATAGATTCCATGTCTACCCATCGATGGTCTTCGTCATTTTCCTTTTACTTTCCTTTGCTACTTCCTTCAATTGAATGAGCTTCATTCCTTGTCCTTCCATGCCAAGATGATGTAGTACTCTCCTTTGATGGTTTGTTTGAAGTGTTCAGACCACTTATCTCCATGCTTTGTTGTTGCTCTTTGAACTTCTTATCGGCTTCATATGCATCGTCAACCTGTAACACATCTTTGCTACCATACCAAGGCAACAACTCATCAAATATTACATGCTCAGATGTGATAATCTCTTTGGTGCAAGGGTTATAGCATCTAAAGCCCTTTTTTCTTAAGAATATCAAAGAAATATACACCTATCTGGCTTCTTGTCTAATTTGTGTCTCAATTCTTGAGGTATGTGAACATAACACACACAACCAAATACTTTGAGATGTGAAAGGTTGGGCTTCTTACCACACCAAGATTCATAAGGTGTAACTCCATGTACTCTTGAGGTCGGACACCTATTCATAATGTATATGGTTGTATTTTTTGCATCAGCCCAATATGAGTTAGGAACATTCATTTCATTTAACAAAGCTCTAGCCACTTCCACTATGTATCTACTCTTCCTCTCTTACACCCCATTTTGTTGAGGTGTATACCTGCAAGTGAATTGACTTTTGATGACATGGTCATGTAGAAAATCTCAAAATTCATTTGAAAAATACTCTCCCCCTCCATCCGATTTGAGAGTCTTTTATATACTTCCCTATTTCCTACTCCACTAGGTTTTTGAACCTCTTGAAGTGGTAAGACACCTCTAACTTTGAATTCATGTAATAGATCCAAATAAATCTTGGATTATCATCCATAAATGTGACAAAATATCTATTACTTCCAATGGATGGCTCCCTTGTAGATCCCAATACATCTAAATGTATGAGATTCAACACTTCATTGCTCAAATGTGCTCCCTTGACAAGCATGGCACAAATGATGCATATTCTCAGATGTAAGATTACGTAGACCACCCACCAAGCCCTTCCTTTGCATTTCCTTTATCCTTTGTAAGTTTATGTGCCCAATTCTTTTATGCCATAAGTTGATTTTTGCAATCTGTTTATTTCCAATTGACAAGTAGACAGTGTGAGGGTTTGATGGCTTTACCTCCATGGTGAAGAGTCTTCCTTGCTTCTTTCCTTTTTCTATGAGCTTGTAGTCCTACATGGGGTCTTCAACAAAACATCCTTGATCATTGAACCTCACCTCATAACCTCTTTCAACCATTTGACCTACAGAAACCAAGTTCTTTGTGATGGTTGACACATGCAACACGTCCTTCAACACCTTGGAGCTTTGAGATCCATTCAATGCAACATCTCCCACATATGTTATCTTGTGCTCAATGTCATCCTCTGTCTCTACATGCCCTTCAATGATGGGTGAGTGTAAATTAAAGAAAACATCTTTATTGCAACTCATATGGTTGCTCCAACCATTATCAATGCACCATGTAAAATCTGAATTCACTCTTTCACTTGACCATACATCATGAGCAAGTTCTCATTTTTTGAATTTACTGAAGTAATAGCATAATTACCTTGGTTCCTTTTGTATCCTTGATTGCCTCCTCCTTTGGACCAACAATTTCTTGCATAATGGCCCGATTTTCCACAATGGTAGCATTCTCCATTGGATGCGTCTCTTCCATGTGATCTTCCTCCTCTTCTTCTACTCCTTCCTCTTCCTCTTGATCCATAGCTTTGGTTGGGGCCTTCTTAGTTGCTTGAGCTTGAGTTTGAACTTCCTCTCCCTCTGCCTTAGGAGTTTTTTCCACGTCTTTTGCATTTGCATCTACCTACATAGAAAACTTGGGCTTGGCTGCCCTTTGATTGTGAAACTCCTTCGTTCATCTCCTCAGTCATTATCAATGTGACTAATTGATTAAATTTTGGTAGGGAATCCCTCACATAAACTAATTTGGTGAATGCTTTCCATCTTTCATCCTCTCTCAAGCCATTGAGAGTGTGTGTGACAAGATTGTCATCTTCGATTGGGCTCCCAATTGAGCCTAGGGCATCTGCAAGCTCCTTAACCTTCAAAATGTACTCATTTATGTTAGTACTTGGTGATTTCCTAAGATTATTTAGCTCATTCTTGAGCTGAATCTTCCTTGCCTTGTTTGACGAAAAGTACAATCTTTCCAAGGTCTCCCAAACCTTCTTGGATGTGTCCAAGTCTTGCTTATGCCCTATCATGTTATTGCTTATGTGTTGGGATAGAATGAATATGACTCTCCTATCCCTTTCTATCCATTCAATTAGTGCCTTGACCTGCCCTTGAAGTGGTGGATCATGTACATGAGGCATTGGATCCATGCCACTCACTAATCCCCACAATCCTTTGCCCATAAGCTAGTTGCTAACTCTAAATTTCCATTGTTGATAATTGCCTTTCTCTAACTTCTCTATTTGTGCATTATACTCATCCATATTGAGCTCTAAGATGCTCCTCTAGCTTCTCCTCAAGTGTTTTTATGCTTTAGAAGGTGTGGATATTACCTTTTGATAGCTTCTCCCTTGCTAACCTTCGACTAGTTGAGATCTCGATCGACATAGCCCCCTTTCAATGTCTTCTTGCTTTCATGAGTCCTCCTTGTGCTTCCAAGAGTTGTCTTTGTTGGAGAAACAATCACTAATTGGACATATATTTGAAGGTCAAATCTTAGGAAGAAAACCCCATGCCTATGTGAAGGGACAAATTCACAAATGTATTATACTTGTAAAGTTAGTTCACTTTAGTTCTAGAAGTTTTTTAAAAGTCACGAGAATGAGAAAGTCTATATAAGTTAGTTAGTATTAACTGACGCAAATAGAAGAAGAAGGAGGAAGACAATGAGAAAGTGAGAAGAACTCATTTTTGTATGACTGAGTATAGTCGGACTTCTCTGAGTGAGAAAGCATTTGTAAAACTTCTGAGTTTTTTATAGTTATGAGAAGAACTGAGTAAAGTTCTGTGTATGAGCCTCTCTCCATCATCTCCATGATTACCTACTGTGTGATGAGTTACAAAGATCAAGTTTTCCAAGCAACTCGATGCCTGGCATCGAATCTCTGTTGATAAGTCATATTTTCTTTTATATTTTTCATTCAGTACTGAAGTGTTTGAAAAACATGATGTTGTTGGAGCAACTCGATGCCTGGCATCGAATTCCAATTGATAAGTCATATTCTAAGTGTGCATGAAATCACCTATAGTTTTGGTGTCCAAAAGATCAAGACTTTATGCGGGAAGTCGATGCCCGGCATCGAATCCCTGCTGAAAAGTGGCCAAAAACATCCCAAGTCGATGCCCGGCATCGAATTCTCGTTGCAAGTCGATGCTAGGCATCGAATTCTAATTTTAAACAGGCGCTCTTACTAAAACAGGTAATATTTCCAGTTTTGGAAGGTCATACAGGGTCATCTTGTGAGAGCCATAACTTGAGTTCTAGAGATCCGTTTGATGCATATGATAGCTTGTTGGAAAGCTCTACTCTTCTAGTTTTAGCCTAAAAAGTTTCATCAGGAAATAATACTTGAGCTAGGAGAAATTAGCAAAATACTGAAGGTATGTCATTTCAGTGACTAGGAATTTCTGTAGAAGCAAAGTTCTCACTTTAGGCTATCATTTCTCAAAGTTTGGAGTGGCAATGAGTTAATGGTGACCATAGAGGTGTTCTAGTGTCACCTTAATTCATTTCTTGTGGTGTTTCATACATCAACAAGTGGTATCAGAGCAGAAAGATTCTCGAGAGCAGAAGACGACAAAGGTACGAGAAGTTTTGTAAAGTTTTCCATTAAAGTTTGAAAGGTGAAGCATTTGAAGACACAAGGCATCAAAAGATTACTTTCGAAGTATCCTCATACACAAAGAACTTCAAAAGGTATTATCCTTTATCCTTTAAGCTCACAGGTTGCAGCAGAAGGAGAGAACTATGGCAGATCATATCTCCATTGACAAACTAGACAGAGATAATTACCCCGCATGGGTAATGAGAATGGAAGCCTTACTTATGAGTAAGGATCTCATGGTATATGTAACAGGTGAAGAAGAGAAGCCAATATTTGAAGATGAAAGCCGACCAAAGAAAGAAGAACTTGATGCTTTAAAGCATTGGCAGAAGAAGGATGCAAGTGCAAAAGCCTACATCTACAATACAATATCAGATCATTTGCTACCACACATCAGAGGATTGGAATCATCAGAAGATATATGGAATGCATTGGAATATCATTTCCAAAGCACTACTAAAGCACGGAAACCAAGTCTATGGTCAGAGTTTACAACATTCAAGAAGAAGCCAAGTCAAACCATTAGTGATTATGTCACTAAGATGAAGGATCTAGCAGATAGTCTTGGATCCATAGATGAAGATGTTGAAGATCACAGATTGATTGCTCAACTACTTGCAGGCTTGAGAGGGGATGAAAGGTGGAAACCTTTTGTCTTATCAACAGAACTTTCATTAAATCATTATGTTCCAGATTTGAACCAGTTGCTTGGTTTGATGCTCACATATGAGCAAGACTTGAAGGGAGATGGAGATAAAGGTCAAAGTTCTGCAATGTACATGAAGAATAAGAAGAAAGGAGATAAAGGTAAAGCAAAGGATGAAGAGGAGTCTAATTCTCAAGCTTATTATGCAAGAGGTAAAGGCACAGGCAGAGGAAGAGCAAGAGGTTTTGGAAGAGGTAGAGGTAATCAAAATAACAACAAAAAGGCTTGCTGGATCTGTGGATTGAGTAATCATTTGGCTCATGACTGTTGGCACAACCAACAAGGATCAAACCAGAATCAAAACAACAATAGCAGAGGTCGAGGTGGAAGATATCAAAGTAATTTTCAAAGAGGTAGACAAAGTCAAAGAGGAGGCTATGGTAGAGGTGGAGGAAGAAGTTGGGGACAGAATCAATCCTACAACACCACCTACTACAACTATGCAAATGACACACAGAATGAAAGTCATACATCATTGATGATGAATTCAATCAGCACATCAGACAAAGAAGATCTAAAGGTATTTTACATTGACTCTGGATGTTCTAATCATTTGTCAGGAAACATAGAATTGATGTCAGATTTGGAAAAAGGCATTTCTAGTCACACAGTTCAAACTGGTGATAATACAAGACATAGTGTACATTCAATTGGAAAAGTGAAATGCAAGAGTGGAGCAGATTTGCTAACCAATGTTTTGTATGTTCCTACAATACCTAAAAACTTGATTAGTGTGGGACAGATAGTTGAAAAAGGTTTTCAAGTCAGGTTTACAAATGAAGGAGTATTTGTGGAAGATCCAGAGAATGGATATAATCAGATTGTCTCTGGTAAGAAAGAAGGTAGACTCTTTACTTTAAGAGTGCAAGGGAACATTGGTCAAGCTTTGCTCACACATGGTGAAGGAGTGATTACAGAACTTGATCTCTGGCATAAGAGATTAGGTCACTTTAATGAAAGAGGAATTAAAGCTATGGTTGCTAATCAGTCTGTACTAGGATTACCAAATGTGCAAAGTCAACATATGGTTTATAAATGTGAAGCATGTCAAATGGGTAAAGCACACAGGTTACCATTTCAAAAGAAAGGATTCAAACATGATGGAGTACTTGAGCTCATTCATACAGATGTATGGGGACCAACAAAAGAAGGATCTATCAGTGGCTCAAGGTACTATGTTCTTTTCATTGATGATGCTACAAGATGGATAACATTATATGTTTTGAAGGAAAGATCAGAAGTGTTTGGAGCTTTCAAGCATTTTCATGCATATGCAGAGAGAGTCACAGGTCAAAAGCTTAAGAGACTGAGGTCTGATGGAGGGGGAGAATACTTCTCCCAAGAGTTCAATGATTATCTTTGGAATGCAGGTATTAAGAGAGAAATAACTTGCAGGTATACACCACAACAAAATGGTGTAGCAGAAAGAAGGAACAGGACTTTGGTTGAGTTTGCTAGAGCTATGCTAAAGGAGAAGAATTGTCCAAATTATCTTTGGGCTGAGGCTGTAAATACAGCTACATATCTTGTGAATAGATTACCATGTGCAGCTCTGAATGGAATGACTCCATATGAAGCTTGGTGGGGTAAGAAACCAACACTAGATCATTGTAGAGTGTTTGGATCAATTGCATATGCTTATGTGCCATCACAACTTAGGCATAAACTTGAACCAAAGGCAGAAAAATATGTGTTCATTGGTTATGATGAAAAGCAGATGGGTTACAGATTGTGGAATCCTCTAACCAAACAATTTATTGTTTCTAGAGATGTTACATTTGATGAACAGAAAAGTTGGTATGCAGATCAAAGTCATACAGCTGAAGAATTTGAAGAAGAGGTAAGAAGATGTGAGAAAGGAAAATCAATTGTGCAGGTGAATAGAGATGAAGACTATATGCAAGCAAGTACATCCAGAAGTGGATTAACAAGAATGAATGAAGAAGCTCCTATATTTGATGAAGAGGTGTATCTAGAAACTTATGAAGAATGTGAACCAAGAAGGTCAAGCAGGACAAGGAGACAACCAGAAAGGTATTCTTATGATACTTCTTACATAACTCAGAAGAACTATGCATATATGGTCAAAGATGATGAAGAACCTCAGAACTATGATGAAGCTAAAGGTAAAAAGCAATGGGAAGAAGCAATGAAGGAAGAGTTCAATGCACTGGAGGAGAACAAGACATGGGAACTTGTTCCTAAACCAAATGGTAAGAAAGTAATTGGAAATAAATGGGTTTATAAAGTGAAGAAGCTTGCAGATGGAAGTATAGCCAGATACAAAGCTAGATTGGTGGTGAAAGGCTATGCCCAGACCTATGGCATAGATTATGATGAGACATTCAGTCTCGTAGCTAAGATGTCAACTATAAGGACAATCATTGCTATTGCAGCTTCAAAAGGATGGACTCTAAGTCAATTGGATATAAAAAATGCATTCTTGAATGGATACATATCAGATGAGGTATACATGGAACAACCTCAAGGGTTTATAGATTCCAGGTATCCAAATTTTGTTTGCAGGTTGAGAAGAGCATTGTATGGATTGAAGCAAGCTCCAAGAGCTTGGAACTATAGACTGGTGAAGTATCTCAATGATCTTGGATATCAAAGTTCAAAAGCAGATTCAAGTCTACTTATCAAAAGAACAGAGGAAGGTACAATCTACATTTGTATTTATGTAGATGACATTATAATCACAGGTACTTCAGATGAAGGAATCAAGGAGGTAAAGAGATTACTTGAGAAAGAGTTCAAGATCAGTGACCTAGGAAAGTTGTCATACTTTCTTGGAATGGAAGTCACTTATACAGATCATGGCATATATGTATCACAAGAAAGGTATCTTCTGAATCTATTGAAGAAGTTTGATATGGAAAATTGCAGAGAAGCTTCAACTCCACTTGAAGTTAATCAGAAGCTCAGTAAATATGATGGTGCAGACTACAAAGATATGAGGAAATATCAATCTCTTGTGGGTAGTTTGATTTATGCTACACTAACAAGACCTGATCTTAGTTATGCAGTGGGAGTTTTGTCACAATTCATGCATTGTCCAAAGGACCCACATTGGATTGCAGGTCAAAGAGTTCTCAGATATATCAAAGGAACTATAAAGGAAGGATTATATTATCCTTTTACATCAGATTTGAAGTTGAGAGCCTATAGTGATTCAGATTGGGCAGGTAACCAGGATGACAGAAGATCAACTCATGGTTACATGATATACATTGGTGATAAGCTTGTAAGTTGGTGTTCAAAGAAACAACATACAGTAGCATTATCATCAACTGAAGCAGAGTACAAAGGACTTGTGGAAGCAGCTAAGGAAGTCATATGGATGCAGACATTGTTCAAGAGCTTAGGCATTGATCAAGGTACACCTACAATACATGGAGATAATATGAGTTCACTTTATCTTGCAGCAAATCCAGTATTTCATGCAAGGACAAAGCACATAGAGATACAGTATCATTTTCTCAGAGAAAAGGTAATGGAGAAGGAGATTGAAGTGGAATACATTTCTACTAAAGATCAATTAGCAGACATAATGACAAAGAGCTTGGATGGTGTGAAGACGAGCAGATTCAAAAGCATGGCAGGAGTAAAAGAAAAGAAGATGATATGAAGAAACAGGGAATGTAAATTAGTGATTGAGGGGGAGCTGTTGGAGAAACAATCACTAATTGGACATATATTTGAAGGTCAAATCTTAGGAAGAAAACCCCATGCCTATGTGAAGGGACAAATTCACAAATGTATTATACTTGTAAAGTTAGTTCACTTTAGTTCTAGAAGTTTTTTAAAAGTCACGAGAATGAGAAAGTCTATATAAGTTAGTTAGTATTAACTGACGCGAATAGAAGAAGAAGGAGGAAGACAATGAGAAAGTGAGAAGAACTCATTTTTGTATGACTGAGTATAGTCGGACTTCTCTGAGTGAGAAAGCATTTGTAAAACTTCTGAGTTTTTTATAGTTATGAGAAGAACTGAGTAAAGTTCTGTGTATGAGCCTCTCTCCATCATCTCCATGATTACCTACTGTGTGATGAGTTACAAAGATCAAGTTTTCCAAGCAACTCGATGCCTGGCATCGAATCTCTGTTGATAAGTCATATTTTCTTTTATATTTTTCATTCAGTACTGAAGTGTTTGAAAAACATGATGTTGTTGGAGCAACTCGATGCCTGGTATCGAATTCCAGTTGATAAGTCATATTCTAAGTGTGCATGAAATCACCTATAGTTTTGGTGTCCAAAAGATCAAGACTTTATGCGGGAAGTCGATGCCCGGCATCGAATCCCTGCTGAAAAGTGGCCAAAAACATCCCAAGTCGATGCCCGGCATCGAATTCTCGTTGCAAGTCGATGCTAGGCATCGAATTCTAATTTTAAACAGGCGCTCTTACTAAAACAGGTAATATTTCCAGTTTTGGAAGGTCATACAGGGTCATCTTGTGAGAGCCATAACTTGAGTTCTAGAGATCCGTTTGATGCATATGATAGCTTGTTGGAAAGCTCTACTCTTCTAGTTTTAGCCTAAAAAGTTTCATCAGGAAATAATACTTGAGCTAGGAGAAATTAGCAAAATACTGAAGGTATGTCATTTCAGTGACTAGGAATTTCTGTAGAAGCAAAGTTCTCACTTTAGGCTATCATTTCTCAAAGTTTGGAGTGGCAATGAGTTAATGGTGACCATAGAGGTGTTCTAGTGTCACCTTAATTCATTTCTTGTGGTGTTTCATACATCAACAGTCTTGATCCCTTAAAGTTTTCAATATGATGCCACCAATGTCTCCAAGCCTGCAAAAAGGCTCTAATACCACTGATGGGGGACGATTCTAACAGCCCAATGCAATAATGGAAGATGGCTGCCCTCCACTAGGTCCACAAATAGTGATATATGCTCATTGTTCTGAACTTTTTGCTCCACTAGTACAAAGAATTAAAATGGAAATTTGTCGTACTTATAGTAGACTATAAGAGCTACCCAACAAGCTTTAAATAATCCAAAATGGATATTTTAGGTGGGCGAACCACCCTCTCCAAAATAGGCTACCTGTTTGCAACACTCTCTACCTATGTGCAGAGATATACCTTCACAAAGTTGGCAATTTCTCACAACTCGCTCAGCCAAATAACTTGAAACTTTGGCAACGTTCACGGAGCTACATGTAAGAACAAATCAACCTTGAAATCAATGAAAATGAGTACAATGAGAGCAAACAATGCTCTACAATCTGGTACAATCAGATTTGGAAAAGGCTAACTACATCTCTAGATAAAGAGGAGTGAAATCATGAGAAAATGAGGTAAGCAAGCAAGGGGGCTTCTTGCTGGAGTTTATGAATCCACTTAACTAAGTGGGAAACTCATGGAATGCATAAAATGCAAGAAACAAAGGGGGATGATGTTTATATAGAGTTTTACTTTTCCTACAATCTAGCTAACCACCTACCAATCAGTTTAGGTGCACTTTTGGTGGCTGATTTGATGTGATTTGAATTTGATTGAGTTTGGTGGAGCTTCTAAATTTATTCCATGACTTTGGGTGCTCCTTTTTTATTGGTCCACTTGCAAAACTGTGGCTGAGCGTTTTTGCATGACTGGGAGTTGATTTTCAACAATCAACACAATATTATGAACATCAGAGACCGTTTCGATAGACATCTAGTTTTCTAACATTTGGATTAAAGACATAGTATGAATATTTCTTATCCATGTAGGCCTTAGCCTTGCTTGAGAGTAAGGTTTTGAGCCAAAGTCACTTTAGCATTTAAGCTTTTGACCTTCATGAGAGTATATCCCCATGAATAACTAAACATAAGTTACCCATACCAATTCTCTTTATTTTATATGAGATTAACATCATAATAGCCTAAATAGCCTCTAAATAGATGGATCTACAAAGAGTAGTTCTTATTATAGATCCTTGATTATTCCTTGGTCATCTTAATCATAGAATGATGTTTACACTTCAATTAATAATGTATGTGCACTTGTGTTAAATACATTTGATGGAAGGCAACCCCTCTCTTTACTCACTCTTAGAATGTCATGTAAAACAATGGACTTCAAGGTCTACGTTTCTAGTGACTTACAAATCTAGTCTTAGGATCAAACCCAAGTATTTCAAACTCACAATTTCACCTTTTCTATTGCTAAGGACAATTCTTTCAACTCTTAAAATGTCTAAATTGTTGTACATTGAAAAGATTCTCTTGACTAAGGTAGAAGATCGTGCTTTTTGGAAACAAATTCCCCCAAACTACTGAGTTAGTGAAGTCTTTGTCCTTGGGTACTTAGAAACGAGTGTGATAACACACAACACTTCTCTTCGTGACACAAATATGCCTTGGGAGGTTGCTTCAAAGCTTCTCACAAATAGTGGAGCATTTGCGAAGTGTGCTTCATGACCATAACTTAGTAGAGTGGTCTATATCTTAGATTTTTGTATTGAGAAAGGAAATGTGAAACTACAAAGGAAGGTTATTTTTACCACACATCTCAATCTCTCTTGACAAATTGTGCAACATGTCTGTATGTCACTATTTAAGTTTCAAATGGATCAATCTCATTCTAAAATTGCTAGTCCAAAGTTTTGAGACTCAATGAGAAGTTACCCTTGTTTCTTGTCACCTTTCAACTGAAGTGTGAGCAAAACCTAGGGTCCAAGTTAGGATTCTCATACATTTTGGCTCTCCATGAAGCTTCCTATTTCTCTTTTTGAGATTACAACTATTGGCTATGGAATCCTCCATGATAATTGGAAGAAATGTCTTTTGCAAACACTTTTAGAGTATAATGACATAGCTCAATGGATAGTTTGATGCTCCGAATTTCCCAAGTGTTCCTCTACCCAAATTCTTAGAAATATTTGGAATTCTCTTTCACACAAAAGTTTTTTTATTGAATCCATCCTTAATCCTCTCTCATTTTCCTGAGCTATATTATTATGTATACATATGCATGATTGATTCTAAGGTTAAATCAGGATATTATTTGCCAAAGGTAAAAGTGTACTAAGAGAGAAAATTATGGAAATATTGAAAGCCAAATTCTACGTCCTTATTTGAATTAAAATTTCAAGTATGACCCCCTAAAAGCATGGATGAATATAAGGTAAAGTCAACTACCTATCATTTTGAAAAATTGCATGTATACACTGCTCATTTATTCATGAGAGTAATAACTCATGATCACACTCATTGGCATGGATATTGTGCTTACATCAAAGCTTTTGGACTCCTCCAACACCTGTATGTATCATATCTTATTGAGAAATACATTTACATTGAGTTTCATCATTTCCATTGTTGCCTTTTCACTATTCCAATACATTGCTCTTAGCCTATCAACTTGCTTGAGTCATTGTAGCATGTACATGGTCGCATTGTCTTGTTTATCAATTGAAGTATGAAGGTTGTTATTATATGAACTATTTCTACCCCTTGTGATTTTTTGTACTAATGCACATTTTCTAAGGTCCCCATTATGAGGAGAAGCGAAGCATGCATTACACAATTGATGGGGATCATGGAGAAGCCAAGCATGCATTACCCAATTGATGGGGATCGCAAATTGCATGTTGGATAAGGTCAAATTGGACTGTAAGGTATTGTAAGAAAAGGGAGTTACCAAGGTCCCCAATTGTGGGATCTGGGGCAGTAGGGACCAGTCCCGACTAGCGGTCGAAGGGGGCAATGGGATCCTTGGCTAGGGGGTCCTAGGGGGCCAAGAGTCCCCATAGTGGGGTCTAGGATCAGTGCCACAACACGATAGTAAAGGGAATATTCCATTGAATATTCACGATGAAAGTTAGAAATCAGTAATATTTGTTGGCTCCATTGAAACGATCTAAGCCACATGTGGGCATTATGCGATGGTGGTCACACATGTTATAGCAACCATGTATAGCTATCTGTGAATGGCCATATCTCTCTATTGGCCTATATATATGTGATTTGTGCACTACCCTAGATATCAAATTAAGCCAGTATACCTCTACCTTGTAACTCGCTATCTAGAGTTGTCTAGATCATCATTTAAGATCTACCTTGAGAGTGCATGGGTGGACAACACCATCACCTTTGTACTCCTTGTGAGGAGTAATTGTTTGAAATTGTATTATACTTGATATCTTCTTTGCTAGTGCTCCTTTCTTCTCTTGCGTAACTACTTTCTTACATGGTATGAGAGTTGTAAGGTTTGAGTAGCTTGAGAAGTATGACTTTTTCAACCTACTATTAGAATAGAATATCACTAGACTATCTCAGGGATTACCTGATGGATTTATCATCAAACACTCTTCTTGCTACTCTAGTTAATGTAAATGATGCACCTATTCAGATTCTAATTCATCCGCCTGCATTCACTAAAGGAAAGCTTGATAGAACCAACTATATGCTATAGAAGTTTAAAATTTCTACAACTTTGGAATTCCTATAAATTACTTGACACTATCATGGGATAGATGGGATTTGATCAAGAGTCTATAACACCTCAAGTTCTTTCAGACTCAAGGGTGATGATTTAACAAATCTAGATCTTCTATGAGCTTGGAAGAGGTAGGATGTTGATGCTTTATTCAATGTTCATCAGTATAAGTGATTATGTGCTAGCTATAGTTCAACAAACAAAGGCTTGGGGCATATTTGCTCATCACTATGAGATCAAGAACCACACTATGATATAGAATCTAGCAAACCATTTGGCAAGTGAAAAGGATTCTGACTCTAAAAATGTTGAAGATTTTATAAAATGGATAAAACATCTATGAGATCGATTGGTTTCAATTGGTGTTGTTATAACATGAGAAGGGATGACTTGAGGCTATGAAGTATGATGGGTTAGTAAGAACCCTTAACACTCAATTAAGAACAAATCTCCTTACATTTAAAGAGTTCTGTGTTATGCTCTTAGAAGAGATGTGGTGAAAGAATCGACAAGGTAGAAGCGATGCTACATTGTTAGCCAATGCAAAAGGAAAATGCTCTTATGATGGATCAAAGAAGAATTCAAAGAAGAAGAATTGCACAATAATTTGCTCTTTTTGTTAAAAGAAAGGCCATGCCATCAAGGATTGTAAAAAGAAGCAAGCTGATTAACAAAATGGATGGTGAAATCATCTTGGAATAAAAAAGAGTCAACAAATAACATAGAGGTGGAACTATGGGTAACTATTAAAGATGTATGATCATTCAATCAAGCTTGTGTTGATGAGTTTTTTATTTTAGATAGTGAAGCTTGTCACCATAAGACTAGCAATAAGGATTGGTATAGTTCCCTAGTGCCTTTACATGAATCCATTAACATAGTGGTGGTAAATGACTCCAAGTGTCCAATTAAAGGAATAGGAACCATCTCTTTTATCACTTCTCTAGGTGTTGACAAGAAGTTCTCTAACATTCTCTATGTACCTTCACTTAAAAGATTTCCTTTGTCAGTTTTTTCTATATTAGATCCTAGACTCAAAGTTCAGTTCAAGAAGAGTGGTGGAGAGAACATGGATTCATCAAGTAATGTAGTAGGAAAAGGCATAAGACATGATAAATTTTATGAGTTAAGAGCCTTAATTGCTACAAAAGATAAAGATGTAAGTAGGTTATGGCATCAACAATTTGGGCATCTCGAATTTGTGGTTTCAAAGGAGATGCAAAGAATAGAGATGGTCGCTCATTTTCTTGCATCTTAAGAGTTCTAAGAACCTTGTAAAGCTTGCATGATGGGTGAGCAACAATGGAAGGCATTTCCATGAAAGACCAACAATCAAGTTGAGGCTCCTCTAGAGTTGGTACATGCTAATCTCGGTGGTAAAATATCTACACCTCCTTTAGGAGGATCTTTCAGCTTTTTATTGTTAGTCCATGATTATAGTAGAAATATGTGGGTTTATTTCACTCCAAAGAAGTTTAATGATTTTGAAAAATTTAAAATATGGCATAAGTATATAGAGAATGAATCAAGAAGGAAATTGAATAAATATAGAACATATAGAGAAGGGGAGTTCCTATTAATACAATTCAATAACTACTATAAGGACCATGATGTAAAAAGAAAACTTACCACAACTCATACACCCTAACAAAATGGCATTGTTGAGGAAAGGAACAAGACAATAGTAGAAATGGTGCACTGTATGTTAAAGGCTCAAGGAATGCATGATTCATTCTAGGCACAAGGATGTTGGAGGATAAACACTCCTATGTGCACAACAAAAGCAAATGAACCCTCCTAGGATCGTGAAATGTTTCTTACATAGGCTCTGTATTTTTTGAGTTTCTTTGACTACATACCGAGAATGAAAACGAAACTTTGCAAGCTTAAACTAGACTTAAAGAGATTTCAAATGAGACTAGAATCACTCCATTTGGGTACTATATGATGCCTCAACCAACTACAACAAAAAAAACTTGATCTCTTCATAGAGTATTAGCTAACTACACAAACATTGTTCTAGAGATTTCTCTGCACATGTGTAGGTATTGAACCTGAGACTTATATTACTAAAATTAGAGCTTAGAAGCTTTCCAATAAGAGCAATGTTGAAGATAAATACACAAGCTCATTTTCACATGAGCTATGCTTGGATAAATTTATCAAATATAAAGATAAAGGAAAAGAAGAGAAAAGAAAAAATAAAGAAAAAGAAAGTCTAGTCAAAATTCATGATGAGTAAAAGATACAATATCTGCCTTGTAGTAAGTTGCATGTAGTGGGCAATCAAATGAAAGTGGTGAGTTAAGAAGGAGGCACAAACTTCTTCACATGCTCATTGGTTATAGAAGTGGAGTGGGAGCACGTTCTAAACAAGGAGAGAAAGACGTGAGAGCTCCTAACAGTCGGATCTGGTCATTTTGTCATTTTGTCTTTCCATTGACTCCTTCCAGCCTGTTGTGAAGCTCATATCGCGGTGTACATGTAACCATTTCTTGCGTTTAAAAATTCGTTGGAAAGCTTATCTTTTATATTTTGTTTGTCACAATTCTTCAAAGCTTATATATTCTGTGAGATATCAGTGAAAGAGTGAAGTCCAATTTTTTAGCATACCCGTGTACGCAGGTAGTCTACTTATGTTGGTTAAGTTTCCCACCCAAAATGTATTCAAATTGCTTAGTTTTTAGCTTGTTGGAAATATCTTTGCATTTATGTCCTATATTCCAAATATATTATTCAAAGGATGTATATTCTATGCGATATCTATCAGAGAGTGAAGCATAGTTTTTCAGTATACTTGTGTGTGTAGGTGGTCTATTTTGGTGAGTTGATTTTCCTGACCAAAACTCATCCAAATTAGTTTATTTTTAGCTTGTTGGAAGTCTCATTTTGTATAATTTTTCTATCTCAAGTATCTTCCTCAAAGGACATATATTTAGGGAGTTATCATTCTGAGAGTGAAGTTCAACTCTTCAGCATACTTGTGTGGATAGGTAGTTTATCTTTGTTAGTTGTGTTTCCTAATCAAAACTTCTCTAAATTAAGTTATTTATAGCTTGCTAGAAAGCTCTCTTTGTCTACTTTGATTGACTAAAGGCAGATGTCGATTTGCATTTTGTATTGAGAGAAACAAGCTATCTAAGGTGTGGCTGTTTATCCAAGTGTTGGACATACAAGGATTCACTACACTTTTTCCTTGCGCATAGGAGAACTCATTCTCCACAGTTGATATCAGAGTGAACTTGGTGCAAAAGCTCATCAATAGAGTTGGAGTTAAAGCAAAGCAAAAGAGGATCTCCAAAACAAGGTGGAGCTTCACAAACACAACAGAAAAGGATAATATAACTATTTGAGGTAACTCTCAAAGTTTTTGATAGTCTTCAATGGCTGACCAGAGTCAATAAGTAGAGAAATTGGATCAGGATAACTACCCCATGTGGAAGTCTAGAGTGACCAACTACATAATGGGCAAAGTCTTGTGGGGTATTGTGAGCGGCGATGATGCTCAACCTCAAATCAATCAAGCTATGGCCACTGAAGTCCAAAGGAGGCAAGAAAAAGAATGTGAAGAGAGGAATAGGAGAGTCATGTTCTTCATTTCACAAGTCATTACTAACGCCATGGTAGGGCATATTCAACATCTAGAGAAAGCTAAGGATGCTTGGGAAGCTCTTGAAAGGATTTGTTCAACAAATACCAAATCTAGGAAACTTCAACCCAAGAATGAGTTGAACACAATCAAGAAAAGTTCGAGTCAATCCATAGCTTAATATACTTTGAAGATTAAGGAGCTAAGTGATGCTTTAGCTTCTATTGGCACAACGGTTGAAGACGAAGATCTTCTATGTTATACTCTCAAGGGATTGAGATAAGATGAAAGATAGAAGCCTTTTATAACTTCCATGAACTTGAAAGACGCATATCCAGGTTTTGAACAAATAATCCATCATCTTGTCACAGAAGAGCTTAGCTTTGGTGGCGCCAAAGGAAAGGAGAGCTACAACCAAATGTTATATGCAGGTTGAGGTAAAGGAAGGAACTCAAGAGGAGGCTCAAGAGGAAAAGGGAGAGGTCACAAGAACTCCAACTACAATCAAAAAAATTTTGAAGACAACAAGGATGCATCAAATGCCAACACACAAGCAAGACGTCAAGATAGAAGTAGAGGAAGAGGCCGAGGCTCCTACGATTCTCATAAAGGTATAACATGCTATCATTGTGGTAATGTAGGACAATATTCTAGTGATTGTTGGCTGAAGAATGGAAGACCAAATGGAGGCAATCAAAGCAACCAAAGCAACTATCCGAGCACCTCAAGTAAAGGAAGCAAGGACACAGTACTTGCAATGAGACATGAGTATAGAAACTCTTGTGAAAATGACAAAAAATGGTACATTAGTTCAGGTGTTCACTAATCTATAGGTACCAAGTCGATAAGGATGTGCTGAAATAGGTGATGATACTCAACACATGATTGAACATATTGGAGATATAAGGCTTGCAAATACAAGTAGAGCAAAGGTACTATCTAATGTTCTTCATGTTCCTACAATTTCAAAGAACTTGATTTCAATAGGACAAATGGTAGAGAAGGGTTGTCATGTCATATTCAGTGAGAATGGGTGCTTCATAAAGAATCCAAAGGAAGGCTTCAAGGTCATTGCTCGAGGTAGAAGAGAAGGAAGGATGTTCACTTTGGATGTCCAACATCCACATGGAAAGGTCATGTACATTCAATGTGGGAACAAGAAGATTTCAGAGCTAGACTTATGGAACAAAAGAATAGGACACATCAACATTCCAAAGCGGAAGGACATGAGAAAACATGAAGTGGTAAGAGGTCTTCCAAAATTTAATATCATTGGACTACATGCCTTATGTGAAGCTTGTCAACTAGGAAATCAAATGAGGCAGCCATTCAAGAGGAGCAATTATGTGGACCCAAATTTCTTGGACTTGATACATATGGGTGTATGAGGACCAACCCAAGAGGCATCAATGGCTGGTAATAGATTTTTTATCACCTTCATTGATGATCACTCAAGAAAGGTATGGTTGTTTTCTATAAAGCAAAAATCAAAGGTGTTTTCTTTATTCAAAAGATTCAAAGTTGAAGTTGAAAAAGAAACAAGAAGGTCTATCAAAACCTTAAGGTCCGATGGTGGAGGAGAATACTTCTCCAAAGAATTTTCAGATTTTCTACAAGAGAATGGGATCAAAAGGCAGTTTACTTGTAGGTATACACCACAACAAAATGGAGTAACTAAGAGGAAAAATAGGCAAATTGCTAAAATTGCAAGATGCATGCTCAACAAGATGAAGGTACCATTGTACTATTGGGCTGAAGCTACCACAACTGCCATTTATTTGATGAATAGGTGCACAACATTGGGAATACATCACTTGACTCTAGAGGTGGTATATTCTAGTAAGAAACCTAATCTTACACCCCTCAAAGTGTTTGGATGTGTTTGCTTTGTTCACATCCCACAAAACGTTAGAACAAAGATGGAACCAAGGTTAGAAAAATGCATTTTCATCGGCTACTTGATGGAGCAAAAAGGATACAAGTGTTATAACCCTAGAACAAAGGAATTAAGAGTCTCACGAGATATGTTCTTTGATGAACTAAGACCACAATATGAAGATAAAGGAAAGGAAAAAATTCTTGAAGAAGATTGTGATGATTATGTAAGAACAAATCAAAGAAAAGTTCATTAATCAAGCACAAGGGTCTTAGGTCCAGAGGCATCTACATCAAATGAAGAATGTTCAACATGGAGGGGGATTCTTCTTTGTCTCCAAATTCAGCTCATAGTAGAGCCGAAGAAGCAAGTGCTACTCCAAACATTGAGATAGATGCAAGTGAAGAAGAATATGAAGAGGTTATCACTTCGAAGGTAAAAACTGAATAGGTTAAAGAAGCAACTTTCTAAAGGCAATGAAAGAAGATCTTCAAGGACAAGGTATCCAACTCAAAGGTTGAGTTATGATAGTTTCATGGCGAAACATTTTGCATACATGATGCAGGTTATCATCCAACATTCAAGTTGGGATTCCCATCAATTGGGTAATGCACGCTTGGCTTCTCCTCATAATGGGGGCCTTACAAAATGTGCATACAATCATGAGGGGTAGACATTGATCATATACTAACACCCCCCCTCAATGTTTACCGATGATAAATCAAGTAGGTCTCGGTCCTATGCCCATCTGTTGAAGATGCTTGTTGAGCTGCTCTCTTCCAAGTGCTTTAGTGAATATGTCAGCACAATTTGCCTCTGTTGGGCAATATTCTAGCTCCACAATTTCATCTTCAATTAGCTCACGAATGTAATGGTACTGTACTTCTACGTGCTTGGTGCGAGCATGAAATACTGGGTTCTTTGCAATAGCCATACAACTTTGATTATCACACTTGATTACAGTTGGCATATTTGATGGAAAGCCAAGATCTGCAAGAATTCTCCTTAACCAGACTGCCTCACAAGAAGCAAAACAAGCTGCTTTGTACTCTGCTTCAGTGGAGGAGAGTGCGAGAGTTGGTTGCTTCCTACTTACCCAAGAAAATATTCCTGAACCAAGTGAGAAACAATATCCAGAAACTGATTTTCTAGAATCACAATCTCCAGCCCAATCTGAATCACAATATCCTTGGAGTGTATCACCTGTGGTATACAAAATACCAAAATCCAAGGTTCCTGCAATGTACCTTAGAATTCGCATTCCAATGACTCTCCTTAGGTTTGTTGGAAAACCTGCTTAACACTCCAACAGCATAGCAAATGTCTGGTCTAGTGTTGCACAGAAAAATAAGACTTCCAACGAGCTTCCTATACTTCTTAGCATCTACATCAGGCATGTTATCATCCATAGATAGCTTATGATTTACCTCCATAGGTGTGCTAGTTGGTTTGCAGTCCATCATTCCAAATGCCTTGAGAATTTCTTTGGAATATTTTTGTTGTGAGATGAAAATGCCATCCTTCCTTTGCCATACTTCGATTCCCAGACAAAAATGGAGTAGACCTAAGCCTGTCATTTCAAACTCAGTTCCCAAGCTGATCCGAGTTTGATTGATGAGATCCTGATGATCTCCTGTAATGATCAAATCATCTACATATACGATGACAACAACTAGCTTGCTATCCCTTTTCGTTACATACAAGTTAGCATCAGAAGTACTTCTTTCAAAACCCATATTTTTGAAAAAATGATCTATTCGTTGGTACCAAGCCCGTGGAGCTTGCTTAAGTCCATACAAAGCTTTCTTCAACCTGCAAACTTTATTTTCTGAATTGGGCACCTCAAAACCTGGTGGTTGAGATACATATACCTCCTCCTTGAGGTGACCATTCAAAAATGCAGATTTGACATCCATTTGGAAAATAGGCCAAGACTTTTGTGCAGCTACTGCAAGTACCGTCCGAATAGTTGTCATGCATGCTGTTGGTGCAAAAGTTTCTTGAACATCAAATCCTTCAATCTGTGAAAAACCCTGTGCAACTAATCGTGCCTTATACTTTTCTAATGTTCCATCAGCTTTATACTTAGCTTTCCAAATCCATTTAGTACCTATTACCTTCTTCTTTGGCGGCAAGTCGACTAGATCCATGTATCATTTTTGAGTATACTATCATACTCAGACTGCATTGCCGCTCTCCAATCTGGATCATCAATGGCTTCTTCAATGGTGGTAGGTTTCTTTATCGAACCCATGATATCTGCCATTAGAGCCATGTTAACAATGTGTTCTGAGGCTCTTCTTTGCTCCTCTATTCTCTTTGATCTTCGTAATCCATCCGATGATGATTCTGGTACATCTACATGTGGATTGTGATCATCAAAGAGCTGTTGTGCCCACTTAGGTAGTGGCTTACGCTGTGCAGCTACAATTGGTTGGCTTTTTATTGAGGAAATTTCTCCATTAGATGTTTCCTCCTCCTCAACTTTAACCTGTCTTTTGATAGGCACAAGGTGAGATAGTTCTCCGCTTGATGAGATAGTAGATTTACCTTTATCTTCTACTAAGTGTGGTCGTTCATCAAACACCACATCTCGGCTGACAAAAATCTTCCTTGCCTCAGGATCCCATAACCTGTATGCTTTAGACTCTTCACTATATCCTAGGAAGACACACTTTTTGCTTTTTGAATCCAACTTTGATCTTGTTGAATCAAGAATATGTGCATAACAGAAACAACCAAAAATTCTGAAATGCAAAACTGAAGGCTTTTTACCCCAGAATATGCTTCTTGAGGAGTCATCCCCTTCAGTGCTTTTGTGTAGCTTCGATTGAGGATGTAGACTGCTGTATTGACTGCTTCTGCCCAGAATGAATCAGGCATGTCTTGAGCCTTCAACATACAACGAGCCATTTCAACTACTGTCTTGTTCCTGCGCTCAACAACGCCATTTTGTTGGGGTGTATGAGCTGTGGTAAGTTGCCTTTTCACACCATGCTCCTTACAGTAATTGTTGAATTTTGTTGACAAGAATTCACCTCCTCTATCTGTTCTAAATTTCTTCAGTTTCCTTCCTGATTCATTTTCTACATACTTATGCCACGTTTTAAATTTTTCAAAAGCATCAGCCTTCTCTCGAATGAAATAAACCCACATCTTTCTACTATAATCGTCGACTAAGAGCAAGAAGTAGAAAGATCCTCCTAAAGCAGGTGTAGACATTTTACCGCAGAGATCAGCATGTACCAACTCTAGAGGAGCTTGAGATCGATTGCTGGTCTCTCTTGGAAACACCTTTCGTTGTTGCTTGCCCATCATACAAGCTTCACAAGGTTCCTGCAACTCTGAAAATGCAGGCAAATGAGCAACCATCCCTGCTCGTTGCATCTCCTTCAAAACTACAAATCTGAGATGCCCAAATCATTGGTGCCATAACCTGCTTACATCTTTATCTTTTGTAGCCTTAACTCATACAAGTTATCCCGTCGTATGCCTTTACCTACAACATTACCTGATGAATCCATGATTTCCGCACCACTCTTATTGAAGTGAACTTCGAGTCCACGATCTGTTATTGCAGAAACTGACAACAAATTTCTTTTGAGTGTAGGTACATAGAGAACATCGGATAACTTTTTCTCAACACCTGGAGAAGTGATAAAAGAGATGGTTCCAGTTCCTTCAGCTGGACACTTGGAGTCATTTCCCACCACTACATTGATGGATTCCCGCAGAGGCACTAGGGAACTATACCAATCCTTTTTACTAGTCATATGGCGAGAAGCTCCACTATCTAAAATCCATGGCTCATCAACACGAGCTTGAGCAGATGAACATACCTCTTCAATAGCTACCCAAAGTTCCAGCTCTGTGTTGTTTGCAGACTCTTTGTTCTTCCATGATGATTTTACAGTCCCATTCCGTTCATCAGCTTGCTTCTTTCTGCAATCCTTGATGGCATGGCCTTTCTTTTCACAATAGAAGCAACTTCCTGTGAACTTTTTCTTCTTTGGCTTCTTCTTTGATCCCTCTGAAGAGCCTTTACCTTTTGCATTTGCTGAGAATGCAGCATCAGTTGTACTTTGCCGATTCTTCAGCCGCATCTCTTCTTCTAAAAGCATGGCACAAAACTCTTCAAATGTAAGAGGAGTTGGCCTTACCTGAGTGTTAAGGGCTGTTACTAATCCATCATACTTTGCTGGAAGAACACGTACAGATCTTCGAGCCAGCTCTTCTGGTGTTATAACAACACCAACTGCAGCCAATTGATCGATGCTTTATCCGTTTGATAAAATCTTCAGCCTTTTCAGAATCAGAATGCTTTTCATTTGCCAACTGATTTTCTAAATTCTGTATCCTAGTGTGGTTCTTGGTCTCATATTGTCGAGCCAATATGCCCCAAGCCTCATGTGCTTTAGTAGTATGTTGAACTAAAGTAAGCACAGAATCACTTACACTAGTGACAATCGCACATAATGCATCAGCATTCCGCCTCTTCCAAGCTCGTAGAAGATCTGGATCTGGCTGAATCATCAATCTTGAATTTGCTAGATCTTCAACTGGTATAGGCTCTGGATCCAATCCCATCGGTCCCATGACAGTGTCAAGTAATTCATAGGAGTCCAAAATTGCAAAAATTTTGAACTTCGAGAGTGTATAGTTGGTTCCATCCAGCTTCCCTTTAGTGAATGCAGGTGGACGAATTCGAATAGGTGCAGCATTAACATTAGCTGAAGCACCAAGACTAGTGTTCGACGATGAAGCCATCATGTAATCACTCGAATAATCTACTGATATTCTAGTCTGCTAGTAGGCTAAAATAATGATACTTCTCAAGCTATTCGAACCTTACAGCTCTGATACCATGTAAGACAATAGTTACGCAATATAACACAGGAGCAATAGCAGAGGAGATAACAGATATAGGAGAATCTCAACAATTTTCTACTAGCAGCAAGTACAAAGATGATGGCGTTGTCCACCCGTGCGCTCTCAAGGTAGAGCTTAAATGGTGATCTAGACAACTCTAGATAGGGAGATACAAGGTAGAGGTATGCTGGCTCAACTCGGTGTCTTAGGTAGTGTAGAAGTCATGTATATATAGGATCATGGGTGGCCTGCCATGGACGGCTATACATGGGCGGTAGAGCGTGGGCGGCCACCGCCCGCGTAATTGCCATACACGGCTTAGACTGGTTGAACCGACCAGCCAGGGGGCCCGCTGGCCCCCTTGGACCCCCCAGTCGGGGCTGCTCACCGCTGCCCCGGACCCCACAATTGGGGACCCTGGTAACTCCCTTTCCTTATAATACCTTACATGGTCCAATATGACCTTCATCCAACATTCAAGTTGGGATTCCCATCAATTGGGTAATGCACGCTTGGCTTCTCCTCATAATGGGGGCCTTACAAAATGTGCATACAATCATGAGGGGTAGACATTGATCATATACTAACATGCAAAGCAAAGGTATTTTGGACTTGATTCATACTAATGTATGGGGTCCATCTCAAGAGGAGTCCATGGCAGGTAGCAAGTACTTTGTAACATTTATTGATGACTTCTCAAAGTTTACATTCATTTATTTTATGAAATACAAATATGTTCAAGAAGTTTAAATCATTGGTTGAAAAGCAAATAGGTCGAAGCATAAGAACATTGAGATCAGATGGAGGAGATGAGTACTTTTCTAATCAATTTCTTGCATTTTTAGAGGAACAAGGAATTAAAAACGAGACTACAAATAGATACACACCTCAACAAAATGGTGTGGCTGAAAGAAGAAATAGGTCTATCTTGCAGATGGGTAGGTGTATGTTAAATGAAAAGGACTTACCACTTACTTTTTGGGCTCAAGCATGCAATATGGTAGTTTATGTGATGAACAGGTTACTACCTACTCAAAGTCATGTACAAAAAGCACCTTATGATTTGTTTTATGTATCAAAACCAAATATTTCTAATTGCAGAATTTTCGGAAGCGTATGTTTTGTTCATGCTCCGCAACAGTTAAGGTCAAAGTTGGATCCAAGGTCACAAAAAATGGTTTTTATTGGTATGGTAGAAGGGCAACCAGGATATAGATGTGTGAACCTAGATACGGGAGAGGTAATTGTTTTGAGAGATGTTATTTTTCATGAAGATAAATCTTGGTATAAACATGAAGTGTAGGTAGATGAAGAAGAAACTACAAGAAGTCATGAAAAAGAGCCAAGTTCTCCAAGCTCACTAGAAAGTCAGATTACACATGAAGAGATAACTCCCCCCAATCAAAAGTTGAAGAAAATTCTCGATTTGATTTCAAAGGAAATTGAGTCACACGAAGAAGAAAGTGAAGGTTTTACGTCAAGAAGAACTCGAACTCGAAGGCAAGAAAAGCATGGTAGGACAAGAAGCTAATCATGGTATCCAATAAGAGAAAGAAGGCAACCGCAAAGATCTTCTTATGACGTTTATATGGCAAAACTTCTTGAGGAGCAAGAACCAACAATGTTTCTAGAAGCATCAAAAGTAAAGAAATGGGTTAAAGCAATGGATGAAGAAATGACAGCTTTCTATGAGAACAATACATGGAGTTTTGTTCCAAGGCAACCTAACATGAAGGTAATCAGTAACAAATGGATGAAGGCTCTACCTCCCAAGCCAACTATGCAGGGAGAGGTAGATCTTCAAGAGGAAGGGGCAGAGGAGGTAAGCAAGGTAGGGGGAGACCCTATAACTCATCACCATGCAACATTTGTGGTTTATCAAATCATACTATAGATGAGTGTTTCAGGAATTACAAAAATCAGAGAGGAAGAGGCTACCAAAGAGGTGGATACTCACAGTCAAGAGGAAGGTTCAACCAGCACCAAGGCCACAACAACAATTACAGCAAAAATTACAATGGCAACTACCAAGGAGGATTCAAAACTAGAAAGGACTACAACAACTACACAGAGGAGCAGGATGACTCTCTTTTGATCATGAACATGACTTCAAAGTCAGGTACAAATGATGACCACGTATTCTACATTGACTCAGGGTGCTCAAATCATGTGGCTGGCAATGTAGCATTACTCTCTGATCTTGAGGAACCAAAAGGTAAATATCAAGTCCAAACAGGTGATGATACAAAGCATTCAGTAGTTAAAGTTGGAAATGTTAAGACTTGTGATGGTAATCAGAATTTGTTGAGCAGGGTACTCTATGTACCAACCATTACCAAAAATTTGATGAGTGTTGGTCAGATTGTGGAGAAAGGTTTGCAGGTCAGATTCAATCAATATGGAGCATATGTGGAGGATCCAAGACATGGGTTCAAGAGGATTGCTAAAGGAGAAAAATCAGGTAGACTTTTCACTTTTGAGTTGGACGATACAAAGAATATTGCACTATACAGTTATAAAGATCAAACACTTTCAGAGCTTGAATTTGGCACCAAAGGTTAGGGCACATAGGAGAAAGAACCTTGAAACAAATGTGCAGGGACCAATGTGTGCTTGGGATACCTAATGTATCCAAGGAACATATGATTTACAAGTGTGGTGCTTGTCAATTTGGTAAGTCTCATAGGTTACCCTTCTCCAAGAAAGGAAATATGCATGAAGACTACCTAGAGCTTGTACACACAGATGTATGGGGACCAAACAAAGACCCCTCAGTCTCAGGTTCAAGGTACTATGTGTCTTTCATTGATGATTATAGCAGATGGACAGTATTATACTTCATGAAGCACAAGGATGAGGTATTTAATTGTTTTAAGAAATATCTTGCGTTAGTTGAAAACCAGACAGGAAGGAATTTGAAGAGGCTAAGGTCAGATGGAGGAGGTGAGTACTTCTCCAATGAATTTGAAGAGTTCTTGCAGGACAGAGGCATCAAAAGAGAGATAACCACAAGGTATTCTCCTGAACAGAATGGGGTAGCTGAGAGAAGAAATAGGTTAATTGTTGAGACAGCTAGATCTATGCTTAATGAGAAGAAGTTACCTAACTATCTATGGGTAGAGAGTGTTTCTACTGCCACTTACCTCATAAACAGGTTACCATCTAAGTCACTTGATGGTATGACACCCTATGAAGCAAGGCATGGTAAGAGACCATCATTAGATCACTGCAAAATATTTGGATGTGTAGCATATGTGCACATTCCTTCTCACATAAGAGGTAAGCTAGAACCAAAGGCTGAAAAATGCATTTTTATTGGGTATGATTTAAATAAAAAAGATTTTAGGTTTTATAATCCTACCAATAAGGGATTTATGGTAAGCAGAGATGTGATCTTTGATGAAAATGATTCTTGGTATGAGAATGAATGCAGGAAGGTTAAACTACCCTATGATTTGGAAGAGGAATTTCCAGCAAAGGAGGAACCTACTCAGAATGAAGACTCAAGTTCAGATGATGAAGACACTATCAACCTTGAAGAATTCAAGGCATGGAAGTCCAAGGGCAAAATGAAGATGAAGAAGCTTGAAGACATACCTAAATCTTCAACCCAATCAATCAGAAGATTTCAAAGAGAAAGCAAAAAACCTATCAGATACAGGTATGATACATCTCTTGTTACTAAACATTCAGTTTATCTTGCCAAAGATTTGTCAAATGAAGGACCAGGTTCATATGAAGAAGCAATAACCAAATCAGAATGGAAAGAAGCTATGGATGAGGAGATTGGAGCACTCAAGGAGAGTGACACATGGGAGTTAGTACCTAGGAAGGACTCCATGAAGGTAATAGGATCTAGATGGATCTATAAGTTGAAAAGAAATTCTGATGGAACAATTAATAGGTACAAAGCCAGATTGGTAGCCAAGGGTTTTGCACAAACCCATGTCATTGACTATGAAGAGACATTTTCTCCTGTGGCCAAGATGCCAACAATCAGAGTGTTGGTAAGTGTGGCTGCATCAAAGAATTGGAAGATGTACCAATTGGATGTCAAGAATGCTTTCTTGAATGGATGGATTTCAGAAGAAGTTTATATGTCACAACCTCCTGGCTATGAGGACCCTAAGAAGGTAACTTATGTTTGCAAATTAAAAAAGGCTTTATATGGATTGAAGCAAGCACCTAGGGCATGGAATTACAGGTTAACTACATACCTCCAAGACCAAGGTTTTGTCATGAGCAAGGCTGACACTTCTTTGTTCATTAAGAGAAGTATTTCAAAGGTAATATATCTCTGTGTTTATGTTGATGACATCATCATTACAGGTAATGATGTCAATGGAATCAGGGATATCAAAAGCCAGATGATGAACGAGTTCAAGATCAATGATCTTGGTTTATTGAAGTAAAGTATGGTGGGTAGCTTGAACTATGCTACTCTTACAAGAATTGATATTGCATATGGAGTAAGTGTGCTAAGTCAATTTATGCACAAGCCAAGGATACCTCACTTAGAGGCTGCATAGGGAGCCAAAATTTGAATTTGAATTCAAATCTTCACTCATTACATATAAAAGTGAACATGAAAAGTCGTGGGTAAGATAGATCACTCCTGAGCTTCTCATTTCTGATTTTGAGTGTGTGTGAGGACTATACTATAGCCTACACCTCTCTACACCATTAGGCAATGTTGTTCGTGCCAATGGGACTGTATACAAGTGTTCATTAATAGATACATTTACATCATTCATCTTTGAGTTCTCTGTTAGTCTACTCAAAAGTCTGTCAACTTGTCAAGGGCATATCTCGGTCAATCCTTCACCAAATGTAGTGATTCAAAGCTTGTTGGATTCCGCTCAACGTCAGCTACATGCTATCAAAGTTTGAAGTAATTCTATTCAGCCATTTCAGAGAAATCTGCGTCGAGGTGAACTCTGGTCATTTTTTGCTACAGTCCTAAAAAGTCGGGGGTATAGCTCAACTTGCTAAATTGATTTCTCTTAGCATAGTTTATCTTTTTACATCATTCCACTTGAAAATGGTAGCTTACTAAGCTAATTAAATACCTCTAGAAGGAATTTTATCAATTTCTACTGTGCTGGTCACAGTGAGCAAAACATTCAGCAGGTGTCAAGACATAAATAGAAGGTTTTCTTGAGTTTGTGAACTTCAAAGTTATCTGTTTTGGTTCAATCATTACACACATAACTTCCAAAGTACATAGGCCATTTTTTGGTGTTATTGGAAAGCTAAGAAGGTCTACTTATCAAGTCTAAAGCAAAAGAGGGCTGGTACAAAGCAGGAGTAGCAGTACCTACTCAGTCTCTTAGAGCATCCATCCATCTTTCCCAACAGGTATGTCATCAGAGACATGCCTCTCTTCAAACTTTCATATCTCAATTGCTATGAGGTGTTTTTGAGTGATTTCACTTGGAGGAGTCTCCTTAGCTCTCATACTTTCTATCTATATCAAAGTTGTCCATACATCCTGTGAAGAGATGGATAGGTATGTGCTTGAAGATGAAGAGGTGTTGCAAAATCCTTGATCTACACCAGCCAAATGAACTCCAGGAGTATATGGTGGGCCCTTTTAGCTTGCCAATGGATGTATTAGACACCCTATGTACCTTGGAAGATCACTCTCAAAAAGATAGATCAAAACAGATAAGTTGGAGTTAGCTCAGAGGTGAAAACTTGCTATTCTTGGTTCATACACCTGTCCAGTGTTTTACATAATTCTCTGAGCACAGCAGCAATTAGCTCAATTCCTCTTGGGGAAGTCTAGGCAATTTACAGAGCTAACTTTCAAGAGTAATCTCATCAAAAATCATGAACCACACACTGAGAATGAGTTTTAACAAGTGATGACATCATCCCGATTTTCACGGGCTGCTACAGAAATAGACCAGTGAGCAGAAAAATCAACATAACTCAAAATGTAGAAATCCAATGATTATGAAAATTTGTATGGTTATACTAGACAGTAAGCGAAATCAAAAAAGCTTTAAATCACTGAATTTGGATAAGTAACCACTGAGAAATGGCTCTGACAAGATGAGTGAAAAAGTTGGGTACCTGACAGAGAAGTGAAGATGAACAGACCCTGTTGACTTCAAATGAACATAACTGAAGATTTCAACATTCAAATGACATGAAAATTTGTGAGCATATAGTAGACTTATAGAGCTAACTTTACCAAGTTAAATCACTGAAAATGATGCACCAAGGTCAGAGAAAACATCTCTGCAAGCTGACTGAGAAAACTGAGAGTAATGGGAGTGAGTAGTACACTTCACAAGAACATGGAAAGATGAAACCAAATAATCATGAAAATGAAAGTATATTGCTTGTACAATACAATGACTTACTGATACATATGTGTGCCTTGTAATCACACCTTGATATGGCATAAAGCTTGTTGGTGCATACCAATCACCAATTGAAGGCTTGAAAGATCAAATGATGAAGGAAGAATCAATTCCTAAAGTGTGGAAGAAGATTATAATCAGAGGACAAGAGAAGTGTACACATATGTACATTAGCATAGTCATAGATGACTTAGATCTTTTGTTCAGTAAGAATTATGTACAAATTATCTATAAATACCTTGAGAAAAGTCGGGGCATGTATGAGAGCATATGTGACATTTGTTAGAAGTCAAGAATGAGGGAGATAGAAGTCATAAGTTAGAGGAAAGTGAATTTGAGTTTGCTCTCATCACTCAGTTGTATTTTCTCTGAGTAAATGAAAAATTTTGCGCCCGATGTTTCTGCGTGTTCTCCTTCTACAGTAGATCAATTGTGGAATGCTTTTGTACAAGTCTAAGTTGAGAGTTACTTGACCTCTGTGCAAAATTTCAGCTTCCAATTGTAATCAGGCTGAGTGAATTGAGTGTAGGAACATTCATATGTGAAGCATGTTCACTAGTTCCTAAAACAGGCGCAGATTTCGAAGTCAATGTTTTGGTCATTTCTCCTAGCACAGTTTAAAGTTTTGCATGAGTGAGGGCTTAATCTTTAAGTTAGAAGATAAGCTACTTATGTCTAAAAGCATTTTGTAAAACGGGTTCTATTCAAGGAGAACCAAGTCTTAAAAGTTACAGGTGTAAAGTCGACTGTTTTGGATGACAGTTTCTGACATAGGTAACTTATGAAATCGATTTCTCAAGTTATACTTAATCTTTTGGAGTAATTCAACTTGGAATAGTTGCGCAATCTCTAGGAGATGATTCGTACAAAGTTTCATCAAAAACTTTACACGTTTGATAAGTCAATGTAAGGAAATAGTGCAGCAGACTTTTCTGTGTATCATCTTCTTCACAGATTTGTTCATCTTTTGATAATTAGAAGTTGATCCTCTAAATTAGTGAAGTGTTTGACTTACTCTTGGTATAGAGGTGCTCTAATCACAAGAGTAAGTTGTTCTTTTGGAGATTAACATTCTCCATTAGTGGTATCAGAGCAGGAGACATCAATTTTGAAGAAAAGGAGGATCCCGACTGCTGCAGATTCAAGAGATTCAACATTTGAAGGATCAAGAAGTGAAAGCTTGGAGTCAAAACTTGAGGAGAAGACTATTTGACATCAAGAAAGGCAAAAGGAGTTCAATTCGAAGTAAAGGTATATACATTGTTTGTAAAGCTTGAAGATTTCAATACACAGGTGGATACAAGATGGGAGAAAGCTTGCAGATTGATAAGCTAGATAGGGAGAACTATCCAGCATGGTCCATGAGGATGGAAGCACACCTCATGAGCAAAGATCTTATATCATTTATTACAGGAGATGAAGAAAAACCAGAATTTGCAGATCCAAGTATTCCTACTAGGGAAGAACTTGCAATGTTGAAGACTTGGATGAGAAAGGATGCTCAAGCAAGGAGTATCATCTACATGGCTGTAAATGATTACCTTTTACCTCACATCAGAGGTTTAGAAAGTGCCACAGATGTTTGGAATGCCTTGGAAGAGCATTTCCAAAATACAACTAAGTCAAGGAAGTCCTCACTATGGGCTGAGTTCACAACCTTCAAGAAAAAGAGCTCACAATCAATTTCAGATTATGTGGCAAGGATGAAAGATATTGCAGATAGCTTGGGAGCAGTGGATGAAGATATTGAAGAAGAAAAGTTGGTAAGACAAATACTTACAGGTCTAAGAGGTGATGAGAAGTGGAAGCCTTTTATATTGTCCATAGAGTTGTCACTTGATCACTTTACTCCTGACCTTAATCAATTGCTAGGACATATGCTAACCTTTGAGCAGGATCTTAAAGGAGACAATGATAGAAGTACAAGTCAAGCTATGTACTCCAAAGACAAGAAAAAGAATGGCAAAGGAAAGCAATCAAATGATGATGAAGGAAATTCAAATCAAGCCAACTTCACAAAAGGGAAGACAAATTTCAGAGGTAAAGGAAGAGGAGGTAAGAACAAAGATAATGCTAAAGCTTGTTGGATTTGTGGCAGAACAAATCATTTGGCAAATGATTGTTGGTATAATAATCAAAGTGGAGGATACAACAATCAGAATTATAGTCAAAGAGGTAGAGGAGGCAGAAACCAAAGAGGCAATTTCAGAGGAAGAGGTGGTAGGACATCATATGGTAGAGGAGGTGGAAGAAACTTCCAATCTCAGTCCTACAACAATAATTATTACAATTATGCATCAGATCAGAAGGATGACATGACTCTTATCCTGAATGCAACTCATGAATCAATGGGAGAAGATCAAAGAGTGTTTTATATTGACTCAGGGTGCAGCAACCATCTGAGTGGGAATCTATCCTTGATGACTGATATGGAAGCAAGGGTGAATGGACATACAGTTCAAACAGGTGATAATACCAAACATAAAGTGGAGAGCATTGGATCAGTGAAGACAAAGAGTGGAAGTACACTTCTGAGTAAGGTACTTTATGTTCCTACTATTCCTAAAAATTTGATAAGTGTAGGGCAAATTGTGGAGAAAGGATATGAGGTAAGATTCACAAATGATGGTGTTTATGTACAAGATCCAAATCAGGGGTATAGAACCATAATTGCAGGAAAAAAGGAAGGGAGATTGTTTACTCTCAAAGTCCAAGGTAATGTGGGACATGCATTGTATACCTATGGAGGTCAAAAGGTGTCTGAATTAGACCTATGGCATAAAAGGCTAGGTCATTTCAATGAGAGAGCTATAAAGGAGATGTCAAAGAATCAGGTAGTGCTTGGATTGCCAAATATTGAAGGGCAACATATGGTGTACAAGTGTGAAGCTTGTCAATTAGGTAAAGCACATAAAAGTTCTTATAACAAATCAGGGTACAAGTATTCAAATATGCTTGAATTGGTTCATACAGATGTATGGGGTCCCTCAAGGGACTATAGCATAAATGGATCCAGATATTATGTGTTGTTTGTTGATGATGCAACCAGGTGGATTACTTTGTATGTAATCAAGGACAAATCAGAAGTCTTCAAGACATTCAAACACTTTCATGCTTATGCAGAAAGGATCACAGGACAAAAGCTAAAGAGGTTAAGATCAGATGGAGGGGGAGAGTATTTCTCAAAAGAGTTTGATGATTATTTGTGGAATGCAGGTATCAAAAGAGAAGTGACTTGCAGGTACTCTCCTCAACAAAATGGAGTAGCAGAAAGGAGGAATAGGACTCTTGTGGAGTTTGCAAGAGCCATGATGAAGGAAAAGAATTGTCCAAATTACTTATGGGCAGAGGCCATTAACACTGCAACATACCTTGTGAATAGGTTGCCTTGCAAAGCTTTGGATGGAGGAACCCCTTATGAAGCATGGTGGGGTAAGAAGCCTAGTCTTGATCATTGTAAAGTATTTGGATGTATTGCATATGCTTATGTTCCTTCACAATTAAGACATAAGCTAGAACCAAAAGCAGAGAAGTATGTGTTTATTGGATATGATGATAGACAAATGGGTTACAGGTTGTGGAGTCCATCCACAAAGCAATTTCTTGTTACTAAAGATGTAACATTTGATGAGCAAAACATGTGGTATACAGGATCACCAAATGAGTATGCAGGTGTTGAAGAAATACAAAGGAAAGGAAAGGCAAAGGTAAAAGTATGTGAAGAAATTGTTGATGAAGTTGACTCTAGATGTAGAGTGCAGGATCATGTAGAAGAAGGGCCAAGATTTGATCCAGAATCAAATGAGGCTGAAACTTTAAGAAGTGCAGAAATCAGAAGATCTACAAGAGAAAGGAAAGAGCCTATAAGGTATAGCTATGATACATCTTTCCTAACAACAAAAGATTATGCTTACATTGTGAAAACAGAAGAAGATCCAACCACTTATGAAGAAGCCAAAGGTAAACAGAATTGGGAGAAGGCAATGCAAGAAGAGTATGATGCTCTACTTGAAAATGAAACTTGGGAACTAGTACCAAGACCAAAGAATCAGAAAGTCATTGGATGCAAGTGGGTATATAAAACAAAGAGGTTTGCAGATGGTAAGGTGTCTAGATATAAGGCTAGACTTGTGGTTAAAGGTTATGCCCAAACTTATGGGGTAGATTATGATGAAACCTTTAGTCCTGTTGCTAAGATGTCTACAATTAGGACATTGATTGCTATTGCTACTTGCAAGGGATGGAAATTATCACAATTGGATGTGAAGAATGCATTTCTTAATGGATACATTGCAGATGAAGTATATATGGAGCAACCAGAAGGCTTCATGGAGTCAATTGGATCAGATTATGTGTGTAAGCTCAAGAGAGCTTTATATGGATTGAAGTAAGCTCCAAGAGCTTGGAATTACAGATTGGTCAAGTTCTTGAATGAATGTGGTTTTCAAGCATCAAAGGCAGATAGTAGCTTGCTAGTGAAGGCAAGTGAAAATGGATATATTTACATGTGCATTTATGTTGATGATATTATTGTTACAGGAACAGATGCTCAAGGAATCAATGAACTCAAGAAGCAAATAGAGAAGGAGTTTAAGATAAGTGACTTGGGAAATTTATCTTATTTCCTAGGAATGCAGATTGTGTATACTCAACATGGAGTATATGTTTCACAAGAGAGATACTTGAAGAATCTTCTAGTCAAGTTTAACATGGAAGATTGCAAGACCTCAACTACACCATTGGAGGTAAATCATAAATTAAGCAGACATGGAGGTGAAGAGTTCAATGACATGAAGAAATATCAGAGTTTGGTAGGTAGTCTAATCTATGCTACCTTGACAAGGCCAGATCTATCATATGCAGTAGGTGTGTTGTCACAATTCATGCATTGTCCAAAGAAGACTCATTGGATTGCAGCCCAAAGGGTACTCAGATATATCAAGGGAACCCTAAGTGAAGGTTTGTATTATGGTTTCACTTCTGACACAAGAATCAAAGTGTTTAGTGATGCAGATTGGGCAGGTGACTCAGATGATAGAAGGTCTACTCATGGATATCTATGTTATGTTGGAGACAAGTTAGTGTCTTGGTGTTCAAAGAAGCAACACACAGTTGCTTTATCATCCACAGAAGCTGAGTATAAGGGAATGGTAGAAGCTGCAAAAGAAGTGATATGGTTGAAGACCTTGATGAAGAGTTTTGAGTTTGATCATAGTACTCCAATAATTTTTGGAGACAACATGAGTTCTTTGTATTTGGCAGCTAACCCTGTTTTTCATGCCAGGACTAAGCATATAGAGATTCAGTATCATTTCTTGAGGGAAAAAGTACTTGATAAAGAGATTGAAGTGATGTATACTCCAACAAAAGAACAAGTGGCAGATATGATGACAAAGAGTTTGGATGGACCTAAGTTACAAAGGTTCAAAGACATGGCAAGTATCAAGAAGACAGAGAAGACCTCAATTGATGATTGAGGGGGAGCTGTTGGTGCATACCAATCACCAATTGAAGGCTTGAAAGATCAAATGATGAAGGAAGAATCAATTCCTAAAGTGTGGAAGAAGATTATAATCAGAGGACAAGAGAAGTGTACACATATGTACATTAGCATAGTCATAGATGACTTAGATCTTTTGTTCAGTAAGAATTATGTACAAATTATCTATAAATACCTTGAGAAAAGTCGGGGCATGTATGAGAGCATATGTGACATTTGTTAGAAGTCAAGAATGAGGGAGATAGAAGTCATAAGTTAGAGGAAAGTGAATTTGAGTTTGCTCTCATCACTCAGTTGTATTTTCTCTGAGTAAATGAAAAATTTTGCGCCCGATGTTTCTGCGTGTTCTCCTTCTACAGTAGATCAATTGTGGAATGCTTTTGTACAAGTCTAAGTTGAGAGTTACTTGACCTCTGTGCAAAATTTCAGCTTCCAATTGTAATCAGGCTGAGTGAATTGAGTGTAGGAACATTCATATGTGAAGCATGTTCACTAGTTCCTAAAACAGGCGCAGATTTCGAAGTCAATGTTTTGGTCATTTCTCCTAGCACAGTTTAAAGTTTTGCATGAGTGAGGGCTTAATCTTTAAGTTAGAAGATAAGCTACTTATGTCTAAAAGCATTTTGTAAAACGGGTTCTATTCAAGGAGAACCAAGTCTTAAAAGTTACAGGTGTAAAGTCGACTGTTTTGGATGACAGTTTCTGACATAGGTAACTTATGAAATCGATTTCTCAAGTTATACTTAATCTTTTGGAGTAATTCAACTTGGAATAGTTGCGCAATCTCTAGGAGATGATTCGTACAAAGTTTCATCAAAAACTTTACACGTTTGATAAGTCAATGTAAGGAAATAGTGCAGCAGACTTTTCTGTATATCATCTTCTTCACAGATTTGTTCATCTTTTGATAATTAGAAGTTGATCCTCTAAATTAGTGAAGTGTTTGACTTACTCTTGGTATAGAGGTGCTCTAATCACAAGAGTAAGTTGTTCTTTTGGAGATTAACATTCTCCATTAAAGCTCAGCTCTTGGAGGTCTTCACATAGGTCTCTCTAACCACGACTAAAACTGCCATCTATTTATAGTTGAGTTTGGGAGGCTAACTTCCCTCAATCACTCTCCAATCAATCAATGATTGATTTGATTCTCTACCTACCACAAATCACGAATTCGTGGCTCCTCTTTCCATTCTTGATCAAGTGGACTCAACCACTTAAGATTCTCTTACTTTTACATTAAGTAAACTCTTCAAAAGTTACAATAGGTAGTTCACAAGTGAACTTTACATAGTCTTCTTTTTAAAGCTTCTTCTAAGACTTTTTGAGACTCAAGCCAATACTTAGGCTTGTCATAGACTTGCTCCAACAGCTCCCCCTCAAGCCAAGTATGCTTGAGGTCTTCAATCTTCCAAGATTACCTGCAAACCAATCATAGCCTTGAATTTGCAAAGCTTTGTACCATCCAATGCTTTGGTTAGAATATATGCACATTGTTGATGAGTGGACACATATGATATTTGAATCTCTTTGCTTAGAACCTTCTCTCGTACATAGTGATAATGAACTTCAATATGTTTAGTCCTTGCATGAAAAATAGGATTAGCAGCCAAGTGAATAGAACTCATATTGTCACAAAAAATAGTTGGAGTTCCAAACTCCAATCCAAGATCTTTGAATAATGTCTTCATCCACATAGCTTCTTGTGTAGCTATGGCAAGACCTCTATATTCAGCTTCAGTAGAAGAGAGAGCAACTGTGGGTTGCTTCTTGGATGACCATAAAATAAGCTTTGAACCTGCAAAGGTAAGATAACCTGAAGTGCTCCTTCTATCTTCCTTGGAGCCAGCCCAATCTGCATCAGAAAATAGCTTCAAACCTAAATCAGATACATAAGGATAATAAAGTCCTTCATTTATGGTTCCTTTGAGATACTTGAGAATCCTTTTGGCAGCATCCATATGTGGTTTCCTTGGTGTGTGCATAAATTGGCTTAGCACACTCACACTGTAACATATATCTACTCTTGTCAATGTGGCATAGTTGAGACTACCCACTAGACTTTGATATGATGTGATGTCCTCTATGAGTTCACCTTCATGTGAGCTCAATTTGTGATTGACCTCCATTGGAGTACCTGCAATCTTACAATCTTGCATCTTGAATTTTGCCAACATGTCCTTAATGTACTTTCTTTGAGTGAGAAACAAACCATGATCTTTGTAGACAACTTCCAAACCTAGGAAGTAGGTAAGTGAACCCAAATCACTTATCTTGAACTCTTCTCTCATCTGATCTTTGATCTTCTTCATACCATCTGCATCATTTCCTGTCAATATAATATCATCTACATATACACATAGGTAGATGACCTCGGAATTACTCTTTTTAATAAAGAGTGAAGGATCTGCCTTGCTTGGTTGAAAGCCTTTGTCCTGCAAGAATGAAACAAGCCTGAAATTCCAAGCTCTTGGAGCTTGCTTGAGACCATACAATGCTTTGTTAAGTTTACACACATAATCAAGATAAACTTGATTCTCAAAACCAAGTGGTTGTGCCATATATACCTCTTCTGTTATCCAATCATTCAAAAATGCATTCTTTACATCTAGTTGAAGTATCTTCCAATTCTTGGAAGAGGCAATACTAAGCAAAACCCTAATAGTAGGCATCTTTGCCACAGGAGAGAAGGTCTCCTCATAATCAATTCCCTGAGTTTGTGCAAAGCCTTTTGCTACAAGCCTTGCCTTATACCTGTTAATGGAACCATCAGAATTCTTCTTGAGTTTATAGACCCATCTTGAGCCTATTACCTTCATGGATGAAGTCTTGGGCACCAAATCCCAAGTGTTGTTTTCCTCAAGTGCTTCAATCTCTTCCTTCATTGCATGCTTCCATTCTGTTTTTGCTTTGGCCTCTTCAAATGATGATGGCTCCTCTTGGATTATGTCCTGTGCTATGTAGATAGAATGTTTAGTTACTAATGAGGTGTCAAACCCATACCTTTCTGGTTTTTTCTTTTCCCTCATAGATCTTCTTAGGCCATGATGTGATGATTCTGCCTCATGTCCAAGTTCCTGCAATTTTGCTTTACCTTTAGACTTCCATGCTTTGATCTTTTCCATGTGAGATTCTTCATCATCCTCTGAGGTGTCTTGTTCTTCAATCTTTGATTGTTCTCTACCAAGCTTTGGAAAATCTTCTTCAAGATCATATGGTAAATTGATCTTCCTGCATGAATCTTCATACCATGAATTGTTCTCATCAAAAACTACATCTCTGCTTACCAAGAATCCTTTGTTGGTAGGGTTGTATAACTTGTAGCCCTTTTGATTGTTGTCATATACAATAAATACACACCTTTCTACCTTTGGATCCATCTTGCCTCTAACTTGTGAAGGAACATGAGCAAAAGCAATACATCCAAAAATTTTACAATGATCTAAGCTTGGTCTTCTTCCATTCCAAGCCTCATATGGAGTCATCCCATCAAGGGATTTTGAAGGCAACCTGTTAATTAAGTAAGTGGCTGTAGATACAGCCTCAGCCCATAAGTAATTAGGTAAATGCTTTTCATTTAACATAGACCTTGCAGCTTCAACAATTGTCCTATTCCTCCTTTCTGCCACTCCATTTTGCTCAGGAGTGTACCTTGTAGTTACCTCTCTTTTGATTCCTCTTTCTTGAAGAAAAGAATCAAAATCATGGGAGAAGTATTCTCCCCCTCCATCTGACCTTAGCCTTTTTAGTGATTTACCTGTTTGATTCTCCACAAGAGCCAAATATCTTTTGACACATGAAAAAACTTCATCTTTGTGTTTCATAAAGAATAGGATAGTCCATCTGCTGCAATCATCAATAAAGGAAACATAATACCTTGATCCAGATATTGAAGCTTCCTTGCTAGATCCCCATACATCTGTATGAACCAACTCCAAGAGATCTCCATGCATATAACCTTTCTTCATGAATGGTAACCTGTGAGACTTTCCAAATTGACATGCACTACACTTATAAATCATATGTTGTTTTGACAAATTAGGAAGTCCAAGTACACTTTGGTCCCTGCAGATTTGCTTTAATGACCTTTCACCAATATGTGCTAACCTTTTGTGCCATACTTCCAATTCTGTGAGTGTCTGACTACCATAATTAAAGAGAGCAATGTTTCTAGTGTCCTCTAATTCAAATGTGAACAATCTACCTGTCTTTTCACCTTTTGCAATTCTTCTGAATCCTTGACTTGGATCTTCAACAAATGCTCCTGCTTTTGTGAACCTGACTTGCAACCCTTTCTCTACTATCTGCCCAACACTTATCAAATTCTTTGTAATGGTAGGGACATAGAGTACCTTACTGAGTAGGTTGATGTTTCCATCAGGTGCTTTGACATTGCCTATTTTCTCCACAGGATGTTTTGTATCATCTCCTGTTTGTACCTCATGCTTATTCCTTGGATCTTCTAAATCTGATAGGAGTGTCACATTTCCTGCCACATGATTTGAACAACCTGAATCTATGTAGAAAACATGCTCATCAGATTTACCTTGTGGCATAGCCATGTTCATGATCAATAATGAATCCTCTTTGTTTGAGTCTTCTGTGTAGTTATTGTAGTCTCTCCTTCCTTTGTAGCCTCCTTGATAGTTTGAATGATTGTAGTTGTTGTAGTTGCCATGGTAGTTGTTGAACCTTCCTCTTGAGTAGCCATAACTTCCTCTATTGTATCCTCTTCCTCTTTGATTCGTGGAATTCCTAAAGCAATTTTCAGTTGTATGATTAGTTAATCCACAAATAGAACATGAGTTGGAGTCTTGGGATCTTCCCTTGCCTTGTCTACCTCCTCTTCCTCTACCTCTGCCATGTCTTCCTCTACCTGCATAGTTAGCTTGATATGTACCTGCTTCATCATCCACTTTCTTTGCCTTTCCTTTGTTATCTTTAGACTTGCTTTTATCCGTGTATAAAGCTGAAGATTGATTACCTTTAGAGCTTTCTCCATTTTTTATAAGCTTTGCCTCTTGAGTAAGTAGTTGTCCAATGAGTGTATTGAAATCAGGTACATGCATGTCCATGTACAAATCCATAGCTGTGGTGAATGCTTCCCACTTGTCATCTGCCTTCAAGCCATTGATGACCTGCCTTACAATTTGTTCTTCATCTATTACCTCTCCAATGCTTCCCAACTGATCCGCTATGTCCTTGAGCTTTGTGACAAAATCAGTCACATTTTGTTTGGTAGCCTTCTTGAGAGTTGTGAAATCCAGCCATAGTTGATGCTTCCTAGCTTTGGTACTTGAAGAAAAGAAAGGTTCAAGTGCATCCCACACTTCCTGAGATGTCTTACAACTTCTAATGTGAGGCAACAAAAAATCTGAGATAGAGTTGAGGAGATAAGACCTTGCAAGTGCATCCTTGGAGCACCATGTGCTCAATCTTTCTTGCTCTTCTTGTGTTGGTTGACTTTTGTTCCTGAAACTTGGCATAACTTCATCTCCAGCCACATAACCATATAAACTTCTACCTTGGAGATAGGCTTCCATTCTTAATGACCAAGCTGAGTAGTTACCTCTGTCTAATTTGTCAATTGATGAAGGAAATCCATCTGCCATGTTGTCCAACCTTGCTCTGATACCACTGTGAAGAGATGGATAGGTATGTGCTTGAAGATGAAGAGGTGTTGCAAAATCCTTGATCTACACCAGCCAAATGAACTCTAGGAGTATATGGTGGGCCCTTTTAGCTTGCCAATGGATGTATTAGACACCCTATGTACCTTGGAAGATCACTCTCAAAAAGATAGATCAAAACAGATAAGTTGGAGTTAGCTCAGAGGTGAAAACTTGCTATTCTTGGTTCATACACCTGTCCAGTGTTTTACATAATTCTCTGAGCACAGCAGCAATTAGCTCAATTCCTCTTGGGGAAGTCTAGGCAACTTAAAGAGCTAACTTTCAAGAGTAATCTCATCAAAAATAATGAACCACACACTGAGAATGAGTTTTAACAAGTGATGACATCATCTCGATTTTCACGGGCTGCTACAGAAATAGACCAGTGAGCAACAAAATCAACATAACTCAAAATGTAGATATCCAATGATTATGAAAATGTGTATGGTTATACTAGACAGTAAGCTGAATCCAAAAAGCTTTAAATCACTGAATTTGGATAAGTAACCACTGAGAAATGGCTCTGAGAAGATGAGTGAAAAATTCGGGTACCTGACAGAGAAGTGAAGATGAACAGACCCTGTTGACTTCAAATGAACATAACTGAAGATTGCAACATCCCTCTTCAAAAGTTACAAGAGGTAGTTCACAAGTGAACTTTACATAGTCTTCTTTTTAAATCTTCTTCTAAGACTTTGTGAGACGCAAGCCAATACTTAGGCTTGTCATAGACTTGCTCCAACAGATCCTTGAGTTGTCTTGCTGCTGTACATCAATTTTCATTTCGGACAGTTAATCATACCTTGTTGTTGTAGGCCTCCACATACCTTGACTTCAAGCTATTTGTTTGGGAGCTATACTCCACCTTTTTTTATGTTTTTTGTTTCTAGAGCATGCTACTTACAGTCTAGTTTCAGAATATCTGATTATTTTTGAGAAATTATGCTGGGAGAGGTTCTGGAGGTTATTTTTCTACAGTCATATTTTCTATTTTCTTGAAAGTTTGGAGGAAAGTTTGATTTCTGAAGTTTGGAAATATTTTTTTGATCTTTTGAAGATCTTGGGAGGTCTCATTACTTTCATTGTGTACTTTGATGTTTAAAATTTTGTAAACATAACAAGTATACTCAGAAAGGATACCTTTTAGCTAGTTGATTTGTTGATAAAGAAGAAGGTAATCAGTACTAAATAGATTTGGAAAGTTGAGTATAAAGTAGATGGCATGTTAAGTACTAAGGCAAGATTATTTGCACAAGTGTTTTCACAAACTGAAGGTTTTGATGTTCAAGAAACCATCACACCATGAGCACACATCACAACTTTTCAGACAATACTTGTAGTAGTTGCACAAATGGGTAGACCAATTTTCTAGATGGATGTCAATTCTACACTCTTGAATGACCACTTCAAGGAGGAGGTATATGTATCTTAACCACCAAGTTTTGAGGTTCCCAATACAAAAAATAAAGTTTTTAGGTTAAAGAAAGCTTTGTATGGATTTAGTCAAGGAGATTGGTACCAACGAATAGATAACTTTTTTAAAAAATATGGGTTTTGAAAGAATTACTTCTGATGTTAACCTGTATGTAATAAAAAAGGATAGAAAGGTTGTTGTTGTTGTTATTGTATATGTAGATTCTTTGATCATTCGAGAAGATCATGAAGAGCTCATCAATCAAACTCAGATCGGGTTGGTAACTAAGTTTGAAATGAGAGACTTCGGTCTACTTCGTTTCTATCTAGGAATTAAAGCATGATAAAGATTAAAGGATGGTATTTTCATCTCACAACAAAAGTATGACACATAAATTCCTAAGGCATTTGGAATGATGGAGTGAAAATCATCTAGCATAGCCAAAAGAGAGTCAATAAAAAGAGAATCAAATCCAAAAAACTGAACTGTAAGAGGAGTGGCTGTCCAAAGTAGTGGAGAAATGATGGAGAAGAGCTCTCAAACTCATCATGAGAGATTTTGGTCACTTGGCTATAAAAGAGGCAAGGGAGTATACTCAAGAATAGAGGAAGAAGGCATGGAAGCCCCCTTGTAGCTACTTCATTTGTTTTGAGTCATTTAATTCAGTTCACTCTCATAGAGTATGTCTAGCCGCACACCTATTTCTGGGTAGTCTACTTGTGAGAGTCATATCTCTCAATATATGTATCCAGTTTTAGTGTTTAAGCATTCATTGAAAAGCATATCTTGATTACTTCCTTTGTCTAAAAGAGTTTTATGAAATTCGTTATGGTCTGTGAGTTATTCAGTTTTTAGTGAAGTCCAGTTTTTAGCCTAACTGAGTGGACATGTAGCCTGTTTTGTATCAACAACTTGCTAACCCAAATCTACTCAAAATAGAGTGTTTAATAGATCATTTGAAAGCTATAGGTGTCTAGTTTGAGTGACCAAAGTTTCAAGTTCATTGCATTTTTCAGTTGGTACCAATTTTCATTTGAAGGTTCAGTTGTTGGCAAGAGTCTTGATCCTGAGAAGGTCTTCTACACTTTTGGTTGCGATTAGGAGAGGAATTCTCCAACAATTGGTATCAGAGCATTGGATCTTGAAGAGGCAAAGCATTGGAACTGAACTGAAGCAAAGGAGAAGCTACAAATCAAGGGGGAGCTTCGTGAAGTCAAGGAAGAGCGCCACAACATATTTGAGGTAAACTTCAATCTTGGAAGTTTTCAATGGCTGATTTAGGACAACAAGTTGAGAAGTTAGACCAAGATAATTTTCAGTCTTGGAGGTATAGAATGATAAAATACCTTAAAGTTAAAGGTTTATGGAGTCTAGTTAGTGGAGACGATCCACAACCGGTGGACCTTGAAGATCCCAACATTACTCCGGCACAAAGGAGACAATTTGCTAATTGGGAAGAGAGGAATCGAAGGGTGATGTTCCTCATCTCACAAGTTATTTCTAACACTATGATTGCTCATGTGCAAAGCTTAGAAACAGCTAAGGAGGTTTGGGAAGCATTGGAGAAGGTGTATGCTACCTCAACAAGGTCTCAAAGGATGCAACTCAAGAACGAGCTCAACAACATGAGGAAAAGCTCAAACCAAAGCATTAATGAATATACATTGAGGATCAAGGAGCTTTGAGATCAGCTAGCATCAGTTGGATGCAAGATAGAAGAGGAAGACATCATCCAAACAACCCTCAATGGCTTGAGGAGTGAAGAAAAGTGGAAGCCCCTCATCATAAACATTCTTTATAGAGATCCTCTCCCAACATTCGACGAGATTATACCAAATCTTGTGGCTGAAGAGGTTGCTCAACAAGGAGAAGGCAACAAAGGTAAGGACAGCCATAGTCAAATGTTATATGCAGGACGAGGTAGAGGAAGGAACTCAAGAGGAGGCTCGAGAGGAAGAGGAAGAAGCTACAACAACACAAATTTCAGCCAACACAACTCGGAGGACAATAAGGACAACTCAAATGACAACACACATGGAAGAGCTCGAGGAAGAAATAGAGGAAGAGGTCGAGGTTCATACAATCCTCATAAAGGTATAACATGTTATCATTGTGGTAAACTAGGACATTATGCAAATGATTGTTGGGAAAAGAATGGAAGGTTGAATGGAGGCAACCAAAGGAGCCAAAATAACTATGCGAGTACATCAAGTGAAGGAGACAAGCAAACCATGCTTGCCATGAAGCATGACTACAAAAACTCGAGAAGTGATGATAAAAAATGGTTCATAGATTCAGGTTACAACAACCATATGACATGCCAAGGAGATTTATTCACAAAGCTACAAGCTCCAAGTGGAAAAGGATGTGTGGAGACGGGCGATGAAACTCAACACGCAATTGATCATGTTGGAGATATCAAGCTTGGTGATAAGAAGGTATTGGCTGATGTTCTTCATGTTCCTACTATTGCAAAGAATTTAATTTCAGTAGGACAAATGGTAGAGAAAGGATATCATGTTATCTTCAATGAAAAAGTCTACTTTATAAAGAATCCAAAAGAAGGATTCAAGGTCATTGCTCAAGGAAGGAAAGAAGGTAGGATGTTCACCTTGGACATTCAACAACCACATGGAAAGGTGATGTATATTCAGTGTGGAAACAAGAGGATTGCTGAAATCGATTTGTGGCACAAAAGGTTTGGACATATCAACATTCCTAAGCTCAAGGACATGAGCAACCATGAAGTGGTAAGAGGTCTTCCAAGATTCGATGATGCTAGACTACATGAGTTTTGTGAAGCATGCCAACTAGGAAAGCAAACTCGACAACCATTCAAGAAGAGCAACTATGTGGCAAGGAATGTCCTCGACTTGATACACACAGATGTATGGGGACCATCACAACAACCATCAGTGGCTGGTAATAGATATTTTGTCACTTTTATCAATGATCATTCAAGAAAAGTATGGATGTTTTGCATAAAACAAAAATCAGATGTGTTCTCCATGTTCAAGAGATTTAAAGCACATGTAGAAAAGGAAACAGGATGCTACATAAAGACCTTGAGGTCCAATGGAGGAGGAGAATATTTCTCGAAAGAAGTTTCAGATTTTCTTTATGAAAATGGCATCAAGAGACAATTTACATGTAGGTACACACCTCAACAAAATGGAATAGCTGAAAGGAAAAATAGACATATCACAGAAGTTGCAAGATGCATGCTCAACAAGATGAAGATGCCACTAAACTATTGGGCTGAAGCAACTAGTATGGCCGTTTATTTGATGAATAAGTGCACAATGGTTGGAGTGCATAATCTAACTCTCGAGGAGGTTTATTCTGGTAAGAAACGTGACCTTACACATCTCAAAGTTTTTGGATGTGTGTGTTATGTTCACATCCCTCAAGAACTGAGGACAAAGATGGAGGCAAAGTCAGAAAAATGTATTTTCGTTGGATATTCATCGGAACAAAAGGGATACAGGTGCTACAATCCGATGACAAAGGAGCTACGAGTCTCACGAGATGTGGTATTTGGTGAGCGAAGACCATGGTTTGGAGACAAAGGGAAAGAGAAGATTCTTGAAGAAGATTGTGAAGATGATGGAGGTGCTGTCCAAGAAGAATTTCACCAAACAAGCACTCGAATGTCAGGTCCAGAAGCTTCTACATCACTTGGAGAAAGCTCAACATGGAAAGGGAGACTAAGAAGTCATTCCTTATCACCAACATCATGTTATGAAAGATCTAAAGCTGAAAGTGCTACCCAAAATAGTGATTCAAATGCAAGTGAAGAAGAGTATGAAGAGGTGATCACACCAAAGGTAAAGTTGAACCGGTTGAAGAAGCAATGTTCAAAAGGAAATGAAAGGAGGTCTTCAAGAGCATGGTATCCAATTGAAAGGCTGAGCTATGATAGTTTTATTGCAAAGAATTTTGCATATATGACATAGGTGGTCAAAGACAAAGAACCGGATGCATATGAAGAAGCATGTACACAAAAAGAATGGCAAGAAGCTATGCAAGAAGAGATGAAAGCTCTCAAGGACAATCACACATGGGAGCTAGTTCCAAAGGCTGAAGGTATGAAGATTGTTCCAAATAAATGGGTGTTTAAAATAAAGAGAAATGTTGATGGTTCTCTAGCTAGGCATAAAGCTAGACTAGTAGCAAAAGGATTCAAGAAAACTCACGGCATCGACTATGAAGAGACTTTCAGCCCGGTTGCAAAGATGGGAACAATTAGAACCTTGATTGGAGTGAGTGCAGCAAAGAGATGGCCATTGTACCAACTTGACATAAAAAATGCTTTTCTCAATGGTGAACTTCAAGAAGAGGTATACATGAGTCAACCGATTGGATTTGAAGATAGAAAGCATCCAGATTTTGTTTGTAGATTGAAGAAAGCTTTGTATGGGCTGAAGCAAGCACCACGTGCTTGGAATCAAAGATTGGTCGAGTACCTGACAAGGTGTGGGTATAGTCCAAGTAATGCAGATCCCTCTCTCTACATGAAGAAAGAAGAAGGAAAGCAGGTATATATTTGCATATACGTTGATGATCTCATCATAACAGGAAGTAATGCTACAGGAATATAAGAGATCAAAAGGAAACTCAGTAAGGAGTTTAAAATTTCAGATCTTGGTGTGCTGAAATACTTTTTAGGCATTGAGATAGTCTATGGGAAAGATGGCATCTACTTGATGCAAAGAAAGTACTTGTTGGATGTTCTTTTCAAATTTGGAATGAGTGAATGCAAACCACCCACTAAACCTATGGACACAAATGTGAAGCTATGCTCAAATGATGGAGAGAAGTTACATGATGTAACTAAATACATGAGTATTATAGGTTCATTGATCTATGTTACGATCACAAGACCAGATTTATGTTATATTGTTGGAGTTCTCTCTCAATTTATGCAAGCTCCAACAAGTGAACATTTAAATTCAGCCAAATGAGTGCTAAGATATGTGAAGCACACTGTCAATCATACATTGTTTTATAGATATGATCAAGAATTGCAGGTAAAGGGCTTCAGTGATGCTGATTGGGCTGGTTCGAAGGAAGATAGAAGATCCACTTCAGGTTATGTGTTCATGATAGGTAGCAAACCTATCACATGGAGCTCAAAGAAGCAACCTACTGTTGCACTATCATCTACAGAAGCTGAATATAGAGGTTTAGCCTTTGCAACTTTTGAAGCTATGTGGATTAAGAAGCTCTTGGTTGATCTTGATGTGTAGGTGGAGACTGTAAGACAATAGTTAGGCAGTATAACATAGGAGCAGTAGCAGAGAAGATAATAGATATAGGAGAATCTCAACAATTTTGTACTAAAAGCAAGTACAAAGATGATGGGGTTATGGCATCGATTATGAGGAGACATTTTCTCTTGTTGCCAAGATATCAACAATAAGGACATTAATAAGTGTTGCTGCAAGCAAGGTATGGAATCTTTATCAATTAGATATAAAGAATGCATTTCTCAATGGAGATTTAAAAGAAGATGTGTACATGGAGCAACTAGAAGGTTGTGAAGATCCCAAGAAGCCTACGCGTGTACGTAAACTCTTGAAAGCATTGTATGGTCTTAAGCAGGTCCAAGGGCTTGGAATTTTAGATTGGTAAAGTTTCTTGAAAAGTAGGGATACACATGTTCAAATGCAGATACTTCTTTGTATGTTAAGGTTGAAGGATCATTGATTGTTTATATTTCAATTTATGCGGATGACTTGATAATAACAGGAAACAATGAAGGTGAGATAGCCAAGATCAAAGCAGAGCTTGGATCTGAATTTAAAATTTCAAATTAAGGAGAACTGACATACACTCTTGGAATCAAAGTTATGAAGAAGGACAATGGTGTATATCTTCTACAAAGGAAGTATATTTTAGATTTATTAAAGAAATATGGCAGGGAGCATTGCAAGAGTAATAGTAACCCGATGGAACCCAATGTGAAGTACAGTGCTAAAGATGGTGAACCTTTAGAAGATCAACTTATCTACATGTCTTTGATTGGCTCGCTTATATATGCAACTTTAACAAGGCCGGATATTACATTTAGGGTAAGTACATTGTCTCAATTCATGAACAAACCCACCAATGTACATATGCAAGAAGCTAAAAGGGTCTTAAGATATTTGAAGGGTACATTAAATGAAGGTTTGGGCTATAAATATCATGAAGGTATGGATTTGAAAGCATACAATGATGTAGATTGGGCTGGAAATAAGGATGATAGAAGGAGTGCAAGTGGATATCTGATATTTGCAGGTAATAATTTAGTTTCATGGAGTTCTAAAAAATAGCCTATAGTAGCATTTTCAAGCACAAAAGATGAATATAGAAGCCTTACAAATGAAACATGTAAGATTATGTGGTATTTGAAGCTTTATGAAGATATGAATCTATCTACAACATGTCCACTACTCTTTGGAGATAATGTAAGTTCATTACAACTCGCATCTAATCCAGTGTACCATGCAAGGACAAAACACATTGAAGTGCACCATCACTATATCCGAGAGAAGGTGATGAATGAATATATTGATATTCAACATGTTGGAACTAAAGATCAATTAGCATATATACTCACAAGCAGTGGATGCTCGGAAGCTCAAGCGAATCAAAGTTCTACTTGGAGTCAAAGCTTTGGATATAGAGCTTGAGGGGGGCAACGTTACATAAGAAAAAGCTCTAAAGTATTATTTTTTAAGTTTATGGAGCTTATTATTTATGATAAATAACATCTAGAGGCACTCACATCTCCTAATTTAGAGTAAAAGTAGATAAAAGTAAGAAGGAAAGGACATGTGTCTATTTTTAGACAAGGAAGGCGCTTCTCTTGATAGCCTCTCAATAAAAAGAGTGGTTCTCTTAGTGTAGGTGGAAAAATTGAGTGATTCGTGTTGTGTTGTGCATCTTACCATTTGTAATATATAAGTAGATCAGTTTTTGTACAATTTTCAATGAGAGAAACCTGCGCAAGTAGGGGTTTCTGCAAATCTTCTTTCTTCTATCTATCCGGTATTGTTGGTGTAAATTGCAAGCCTACACATTTGGCTCAAAGGATGCATTAAAGTCTACACATATATGAAGAAGCATAGGAACATATGCTAGTGGTTAATTACCACTTTACCTCATTGTAAAAGTCAAATTGACTTGGAATCTTTTGTAATCACCTACCAAAATGAGTCGTGGAAAAGTAGCTCAGCTGATTTAAGGAATATATCCTAATATGTAGGAGCTTGATCATAGGGAGCCAAAATTTGAATTTGAATTCAAATCTTCACTCATTACATATAAAAGTGAACATGAAAAGTCACGGGTAAGATAGATCACTCCCGAGCTTCTCATTTCTGATTTTGAGTGTGTGTGAGGACTATACTATAGTCTACACCTCTCTACACCATTAGGAAATGTTGTTCATGCCAATGGGATTGTATACAAGTGTTCATTAATAGATACATTTACATCATTCATCTATGAGTTCTCTGTTAGTCTACTCAAAAGTCTGTCAAATTTTCAAGGGCATATCTCGGTCAATTCTTCACCAAATGCAGTGATGCAAAGCTTGTTGGATTCAGCTCAAAGTCAGCTACATGCTATCAAAGTTTGAAGTAATTCTATTCAGCCATTTCAGAGAAATCTACGTCGAGGTGAACTCTGGTCATTTTCTGCTATAGTCCTAAAAAGTCGGGGGTATAGCTAAACTTGCTAAATTGATTTCTCTTAGCATAGTTTATCTTTTTACATCATTCCACTTGCAAATGGTAGCTTACTAAGCTAATTAAATACCCCTATAAGAAATTTTATCAATTTCTACTGTGTTGGTCACACTGAGCAAAACATTCAGCAGGTGTCAAGACATAAATAGAAGATTTTCTTGAGTTTGTGAACTTCAAAGTTATCTGTTTTGGTTCAATCATTACACACATCACTTCTAAAGTACATAGGCCATTTTTTGGTGTTATTTGAAAGCTAAGAAGGTCTACTTATCAAGTCTGAAGCAAAAGAGGGCTGGTACAAAGCAGGAGTAGCAGTACCTACTCAGTCTCTTGGAGCATCCATCCATCTTTCCCAACAGTGGTATCAGAGCAATAGAGGTAAAATGGGAGATTGTTTTCCTTCATTTATTGATAAATTGGACAGGAACAACTTTCAAGCTTGGTCTTTAAGGATGAAGACCTACTTACAAGGAAGGAGTCTCTATGGATACGTCTCAGGAGATGAGGAATTGCCCTCATTCAAAGCAAGAGGATTGCCAACCAAGGAAGAACAAGAAAAACTCCACACATGGTGTGCTAAGGATGCATTGGCAAAGTCTTATTTACTCAACTCAATCTCTGACTTTCTTTTGCGACATATCAGAAATTGTAAGACATCCCAAGAAACTTGGGAAACCTTGTCATCATACTTTTCCTCCAATACAAGGGCTAGGAAAAATCAGTTGTGGATCAAATTCACAACACTAAGGAAGCAACCTAAGCAAGCTGTTTCAAAATTTGTGACCAAGATCAAAGATGTTGCAGATCAGTTAGCAAGCATAGGAGAAGAGATTGAAGAAGAACAAATTGTAAGGCAAGTGATCAATGGAATCAAGGCTGATAACAAATGGGAAAGCTTCACCACTGCAATGGATCTCTACATGGACATGCACACTCCAAATTTTACAACTCTCATGGGACAACTATTTACACATGAAGCAAAGCTCACCAAAAATGGAGGTACATCCAAAGGTAATAACTCTTCTACCCTATACACTGATAAGAAGTCTAAGGATAAAGGCAAGAGCAAAAAAATGGAAGAACCTGTGCGCTCTCAAGGTAGAGCTTAAATGGTGATCTAGAAAACTCTAGATAGGGAGATACAAGGTAGAGGTATGCTGGCTCAACGTGATGTCTCAGGTAGTGCAGAACTCATGTATATATCTTTGGCTACTTCTACTAGTCCTTTATATTCGGCTTCTGTTGACGATTAAGCCACTGTGTGTTGTTTCTTCGAACACCAGCTCGCTAGCTTATCTCCTAGGTATATCATATACCCATGTGTTGATCTTCTGTCATCTTGACTTCCTGCCCAGTCTGAGTCACTGAATGCTCTTAACTTTATATCTGACGTAAAGGGATAATATAATCCTTCCTTTATAGTTCTTTTGATATATCTAAGAACTCTTTGTCCTGCAACCCAATGTTGATCTTTCGGACAATGCATAAATTGTGAGAGAACTCCCACTGCATAACTGAGATCTGGTCTTATTAGCGTAGCATAAATTAGGCTTCCCACTAACGACTGATACTTTCTCATATCTTTAAACTCTGCACCACTATATTTGCTGAGTTTATGATTTACTTCAAGCGGTGTTGAAGCTTCTCTCCAATTCTCCATATTAAACTTCTTCAGTAAGTTTAGGAGATACCTTTCTTGCGAAACATATACACCATGATCTGTGTATGTGATTTCCATTCCAAGAAAGTATGATAACTTTCCTAGATCACTGATCTTAAACTCCTTTTCAAGCAATCTCTTTACTTCTTAAATTCCTTCATCTGATGTACCTGTGATTATAATGTCATCTACATAAATACAAATGTAGATCATACCTTCTTCTATTCTTTTGATGAGTAGACTTGCATCTGCCTTCGAACTTTGGTATCCAAGTTCATTGAGATATTTCACAAGTCTGTAATTCCAAGCTCTTGGAGCTTGCTTTAGTCCGTAAAGTGCTTTTCTTAATCTGTAAACAAAATTTGGATATCTGGAACTTACAAACCCTTTAGGTTGTTCCATATAGACTTCGTCTGATATATATCCATTCAAAAATGCATTCTTGATATCTAGCTGACTTAGCTTCCATCCTTTTGATGCTGTTATAGCAATCACTGTCCTTATGGTTGACATCCTTGCCACCGGACTAAACATCTCATCATAGTCTATGCCATGCGTCTGAGCATAGCCCTTGATAACCTGTCTTGCTTTGTGTCTGGCCATCTTTCCATCTGCAAGTTTCTTAACTTTGAAAACCCATTTATTTCCAATTACTTTCTTACCATTTGGTTTAGGAACAAGCTCCCATGTCTTGTTCTCTTCTAGTGCGCTGAACTCTTCTTCCATTGCTTCTTCCCAATGCTTCTTGCCTTTAGCTTCATCATAGTTCTGAGGTTCTTCATCATCTTTGACCATATATGCGTAATTTTTCTGAGTTATGTACGAAGTACCATAAGAATACCTTTCTGGTTGTCTTCTAGTCTTGCTTGACCTTCTTGGTTCACATTCTTCATAAGTGTCTGAATACACTTCTTCATCAAGTATAGGAATTTCTTCATTCCTTCTTGTTAATCCATTTCTGGACGTACTTGCTTGCATATAGTCTTCATCTTTATTCTCCTACACAATTGATTTCCCTTTCTCTTTTCTTCTTACCTCTTCTTCAAATTCTTTTGTTGTATGACTTTGATCTTCATACCAGCTTTTCTGTTCATCAAACGTAACATCTCTGGAAACAATAAATTGTTTTGTTAGAGGACTCCATAACCTATAACCTATCTGCTTTTCATCATATTCGACGAACACATATTTCTCTGCTTTTGGTTCAAGCTTATGTCTGAGTTGTGATGGTACATAAGCATAAGCTACTGATCCAAACACTTTGCAATGATCAAGTGTTGGTTTCTTTCCCCATCAAGCTTCATAAGGGGTCATTCCATCTAAAGCTATACACAGTAATCTGTTTACCAAGTATGTAGCTGTATTTACAGCTTCAGCCCAAAGATAATTTGGACAGTCCTTTTCTTTTAGCATGGCTAGTGCAAACTCAACCAGAGTTCGGTTTCTTCTTTCTGCTACACCATTTTGTTGTGGTGTATACCTGCAGGTTATTTCTCTCTTAATACCTGCATTCCAAAGATAATCATTGAATTCTTGGGAGAAGTATTCTCCCCCTCCATCAAACCTTAGTCTCTTAAGCTTTCAACCTATGAGTCTTTCAGCATATGCATGAAAATGCCTGAAAGCTCCAAACACTTCTGATTTCCCTTTCAAAACATAAAGAGTTATCCATCTTGTAGCATCATCAATGAATAAAACATAATACCTTGAGCCACTCATTGATCCTTCTTTTGTTGGACCCCATACATCTGTATGAATGAGTTCAAGTACTCCGTCATGTTTGAATCCTTTCTTCTGGAACGGTAACCTGTGGGCTTTTCCCATCTGACATGCTTCGCACTTATGAATCATATGTTGGTTCTGTACGTTTGGTAATCCCAGTACTGACTGATTTGAAATCATAGCTTTAATTCCTTTTTCATTAAAATGACCTAATCTCTTATGCCAGAGATCAAGTTCTGTAATCACCTTTTGACCATGTGTGAGCAATGCTTGACCAATGTTCCCTTGTATTCTTAAAGTAAAGAGTCTACCTTCCTTCTTACCAGAGACGATCTGATGATATCCATTCTCGGGATCTTCTACAAATACTCCTTCATTTGTAAATTTGACCTGAAAACCTTTCTCAACTATCTGTCCCACACTAATCAAATTTTTAGGTATTGTCAGAACATACAAAACATTGGTTAGCAAATCGGCTCCACTCTTACATTTCACTTTTCCAATTGAATGTACACTGTGTCTCGTGTTGTCACCTGTTTGAACAGTATGACTGGAACTACCCCTTTCCAATTCTGACATCAGTTCTATATTTCCTGACAAATGATTAGAACATCCAGAATCGATGTAAAATACCTTTAGATCTTCGTTATCTGATGTGCCGATTGAGTTCATCATCAATGACGTATGACTTTCATTCTGTGTATCATTTGCTTAGTTGTTGTAGGTGGTGTTGTAGGATTGATTTTGTCCCCAACTTCTTGCTCCACCTCTACCATAGCCTCCTCTTTGATTCTGTCTACCTCTTTGAAAATTACTCTGATATCTTCCGCTTCTGCCTCTGCTATTACTGTTCTGATTTTGTTTTGATCCTTGTTGATTGTGCCAACAATCATGAGCCAGATGATTATTTAGTCCACAGATCCAACAAGCCTTCTTGTTGATATTGTGGCTACCTCTTCCTCTTCCAAAACCTCTTGCTCTTCCTCTGCCGGTGCCTTTACCTCTTGCATAATAAGCCTGAGAACTCGACTCTTCTTCATCTTTTGACTTGCCTTTATCTCCTTTCTTCTTGTTCTTCATGTACATTGCAGAACTTTGTCCTTTATCTCCATCTCCTTTCAGGTCTTGCTCATATGTGAGCATCAAACCAAGCAACTGATTTAAATCTGGTACAAAATGATTTAAAGAAAGTTCAGTTGAGAGTACGAAAGGTTTCCACCTTTCATCTCCTATCAAACATGTGAGCACTTGTGCTATCAATCTGTGATCTTCGACATCTTCATTTATGGATCCAAGACTATCTGCTAGATCCTTCATTTTTAGTAACATAGTCACTAATGCTTTGATTCAACTTCTTTTTGAACGTTGTGAATTCGGACCATAAGCTAGCCTTCCTAGCTTTTGTAGTATTTTGGAAATGATCTTCCCACGCATTCCATATGTCCTCTGCTTTCTCCAGACCTCTAATATGCGGTAGTAGATGGTCTGTAACGATAAATTATAAATGTAAGCTCTTGCCGTTGCATCTTTCTTCTGCCACAGCTTCAAGGCTTCTAATTCTTCTTTTTCCGGTTGACTATCATCTTCGAAAGTCGGCTTCTTTTCTTCTTCGGTCACATACATCATTAAGTCCTTACTCATAAGAAAGGCTTCCATGTGCATTACCCATGCGGGATAATTATCTTTGTCCAATTTGTCAATTGAAACATGATCTACCATAATCTTCTTGTTTCGGTTACTTCCGGTGAGTGTAATGTTAAAAGGTTTTACCTTTTACAAACCTTTACCCTTGAGATTGAGTTCAGAACGTTTCTTGATGCCGTTTGTTAGTTTTCACCTTCCTTTATGAGAATTCTTCAAATTCTCTTTCCGTTTCTTCTTCTGAGAAACCTTTTCCGTTCTTCATAATCTTTTCTGTTTTGGTACCACTTGTTGTGGTTAACCGGCTCTGAACCCACTTCTTGGATCTCACGGCTCTGGCACCACCTGTGGTGGTTAACCTTGGCTCTGATACCACGTGTTGGCAACGTGGCGGCAAAGGCCTGAACCTTGTCAAGCCTACGGAATTCGCCGCGTCACCGTAGGGTTGCTAAGCTAGAGTGAAATTAGAACACCTCTATAATCAGCAGTAGCTCAGCAAAGTTACTGTCATTCAACATATAAGATTGCATTTTGAATTTATTGGAAAAAGATTCACTGGAGCTTCACCGGACTGTCACCAGACTGTCACCGTAATTATACCGGAATTTTACCGGAATTAACTTCACTTCTATTTGTAATCACTTCAAGTGAATATACAAGAAGTAAGGAAGTGATGCGTGAACTTCCTTCACTGAATGAACTCTTTCTGAAGTTTGAGGAAAAACTTCACCAGTTCAGAATGCCTCTTTTCGATCAGACTTTGTACTGTGTGTACATATCCATTTCACCAAAATCTTTGATGAGCTGATAGTAGAGATGTCTACATATAAGATAAGCTATCTCTCATACAAAGCTTTAATTTATTCTACGAGATATACTTCATTGTTTTACCGAAAAACACGTTTACTGAAAAAATTATAACTGACCGAAAAATACGTTTACTGAAAGAACTGTAACTGTTAACTGACTTTATACCGTTAGCAAGCTAACTATTCCAAGTGGAATGATGTAAAAAGATAAACTATGCTAAGAGAAATCAATTTAGCAAGTAAAGCTATACCCCCAATTTTTTAGGACTATAGTATACATTGACCAATGATCACCTCGACGTGAATTTCTCTGAATTAGCTGAATAGAATCTCGTCAAATTTTGTTAGCATGTAGATAACTTCAAGACGAATTCAACAAGCTTTAGATAATTGTATTTGGTGAAGAATTGACCAAGATATGCACTTCACAAGTTGACAGACTTTCAAGGAGTATAACAGAGAACTCAGAAATGAACAATGTGAATGTATGTATTAATGAACACTTGTATACAAATCCATTGGCATCAAAATTATTGCCTAATGGTGTAGATAGATGTGGGCTAGAGTGGAGGCCTCACACACACTCAAAATCAGTAATGAGAAGCTCGGGAGTGATGAGTTCTTATCGCGACTTTTTCATGACCTCTTTTATAGAGAGTGAGTAAGAATTCGAATTCAAATTCAAACTTTTGGCTCCCTATGATCAAGCTCCTATATCCTAGGAGATATTCCTTCAATCAAAGAGCTAACTTTTTCCACGAATCCTTTTGGTAGGTGTTTATAAAGATTCCAAGTCAATTTGACTTTTACAAAGAGATAAAGTGGTAATAAATTATTAGCAGTAGTTCCTATGCTTCTCTATATGTGTATGGACTTCAATGCATCCATCAAGACAAATGTGTAGGCTAGTGAATTACACCAACAGCTATAATCATGAAACATAAAGCTAGAGGTAAAATGGGAGATTGTTTTCCTTCATTTATTGATAAATTGGACAGGAACAACTTTCAAGCTTGGTCTCTAAGGATGAAGACCTACTTACAAGGAAGGAGTCTCTATGGATACGTCTCAAGAGATGAGGAATTGCCCTCATTCAAAGCAAGAGGATTGCCAACCAAGGAAGAACAAGAAAAACTCCACACATGGTGTGCTAAGGATGCATTGGCAAAGTCTTATTTACTCAACTCAATCTCTGACTTTCTTTTGCGACATATCAGAAATTGTAAGACATCCCAAGAAACTTGGGAAACCTTGTCATCATACTTTTCCTCCAATACAAGGGCTAGGAAAAATCAGTTGTGGATCAAATTCACAACACTAAGGAAGCAACCTAAGCAAGCTGTTTCAGAATTTGTGACCAAGATCAAAGATGTTGCAGATCAGTTAGCAAGCATAGGAGAAGAGATTGAAGAAGAACAAATTGTAAGGCAAGTGATCAATGGAATCAAGGCTGATAACAAATGGGAAAGCTTCACCACTGCAATGGATCTCTACATGGACATGCACACTCCAAATTTTACAACTCTCATGGGACAACTATTTACACATGAAGCAAAGCTCACCAAAAATGGAGGTACATCCAAAGGTAATAACTCTTCTACCCTATACACTGATAAGAAGTCTAAGGATAAAGGCAAGAGCAAAAAAATGGAAGAACCTGTGCGCTCTCAAGGTAGAGCTTAAATGGTGATCTAGAAAACTCTAGATAGGGAGATACAAGGTAGAGGTATGCTGGCTCAACGTGATGTCTCAGGTAGTGCAGAACTCATGTATATATCTTTGGCTACTTCTACTAGTCCTTTATATTCGGCTTCTGTTGACGATTAAGCCACTGTGTGTTGTTTCTTCGAACACCAGCTCGCTAGCTTATCTCCTAGGTATATCATATACCCATGTGTTGATCTTCTGTCATCTTGACTTCCTGCCCAGTCTGAGTCACTGAATGCTCTTAACTTTATATCTGACGTAAAGGGATAATATAATCCTTCCTTTATAGTTCTTTTGATATATCTAAGAACTCTTTGTCCTGCAACCCAATGTTGATCTTTCGGACAATGCATAAATTGTGAGAGAACTCCCACTGCATAACTGAGATCTGGTCTTATTAGCGTAGCATAAATTAGGCTTCCCACTAACGACTGATACTTTCTCATATCTTTAAACTCTGCACCACTATATTTGCTGAGTTTATGATTTACTTCAAGCGGTGTTGAAGCTTCTCTCCAATTCTCCATATTAAACTTCTTCAGTAAGTTTAGGAGATACCTTTCTTGCGAAACATATACACCATGATCTGTGTATGTGATTTCCATTCCAAGAAAGTATGATAACTTTCCTAGATCACTGATCTTAAACTCCTTTTCAAGCAATCTCTTTACTTCTTAAATTCCTTCATCTGATGTACCTGTGATTATAATGTCATCTACATAAATACAAATGTAGATCATACCTTCTTCTATTCTTTTGATGAGTAGACTTGCATCTGCCTTCGAACTTTGGTATCCAAGTTCATTGAGATATTTCACAAGTCTGTAATTCCAAGCTCTTGGAGCTTGCTTTAGTCCGTAAAGTGCTTTTCTTAATCTGTAAACAAAATTTGGATATCTGGAACTTACAAACCCTTTAGGTTGTTCCATATAGACTTCGTCTGATATATATCCATTCAAAAATGCATTCTTGATATCTAGCTGACTTAGCTTCCATCCTTTTGATGTTGTTATAGCAATCACTGTCCTTATGGTTGACATCCTTGCCACCGGACTAAACATCTCATCATAGTCTATGCCATGCGTCTGAGCATAGCCCTTGATAACCTGTCTTGCTTTGTGTCTGGCCATCTTTCCATCTGCAAGTTTCTTAACTTTGAAAACCCATTTATTTCCAATTACTTTCTTACCATTTGGTTTAGGAACAAGCTCCCATGTCTTGTTCTCTTCTAGTGCGCTGAACTCTTCTTCCATTGCTTCTTCCCAATGCTTCTTGCCTTTAGCTTCATCATAGTTCTGAGGTTCTTCATCATCTTTGACCATATATGCGTAATTTTTCTGAGTTATGTACGAAGTACCATAAGAATACCTTTCTGGTTGTCTTCTAGTCTTGCTTGACCTTCTTGGTTCACATTCTTCATAAGTGTCTGAATACACTTCTTCATCAAGTATAGGAATTTCTTCATTCCTTCTTGTTAATCCATTTCTGGACGTACTTGCTTGCATATAGTCTTCATCTTTATTCTCCTACACAATTGATTTCCCTTTCTCTTTTCTTCTTACCTCTTCTTCAAATTCTTTTGTTGTATGACTTTGATCTTCATACCAGCTTTTCTGTTCATCAAACGTAACATCTCTGGAAACAATAAATTGTTTTGTTAGAGGACTCCATAACCTATAACCTATCTGCTTTTCATCATATTCGACGAACACATATTTCTCTGCTTTTGGTTCAAGCTTATGTCTGAGTTGTGATGGTACATAAGCATAAGCTACTGATCCAAACACTTTGCAATGATCAAGTGTTGGTTTCTTTCACCATCAAGCTTCATAAGGGGTCATTCCATCTAAAGCTATACACAGTAATCTGTTTACCAAGTATGTAGCTGTATTTACAGCTTCAGCCCAAAGATAATTTGGACAGTCCTTTTCTTTTAGCATGGCTAGTGCAAACTCAACCAGAGTTCGGTTTCTTCTTTCTGCTACACCATTTTGTTGTGGTGTATACCTGCAGGTTATTTCTCTCTTAATACCTGCATTCCAAAGATAATCATTGAATTCTTGGGAGAAGTATTCTCCCCCTCCATCAAACCTTAGTCTCTTAAGCTTTCAACCTATGAGTCTTTCAGCATATGCATGAAAATGCCTGAAAGCTCCAAACACTTCTGATTTCCCTTTCAAAACATAAAGAGTTATCCATCTTGTAGCATCATCAATGAATAAAACATAATACCTTGAGCCACTCATTGATCCTTCTTTTGTTGGACCCCATACATCTGTATGAATGAGTTCAAGTACTCCGTCATGTTTGAATCCTTTCTTCTGGAACGGTAACCTGTGGGCTTTTCCCATCTGACATGCTTCGCACTTATGAATCATATGTTGGTTCTGTACGTTTGGTAATCCCAGTACTGACTGATTTGAAATCATAGCTTTAATTCCTTTTTCATTAAAATGACCTAATCTCTTATGCCAGAGATCAAGTTCTGTAATCACCTTTTGACCATGTGTGAGCAATGCTTGACCAATGTTCCCTTGTATTCTTAAAGTAAAGAGTCTACCTTCCTTCTTACCAGAGACGATCTGATGATATCCATTCTCGAGATCTTCTACAAATACTCCTTCATTTGTAAATCTGACCTGAAAACCTTTCTCAACTATCTGTCCCACACTAATCAAATTTTTAGGTATTGTCAGAACATACAAAACATTGGTTAGCAAATCGGCTCCACTCTTACATTTCACTTTTCCAATTGAATGTACACTGTGTCTCGTGTTGTCACCTGTTTGAACAGTATGACTGGAACTACCCCTTTCCAATTCTGACATCAGTTCTATATTTCCTGACAAATGATTAGAACATCCAGAATCGATGTAAAATACCTTTAGATCTTCGTTATCTGATGTGCCGATTGAGTTCATCATCAATGACGTATGACTTTCATTCTGTGTATCATTTGCTTAGTTGTTGTAGGTGGTGTTGTAGGATTGATTTTGTCCCCAACTTCTTGCTCCACCTCTACCATAGCCTCCTCTTTGATTCTGTCTACCTCTTTGAAAATTACTCTGATATCTTCCGCTTCTGCCTCTGCTATTACTGTTCTGATTTTGTTTTGATCCTTGTTGATTGTGCCAACAATCATGAGCCAGATGATTATTTAGTCCACAGATCCAACAAGCCTTCTTGTTGATATTGTGGCTACCTCTTCCTCTTCCAAAACCTCTTGCTCTTCCTCTGCCGGTGCCTTTACCTCTTGCATAATAAGCCTGAGAACTCGACTCTTCTTCATCTTTTGACTTGCCTTTATCTCCTTTCTTCTTGTTCTTCATGTACATTGCAGAACTTTGTCCTTTATCTCCATCTCCTTTCAGGTCTTGCTCATATGTGAGCATCAAACCAAGCAACTGATTTAAATCTGGTACAAAATGATTTAAAGAAAGTTCAGTTGAGAGTACGAAAGGTTTCCACCTTTCATCTCCTATCAAACATGTGAGCACTTGTGCTATCAATCTGTGATCTTCGACATCTTCATTTATGGATCCAAGACTATCTGCTAGATCCTTCATTTTTAGTAACATAGTCACTAATGCTTTGATTCAACTTCTTTTTGAACGTTGTGAATTCGGACCATAAGCTAGCCTTCCTAGCTTTTGTAGTATTTTGGAAATGATCTTCCCACGCATTCCATATGTCCTCTGCTTTCTCCAGACCTCTAATATGCGGTAGTAGATGGTCTGTAACGATAAATTATAAATGTAAGCTCTTGCCGTTGCATCTTTCTTCTGCCACAGCTTCAAGGCTTCTAATTCTTCTTTTTCCGGTTGACTATCATCTTCGAAAGTCGGCTTCTTTTCTTCTTCGGTCACATACATCATTAAGTCCTTACTCATAAGAAAGGCTTCCATGTGCATTACCCATGCGGGATAATTATCTTTGTCCAATTTGTCAATTGAAACATGATCTCCCATAATCTTCTTGTTTCGGTTACTTCCGGTGAGTGTAATGTTAAAAGGTTTTACCTTTTACAAACCTTTACCCTTGAGATTGAGTTCAGAACGTTTCTTGATGCCGTTTGTTAGTTTTCACCTTCCTTTATGAGAATTCTTCAAATTCTCTTTCCGTTTCTTCTTCTGAGAAACCTTTTCCGTTCTTCATAATCTTTTCTGTTTTGGTACCACTTGTTGTGGTTAACCGGCTCTGAACCCACTTCTTGGATCTCACGGCTCTGGCACCACCTGTGGTGGTTAACCTTGGCTCTGATACCACGTGTTGGCAACGTGGCGGCAAAGGCCTGAACCTTGTCAAGCCTACGGAATTCGCCGCGTCACCGTAGGGTTGCTAAGCTAGAGTGAAATTAGAACACCTCTATAATCAGCAGTAGCTCAGCAAAGTTACTGTCATTCAACATATAAGATTGCATTTTGAATTTATTGGAAAAAGATTCACTGGAGCTTCACCGGACTGTCACCAGACTGTCACCGTAATTATACCGGAATTTTACCGGAATTAACTTCACTTCTATTTGTAATCACTTCAAGTGAATATACAAGAAGTAAGGAAGTGATGCGTGAACTTCCTTCACTGAATGAACTCTTTCTGAAGTTTGAGGAAAAACTTCACCAGTTCAGAATGCCTCTTTTCGATCAGACTTTGTACTGTGTGTACATATCCATTTCACCAAAATCTTTGATGAGCTGATAGTAGAGATGTCTACATATAAGATAAGCTATCTCTCATACAAAGCTTTAATTTATTCTACGAGATATACTTCATTGTTTTACCGAAAAACACGTTTACTGAAAAAATTATAACTGACCGAAAAATACGTTTACTGAAAGAACTGTAACTGTTAACTGACTTTATACCGTTAGCAAGCTAACTATTCCAAGTGGAATGATGTAAAAAGATAAACTATGCTAAGAGAAATCAATTTAGCAAGTAAAGCTATACCCCCAATTTTTTAGGACTATAGTATACATTGACCAATGATCACCTCGACGTGAATTTCTCTGAATTAGCTGAATAGAATCTCGTCAAATTTTGTTAGCATGTAGATAACTTCAAGACGAATTCAACAAGCTTTAGATAATTGTATTTGGTGAAGAATTGACCAAGATATGCACTTCACAAGTTGACAGACTTTCAAGGAGTATAACAGAGAACTCAGAAATGAACAATGTGAATGTATGTATTAATGAACACTTGTATACAAATCCATTGGCATCAAAATTATTGCCTAATGGTGTAGATAGATGTGGGCTAGAGTGGAGGCCTCACACACACTCAAAATCAGTAATGAGAAGCTCGGGAGTGATGAGTTCTTATCGCGACTTTTTCATGACCTCTTTTATAGAGAGTGAGTAAGAATTCGAATTCAAATTCAAACTTTTGGCTCCCTATGATCAAGCTCCTATATCCTAGGAGATATTCCTTCAATCAAAGAGCTAACTTTTTCCACGAATCCTTTTGGTAGGTGTTTATAAAGATTCCAAGTCAATTTGACTTTTACAAAGAGATAAAGTGGTAATAATTTATTAGCAGTAGTTCCTATGCTTCTCTATATGTGTATGGACTTCAATGCATCCATCAAGACAAATGTGTAGGCTAGTGAATTACACCAACAGCTCCCCCTCAAGCCAAACATTTTTGGCTTGGTTTTCATCTTCAGTCTTAATGTATATCCTGCAATCCAATCATTGCTTTGAACCTGCAAAGTTTGGTTCCATCCAAAGCTTTAGTCAACAAATCTGCACATTGCATGTTGGTTGATACATAGGTTAGTTGAATGTCTTTGCTTAGCAACTTCTCTCTCACATAATGGTAATGGATCTCTATATGTTTGGTCCTAGCATGATAGATAGGATTAGCTGCAAGGTGACGTGAGCTTGTATTATCTCCAAAGATTATTGGTGACCTAGTATATAAACCCAATTCTATATATAAAAGCTTAATCCAAATGGCTTCTTGTGTGGCATTAGCCAGTCCTCTATACTCTGCCTCTGTAGAAGACAAAGCAATAGTAGGTTGCTTCTTTGAAGACCATGATATTGACTTATCACCTGCAAAAGAAATGTATCTAGAAGTGCTCCTCCTATCATCCTTGCATCCTTCCCAATTTGCATATGAATATATCTTGATATCAAGGTCTGAAGCGTAAGGAAAATACAAACCATGATGTTGTGTACCCTTGAGATACTTCAAGATTCTCTTGGCAGCCTCTAAGTGAGGTATCCTTGGCTTGTGCATAAACTGACTTAGCACACTAACTCCATATGCAATATCTATCCTTGTTAAGGTAGCATAGTTCAAGCTACCCACCATACTTTGATAACATGTAATGTCATTAACTTCATCACCTTCATGGGCACTTAGTTTTAGGTTTACCTCCATTGGAGTACTTGCTACTTTGGCATCTTGCAAGTGAAACTTCTTCAACATATCCTGTATATATTTTTTTTGAGTAATGTATATTCCTGAGTTAGTACAGACTAACTCAAGCCCAAGAAAATACTTCAATAGACCAAAATCATTGATCTTGAACTCCTTCATCATCTAGCTCTTGATTTGTCTGATTCCATTGACATCATTACCTGTAAGTATGATGTCATCAACATAAACACAAAGGTATATTACCTCTGAAATTACTTCTCTTGATGACTAGAGAAGTATCTGCCTTGCTCATGACAAACCCTTGGTCTTGAAGATAAGTCGTTAATCTGTGATTCCATGCCCTAGGTGCCTGCTTCAATCCATATAAAGCCTTTTTCAATTTGCAAACATATGTTAGCTTCTTAGAGTCCTCATATCCAGGAGGTTGTGACATATATACCTCCTCTGAAATCCATCCATTCAAGAAAGCATTCTTGACATCCAATTGGTACATATTCCAATTTTTTGATGCAGCCACACTAACCAACACTCTGATAGTTAGCATCTTGGCCACACGAGAGAATGTCTCTTCATAGTCAATGCCCTTCAGAATTAATTTCTTTTAAGTTTATAGATCCATCTGAATCCTATTACCTTCATGGATTTCTTCTTGGGTACTAACTCCCATTTATCACTCTCCTTGAGTGCTTCAATCTCCTCATCCATAGCTTCTTTCCATTATGTCTTGGTTATGGCTCCTTCATATGATCCTGGTTCTTCTATTAACAAATCTTTGGCAAGATAAATAGAGTGTTTAGTAACAAGAGATGTATCATACCCATATCTGATAGGTTTCTTGCTCTCTCTTTGTGATCTTCTAATTGACTGATTTGAAGATTTAGGCATGTCTTCAAGCTTCTTCATCTTCATTTTGCCCTTGGACTTCCATGCCTTGAACTCTTCAAGGTTGATAGTGTCTTCATCTTCTGAAATTGATTCTTCATTTTGAGTAGGTTCCTCCTTTGCAAGACTTGGAAACTCCTCTTCCAAATCATAGGGTAGTTTAACCTTCCTGCATTCATTCTCATACCAAGAATCATTTTCATCAAAGACAACATCTCTACTCACCATGAATCCCTTATTGGAAGGGTTATAAAACCTGTATCCTTTTTTATTTAGATCATATCCAATAAAGATGCACTTCTCAGCTTTTGGGTCTAGCTTACCTCTTATCTGAGAAGGAATGTGTACATATGCTATACATCCAAATATTCTACAATGGTCTAGTGAGGGTCTCTTACCATGCCATGCTTCATAGGGTGTCATCCCATCAAGGGACTTAGATGATAACCTGTTTATAAGATAAGTGGCAGTAGAAACACTCTCTACCCATATGTAATTAGGTAACCTTTTTTCATTCAACATAGATCTAGCTGTCTCAACAATCAACCTATTTCTTCTCTCAGCTACCCCATCTGTTTAGGAGAATACCTTGTGGTGATTTCTCTTTTGATGCCTCTGTCCTGCAAGAAGTTTTCAAACTTATTGGAGAAGTACTCACCTCCTCCATCTAACCTTAGCCTCTTCAAATTTCTTCCTGTTTGATTTTCAACAAGTGCAAGATATTTTTCAAAGCAATTAAACACCTCATCTTTATGCTTCATGAAGTACAATATAGTCCACCTGCTATAATCATCAATAAAAGATACATAGTACCTTGATCCTGAGACTAAGGGGTCTTTGCTTGGTCCCCATACATCTGTATGAACAAGCTCTAGGTAGTCTTCATGCATGTAACCTTTCCTTGAGAAGGGTAACCTGTGAGACTTCCGAAATTGACAAGCCCCACACTTATAAATCATATGTTGCTTAGATACATTAGGTATTCCAAGCACACATTGGTCCCTGCATATTTGCTTCAAGGTTCTTTCTCCTATATGCCCTAATCTTTTGTGCCAAATCTCAAGCTTCGAAAGTGTTTGATCTTTATAACTGTATAGTGCAATACTCTTTGTGTCTTCTAGCACAAAAGTGAAAAGTCTATTTGATTTTTCTCCTTTAGCAATCCTCTTGAACCCATGTCTTGGATCCTCCACAAATGCTCCATATTGGTTGAATCTAACCTGCAAAACTTTCTCCACAATCTGTCCAACACTCACCAAATTTTTGGTAATGATAAAGTACCCTGCTCAACAAGTTCTGATTTCCATCACAAGTCTTAACATTTCCAACTTTAACTACTGAGTGCTTGGTGTCATCACTTGTTTGTACTTGGTGCTTACCTTTTGGTTCCACAAGATCAGAGAGTAGTGCTACGTTGCCAGCCACATGATTTGAGCATCCTGAGTCAATGTTGAATAGGTGGTCATCATTTATACCTGGTTTTGAAGTCATGTTCATGATTAGAAGAGAATCATCTTGCTCTTCTGTATAGTTGTTGTAGTCCTTTTTGGATTTGAAACCTCCTTTGTAGTTGCCATTGTAGTTGTTGTTGTTATTGTTGTTGTAATTGTTGTCGTAACCTTGGTGATGGTTGAATCTACCTCTTGACTGTGAGTATCCACCTCTTTGGTATCCTCTTCCTCTCTGATTTTTGTAATTCCTGAAACACTCATCTATAGTATGATTTGATAAACCACAAATGTTGCATGGTGAGGAGTTACAGGATCTCCCCCTACCTTGCTTACCTCCTCTGCCCCTTCCTCTTGATGACCTACCTCTCCCTGCATAGTTGTCTTGGGAGGTAGAGCCTTCATCTTCCACCTTCTTGCTCTTGCCTTTATCTTTAGACTTTTTATCTGTATATAGGGCACAAGAGTTATTACGTTTGGATGTATCTCCATTCTTGTTGAGCTTTGCTTCATGAGTGAACAATTGTCCCATGAGAGTTGTAAGATCTGGAATTTGCATGTCCATGTAAAGGTCCATGGCAGTGGTGAAGCTTTCCCATTTGTCATCAGCCTTGATCCCATTGATCACTTGCCTTACAATCTGCTCTTCTTCAATCTCTTCTCCTATGCTTGCTAACTGATCTGCTACATCTTTAATCTTGGTCAAAAATTTTGAAACAGCTTGCTTAGGTTGCTTCCTTAGTGTTGTGAATTCAATCCACAACTGATTTTTTCTAGCCCTTGTGTTGGAAGAAAAATATGATAACAAGGTTTCCCAAGTCTCTTGGGATGTCTTACAATTCCTAATATGTGGCAAAAGAAAATCAGAGATGGAGTTGAGTAAATAAGACCTTGCCAATGCATCCTTAGCACACCATGTGTTGAGCTTTTCATGTTCCTCCTTTGTTGGTAATCCTCTTGTTTTGAATGAGGGCAATTCCTCATCTCCTAAGATGTATCCAAAGAGACGCCTTCCTTGTAGGTAGGTCTTCATTCTTAGAGACCATGCCTGATAGTTGTTCCTCTCTAATTTATCAATAAATCAAGGAAAACCATCTCCCATTTTACCTTAGTTTGATCTGATACCACTGTTGGGAAACATGGATGGATGCTCCAAGAGATTGAGTAGGTACTTCCAAACCTGCTTTGTACCAGCCCCCTAATTCTTTAGACTTGATAAGTAGACCTCCTTAGCTTTCTAATGACACCATAAAATGGCCTATGTACTTTTGAAGTGCTGTGTGTAATGATTGAATCAAAATAGATAACTTTGAATCTCAAAAACTCATGAAAACCTTCTATTTATGTCTTGACACCTGCTGCATCTTTTGCTCAGTATGACCAGCACAGTAGGAATTGGAAACATTCCTTTTAGGGGTATCCAATTAACTTAGCAATCTAAATATTCCAAGTGGAATGATGTAAAAAGATAAACTATGCTAAGAGAAATCAATTTACCAAGTAAAGCTATACCCCCGATTTTTTAGGACTGTAGTAGACATTGACCAGTGATCACCTCGATGCAACTTTCTCTGAATTGGCTGAATAGAATCTCCTAAAATTTTGCCAGCGTTGACGGACTTTCAAGGAGTACAACAGAGAACTCAGAAATGAAGAATGTGAATGTATGTATTAATGAACACTTGTATACAGATATGTAGCTTGGAGCATCATTGCCAAATAGATGTGCCAAAACAAATATTTTAAATAGAAGAGCTCTGAAAAACTTGCTACTTTTGGACCTAAACTTCTCAGAAAAATGTTAAGTCCTCACTCTTTGATACCAATTGACCATAGACCTTTTAGAAACTCTAATTGATTACCTTTGCCAACTATTCCAATTTATTTCACTAACTTAGAATGAGTATACACTAAGGAATGAGTTTAAGAAGTCAGGGGTGTTATCTTGACTTTTCAGGAGGATGATAGTATACAAACATAGGTAGCCCTTCTTGATCATATCTCAAGATCTAATGTTCTAAATGAAATGACAAGTGACATGTACCGACTAGAATGATCATGCTACCTATCCCAAGTCAAAGCAAGTCAAATGATTCAGTATAGCATAGTGAACGCAATAAAAAAATATCACTAAAATGGTGAGGTAACAGTAGAGAACAGTAGATAGAGATTAGCTTGAACTAATGATTCAAATTGTATATGCTAATGAATGGATGATGCAAAGGAGATGAAGTGGACTTACTCAAACATATGTGAGCTTAGTGTATGCTAAACCGTGAGTCTCAATGGCTTTCTAGTCTCTGTCATATCTTGCGTCTAAAAGTCACTTAAATTTATACTCATAAAGTGTGTTTGAAATTTGAATTTCTTCCACCTAAAAGTGACCCTACACTTTAGGTGTTGATTGATTTGATTCTAATCACTAATTAGTCATGATCTTTGGCTTCTAATATCAGGAGATTCATTTATTGTATTCTCTTTTACTTTATCCAATGATTTGAAGTCCATGACTTTTACAAGATGTCTTCATAAGTGATCAAAGTGAATAGTTGAGAAGTCCTTGTTATTTTGTCAAGCATCTAGACTTTCTAAATGTACCAATAGCTCCCCCTCAAGCCTAAGATGCTTGATTCTTCAATCTTTTTGTATCTCTTACAATCCATTCATGGATTTAAACCTATTTACTTTGTTTCCATCCAATTGTTTGGTCATTATATTTGTACATTGCAAATGAGTAGATACATAGGAGAGTTGAATCTCCTTACTCACAATATTTTCCCTAACAAAATGATAATGGAATTATATATGCTTAGTCGTGGCATGAAAGATAGGATTAGCAGCTAGATGAAGTGAACTCGTATTATCTCTGAATATAAATGAAATGCCAAAATCTGGCCCTTACTCTGTGTATAGGGTCTTGATCCACATAGCTTCTTGTGTTGCATTTTATATCCCTTTGTATTCAACTTCTGTTGAGGAAAGAGAAACTGTGGTTTGCTTCTTTCAATACCTGAATATGAGCTTTGTATCTACAAATGAAGATATCCTGATGTGCTTCTTCTATCATCTTTGGAACCTACCCAATCTGCATGAGTGAATAGCTTTAGATTCAAATCAGATGTGTAGGGGTAATATAGACCTTTACTAGCTGTTTCTTTCAAGTACTTCAATATCCTTTTGGCTACATCCTTGTAAGGCTTCCTTGGGGTGTGCATAAATTGATTAAGCACACTTACTCTATAACCAATATCAACCCTAGTTAGGGTAGCTACATAGTTCAAGATCTCAACTAGACTGTGATATCTTGTGATATCTTCAATAAGTTCTCCTTCATGAACACTTAATTTGTGGTTGACCTCCATGGGAGTACCCGCAACCTTAGTTTCTTGCATTTTGAACTTTACAAGCATAACTTTTTAATATATTTCCTTCGTGTAAGGAACATCCCTTGATCTATGTAGACTACTTCCAATCCAAGGAAGTAAGTGAGCAATCCAAGATCACTTATCTTAAATTCCTCCTTCATTTGGCCTTTGTTATTTCTGATTCCATTAGCATCATCACTTGTAAGAATGATATCATCTACATAAACACATAAGTATATTACTTTAGATTTACTTTTCTTAATGAAAAGTGAAGGATTTGTTTTGCTTAATTGAAATCCTTTTCTTACAAGAAGGTAACTAATCTATGGTTCCAAGCTCTAGGAGCTTGCTTCAATCCATATAAAGCCTTTTTGAGATTACACACATACTCAGGATGTGATTCATCTACAAATCCAAGAGGTTGTCACGTAAACTTCCTTTGAAATCCAACCATTCAAGAATGCACTTTTTACATCCATCTGATAGATATTACAATTGTTTGAAGATAGATAGATAGATAGATAGATAGATAGACAAATAGATAGATAGATAGATAGATAGATAGATAGATAGATAGATAGATAGATAGATAGATAGATAGATAGATAGATAGATAGATAGATAGATAGATAGATAGGTAGGTAGATAGGTAGGTAGATAGATAGATAGATAGATAGATAGATAGATAGATAGATAGAATCATTCTTATTTTATATGTGGATAACGATTGAGCAAACATTGTTGAAGCAAAAGACATGGCTTCGGGTGTAGCCAGTAGGATTTCAAGATGTGGTATGAATTCTGTGAGGAAGGATCTTGCCGCTGATGCATAACAGAGAGAGATGGGGGGGGGGGCACGCCTCGCTGCCACCATAGAGAGAGAGATACTTGTACGTGGCTAGCAGTGGCTTGGAGATCTGGATGAGAGAGAGAGACAATTATAGGTCGGCAAAGAAAAAAAATGGCGACTGTAGGAAACTTTACCTGATTGAATTTTTTGTAGTTCCTATGTTTTATGTCTCATTTGGTTCCATGAAGATAGGTTAATGAAGAGATTTTTCATGTTTTTTCATCTCTCTAGAATTTTTGATTTTGCAGGGCCCAAAAGTGATATCTGGAAGCAGATTTGGACCTGAGGCGTCTCTAACATTATTGTAGAGATTTAAGAACTGAATATTTTTGTCTCTCACAAGCTCAAGCTGATTCCTCACTGTTTTTGAGTTATAGGGTTTTGAAAGGTGCCATTTTCCAACACTTAAAAAAAAAAAAAAGAGAAGCCTTCATTCATTCATCTTATTCATGTTCGCGGATTTAGAAAACGCAAATGGGTATATGGGTTATTTTTGGGTGATTGACGTGTGTGTGAGTGCGTTGCAAGGATTACCTCTATTTTTGCAGGTATGATTCTTGATGGTGGACATGAAAAGTAGATGCATGGGTGGTCCGGAAGTCTTGCATGAGACATGCGAAAAGACGCTATCTTGGAGCATGCAAATTCTAAAAGTGCGGGTCTAGGAAGGCGTGATTGGTCATGCGCTGGCGAAAGGCGGAGATCCCAAAAAGACGAAGACTGAGAGATAGAAAAGGATGATGGTCGTACAATCATTACGATCGTTTTTCGGCTTCTGGAATTGCGATTGAGATGAAATCAGCTCGGGGGTGGTCGGGTGGATGAGGCTTCACATTGAAGCAATCTGATAGATTTTGTAACGCAGATCAGAACTACTTGTAAATCTGCACAGATAATAAAATTCTCTCTCTTCTTGTTCTGCGTATACTCTGTTTGCCTTCTTCATATCTTGTGGTGTCGAAACCCATTATTCTGTGTGAGATTGTGACTCAAGTTTAGGAGACTTGTTACACCAATGATCTTCATGGATGGCTTCTTGGGAACCAAGTCCCATGACTGATTCTCTTCAAGAGCTTCTATATGTTCTCCCATTGCTTTTCTCCACTCTAATTCCTTCTTGGCTTCTTCAAATGTTGAGCGATCTTTTGAATTGATATCTTGAGCAATATAGATTGAGTGTTTAGTGACCAGAGAAGTGTGGAATCCATACATTTCTCACTTTCTTTTTTCCCTAGTTGATCTTCTTATTGTTTGTTCATAAGATTCTGCAACATCTCTCAACTCCGACATCTTTTCTTTTCCTTTGTTGTTCCATGCCTTGATATTCCTCTTTGGTGTCTTCTTATCATCATCAGAATCACTTAATTCTTCGTGTAAGTGATTAGTCCCCTTTCATAATGTTGGAAAGTCCTCATCTTAGTCATAAGGTAAGTTTCCTTTCTTGCAATCATCCAACATCTCTGCTAAAAATAAAATCTTTAGTGCTTGGATTATATAGCCCATACCCTTTTTGATGTAAGTCATGTCCAATAAACACACATTTCTCTGCTTTAGGATCCATTTTACCTCTGATTTCTGATGGGATATGTGCAGAAGCTATGCATCCAAATATCCTACAATGCACAAGGCTAGGTCTCCTTGCATTCCATGCTTCATATGGTGTCGTCCCATCCAGTGGCCTTGATGGGAGTCTATTAATGAAATATGTGGCTATAGACACAACCTCTGTCCACAAATAATTTGGTCATTTTTTCTCATTAATCATGGACCTTGTAGCGGTAGACGAGCAACAATCTACTAGGGAAGCACTAGACAAACTTCTTAAGGCAGTCGAATCCACAGAGGCCAACAATGCAAAAACTGAACAAATAGAAAAGGTAACAACCACTGACTCTGCCCTTCCCAAACCACCACCAGTTAACCCCATTCCCCCACCGGAACCACCCCGCATTCCCATCCAGCCCAGTCACCCTGCCGAAAACGCTGAATCCTCGTCATCCTCCCTCAATTATTCCCCACCGAATTCCCAACAAGTCCTCACCGCATCTTCTTCACAACCTCGCCCTCCTCTGCCACCCCACTCCATTCCAGTCTTCTCTGATTTAGAATCTATGGGTCGCCTCTTGATTAACTTATCCCAACAATTGCCGCAACATTTGAAGCAAATCACAGACAATGCACGAGATGACTTCCAACGCAAATTGGAAGTGATGGAGGCAGATATCACCCCCCTCCAGGAAGAGTTATAGGCAGCAAAAGCAGAAAACCACGCACTCCATGAACAGATAAAGCAATTACAGGCCACACTCCAAGCACAGGAAGAAATCACAAGCCAATGAGATAAGGCTCTGGCAGCAGTGCATGAAAAAGAAGATTTACTGATTGTTGCCGATGTAGAGATCACAAAGTTAAATCAAACGATCAAAGATACAGAAGATACTAGAATCGCGCTAGGAAACCTACTCAAAGAAACAAAAGAGTCCAGTTGCAAGAAGCAATACAGAAGTACCAAGAGCAGCAGAGAGAAGCTAAGCAGGCAGAAGAACAACTCCATAGAACAAAAGAATCTTTAGATGAAGTCAATAATATACTCAAACACCAATTGAACAAGGAAACCAAATATCAGAAGGACTTAGCAAATGCCCGCAGAGAACGAGATGCATATCACAAAACAATATAGTTCCAGAACCAACAGTTCGAAAGACTAGATAATCAATTGCGCAACCAGAAAGACCGAGTCACTGATATGCAGAAGCAAGTAGCTGAAATGAAGATTTTAAGGGATGCAGCACTATCCAACGATTTCTACTTACAGGAGGCCTTTTTGCAAACACAGGCCGAAATTTTGCTCACCGAAGCCATCGCCCTTAGCTCTGTTAGAGTAGATGCGCAAGTATTAGAGCTAGACACCCTTAAACAATTATTAGAAACTCTTAAGAAAAAAATAGCCCGTACATTTAGATTAGCTAGAAATATGTATTTAGAAGGAATCATTGACGAACAATAGTTTTGTAAACAAAAATGTCTTGCGGGTTCGAGTCCACCGTGCGTGCCAGTATTAGTCGGCCGCCGGAGTGGGACAGATGTAACGGAGTTTTTTGAAATACGCGTGAAAAGTTGGTACGCGCATCCTGTAAAATCTATATAAAGCAATGTAAAGAGAATGGTCAGAGAGATGTTTTTTCTGGAATTGCCAGATTGATTGCCTGAATATTTGTGAGAGTATTGTTTACACTGTTGTGAAGTCTTGAGTACTGTTGGTGTTGAGTATGCTCTGCATCGTCTGCGTATACTATAGTTCACCGTAACGAGTGTTTGAGTAACGGATTGTGTGTCTGATTACTATCGTCATGTTGCGTTGTTGTGTGTTCTTCAAATTGTTAAGTACTATAAGTCAATCAGAGTGGAGACATTACTGTGTGAGTTGAATAGGTAACTTGAAG
>CM035442.1:57584631-57614631 GCA_020310875.1 Ceratopteris richardii
TCCATCGCCGCATGTTTTAATGCGGGCTAGCAGCGTGTTGATACGGCCACAGCTTCGAACCGTTGATTGCTTTTGGAAGTGGATTTCCGGTCAACGTAGTCAACCAAAAAGTTGCTGGACCGATTTGCTCTGAGATCTTGTAAGGGCCGAACCACTGTAATTTGAATTTGCCTGCGGATCTATTTGACTTTGCATTATAGAAAAGTACAAGCTAACCCACCAAAAACACTAGAGTCTTCAGGTTTCGATCGTGCATCCTTGCTTGTCTTAGTTGGACTTCGTGCATGGTTAAAAAAGTGAGCCATCGGTGCTCGTCTAACTCTCTGAGTGTGTCCAACTGAAATGACAGTGAGTCTTCCGGTAGTAGTTTCTGAGCGATTGCCACTCGTAAACTTGGTATAACTATCTCCATTGGTGCTATTGCTTCTAAGCCATAAGCTAGTTTGAAGGGTCTCAATCCTGTTGTTACCTTGTATGTAGTCCGGTATGCCCATAGCACTGCAGGTAGCAGTTGATCCCATCTTTCCGGTGCTTCCATGATCAATTTCCGAAGCATATTCAATAAAGATTTGTTTGTACTTTCGGCCAAACCATTAGCACGAGGATAATAAGGAGAACTAAATTTATGTGTGACCTGGAACGACTGTGTTAGTGCCTTCATTAAATTGTTTACAAAATGAGTGCCTTGATCTGAGACAATTTCCAGTGGTAAGCCAAAACGTGGAAAGACATCGGTTAGCAGACACTTTGCTACCGTAACGGCTGTAGTAGACCGTAAAGCCGAGGCTTCTGCCCATCTGGTTGCATAGTCTGTATAGGTCAGTATGTAACGGTTGTTACTAAAGACTGCTGGAGGTGTAATCGGACCGATAAAATCTAGACCCCATTTCTGGAAAGGTTCCAATGGTAAGATGGGTTGCAGAGGAAAAAGATGACGTTGCAAAGGCTGTCCAGATCTTTGACAAGTATCACATTGTTTGATAAACTGTGATATATCTTTGTACATCGTTGGCCACCAAAGACCACTCTGCAGAATTTTCCGGTGAGTTAAGTCTGCTGCAAAATGGCCACCGGAAGGAATTGAGTGAGCCAAAGTAATAACTGAGTTAACTTCATGCGGTGGAATACATCAAAGTAAGATTCCGGTATGATCTACATAATATAGTTCTCCAGCAATTAACTGAAATCGGCGGCTAAAGACTACAATTTTCCTTCGTACTGCCCTAGAAGTCTGAGATGGAAGGCAACCATCAGTGAGAAAGGTCAAGATCTGATCATAATATGAAAATGGGATAGGTGGGTCTACAGAATCTTCATTAATTGGTTCTGACACATAAATCGCGGGTGTCGTGTCATCTATGTCCACCGGAGCTTCACCGGAATCTAAGCGGGATAAGAAATCTGCTAAGGCATGTGAACTGCCTGGCCGATGAATGACTTCGTAGTCGAATTCCTGCAAGAGTAGCACCCATCGTGCTAATCGACCACCTAGATGTTGTTGCCGAACTAGATAGACAAGTGCAGCATGATCTACATGAAATGTGAATTTACGGCCCAGCAAGTAATGTCTGAATTTCTTGACCGAATATACTAGCCCTAGACATTCTCTTTCTGTTACAGAGTAATTCTTCTCAGCAGGAGCTAATCTTCGACTTGCATAATACACTAGTCTGAACCATTTATCAATTTGTTGCATCAACTCACTTCCTATTGCTATATCTGAAGCATCGACAAATACATGAAATGGGTGATCCCAGTTCGGCGGTTGTAAGATAGGAACTTGTGTTAATAAATGCTTTAACCGATCAAATGCTATCTGGCATTCCTGGGTCCATTCAAATTGTCGAGGAGTCTTGGTGATTAGCTTGTTTAGTGGTATATCCAGATGAGCAAGCCACCGTAAGTGTCTCCCATGCCACCGTACTTGGTCCATAAAGCGCATGACTTCTTTTGGAGTAACAGGCATCGGAGCTTCTAGTACTGCCGAAATTTTATCTCGATCTACTTGGATACCTTGTGCAGATACAATGTGGCCAAGTAACTTGCCACATGAAACCGCAAACACAGATTTGTTTGGGTTCAAGCAGAGTCTATACTCTCTGCATTTCTGAAAGCAACACCGTAAATGGAACAGGTGTGCTATCATATTACCGAAAATTGAAAAATCATCGAGATATACTTGCATAAAGGAAGTGAGGTAAGGAGAAAATATCTCCTGCATACATCTTTGAAATGTGCTTGGTGCGTTTCTCAATCCAAACCACATTACCATACAAGCAAAGACACCCCAGTTGGTAATAAATGCAATTTTTGGTATATCTTCTTCGGCCATTCTCACTTGGTTGTAGCCACTGTATCCATCTAGGAATGAATACATCTCGTGGCCTGCTACTCTATCAAGCATGGTATCCAAACAGGGGATTGGAAAGGGATCCGGTACGGTTGCTACGTTTAATTTCTGTTCATCTACACAGATTCACAATTGCTTGTTTTTCTTTGGCACAATCACAATCGGAGAGATCCATTCAGCATGCTCTACTGGCACGATGAATCCGACTTTTAATAACCTATCAAGTTCTACCTTTACCTGAGATGCATAATGGGGATTCATCCGGTAGCTGGTTTGCTTTATCAGCCTTGCTTCTGGCTTCAGCATGACCCTGTGCTGGTAGATGCGGGGGTCCAATCCTTTCATGTCTTTGTAGTCCCATGCAAAGACGTCAGTGAATTCTCGGAGTAGCTGGATTAAACCTGCTTGAAATGTTTCCAGTAAGCTATGCTTTATCTTCACAGGACGCGGATGATCTTCATCTCCTAAATTGTAAGTGATCAGCTGATCTTCAGGGACATAGAACTGTTGATGTTTCTCTGTGTCGTCTATTGGTTTAAAAAGTTGCTGCAGTTCATCGTCATGTGTCGGAACAGTGTCTTCCTTCTTAGCCTCTTCTGTGATGGGTATTATTGTACAGACTAAAGCGGTCCAATTTTCTACAACGGACTGTAGATCAATAGTCCCTAAGGAAATTAAGTCAGCGTTACTCTTCAGAAACTCTTCTTCTTCATCGTCTGACAATCCATCTAGCATATGGACTGGTTCAACAAAATACGGTCTAGTGTGTAGCTCGCAAGGTTGTATAGCATCTAATTTTACCACATATCTATGATTGGCATCTTTAAACGTAAGCTCTTGTGCAGACCAGTCCTGTATTACCTTCGCATGCTTCAGCCAAGGTCGGCCGAAAAGAAGGTTGTAATCCAAAGTGGATTCCGACAGATGTAGTATAACAAAGGTCATTTTAAAGGTCGTACCTTGTAAAGTGATGGGTACATTCCGCACAAGTCCTACGGGATGGACTCTTGATTGATCTACCATTCTGACAAAAAATTGAACTGGTTCGATTTCGGTCCATCCTAACCTTTTGCATAATGCCGCAGTCGCAATGTTAACACCAGAGCCTCCATCAATTAATACCTGCGTAATCTTATGATTCTTATACCATACTGTAATCAAGGGAGCTGAATGATCAACCGTAGAATCAGGTTCCGGTTGAACTGCTGCTGTTGCTGGAATACAAGAAGGTACCGGACTGAACTGTTGTTGGAACTATTGTCGAATTCCAGGTACTAATGCCAGTAGTTGGCCCAGAGGCAGAGTGATAGATGCCTTAGATAGGATTTCCCAGGCCTGTTGAGATTGATTGACAGGCTCCACTGATGTTGAAGTTGATGCCTCTGCTGATGCGAAGGTGTCTACGGTTGGTAATGTATCTGCTGCTGATGATGTCCCCGCTGCTGACTCCCATTGTTGTGTTCCTTCCTTTGTTAACGATGGCTGGGTTACTGGAATAGGCTCTGGGAAGACTGGTGGTTCTGCTGTGGTCCATTGACTAGCCTTGTTGTACATTCTGTGTTGTTCACATATCCCTAGTTCAAATATTTCTGCTGCAGGTTGCAGTTGTTTACCCGATCGGATCTGGACTGCAGCAGCCTGTGTTTCCACCGGTGTGATTTGTACCATGTTGGCCATTGGATTTTGACGTTCCTTGTTCCTTTGATCATACTCAGCTGCATCCTTAAAAAATCTCCTAATATGTCCAAATTCACCACAAAAATGGCAGCGTGGTGGTGGTAAATTGGGATTTTCTGATAGTGGTCCATTCTGCCAGTGGTTTGCATTATAGTTGTTATTCCTCTATCCTCGGTAATTTCGATATCCTTGCTGTTGGTTGTTTCTCATTTGTGGAGGTACATAATGGTTGGCTGGCTGTCCTTGTTCCTGGATAATTGCATTGACAGTCGCTGTTCCCTGTACTCTAGCGTTGTATGCACAGTTTTTGGTGGTGTGTCCAGCAGTGTTGCAGATAGCGCAGAATGTCTGATTAAGTGCACAATTGGCACTAGTATGTCCTGAATTTTTGCATGTGATGCAGTATACTTGTCTGGTCATATCTTCGGCAACATTTTTGTTTGTTTTTAACCACTCCAGATCTTCTGTAAATCCGCCGACTTTGTTTTCCAGTTGCAGAGTCATTGCAATGACTACATCGAGGGTCATGGCTCCGACACATCTTATGATCATGATCTGCTTAAGTTGTGGAGTCAAGCCATTGATGAACCACTGAGTGATAACGTCATCTGGTAAGTTAGCATGGGCCGGTGGTAGCTGCCTTAAGTGTGTTCTGAAGAGAGTAGCATACTCCTGTACGGTTTGATTTGCCTTCTGTCTGTTGTTCTGTAGATAGTCAAAAACTTCGGCTGGATTCTTTTTTAGCCTGAATCGTTGCAGAAAAGCATCTCGTACTGCTTCGTAGGTGCCAAAGTGATTAATATCATATTCTGTAAGCCATCTAGCTGCTTCATTGACCAGTGTGGCTTGAAAGACAATAGCCTTATAGGCCTGATCTGGTGGATGGTTGAGAACTACGTAGCTTATCTCGAAAGTGCGTACATGAGCATCCGGATCATCTCCTGGGAATCCACCAAACTTCGTGTACATCACTCCTGTTGGAGTCGGCCTGGGTGGACATAACTGTTGTTGTTGTTGTCCGTTCATAGTGAGTGTATTATACCTTCCTTCTGTATCTCGGGGCTGAATATCTGCACTATCGGAATCTATATCGTCGGATGGCGCACTTTCTGATGCGATGATCTTGCTTAATATGCTTCGAATCTCTATTTCGAACTGATTTCCTTCCTTCTTGATGTCCAGTGTATGGGAGCTCGCTTTCAAGCGTGGTGGTTGGGCTGAAGATTCAGCAGAAAATGCTAAACCGTCACCGAAAAACTGTGATTCTCTTACCGAAATATCACCAGAATGAACCGAAATTATGCCCGAATACGGTGTTTTTTTGCCTTCGCCGATTTCTTTGACTAGAGTGCTTCTAATCGTAGATAAATCTGAATCTTTTTCCAAGATTGTTAAACTAGTTTCCAACTGCGTCTTGGTAGGTTCTGGAATTACTATATCTTCGACACACTGTGTCGAAATAGAACCGGAATGTACCAGAGGCGTAACACGTTCCACCGGAATATGACCGGAATCAGTTCTAATGTTTTTAACTTTCTTGAAAACTGGGTTAGACCTAGTTGTACTCCTACCTCCCAAAGTTGGCTTTAGTACATTAAGTACTCCAGACTGATGGTTCTTGGGATACGTTTCACCGGATCGAGTAACCGGCATGTATCATCTTTTGTACTAATCGCGTAGTATTACTAACGAAACAATTTGCAACAATCTGGCTCTGTTGCTACCTCCAATCGAACGATAATCTGGATGTTCGATTCTGACAGACTACTGGCAATCTTGATGCCACTTTCCTACAGACGACACCAAGTGTTAAACGTAAAAGTGGTAAATGTAAAATGTTTAATATATTAAAATGTATATCTTAAACGTATCTCTTAGATTGTAACGTCTCTAACTAGCCGAAAGTCGTTACCAGACCAACGTGGGTTCTTGGGAGTGGTAGGGGTCTGTTAGACAGAGCCCCTGTACTTATTTCCCAAATCTTCGTCACAACAACAAAAGCACTAATACGCGTCTTAACTCAGTTACTAGCATTAACTGGACAATACTTGATTTCTATGTTCCTGGGTACCGAACTTCTTCAGACTAACCTGCTATTGGAACAGAGCAGTAGTCCGATCTTCAGACTCAACAGTATGTAGTAAATCAACCATAGCGAACACTATAACTGACAGATTCATCCATCACAACACTTTACAGCGATCTTCAAATAAAGGTTCACATTCACCGGAGGTACTAATTCTTCCTCGTATTCGGAGTCAACAGATAATAACACCGAACACCATGAATCCGGTAAAACAAATAGAACATACCTCAACAACGCTTCAAGTTACCTATTCAACTCACACAGTAATGTCGCCACTCAGATTGACTTATAGTACTTAACAATCTGAAGAACACACAACAACGCAACACGACGATAGTAATCAGACACACAATCCGTTACTCAAACACTCATTATGGTGAACTATAGTATACGCAGATGATGCAAAGCATACTCAACATCAACAGTACTCAAGACTTCACAACAGTGTAAACAATACTCTCACAAATATTCAGGCGATCAATCTGGCAATTCCAAAAAAAACGTCTCTCTGACCATTCTCTTTACATTGCTTTATATAGATTTTACAGGATGCACGTACCAACTTTTCGCGCGTATTTCAAAAAACTCCGTTACATATGGCATCTGTTACATCTGTCCCACTTCGGCGGCCGACTAACAACACACAACAATTATTACTCATAAAATTAGGGTTTTGAGTCTTTTGGGTCATATGCTATGAGGCTCGAACTTAATTTTGAGCCTCTTAGCTTTTCCACCCAAAAGAGTAGTGTCTCTAACACCAATCTACTTTGAACTTTGATGGGAAGATGCTCAAACTTAAGTTCAAGCCTCTTAGCTCTTCCAAAAGAAGCTAAGAGGCCCAAACTTAAGTTCGACCCTTTGAACTTTTCCACCAAAAAGAGTAGCATCTCTAAGTCAAGTCTACCTTGGGCTTTGATTGAAAGATTCTCAAACTTAAGCTTGAGCCTCTTAGCTCTTGCAGCCAAAAGAGCTAAGAGGCTTGAACTTAAGTTCAAGCCTCTTAGCTCTTCAACGGAAAAGAGTAGAAGGTTGAACTTCAGTTCGAACTTGTGAATCAAATTAAACTTGATTCGTCTTGTTTATATGGTAAGTTTGAGCCTCTCAATCAACCCAAGTTTGAGACTTTTTGATCATACGCTACGAGGCTAGAACTTAAATTCGATCTTGTTAGATTTGTCATCCGAAAACAAAAGTGGCTCTAAATCAAATTTATCTTGAGATTTGATCAAAAGAGTTTGAGAGGCTCCAACTTAAGTTCGAGCTTGTTAGCCCTTGCGCCAAGAAAAGTAGGGGCTCAAACTTAAGTTTGAGCCTCTCAATCATATTAAGTCTGAGTCTTTTGGCTCATATGCTATGAGGCATGAGCTTAAGTTGAAGCCTCTCAATGTTTCCAAACAAAAGAGTAATGTCTCTCACTCAAATCTACCTTTAACTTTGATCAAAAGATGCTTGAACTTAAGTTCAAGCCTCTTAGCTTTTTCACCCAAAAGAGTTATTTCTTTAAGTCAAACTTACTTTGAGAATCAATGAAAAGAAGCTCGGACTTAAGTTTGAGATCAAAAGATGATATAACTTAAGTTTGAGCCTCTTAGCTTTTCCATCCGAGAGAGTAATGTCTTTAAGTCAAAATTACTTCGAGCTTTCATCAAAAGAGGCTCATACTTAAGTTCTAGCCTCTTAGCTCTTTATCCAAAAGAGCGAAGAGGCTCGAACTTAAAATTGAGCCTCTTAGCTCCTTATCCAAAAGAGCTAAGAGGTTCCAACTATCGTTCAAGATTGTTAGCCTTTGTAGCAAAAAAACATAGAGGTTCGAGCCTCTAAACCATGTTAAGACAGAGTCTTTTAGGTCATATGCTATGAGGCTCAAACTTAAGTTCTAGGCTCTCAACTTTTCCACTCTTTTCAGAACAAAAGATTAGTATCTCTGACTCAAATCTACCTTCAAATTTGATGGAAAGACACACGAACTTAAGCTCGAGATTCTTACTTTTCCATCCAAAAGAGCTAAGAAGCTCAAACTTAAGTTCAACAGTTGCAACTTTTCCATAAAAAAGAGTAGTGTCTCTAAGTCAAATATACCATGAGCTTTGATCAAAACATGTCCAAACATAAGTTTGAGCCTCTTAGCTCTTCCATCTAAAAGAGACAAGATGCTCGAACTTATGTTCCAGCCTGTAAAGTGTTCGGCCCAAAAGAGTAGAGGCTCCAACTTAAAATCGAGCCTCTTACATCTTTGGCCAAAAGGAAGCCTGAACTTAAGCTCGAGGCTTTCATTTTTTCTGCTCTTTTGCACACAAAAGACCAGTATCTTTAACTCAAATTTACCTTGATCTTTCATCAAAAGATGCTAAAACGTAAGTTTGAGGCTCTTCTCTTCCATCCAAAAGACCTAAGGGGCTAGAACTTAAGTTTGACACTGTCAAATCTTCCACCAAAAAGAATAGCACCTCTAAGTCAAATATAGCTTGAGCTTTGATCAAAAGAGGTCGGGACTTAAGTTTGAGCCTCTTAGCTCTTCCATCTAAAAGAGCCAAGAGGCAAAAAATTAAGTTTTAGCCTCTAAATTCTTCATCCCAAAAGAGTAGAGGCTTGAACTTAAGTTTGAGCTTGTCGATCAACTTAACTTTCAGTATTTTTTATTAGCTAGAGGCTTGAGCTTAAGTTCAAAACTCTCTCTATCTCCAGCTTTAAATTGAGCCTTTGAAGTCAAATCTACATTTACCCAAAATACTAGAGTCTCGAACTTAAGTTCAAGCCTCTAACGTCAAATCTAGTGAGCTTTAATCAAAGGATGTTCAAACTTAAGTATCAACCTCTTAGCTTTTCCTCCCAAAAAGAGTGGAGGCTTGAACTTAATTTTGAGCCTCTCAATCAAAGTAGATCATTTAAGTTTATACACAATGAGGCTCCAACTTAAGTTTGACCCTATCAATTAAGTTAGGTTTGATTTTGAGCCTCTCAACAAAATAAAGCTTGAGTATTTTTTATCATATGCTATCAAGCTCAAGCCTCTTAGCTTTTCCACCTAGAAGAGTAGTTTGTTAAGTCAAAATTACTTTGAGATTTGATCAAAAGAGGCTCAAACCTAAGTTTGATCCTCCAAGCTCTTTACACAAAAGAGCTAAGAGGCTCGAACTTAAGTTCGAGCTTGTTAGCTGTTTATCCAAACGAGCTAAGAGGCTTGAACTTAAACTCAAAACTTAAGTTCAAGCCTGTTAGCCCTTGTGTTAGAAAAAGTATAGGCTCAAACTTAATTTCGAGCCTCCCAATCATGTTAAGTAAGAATCTTTTGGGTCATATGCTTTGAGGCTAGAACTTACGTTCAAGTCTCTCACCTTTTGCACACAAAAGCGTAGTGTCTCTAACTCAAATCTACCTTGAGCTTTGATCAAAAGTTGCTTAAACTTAAGTTCAAGCCTCTCAACTTTTCCACTTAACTTTGATACATTTGAGCCTCTCAATCAACTTAAATTTGCTAAGTTCAAGGTTCTCAATAAAATTAAACTCAATTCATTTTTTCATATGCTATGAGGCAAGCCTCTCAATCAAATTAAGTTTGAGTTTGAGCCTCTCAATGAAGTTTAACTCTTTTTGGTCAGATGTTACGAGCCTTTGAGCTTTTTCACCCAAAAGACAAGTATCTCTAGCTCAATTTGGATCCTCTCAAGTCAAATCTAACTCTTAATTGTACCACCAAAAAGACTAAGGATCGAACCTAAGTTTCAACCTCTTAATCAACTTATGTTTCAGTTTTTTTTTTGTCAATTGTTATGAGGCTCGAACTTAAGTTTGAGTCTATAAATCAACTTAGATTTTGCTTTTTCATTATATTCTATGAGGCTCAAACTTAATGTTGGAGTCTTTTTTAAGAAAGATGTTAAATTCTTATTAAGTTTAATTGGATTCTTAACATAAGATTAGATATTATGAAGCTTTATTTGAAGCTTCCTTCACATAGAATTAAAGTTCACAAATCTTTTGATCTAATCCATAAAGAATACATGAAGTCGTTTTCTGACACTTATGACCATGAAGGAAAATTCAATATGATTGCATCAAGAGTTTTTCTCATGAAAATACTTATGTTTCAAAACTGTATTGTCAAGGAAGTTTTCTTCAGAGAACTTTATCCAAAAAAATACAGATGTTTTGGTATATGCCTAGATGATGTTGAAGAAAAAAAAATTAGAATTAAGTTGTTGTCTACTTTTTGAAGATGATCCTTCTTTGCATCAATGGTGTGGTATCAGTAATCAAGATACAGATAATGTAGGGGACATGTTCCAAAATGCTTATGCTAAGATTGATGTACAACGTAGTGGAGAAAAATCTAAAAATAATGATGAGCATATAGAATCCAAAGAAGATATTGTTTTCCCAGGTACGTCAAATATAGATGAAGGAAATAAACCTTGAGAAAAAATTGATTCAATGTACTATAATAAATGTCATAGTTTTCAAAGTATGAATTTATTTTTGTATCAATAAAGTGACGTGGGTCAGTTATTATTTAAATCTTTTTATTTACTATTGATATCATATATTTGTGAGATGAAATTGCATATCTCTTATCTACTTGTAGAAGACGTGAATATGATAATATGATTAGTATGGACACATTTGGTGATTAAAAGGTCTTAAACATTGTAGGAGCTATGTAATACTATGATGAAGAAGTAGTAGACACCAAATCAAAATCAAAGAATAGGAGCTTTGAAGGTGCTATGAAATAAGAAAAATATTTCCTTTTCATCATTGTACCGAGAGAGCTTTAAGTTCCTTCCATTAGGAACCATTGCATCTCCTTAAGAAAACCTTTCTTGGTTTTCATCTTGAGATACTAAATTTTGGAATGAATAAAGCCTTAAATTAGCTTAAAAACTCTTCTAAGAGGAAGGTTTTTATAAGGTTTCATGATAATGCGAATACTTTACACCATTCAAGTTGGTGAAAGCCTTTAGTTGAACTTATAAGTTCAACTACTCATATTGTAAATCCATCCTTGTCTTGCATGGATCAAAATAAGACCTTTGTATCATGAGACTTCTAGAACCATTTTGGGGTGCCATTTTATTAAGGGTTTTCATCCTATTTAGGATGTCTCATCAAAAACATATTTGAACCTTTTCCAATTAACCACCCCTCAGTATCTTTATACTTAGGATAGTAGTATTGGAGGTTCTCTAAAGTAATGTAAGAATGTGCCCTGAAGAACTTTTTTTAGAGAATTCATATATGTCTTTGAAGACATTCGATGTATTTGGTGCCACCTACTTAACGTGTCTCATTCAAAAGCTTGTCTTTGAACCACCTCTAATTATATTTATTATGCTTAGAGTTAGCATTGAATATGCTAGGTTCTCTATGCTAATATATATATATTATATTACACCCATGTCAAAGTGTTTTTGCCTGAAAAGCATTTTCAAAGAATTAATCTAAGTCATCGAAGAACTTAGATATTTTTTAGGTGCTTTCTTTGGCAAAGGAATGTATCTAAACTCATTTCTTCCCTTTCAATAGAGCAAGAAATAATCATCAATTTAATGTAAATTTTCAACATTAAGTGTAAATGTTACTTGAAGAAGGAATTTCTTGGTATTTAAGTTGCAAAATCTAAGTAGAATGATTTTGCAAATACCCTAAATTTTCTTCTTCCACAAGGTCCTGCTTCTGTTAAGAAGTGAACTATCTATTCCAGACCATGTTCACTTTATCATTTCCATCATGTTTTCAAATAGGAAATGAATACAAATGCATATTACTGATCCTTCACTTCATGCTCATGTGCTCCTCTTTGTGCACAAACATGTGCTTCTCTTACATACATCATCATGCAAATGCACATCAGTTGGTGCATTTAAAGTATTTGTAATAAAGAGTAAACATGAGGCATGCACAAAAGAAAACTTTATCTTTGAATTTAGTGCATTAAAATCATCCCTTGCCAAAAGGGAATGCACATACATTCTTTCTCTTCCTTGCAACAATGCATGCAAGTGCTTGAGGTGGTTAACTTCTTTTCAAAAAATATATGTTTGCCTATTAGACTACATCTTCATATATGCACTCAAAAATTGAAGCCCTACCTCATGCTTGAATTATGTGTGTATGCAAAGATGATAAAAATTTAAAACCAAACATAACTTAAAAAGTACTTAGCTTAATTTCAAGCTTTGTCCTTCCTTTGCCTTGGAAAACGGCCATCTTTTGACTTTGTTTGAGTGCATCTATGGTGATGATGTCAGCTTGGGCCATTCCACCTCTTTTGATGTTGAAGTTCTTCTTGGGCATTTGTATACTTACTAGTATGCCCAATATGTGCACAAAAAACATGCATGTATTCTAAACATACATGTTAAAAGATACGATGGGTTTATGCATGAAAGATGTCAAAAACATATGCCTTCAAACAATTTATGCATGGCATGAAACATTAGCATCAATAGAAAAAGACTCAAACCTCATTCTTTGCTCCATGGTACTTCATATCGGCTTCTTACTTCAAAAGGAAACTACTCGGGTTATCTAGATAATCACTTGGCGATTATCTATGTGTACATGGGCATCCGTGGGTGTAGCATAAAAAAGAGGAGTTCAAACGATGGGCCATATGTCATGTACCCAACGTTTAACTTAGAGAAATAAAGTACAATCTTAATTGTTGACGTTCTTTCCATTCCAATGAAAGAAGCTACAAATATCTTAACGGGATGTACTTTCCATTCCAAAAAAAGTACTACTGAGCATGCGTGACATACTCCGAAGGCTTTGGCATGTCTGTGCGTGAGAGCATATGTATGCAAAAAGTACACTGTGAAGTATGTGATGCACTCCATTTTGGAGACAACACGGGAGAAAACACACGTGCAAACTCTTATCCCACATTCACGATAAATCTTTCTTTTTAGTTCTATAAGAATCGTTATGCGCAAAACTTCTAGGAAGCAGAGAATGCACCTGACGCCGTCAATCTGTTTCTCTTTGAGGAGTCCATGGGTCACTACTCATGATTCATGTGGTCGCTTGCCCATGACTCTTAATTGTACTACATAATTTTAATTTGAGAGAAAACTAAAGCTTCAAAATGATCATGAACCTATTCTCAAAAAAGGCTCACCAACTGATTGCTTCTCTCTCAAATCATGCTAGCGTGAAAACGAACCTAGCTTTGGATGCCAATGTTGTGAATCTACACAACAAGAGTAAGGACAATCCAAAATAACTAGCCTAGTCCACAAGGGGTGAGAGATGCACGTATCTATTGGAGACCTCTTAATCTCCAAAGGTTTGATCTATACTGATCTAAGAACACCTCTATATCAGTTATGGATCAAACTTTACACAAATATTGTCTTCATTTATCAAACTTTCATTAACACTTCTCTGAGTAAAGAAATTCCTTCTTCAGAAAGTCTGGTTCAGAAATTGACTTTATAACCTGCACATATCTTCAGATTTCTTCAAATCAATGATACACATATCTCCACACTACCTTTGCGCAATCATATCAACCATCAATCCTTCAAAAGAATCATTAAAACATTAATTTGATTCTTAAGATCAAAAGTATGTCAGAAACTATCTTCCTGAACAAGCGACTTTGACATAGGTAACTTCTAAGGTTGATTTCTCACAACACAGACCCCGTTTTGCTAAATGCTTTTAGCCATAGCTTCCTTACCTTCTAACTTAGATTTTGAATGCTAACTCATCAAAAACTTTACACTATGCACTGAGATCTGAGTAAAACATTGATACGAAAAAGTGTGCTACTTTGAGAAGTCTTTCTATAGACTTTTACATACAAATGTTCCTATTGATCATACTCACATCATGAAAGGAATTAGACCATGAAACTTTGAACATAGCTTCATTAGCTTCTAGATTAGATGTGTACAAAAGGATTTCAGACTGAGAGAAAACTATGAAAATACTTATCGCTAAAGGATTTCAGACTGAGAGAAAACTATGAAAATACTTATCGCTATTTTCTGAAGATGACTCTCTTCACATCTATCTCTATGACACTTGTCTTTTAATGAATCTCTCATGTATTTATTTACATCATTGACTTATATACATATGGTTCTAGACTTATCGCACGTCTATTACATTATTCCTTATCATCCTAAAGTTTATCTCTACTCAAATTACAAGAATTTCCAATTGTAATATACATATGTATACAAGCTTCACTTCTGAGATCTTTTCACTTTCTCAAGTGACTTCTTGAACTTAAATCTCATTATAGACTTGCTCCGAACTCCTTGTAATCATCAATTTGTGATTGTTCTGTTCCAACATCTCCCCCTCAATCACTAATTGTGATTATTCCATTCTTCGTCACTCCTGCCATCTCTTTGAACCTTTGTAGCTTAGGTCCATCCAAGCTTTTTGTCAACATATCTGCACTTTGTTCTTTTGTTGGAGTATACAACACTTCAATCTCTTTATCAAGTACCTTTTCCCTCAAGAAATGATACTGAATCTCTATATGCTTAGTCCTGGCATGAAAAACAGGGTTAGCTGCCAAATACAATGAACTCATATTATCTCCAAGAATAATTGGAGTACTCTGATCAGTTCCAAAACTCTTCAATAAGGTCTTTAACCATATCACTTATTTTGCAGCCTCTACCATTCCTTTATACTCAGCTTCTGTAGATGACAAAGCAACTGTATGTTGCTTCTTTGAGCACCAAGAAACTAGTTTATCTCCAATATAACATAGATACCCATGAGTAGATCTTCTATCATCTGAATCACCTGCCCAATCTGCATCACTAAACACTTTGATTCTTGTATTAGAAGTAAACCTATAATACAGACCTTCACTTAGAGTTCCTTTGATATATCTGAGTACCCTTTGAGCTGCAATCCAATGAGTCTTCTTTGGACAATGCATAAATTGTGATAACACACCTACTGCATATGATAGATCTGGCCTTGTCAAGGTAGCATAGATTAGACTACCTACCAAACTCTGATATTTCTTCATATCATTGAATTCTTCACCTCCATACCTGCTCAACTTATGATTTACCTCCAATGGTGTGCTTGAAGGCTTGCAATCCTCTATATTGAATTTGACCAGAAGATTCTTCAAGTATTTTTCTTGTGTAACATATACTCCATGTTGAGTATATACAATCTGCATTCCTAAGAAATAAGATAACTTTCCCAAATCACTTATCTTAAACTCCTTCTCTATTTGTTTCTTAAGCTCATTGATTCATTGAGCATCTATACCTGTGACAATAATAACATCAACATAAATACACATGTAAATGTATCCATTTTCACTTGCCTTCACTAGCAAGCTACTATCTGCCTTTGATGCTTGAAATCCACATTCATTCAAGAACTTAACAAGCCTGTAATTCCATGCTCTTGGGGCTTGCTTCAAGCCATACAAATCTCTCTTCAGTTTACATACATAATCTGAACCAATTGAATCCATGAAGCCTTCTGGTTGCTCCATGTACACTTCATCTGCAATGTATCCATTCAGAAATGCATTCTTCACATCTAATTGTGATAACTTCCATCCTTTACAAGCAGCAATAGCAATCATTGATCTAATTGTAGACATCTTAGCAACAAGACTAAAGGTTTCATCATAATCTACCCCATAGGTTTGGGCATAACCTTTAACCACAAGTCTAGCCTTGTGTCTAGACACCTTACCATCTGCAAACCTTTTTGTTTTATACACCCACTTGCATCCAATGACCTTCTGATTCTTTGGTCTTGGCACCAACTCCCATGTTCCATTTTCAAGTAGAGCATCAAACTCTTCTTGCATTGCCTTCTCCCAATTCTGTTTACCTTTAGCTTCTTCATATGTGATTGGATCCTCTTTTGTCTTCACAATGTAAGCATAATCTTTTGTTGTTAGGAAAGATGTATCATAGCTATACCTGATAGGCTCTTTCCTTTCTCTTAAGGATCTTCTGATCTCAGCACTTCTTGAAGTTTCAGCCACATTTGATTCTGGATTAAATCTTGGCCCATCTTCAACATTGTCCTGCAATTTACTTTTATAATCAACATCATCAATATCTTCTTCATACACACTTACTTTTGTCTTTTCTTTCCTTTGTATTTCTTTAACATCTGCATACTCATTTGTTGATCGTGTATACCATGTGCTTTGCTCATCAAATGTAACATCTTTGGTAACTAGAAATTTCTTTGTAGATGGACTCCACAATCTACAACCCATCTGTCTATCATCATACCCAATAAACACATACTACTCTGCTTTGGGTTCTAGCTTATGAAGGAACATAAAAATATGCTAAACATCCAAATACTTTACAATGATCAAGAGTAGGTCTCTTACCCCACCATGCTTCATAAGAAGTTCTTCCATCCAAAGCTTTACAAGGTAATCTATTCACAAGGTATGTTGCAGTGTTGATAGCTTCTGCTCATAAGTAGTTTGGACAATTCTTTTCCTTCATCATTGCTCTTGCAAACTCTACAAGAGTTCTATTTCTTCTTTCTGCAACTCCATTTTTTGAGGGGAGTACCTGCAAGTTACTTCTCTTTTTATACCTGCATTCCACAAATAATCATCAAACTCTTTAGAGAAATACTCTCCACCTCCATCTGATCTCAACCTCTTGAGCTTTTGTCTTGTAATCCTTTCTGCATAAGCATGATAATGCTTGAATGTCTTGAACACTTCTCATTTGCCCTTGATTACATAGAAAGTAATCCATCTGGTTGCATCATCAACAAACAACACATAATATCTTGATCCATTTATGCTATAGTCCCTTGAAGGACCCCACACATCTGTATGAATCAATTCAAGCATATTTGAATACTTATATCTTGATTTATTGTATGAACTTTTGTGTGCTTTACCTAATTCACAAGCTTCACATGTGTACACCATGTGTTGCCCTTCAACTTTTGGCAAACCAAGCACCACATCATCCTTTGACTTCCATAGATCTAACTCAGACATCCTTTGACTTCCATAAGTAAACAAAGCATGTCCCACATTACCTTGGACTTTGAGAGTAAACAACCTACCTTCCTTTTTACCTGCAATGATATTTCTATATCCCTGATTTGGATCTTGCACATAAACACCATCATTTGTGAATCTGACTTCATATCCCTTCTCCACAATTTGCCCTACACTTATCAAATTTTTAGGAATAGTAGGAACATAAAGTACCTTGCTCGAGAGTGTACTTCCACTCTTTGTCTTCATTGATCCAATGCTTTCCACTTTATGCTTAATGTTGTCACTTGTTTGAACTGTATGTCCGTTCACCTTTGCTTCCATATCAGTCATCAATGATATATTGCCACTCAGATGATTGCTACATCCTGAGTCAATATAGTGTTGGTGTAAATCACAAGCCTACACATTTGGCTTGAAAGATATCTTGAAGACCCTACATATGTGAAGAAGCATAGGAACTAGTGTTAATGGTTAATTACCACTTTATCTCCTTGTAAAAGTCAAATTGACATAGAATCTTTTGTAATCACCTACCAAAAGGATTCGTGCAAAAAGGTAGCTCTTTGATTGAAGGAATATCTCCTAGGATATAGGATCTTGATCATAGGGAGCCAAAATTTTGAATTTGAATTCAAATTTTTACTCATTCCTTATAAAAATGAATATGAAAAAGTCGCAGGTAGAACTCATCACTCCCGAGGTTCTCATTGCTAATTTTGAGTGTGTGTGAGGCCTACACTATAGCCCACACCTATCTACACCATTAGGCAATGGTTTTCATGCCAATGGATTTGTATACAAGTGTTCACTAATACAAATATTCACATTGTTCATTTCTGAATTCTCTGTCATACTACTCAAAAGTCTGTCAACTTGTGAAGTGCATATCTCAGTCATTTCTCCATCAAATTCAGTGATTCAAAGCTTGTTGGATTCAGCTTGAAGTTGTCTACATATAGCAAAGCTTGAAGAGATTATATTCAGCCATTTTAGAGAAATACGCATCGAGGTGATCACTGGTCAATGTCTACTATAGTCCTAAAAAATTGGGGGTATAGCTTAACTTGCTAAATTGATTTCTCTTAGCATAGTTTATCTTTTTACATCATTTCACTTGGAATAGCTAGCTTGCTAAGCTAATTAGATACCTCTAAAAGGAAGTTTTCCACTTCCTACTGTGCTCGTCATACTGAGCAAAATACCCAACAGGTGTCAAGACATAAATAGAAGGATTTCTTGAGATTGTGAGTTTCAAAGTTATCTGTTTTGGTTCAATCATTGCACACATTATTTCCAAAGTACATAGGCCATATTATGGTGCCATTGGAAAGCAGGTTTTAGAAGTACCTACTCAATCTCTTGGAGCATCCATCCATCTTTCCCAATAGTGGTATCAGAGCAAACTAAGGTAAAATGGGAGATGGTTTTCCTTCATTTATTGATAAATTGGACAGGAACAACTATCAAGCATGGTCTCTAAGGATGAAGACCTACTTACAAGGAAGGAGTCTCTATGGATACATCTTAGGAGATGAGGAATTTCCCTCATTCAAAACAAGAGGATTGCCAACAAAGGAAAAACATGAAAAGCTTAACACATGGTGTGCTAAGGATGCATTGGCAAGGTCTTATTTACTCAACTCCATCTCTGATTTTCTTTTGCCACATATTAGAAATTGTAAGACATCCCAAGAGACTTGGGAAACCTTGTCATCTTATTTTTCCTCCAACACAAGGGCTAGGAAAAATCAGTTGTGGATTGAATTCACAATATTAAGGAAGCAACCTAAGCAAGCTGTTTCATTATTTGTGACCAAGATTAAAGATGTAGCAGATCAGTTAGCAAGCATAGGAGAAGAGATTGAAGAAGAACAGATTGTGAGGCAAGTGATCAATGGGATCAAGGCTGATGACAAATGGGAAAGCTTCACCACTGCCATGGACCTTTACATGGACATGCAAATTCCAGATCTTACAACTCTCATGGGACAATTGTTTACTCATGAAGCAAAGCTCAACAATAATGGAGATACATCCAAAGGTAATAACTCTTATGCCCTATACACTGATAAAAAGTCTAAAGATAAAGGCAAGAGCAAGAAGGTGGATGAAGAAGGCTCTACCTCCCGAGCCAACTATGCAGGGAGAGGCAGATCATCAAGAGGAAGGGGCAGAGGAGGTAAGCAAGGTAGGGGGGAGATCCTATAACTCCTCACCATGCAACATTTGTGGTTTATCAAATCATACTACAGATGAGTGTTTCAGGAATTACAAGAATCAGAGAGGAAAAGGATACCAAAGAGGTGGATACTCACAGTCAAGAGGTAGATTCAACCATCACCAAGGCTACAACAACAATTACAACAATAATTACAATGGCAACTACCAAGGAGGATCCAAATCTAGAAAGGACTACAACAACTACATAGAGGAGCAGGATGACTCTCTTTTGATCATGAACATGACTTCAAAATCAGGTACAAATGATGACCACCTATTCTACATTGACTCAGGGTGATCAAATCATGTAGCTGGCAATGTAGCACTGCTCTCTGATCTTGAGGAACCAAAAGGTAAGCATCAAGTCCAAATAGGTGATGACACCAAGCACTCAGTAGTTAAAGTTGGAAATGTTAAGACTTGTGATGGAAATCAGAATTTGTTGAGCAGGGTACTCTATGTACCAACCATTACCAAAAATTTGATGAGTGTTGGACAGATTGTGGAGAAACGTTTGCAGGTTAGATTCAACCAATATGGAGCATTTGTGGAGGATCCAAGACATGGGTTCAAGAGTTAGAAGACACAACTTGTCAATTTGGGAAGTCTCACAGGTTACCCTTCTTAAGGAAAGGTTACATGCATGAAGACTACCTAGAGCTTGTCCATACAGATGTATGGGGACCAAGCAAAGACCCTTCAGTCTCAGGATCAAGTTACTATGTATCTTTTATTGATGATTATAGAAGATGGATTGTATTGTACTTTATGAAGCACAAGGATGAGGTGTTTAATTGCTTTAAAAAATATCTTGCACTTGTTGAGAATCAGACATGAAAGAATTTGAAGAGACTAAGATCACATGGAGGAGGTGAGTACTTCTCCAATGAGTTTGAAAACTTCTTGCAGGACAAAGGCATCAAAAGAGAAATAACCACAAGGTATTCTCCTCAACAGAATGGGGTAGCTGAGAGAAGAAATAGATTAATTGTTGAGACAGCTAGGTCTATGTTGAATGAGAAAAAATTACCTAACTATCTATGGGCAAAGAGTGTTTCTACTGCCACTTATCTCATAAACAGGTTACCATCTAAATCCCTTGATGGGATGACACCCTATGAAGCATGGCATGGTAAGAGACCATCACTAGACCATTGCAGGATATTTGGATGTGTAGCATATGTACACATTCCTTCTCAGATAAGAGGTAAACTAGACCCAAAGGCTGAAAAGTGCATCTTTATTGGGTATGATCTAAATAAAAAAGGTTACAGGTTTTATAATCCTACCAATAAGGGATTCATGGTAAGCACAGATGTTGTCTTTGATGAAAATGATTCTTGGTATGAGAATGAATGCATGAAGGTTAAACTACCCTATGATTTGGAAGAGGAGTTTCCAAGCCTTGCAAAGGAGGAACCCGCTCAGAATGAAGACACAAGTTCAGATGATGAAGACAATATCAATCTTGAAGAGTTCAAGGCATGGAAGTCCAAGGTCAAAATGAAGATGGAGAAGCTTGAAGACATATCTGAATCTTCAACTCAATCAATCAGAAGATCACAAAGAGAAAGCAAAAAACCTATCAGATATGGGTATGATACATCTCTTCTTACTAAACATTTTGTTTATCTTGCCAAAGATTTGTCAAATGAAGAACTAGGATCAAATGAAGAAGCCATAACCAAATCAGAATGGAAAGAAGCTATGAATCAAGAGATTGAATCTCTCAAGGAGAGTGATACATGGGAGTTAGTACCAAAGAAGGACTCCATGAAGGTAATAGGATCCAGATGGATCTATAAACTTAAAAGAAATTCTGATGGCACAATTAATAGGTACAAAGCCAGATTGGTAGCCAAGGGTTTTGCACAAACCCAAGGCATTGACTATGAGGAGACATTCTCACCTGTGGCCAAGATGCCAACTATCAGAGTGTTGGTAAGTGTGGCTGCATCAAAAAATTGGAACATGTACCAATTGGATGTCAAGAATGCTTTCTTGAATGGATGGATTTCAGAGGAGGTATATATGTCACAACCTCTTAGCTATGAGGACCCTAAGAAGGTAACATATGTTTTCAAATTAAAAAAGGCTTTATATGGATTGAAGCAGGCACCTAGGGCATGGAATTACAGGTTAACTACATACCTCCAAGACCAAGGTTTTGTTATGAGCAAGGTAGATACTTCTCTATTCATCAAGAGAAGTAATTTAGAGGTAATATACCTTTGTGTTTATGTTGATGACATCATAATTACAGGTAATGATGTCAATGGAATTAGACAAATCAAGAGCCAGATGATGAAGGAGTTCAAGATCAATGATCTTCGTCTATTGAAGTATTTTCTTGGGCTTGAGTTAGTTTATACTAACTCAGGAATATACATTACTCAGAAAAAATAGATACAGGATATGTTGAAGAAGTTTCACTTGCAGGATGCCAAAGTAGCAAGCACTCCAATGGAGGTAAACCTAAAACTAAGTGCCCATGAAGGTGATGAAGTCAATGACATTACAGGTTATCAAAGTATGGTGGGTGGTTTAAACTATGCTACCTTAACAAGGATAGATATTGCATATGGAGTTAGTGTGCTAAGTCAGTTTATGCACAAGCCAAGGACACCTCACTTAGAGGCTACCAAGAGAATCTTGAAGTATCTCAAGGGTACACAGAACCATGGTTTGTATTTTCCTTACACTTCAGATAATGATATCAAAATTTATTCAGATGCAGATTGGGCAGGATGCAAGGATGATAGGAGGAGCACTTCTAGATATATTTCTTTTGTAGGTGATAAGCCAATATCTTGGTCTGCAAAGAAGCAACCAATTGTTGCATTGTCTTCTACAGAGGCAGATAGACGAGTGGTTAATGCCACACAAGAAGCTATTTGGATTAAGCTTTTGTATACAGAATTGGGTGTATATACTAGATCTCCAATAATCTTTGGAGATAATACAAGTTCTCTTCACCTTGCAGCTAATCCTATCTATCATGCTAGGACCAAACATATAGAGGTCCATTAACATTATGTGAGGGAGAAGTTGATAAGAAAAGATATTCAACTGACCTATGTATCAACCAACATGCAATGTGCAGATTTGTTGACTAAAGCTTTGGATGGAACCAAACTTTGCAGGTTCAAAGCAATGATTGGATTGTAGGATATACATGTAAATTGAAGATGAAGACCAAGCCAAAATGTTTGGCTTGAGGGGGAGCTGTTGGTGTAAATCACAAGCCTACACATTTGGCTTGAAAGATATCTTGAAGACCCTACATATGTGAAGAAGCATAGGAACTAGTGTTAGTGGTTAATTACCACTTTATCTCCTTGTAAAAGTCAAATTGACATAGAATCTTTTGTAATCACCTACCAAAAGGATTCGTGGAAAAAGGTAGCTCTTTGATTGAAGGAATATCTCCTAGGATATAGGAGCTTGATCTTAGGGAGCCAAAAGTTTGAATTTGAATTCAAATTTTTACTCATTCCTTATAAAAATAGATATGGAAAAGTCGCGGGTAGAACTCATCACTCCTGAGCTTCGCATTGCTAATTTTGAGTGTGTGTGAGGCCTACACTATAGCCCACACCTATATACACCATTAGGCAATGTTTTGCATGCCAATGGATTTGTATACAAGTGTTCATTAATACAAATATTCACATTGTTCATTTCTGAATTCTCTGTTATACTACTCAAAAGTCTGTCAACTTGTGAAGTGCATATCTCAGTCATTTCTCCATCAAATTTAGTGATTGAAAGCTTGTTGGATTCAGCTCAAAGTTTTTTACATACTGTCAAAGTCTGAAGAGACTGTATTCAACCATTTCAGAGAAATACATGTCGAGGTGATCACTGGTCAATGTCTGCTAAAGTCCTAAAAAATCGGGGGTATAACTTAACTTTCTAAATTGATTTCTCTTAGCATAGTCTATCTTTTTACATCATTTCAATTGGAATAGTTAGCTTTGTAAGCTAGTTAGATAACTCTAAAAGGAATGTTTCCAATTCCTACTGTGCTGGTCATACTGAGCAAAATACCCAACAGGTGTCAAGACATAAATAGAAGGATTTCTTGAGATTGTGAATTTCAAAGTTATCTGTTTTGGTTCAATCATTGCACACATTATTTCCAAAGTACATAGGCCATCTTATGGTGTCATTGGAAAGCTAAGGAGGTCCACTTATCAAGCTTGAAGCAAAAGAGGGCTGATACAAAGTAGGTTTTAGTAGTACCTACTCAATCTCTTGGAGCATCCATCCATCTTCCCCAATATATAGAACACCCTTTTGTCTTCTCCTACTACTTCATGAGTTGCATTCAAGATAAGAGTCATGTCATCCTTTTGATCTGATGCATAATTATAGTAATTATTGTTATAGGACTGAGGTTGAAAACTTCTTCCACCTCCTCTAGCATATGATGTCCTACTACCTCTTCCTCTGAAGTTGCCTCTTTGATTTCTGCCTCCTCTACCTCTTTGATTAAAACTCTGATTATTGCTTCCACCATTTTGATTGTTATACCAACAAGCATTTTTCAAATGATTGGTTCTACCACAAATCCAACAAGCTTTAGTATTATCTTTGTTCTTACCTCCTCTTCATTTACCTTTGAAGTTCATCTTCCCTTTTGTAAAGCTAGCTTGACTTGAAGATCCTTCATCATCAGTTAACTGCTTTCCTTTACCATTCTTTTTCTTGTCCTTGGAGTACATAACTTAACTTGCACTCCTATCATTATCTCCCTTAATGTCCTGCTCAAAAGTTAGCATGTGTCCTAGCAATTGATTAAGATCAAGAGTAAAGTGTTCAAGTGACAATTCTATGGACAATATGGAAGGCTTCCACTTCTCATCTCCTCTAAGACCTGTAAGTATTTGCCTTACCAACTTATCCTCTTCAATGTCTTCATCTACTGCTCCCAAGCTATTTGCAATATCCTTCATCCTTGCCACATAATCAGAAATTGATTGTGAGCTCTTCTTCTTGAAAGTTGTGAATTCTGCCCATAATGAAGACTTCCTTGACTTGGTTGTATTTTGGAAATGCTCTTCCAAAGCATTCCACACATGTGTTGCAGTTTCTAATCCTCTCATGTGAGGAAGAAGATAATCATTTACAGCCATGTAAATGATGCTCCTAGCTTGAGCATCCTTTCTCATCCAATTCTTCAAACCTGCAAGTTCCTCCCTGGTTGGAACACTAGGATCTTCAAACTCAGGCTTTTCTTCTTCTCCTGTAATGAATGCCATCAAATCTTTGCTCATGAGGTGTGCCTCCATCCTCATGGACCAAGCTGGATATTTCTCCCTATCTAACTTATCAATCTACAAGCTTTCTCCCATCTTTGATCTTTTGTGTCTGCAATTACTATGATTTATGATAATAAATTGTACCTTTGATATGAAGCTTCAATCCTTCTTGATCCTTTGAACTCGTACTTGATTCTCCTTTATGTTTTTTTTTCAACCTTTGATCCTGTGCTCCTTTAATTTGAAAGAACTTCAATGTCTGCAACAGTCAGGACTTCCAATGCTCTTTACTTCACTTGTATTGCACCTTTAGCTCTGATACCACTGTTGGAGACCTCTTAATCTCCAAAGGTTTGATCTATACTAATCTAAGAACACCTCTATATCAGTTATGGATCAAATTTTACACAAATATTGTCTTCATGTATCAAAATTTTCATTAACACTTCTCTGAGTAAAGAAATTCCTTCTTGAGAAAGTCTGCTTTAAAAATTGACTTTATAATTCAGATTTCTTCAAATCAATGATACACATATCTCCACGCTAGCTATGCGCAATCATATCAACCATCAATCCTTCAAAAGAATCATTAAAACTTTAATATGATTCTTAAGAACAAAAGTATGTCACAAATTGTCTTCCTGAACAAGCGACTTTGACATAGGTAACTTATAAGATTGATTTCTCACAGTAGAGTCCCCGTTTTGCTAAATGCTTTTAGCCATAGCTTCCTTACCTACTAACTTATATTTTGAATGCTCAGTCATCAAAAACTTTACACTATGCACTGAGATCTTAGTAAAACATTGACACGAAAAAGTGCGCTACTCTAAGAAGTCTTTCTGCAGACTTTTACATACAAATGTTCCTATTGATCATACTCACAGCATGAAAGGAATTAGACCATGAGACTTTGAACATAGCTTCATTAGCTTCTAGATTAGATGTGTACAAAAGGATTTCTGATCCACATGATCAAACTAAGAGAAAACTACGAAAATACTCATCGCTATTTTTTGAAGATGACTCTCTTCACATCTATCTCTATGACACTTGTCTTCTAGTGACTCTCTCATGTATTTCTTTACATCATTGACTTATACACATATAGTTCTAGACTTATCCTGCATCTATTACATTATTCCTTATCATCCTAAAGATTATCTCTTCTCAAATTACAAGAATTTCCAACTCTAATATACATATGTATACAAGCTTCACTTCTAAGATCTCTTCACTTTCCTAAGTGACTTCTTGAACTTCAATCTGATTATAGACTTGCTCCAAACTCTTTGTAATCATCAATTTGTGATTTTTCTATTCCAATAGTATCCACCAAACCAACTTCACGCATATATATACCTTCAAGGCCAAGGGGGGAAATGTGAGGAGTTCTTGCCAAGTGTCCCCTCCACATGGATGCTAATCCAAGGCCTTCTAACCTTCGAAATCATAAGGAATCACATGGCTCTCACATGGATTCTAAAAGGACTTCTCCCAATCTTCTACGTACAGTTCTCAAGGCTTGAGAGGCATCCCTAGGGGTTAAATACCATACCCTTAAGAAATATCAATCCGAAGGGTAAAAACCCTTCAATTGGGAGTAAATAAATCCAAGCAACTTAAGGATTCAAACCACACCCTTGGAGACACTTTCCCAAGGGTTTCCCAATAGACTCCAAGGGTTCTTCGATTGGTTTTGGACCCTCAAAACCCATGTCTTTGGCCACTTTGACCCATACTTATACAACAAAGAGGGTTCAATAGAGGTGGTTATGGATCAAATAGAAGCAGGTACGATGGAGGAAGAAAGGATTACAAAAACTACACTGAAGATCAAAGTCAAGGAGACTCACCACTCCTCATGAACCTATCATTGAAGCAGGGTAAGGATGATGATCATGTTTTCTATGTAGGCTCAGGGTGCTTAAATCATGTATCAAGAAATGTAGCATTGCTCTTTGATTTAGAAGATCCTAAAAATAAACATGAAGTGTTGAGAGGTGATGATACAAGACATTAGTGGAGAAAGTAGGTAATGTTAAGACATCAGATGGCAACATGAATCTTCTAAGCAAGGTTTTCTATGTACCTACCATAACCAAAAATTTGATAGGACAAATTGTGGAGCAAGGATTGGAGGATAGGTTTACAAGGCATGGAGCATATGTGGGGACCCCAAGCAAGGATTTAGAAGAATTTAAAAGCGAGAAAAGACAAGAAGACTCCACCTTTGAGGTGGATGACACCAAGAACATCGCATTATTTAGCTATGGATCTTAAACGCTCTCTGAATTGGAGGTATGGCATAAAAGGCATGCTCATATTGGTGAGAGAACTTTGAAACAAATTTGTAGGGATCAAAGTCTACTTGGATTGCCCAACATCACAAAACAACATTTGAAATACAAGTGTGGAGCTTGTCAATTCGGCAAAACTCATAGCCAACCCTTCAAGAGGAGAGGCTATATCCATCAAGAATTATTGGATCTTGTCTACATAGATGTGTGGGGTCTATCTATCTATCTATCTATGTATCTATCTATCTATCTATCTATCTATCTATCTATCTATCTATCTATCTATCTATCTATCTATCTATCTATCTATCTATCTATCTATCTATCTATCTATCTATCTATCTATCTATCTATCTATCTATCTATCTATCTATCTATCTATCTCTCTCTCTTTCTTTCTTTCTTTCTTTCTTTCTATCTATCTATCTATCTATCTATCTATCTATCTATCTATCTATCTATCTATCTATCTATCTATCTATCTATCTATCTATCTATCTATCTATCTATCTATCTATCTATCTATCTATCTATCTATCTATCTATCTATCTATCTATCTATCTATCTATCTATCTCTCTCTCTTTCTTTCTTTCTTTCTTTCTTTCTATCTATCTATCTATCTATCTATCTATCTATCTATCTATCTATCTATCTATCTATCTATCTATCTATCTATCTATCTATCTATCTATCTATCTATCTATCTATCTATCTATCTATCTATCTATCTATCTATCTATCTATCTATCTATCTATCTATCTACATGTCTTTATATCTATCTATCTATTTATCTATCGATCTATCTATCTATCTATCTATCTATCTATCTATCTATCTATCTATCTATCTATCTATCTATCCATCCATCTATGTATCTATCTATCTATCTATCTATCTATCTATCTATCTATCTATCTATCTATCTATCTATCTATCTATCTATCTATCTATCTATCTATCTATCTATCTATCTATCTATCTATCTATCTATCTATCTTTCTTTCTTTCTTTCTTTCTTTCTTTCTTTCTATCTATCTATCTATCTATCTATCTATCTATCTATCTATCTATCTATCTATCTTTATATCTATCTTTATATCTATCTATCTATCTATCTATCTATCTATCTATCTATCTATCTATCTATCTATCTATCTATCTATCTATCTATCTATCTATCTATCTATCTATCTATCTATCTATCTATCTATCTATCTATCTATCTATCTATATAGCTATCTATCTATCTCTCTCTATCTATCTCTCTCTCTCTTTCTATCTATCTATCTATCTATCTATCTATCTATCTATCTATCTATCTATCTATCTATCTATCTATCTATCTATCCATCCATCTATCTATCTTTTTATCTATCTACCTATCTATCTATCTATATTTCTTTCTATCTATCTATCTATCTATCTATCTATCTATCTATCTATCTTTCTATCCATCTATCTATCTTTCTATCTATCTATCTATCTATCTATCTATCTATCTATCTATCTATATATCTATCTATCTATCTATCTATCTATCTATCTATCTATCTATGTACCTATCTATCTGTTGGAGCAAGTCTATGACAAGCCTAAGTATTGGCTTGAGTCCCACAAAGACATAAAAGAAGATTCAAAATGAAGACTATGTAAAGTTCACTTGTGAACTACCTCTTGTAACTTTTGAAGAGTTTACTTAATGTAAAAGTGAGAGAATCTTAAGTGGTTAAGTCCACTTGATCAAAAAGGGAAAGAGGAGCCACGAATTCGTGGTTTGTGGTAGGTAGAGAATCAAATCAATCATTGATTGATTGGAGAGTGATTGAGGGAAGTTAGCCTCCCAAACTCAACTATAAATAGATGGCAGTTTTAGTCGTGGTTAGAGAGACCTATGTGAAGACCTCCAAGAGCTGAGCTTTATGCCATATCAAGGTGTGATTACAAGGCACACATATCTATCACTAAGTCATTGTATTGTACAAGCAATATACTTTCATTTTCATGATTATTTGAGTTCATCTTTCCATGTTCTTGTGAAGTGTACTACTCACTGCCATTACTCTCAGTTTTTCTCAGTCAGCTTGCAGAGATGTTTTCTCTGAGCTTGGTGCATCATTTTCAGTGATTTAACTTGGTAAAGTTAGCTCTATACGTCTACTATATGCTCACAAATTTGCATGTCATTTGGATGTTGCAATCGTCAGTTATGTTCAGTTGAAGTCAACAGTGTTTCTGCATTTTCACTTCTCTGTCAGGCACCGGACTTTTTCACTCATCTTGTCAGAGGTGTTTCTCAGTGTTTACTTATTCAAATTCAGTGATTTAAAGCTTATTGGATTCAGATTACAGTCTAGTATAACCATACAAATTTTCATAATCATTGGATGCCTAAATTTTGAGTTATGTTGATTTTTCTGCTCACTAGTCTCAAACTGTAGCAACCCGTGAAAATCGGGATGATGTCATCAATTGTTAAAACTCATTCTCAGTGTGTGGTTACCTAGACTTCCCCAAGAGGAATTAATCTAATTGCTGCTGTGCTCAGAGAATTATGTAAAACACTGGATAGGTGTATGAACCAAGAATAGCAAGTTTTCACCTCTGAGCTAACTCCAACTTATCTGTTTTGATCTATCTTTTTGAGAGTGATCTTCCAAGGTACATAGGGTGTCTAATACATCCATTGGCAAGCTAAAAGGGTCCACCATATACTCCTGGAGTTCATTTGGCTGGTGTAGATCAAGGATTTCGCAACACCTCTTCATCTTCAAGCACATACCTATCCATCTCTTCACAGTGGTATCAGAGCAAGGTTGGACAACATGGCAGATGGATTTCCTTCATCAATTGACAAATTGGAGAGAGGTAACTACTCATCTTGGTCATCAAGAATGGAAGCTTATCTCCAAGGTAGAAGTTTATATGGTTATGTGGCTGGAGATGAAGTTATGCCAAGTTTCAGGAACAAAAGTCAACCAACACAAGAAGAGCAAGAGAGATTGAGGACATGGTGCTCCAAGGATGGACTTGCAAGGTCTTATCTCCTCAAATCTATCTCAGATTTTTTTTTGCCTCACATTGAAGTGTGGGATGCACTTGAAGCTTTCTTT
>CM035442.1:57619631-57622131 GCA_020310875.1 Ceratopteris richardii
TCAATTTTGGAAAATACTAAGTGAGTAAAGAGCAGTTTGCTCTAAGAGAACTGGTCTTTGCATACAAGTTTGTGAAAAAGTCAACTAGGTCTTGTTGGGTTTCACCTACTTCTAGGTGTACTTTGGAGATCAATAAACTCCAACATTGGTATCAGAGCAAGGAATTGAAGCTTGGAGAAGGTTATTATACCTTGATGAAGAATTTGAAGCTATCAAAGAAGCAGTTCATCATCAACACTACACAAAGGTAGAAGAAGATCGCAAGGAGGCATCTCAAGCAATATCCAAGCAAAGAAAGGTGCACATACCTCATTTACAAGGTAAATATTATATTTCTTCTCATCACACACATTGGAAAGAAGGCTTAAAGGAGGAAGCTTAGCATTTGTATTATGGGAGACCAACATGCACAAATAGAGAAGCTTGATAAGACCAATTATCAAGCATGGAAGTTTAAAATCACAGCATACTTGCAAGGTAGAGGCTTGTATGGTTTGATTGATGGCACAGATATCAAACCCACATTACGAGAGGACCCAAATCAGCAACAATTGAGGGAGTTTAGACTTTGGAATGAGAGAGACAAAAGGGTTATATTCATTTTATCACAAAATATTCAAGATTCAATGGTAGGACACATACAAGATCTAGACACAAGTAGAGATGTTTGGCTTGCATTGGAAAGTTTGTATGCTACAGGTACAAGAGCAAGGAAGATTCAACTCAAAAATGAGTTGAATAACATAAAGAAAGATACAAGGACATCGGTCAATGATTACATATTGAAAGTTAAAGAGATTGCAAATCAACTAGGATCAGTTCAAGCTCACGTGGAGGAGGACGACTTGGTTGCACATACTCTCAACGGACTCAAAGATGATGAGAGATGGAAACCCTTCATTACTTTAGTTTGTGTCAGAGGAGAATTATCCGATTTTGATCAACTTATTGCCCTCATGGTCACGAAGGAGATGAATCTAAATGGTTCTACTTCAAATCAAAAAGGATCTCAAGGACAAGCTCTTTATGTAGGATCATCAAGAGGTGGAAACAGAGGAAGAAGAGGTTCAAATAGAGGTCGAGGAAGAAGGAGCGATGATCAAGGGACTTCAAGTGGCTTCTTCAACACAAGAGGAAGAGGAAGATCAAGCGTGAGAGGTAGGAGAGGCGACTATAACTACAATCAAAGACAAAGGAGTGAAGATAACAACAATTGCTATATATGTGGAAGGTATGGACACTATGCCAAAGATTGTTATCAAAATGAAAATAATCAAGGTGGTAATCGAAGAGGAGGCTATTCAAGAAGAGGTAAACAACAAGGAAATTATGCAGTTGAAGGTAAAAGTGATGATTATGATTCTCTTCTTATGATGAATGTAGAAACTAAGATGAATTGCAATAGTGATGTATGGTATGTAGATAGTGGTTGCTCTAATCATATGTCACATGATGCTTCATGGTTTTCTAATATGCATAATCCTTCATGTAAAGGTCATGTTGAAACAGGAGATGATACAACACATAAGATTATGCAGGTTGGAGATGTTGTTATGCAGGATAAGAGCAAAACAAATTGCTTGAAGGATGTACTTTATGTGCCAACGATCACTAAGAATTTGATGTGAGTTGGTCAAATGGTAGAAAGAGGTTTGCAAATCAGATTTAATCATGCAGGTTGCTTCATTGAGGATCCAAAGCAAAGGAGGTTAATTACTAGAGGTAAAAAACAAGGTAGATTGTTTACATTCAAGGTAAACCCAAATCATACAAACTATTTCTCTTATGGTATGCATCGAATAGCAGAGCTTGATCTATGGCACAAAAGGATTGGACACATGAATGTACACAGGTTAAAGGAGCTATCAAAGAAGAGGATTTTTGAAGGATTACCTGATCTTACTAAGCAACATATGGTGCATCTTTGTGAAGCATCTCAAATGGGTAAGCAGAGTAGACAACCTTTCAAGCATTCAAGCTATGCAAGCAGTGGATTGCTAGACCTTATACACATGGACGTATGGGGTCCTACTAAAGAGGCATCCTTGGCTGGTAATAAGTACTATGTATCATTCATTCATGATCATAGTAGAATGACATTTGTGTATTTCATTAAACATAACAATGAGGTCTTTGATTGTTTCAAGAAGTTCAAATCAGATGTCGAAAAGCAAACAGGAAGGTATATTAAGAAGCTAAGATCTGATGGAGGGGGAGAGTATTTCTCTCAAGCTTTTACTGATTTTTTGTATGATGAAGGTATCAAAAGAGAAGTTACATGCAGGTATACTCCACAACAAAATGGAGTCGCAGAAAGAAGAAACAGAATCATAGCAGAAACATCTAGAAGCATGCTTAATGATATGTGTTTGCCTAATTATTTTTGGGCTGAAGCTGTTAGCACAAGTGTTTACATTATGAATAGAGTTCCAACTGCGGGAGTTCATCATTTGACACCATATGAGGTATGGCATGGAAGGAAACCAAGTGTAAGTCATTT
>CM035442.1:57668336-57670836 GCA_020310875.1 Ceratopteris richardii
TGTTATCACCAAATATGATTGGTGGCCTTGTGTATAGGCCCAATTCTGAATATAATAGCTTCAACCATATAGCTTCTTGAGTGGCATTGGCTAGCCCTCTGTACTCTGCCTCAGTAGATGATAGAGCTACTGTGGGTTGTTTCTTGGATGACCAAGAAATTGGTTTATCACCTGCAAAGCATATGTAACCAGATGTACTCCTCCTGTCATCCTTGCAACCTGCCCAATCTGCATCTGAGTATACCTTAATATCAATGTCTGATGAATATGGAAAGTACAAACCGTGATTTTGTGTTCCCTTTAGGTACTTTACTATCTTCTTGGCTGCCTCCAAATGTGGTATTCTTGGTTTGTGCATAAATTGGCTAAGTACACTAACACCATATGATATATCAATCCTGGTTAAGGTAGCATAATTAAGACTACCTACCAAACTTTGGTAACCTGTAATATCCTTGAGTTCTTCTCCTTCATGTGCACTGAGTTTGTGGTTGACCTCCATAGGAATGTTTGAGACTTTAGCTTCCTGCAAATTAAACTTCTTGACCATGTCCTGAATGTACTTCTTCTGAGTAATAAAGATACCTGAATTTGTGTAGACTAATTCAAGTCCTAGGAAGTACTTCAATAATCCAAGATCATTGATCTTGAATTCCTTCATCATTTGTCCTTTGATGTGTCTTATTCCCTGAACATCATTTCCTGTAATAATGATGTCATCAACATAGACACACAAGTATATTACCTCTGAATTGTTCCTTTTTATAAACAATGAAGTATCTGCTTTACTCATCACAAATCCTTGATCTAGTAGATAGGTTGTCAACCTGTAATTCCATGCTCTAGGTGCCTGCTTCAATCCATACAGAGCCTTCTTCAATTTACAAACATGATTTACCTTATTAGGATCCTCATAGCCAGGTGGTTGTGACATGTAGAATTCTTCAGATATCCATCCATTCAAGAATGCATTCTTCACATCCAATTGGTATATGTTCCAATTCTTGGATGCAGCTACACTCACCATAACTCTGATAGTTGGCATCTTGGCCACAGGAGAAAATGTCTCCTCATAATCAATGCCTTGGGTTTGTGCAAAACCCTTGGCTACCAACCTAGCTTTATACCTGTTTATTGTACCATCTGAGTTCCTCTTGAGTTTGTAGATCCATCTGGAACCTATCACCTTCATGGAGTCCTTCTTGGGTACCAAGTCCCAAGTATCACTCTCCTTGAGAGCCTCCATTTCTTCATCCATTTCTTCCTTCCATTGTGGTCTAGTAATTGCTTCTTCAAATGTACCTGGTTCTTCATTCAAGATATCCTTTGCAAGATATACAGAGTGCTTGGTTACCAGTGAAGTATCATACCCATACCTAATAGGTTTCTTCTTTTCTCTTTGAGATCTCCTCATAGCTTGAGTTGAGGATTCTGGATTGTCTTCTAGTTGCTTCATCTTCATCTTCCCTTTGGATTTCCAAGCCTTGAACTCTTAAATGTTGATGGTGTCTTCATCATCTGAGCTTGTGTCCTCTTTCTGAGTTGGTTCTTGCCTGATAAGCTTTGGAAAGTCTTCTTCCATATCATAAGGTAGGCTAACTTTCCTGCACTCATTTTCATACCATGAATCATTTTCATCAAAGATGACATCTCTGCTTACCTTGAAGCCTTTGTTTGAGGGGTTATAAAACCTATATCCCTTCTGATTCAAATCATAACCAATGAAGATACACTTTTCAGCCTTAGGATCTAGCTTTCCCCTTACCTGTGAGGGAATATGCACATATGCTACACACCCAAAGATTTTGCAATGATCCAGAGATGGTCTCTTACCATGCCAAGCCTCATAGGGTGTCATTCCATCAAGTGTCTTTGATGGCAACCTGTTAATTAAGTATGTGGCAGTAGATACACTCTCTACCCAAAGATAATTTGGCAATTTCTTTTCATTTAACATAGATCTAGCTGTCTCTACAATGAGTCTATTCCTTCTCTCAGCTACCCCATTTTGTTCAGGTGAGTACCTTGTAGTAATCTCCCTCTTGATGCCTCTTTCCTGCAAGAAATCTTCAAAGTCATTGGAGAAGTATTCTCCACCACCATCTGACCTTAGCCTCTTCAAATGTCTACCTGTTTGATTTTCAACTAATGCAAGATACCTTTTGAAACAATTAAATACTTCATCCTTATGTTTCATGAAGTATAAGACAGTCCACCTGCTATAGTCATCAATAAAGGACACATAGTACCTTGATCCAGATATGGATGGCTCCTTGCTAGGTCCCCAAACATCTGTATGCACCAATTCCAAATAATCTTCATGCATAAAACCTTTCTTGGTATAGGGCAATCTGTGTGACTTACCAAATTGACAAGCCCCACACTTGTATATCATGTGTTGCTTGGATACATTGGGTATCCCAAGCACACATTGATCCCTACTCATTTGTTTTATGGTCCTCTCTCCAATGTGACCTAATCTCTTGTGCCAAATCTCCAA
>CM035442.1:57678336-57683336 GCA_020310875.1 Ceratopteris richardii
CAAGTGTGCTGGACACACTGAGCTTAGGACTGAGCAGGTATCAATACAGGAATAGAAAGTTTTTGAAGTTGTGAAGGTTCAAAATCATCTGTTTTGATTTGGTCATTACTCAATCATTTTGTAAAGCACATATATAGTTTCTTGGTGTCATTTGGAAGCTCAAGGAGTCTCCAAACCATATCTGAAAAGAAAAGAGGGCAGGTGTGAAGCAGGTCTAGCAGCACCAACTTGATCTTCTGATTGTACCCAGCCATCACATCCAACAGTGGTATCAGAGCAAAACAAGGTAATCATGGGTGATGGTTTCCCTTCCTTCATTGACAAATTGGATAGAAATAACTACCAGGCATGGTCATTAAGAATGAAGACCTATCTACAAGGGAGAAGCTTGTATGGATACATATCAGGAGATGAGGAGTTGCCCTAATTCAAAACCAGAGGCCTACCTACAAAGGATGAGCATGAGAGACTTAATCAATGGTGTGCTAAAGATGCTTTGGCAAGGTCATATCTTCTAAACTCTATCTCTGATTTTCTTCTACCTCATGTTAGGAACTGTAAGACTTCCCAAGAGACTTGGGAGACCTTGTCAACATACTTCTCATCAAGCACAAGGGCCAGAAAGAATTAGCTATGGATTGAGTTTACAACTCTTAGGAAGCAATCAAAACAATGTGTTTCAGATTTTGTCACCAAATTCAAAGACATTGCAGATCAACTTGCAAGTGTTGGAGAAGAAATTGAAGAAGAGCAAATAGTTAGACAAGTGATCAATGGACTCAAAGCAGATGACAAGTGGGAAAGCTTTACCACTGCAATGGACTTGTACATGGACATCCAAGCACCTGATCTAACAACTCTGATTGGACAACTCTTTACACATGAAGCAAAGATCACAAAGAATGGAGAGCAATCAAAAGGTAACAATCCCTCTGCCCTATAAACAGATAAGAAGTCTAAAGACAAGGGTAAAAGTAAGAAAGTTGATGAAGAAGGATCCACCTCCCAAGAAAACTATGCAGGGAGAGGTAGATCATCTAGAGGTAGGGGCAGAGGAGGTAAGTCAGGTAGGGGGAGACCCTATAATCAATCTCCATGCAATATTTGTGGCTTGTCTAACCATACTACAGATGAATGCTACAAAAATTACAAGAACCAAAGAGGAAGAGGTCACCAAAGAGGAGGATACTCCCAAGGCAGAGGCAGATTCAATCAATCTCAAGGCTACCATGGCTACAACAATAATTACAACAATAACTACAACAATAGCTACAATCACAATGGCAATTATCAAGGAGGATACAGGAACAGAAAGGATTACAACAATTATGCAGAGGATCAAGATGATTCCTTGTTGATTATGAACATGACATCTAAATCAGGTATCAATGATGATCATTTGTTCTATATTGATTCAGGTTGCTCTAACCATGTAGCTGGGAATGTTGCCTTACTCTCTGATTTGGAAGAACCTAAAGGCAAGCACCAAGTGCAGACAGGTGATGACACTAAACATTCAGTGGTTAAAGTAGGTAATGTCAAAACAAGTGATGGTAATCAGAATTTGCTAAGCAGAGTATTGTATGTCCCAACAATCACCAAGAATCTGATGAGTGTAGGTCAGATTGTTGAAAAAGGTCTACAGGTCAGGTTCACTCAACATGGTGCATATGTGGAGGATCCAAGACATGGATTCAGAAGGATAGCCAAGGGAGAGAAATCAGGTAGACTATTTACCTTTGAACTTGAAGATACTAAGAATATTGCCTTGTACAACTATAAGGATCAAACCCTATCAGAATTAGAGATGTGGCACAAGAGATTGGGTCACATTGGAGAGAGGACCATAAAGCAAATGAGTAGGGATCAATGTGTGCTTGGGATACCTAATGTATCCAAGCAACACATGATATACAAGTGTGGAGCTTGTCAGTTTGGTAAGTCACACAGATTGCCATATACAAAAAAGGGTTTTATGCATGAAGATTACTTGGAATTGGTGCATACAGATGTTTGGGGACCAAGCAAGGAGCCATCCATATCTGGATCAAGGTACTATGTATCTTTTATAGATGATTATAGCAGATGGACTGTCTTGTACTTCATGAAACATAAAGATGAAGTATTTAATTGTTTCAAAAGGTATCTTGCATTAGTAGAGAATCAAACAGGTAGACATTTGAAGAGATTAAGGTCTGATGGTGGTGGAGAATACTTCTCCAATGATTTTGAAGAATTCTTGCAGGAAAGAGGAATCAAGAGGGAGATTACCACAAGGTACTCACCTGAACAAAATGGGGTAGCTGAAAGAAGGAATAGACTCATTGTGGAGACAGCTAGGTCTATGCTTAATGAGAAAAAACTACCAAATTATCTTTGGGCAGAGAGTGTATCTACTGCCACATACTTAATCAACAGGTTGCCATCAAAGACACTTGATGGAATGACACCCTATGAGGCTTGGCATGGTAAGAGACCATCTCTAGATCATTGCAAGATCTTTGGGTGTGTTGCATATGTGCATATTCCCTCACAGGTAAGGGGAAAGCTAGACCCTAAGGCTGAAAAGTGTATCTTTATTGGTTATGATTTGAATCAGAAAGGATACAGGTTCTATAACCCCTCAAACAAAGGCTTCAAGATAAGCAGAGATGTAATCTTTGATGAAAATGATTCATGGTATGATAATGAGTGCAGGAAAGTTAGCCTACCTTATGATATGGAAGAAGACTTTCCAAAGCTTGTCAGGCAAGAACCAACTCAGAATGAGGACACAAGCTCAGATGATGAAGACACCATCAACATTGAAGAATTCAAAGCTTGGAAATCCAAAGGGAAGATGAAGATGAAGCAACTTGAAGACAATCCAGAATCCTCAACTCAAGCTATGAGGAGATCTTCAAGGGAAAAGAAGAAACCTATTAGGTATGGGTATGATACTTCACTTGTAACCAAGCACTCTGTATATCTTGCAAAGGATATCTTGAATGAAGATCCAGGTACATTTGAGTAAGCTATTACTAAACCAGAATGGAAGGAAGCAATGGATGAAGAAATGGAGGCTCTCAAGGAGAGTGATACTTGGGACTTGGTACCCAAGAAGGACTCCATGAAAGTGATAGGATCCAGATGGATCTACAAACTCAAAAGGAACTCAGATGGTACAATAAGCAGGTACAAAGCTAGGTTGGTAGCCAAGGGTTTTGCACAAACCCAAGGCATTGATTATGAGGAGACATTTTCTCCTGTGGCAAAGATGCCAACTATCAGAATTATGGTGAGTGTAGCTGCATCCAAAAATTGGAACATGTACCAATTGGATGTAAAGAATGCATTCTTGAATGGATGGATATCTGAAGAGGTCTACATGTCACAACCACCTGGCTATGAGGATCCCAATAAGGTAAATCATGTTTGCAAATTGAAGAAGGCTCTGTATGGATTGAAGCAGGCACCTAGAGCATGGAATTACAGGTTGACAACCTATCTCTTGGATCAAGGATTTGTGATGAGTAAAGCAGATACTTCATTGTTTATAAAGAAGAACAATTCAGAGGTAATATACTTGTGTGTCTATGTTGATGACATCATTATTACAGGAAATGATGTTCAAGGAATTAGACACATCAAAGGTCAAATGATGAAGGAATTCAAGATCAATGATCTTGGATTATTGAAGTACTTCCTAGGGCTTGAATTGGTCTACACAAATTCAGGTATATTCATTACTCAAAAGAAGTACATTCAGGACATGGTCAAGAAGTTTAATTTGCAGGAAGCTAAAATCTCAAACATTCCTATGGAGGTCAACCACAAACTCAGTGCACATGAAGGAGAAGAACTCAAGGATATTACAGGTTACCAAAGTTTGGTAGGTAGTCTTAATTATGCTACCTTAACTAGGATTGATATCTCATATGGTGTTAGTGTACTTAGCCAATTTATGCATAAGCCAAGAGTACCACATTTGGAGGCAGCCAAGAAGATAGTAAAGTACCTAAAGGGAACACAAAATCATGGTTTGTATTATCCATATTCATCAGATATTGACATCAAGGTTTACTCAGATGCAGATTGGGCAGGTTGCAAGGATGACAGGAGGAGTACATCTGGTTACATATGCTTTGCAGGTGATAAACCAATTTCTTGGTCATCCAAGAAACAACCCACAGTGGCTCTATCATCTACTGAGGCAGAATACAGAGGGCTAGCTAATGCCACTCAAGAAGCCATATGGTTGAAGCTACTATACTCAGAATTGGGCCTATACACAAGGCCACCAATCATATTTGGTGATAACACAAGTTCACTTCACCTAGCTGCTAACCCTGTTTATCATGCTAGGACAAAACACATAGAGGTTCATTACCACTATGTAAGGGAGAAATTACTTAGCAAGGAAATCCAATTATCATATGTGTCCACTAATATTCAATGTGCAGATTTGCTTACAAAAGCTTCGGATGGGAGCAAGCTATGCAGGTCTAAATCCATGATTGGATTGCAGGATATCATTGAAGACTAAAGATGAAGACTCAAGCAAGTGTTTGGCTTGAGGGGGAGCTGTTGGTGCAAAACAAGCCTTAACACTTGGCTTTGTTGTGTGCCTTGAAGACTCAACATAAAGCTTGAACTATTGGACCCTTGGAAAGCATAAAAGTTTGGACCCTTGAAGGATGTATTCATGTGAACCATATACCATAGGAACACATGCCTATGCTTTATTATCTTTTATCCAATGTAAAAGTCAATATGACTTAATCAAATATGTAATCACACCTACTAGACTAGAGTCGTGGAAAAAGTAGATGATCTAGTTGAGGGAATATCTCCCTAAGTCTAGTGGAGAGAATCAAGGGAACTTTAATTTGAATTCAAATTCAAATTTGTTCAAGATTCCTATAAAAGAGCTATGTAAAAGTCGCGGGTAAGAGGACTCACTCCCGAGGCAATTCCAAGCAAAATCACTGAGTGTGTGAGAGCTACTCATTAGCCTACAC
>CM035442.1:57695836-57720836 GCA_020310875.1 Ceratopteris richardii
TCAAAGTTATCTGTTTTGATTCAATCATTACACACATCACTTCCAAAGTACATAGGCCATTTCATGGTGTCATTGGAAAGATAAGGAGGTCTACTTATCAACTGTGAAGCATTAGGGGGCTGGTACAAAGCAGGTTTGGCAGTACCTACTCAATCTCTTGGAGCATCCATCCATCTTTCCCAACAGTGGTATCAGAGCAAACTAAGGTAAAATGGGAGATGGTTTTCCTTCATTTATTGATAAATTGGACAGGAAAAACTATCAAGCATGGTCTCTGAGGATGAAGACCTACCTACAAGGAAGGAGTCTCTATGGATACATCTCAGGAGATGAGGAATTGCCCTCATTCAAAACAAGAGGATTACCAACCAAGGAGGAACATGAAAAGCTCAACACATGGTGTGCTAAGGATGCATTGGCAAGGTCTTATTTACTCAAATCCATCTCTGATTTTCTTTTGCCACATATTAGGAACTGTAAGACATCCCAAGAGACTTGGGAAACCTTGTCATCTTACTTCTCTTCCAACACAAGAGCTAGGAAAAATCAGTTGTGGATTGAATTCACCACATTAAGGAAGCAACCTAAGCAAGCTGTTTCAGAATTTTTGACCAAGATTAAAGATGTAGGGGATCAGTTAGCAAACATAGGAGAAGAGATTGAAGAAGAGCAGATTGTAAGGCAAGTGATCAATGGGATCAAGGCTGATGACAAATGGGAAAGCTTCACCATTGCCATGGACCTTTACATGGACATGCAAATTCCAGATCTTACAACTCTCATGGGACAATTATTCACTCATGAAGCAAAGCTCAACAAGAATGGAGACACATCCAAAGGTGATAACTCTTCTGCCCTATATACAGATAAGAAGTCTAAAGATAAAGGCAAGAACAAGAATTTGGAAGATGAAGGCTCTACCTCCCAAGCCAACTATGCAGGGAGAGGTAGATCATCAAGAGGAAGGGGTAGAGGAGGTAAGCAAGGCAGGGGGAGATCCTATAACGCCTCACCATGTAACATTTGTGGTTTATCAAATCATACTACAGATGAGTGTTTCAGGAATTACAAGAATCAAAGAGGAAGAGGATACCAAAGAGGTGGATACTCATAGTCAAGAGGTAGATTCAACCATCACCAAGGTTACAACAACAATTACAACAACAACTACAATGGCAACTACCAAGGAGGTTTCAAATCCAGAAAGGACTACAACAACTATACAGAAGAGCAGGATGATTCTCTTCTAATCATGAACATGACTTCAAAATCACGTACAAATGATGACCACCTATTCTACATTGACTCAAGATGCTCAAATCATGTGGCTAGCAATGTAGCACTACTCTCTGATCTTGAGGAACCAAAAGGTAAGCATCAAGTCCAAACAGGTGATGACACCAAGCACTCAGTAGTTAAAGTTGGAGATATTAAGACTTGTGATGGAAATCAGAACTTGTTGAGTAGGGTAATCTATGTACCAACCATTACCAAAAACTTGACGAGTGTTGGAAAGATTGTGGAGAAAGGTTTATAGGTTAGATTCAACCAATATGGAGCATTTGTGGAGGATCCAAGGCATGGGTTCAAGAGGATTGCTAAAGGAGAAAAATCAGGTAGACTTTTCACTTTTGAGCTAGAAGACACAAAGAATATTGCACTATACAGTTATAAAGATCAAGCACTTTCAGAGCTTGAGATTTGGCACAAAAGATTAGGGCATGTAGGAGAAAGAACCTTGAAGCAGATATGCAGGGATCAATGTGTTATTGGAATACCCAATGTTTCCAAACAACATATGATATATAAATGTAGTGCTTGTCAATTTGGGAAGTCTCACAGGTTACCCTTCTCAAGGAAAGGTTACATACATGAAGACTACCTAGAGCTTGTCCATACAAATGTATGGGGACCAAGCAAAGACCCCTCAGTCTCAGGATCAAGGTACTATGTATCTTTTATTGATGATTATAGCAGATGGATTGTATTGTACTTCATGAAGCACAAGGATGAGGTGTTTAATTGCTTAAAAAAATATCTTGCACTTGTTGAGAATCAGAGAGGGAAGAATTTGAAGAGGCTAAGGTCAGATGGAGGAGGTGAGTACTTCTCCAATGAGTTTGAAAACTTCTTGCAAGACAGAGGCATCAAAAGAGAAATCACCACAAGGTATTCTCCTTAACAGAATGGGGTAGCTGAGAGAAGAAATAGGTTGATTGTTGAGACAGCTAGGTCTATGTTGAATGAAAAAAAGTTACCTAACTATCTATGGGCAGAGAGTGTTTCTACTGCCACTTACCTCATAAATAGGTTACCATCAAAATCCCTTCATGGGATGACACCCTATGAAGCATGGCATGGTAAGAGACCCTCACTAGAACATTGCAGGATATTTGGATGTGTAGCATATGTACACATTCCTTCTCAGATAAGAGGTAAGCTAGACCCTAAAGCTGAGAAGTGCTTCTTTATTGGATATGATCAAAATCAGAAGGATACAGGTTTTATAACCCTTCCAATAAGGGATTCATGGTGAGTAGAGATGTTGTATTTGATGAAAATGATTCTTGGTATGAGAATGAATGCAGGAAGGTTAAACTACCCTATGATTTGGAAGAAGAATTTCCAAGCCTTGCAAAGGAGGAACCTACTCAGAATGAAGACTCATGTTCAGAAGATGAAGACACCATCAACCTTGAAGAGTTCAAGACATGGAAGTCCAAGGGCAAAATGAAGATGAAGAAGCTTGAAGACATACCTGAATCTTCAAATCATTCAATCAGAAGATCACAAAGAGAGAGCAAGAAACCTATCAGATATGGGTATGATACATCTCTTGTTACTAAACACTCTGTTTATCTTGCCAAAGATTTGTTAATTGAAGAACCAGGATCATATGAAGAAGCCATAACCAAGACAGAATGGAAAGAAGATATGAGTGAGGAGATTGAAGCACTCAAGGAGAGTGATACATGGGAGTTAGTACCCAAGAAGGAATCCATGAAGGTAATAGGATCCAAATGGATCTATAAACTTAAAAGAAATTCTGATGGGTCAATTAATAGGTACAAAGCGAGATTGGTAGCCAAGGGTTTTGCACAAACCCAAGGCATTAATTATGAAGAGACATTCTCACATGTGGCCAAGATGCTAACTATCAGAGTGTTGGTGAGTGTGGCTGCATCAAAAAATTGGAATATGTACCAGTTGGATGTCAAGAATGCTTTCTTGAATGGATGGATTTCAGAGGAGGTGTATATGTCACAACCTCTTGGTTATGAGGACCCTAAGAAGGTAACATATGTTTGCAAATTAAAAAAGGCTTTATATGGATTGAAACAAGCACCTAGGGCATGGAATTACAGGTTAAGTACATACCTCCAAGATCAAGGTTTTGTCATGAGCAAGGTAGACACTTGTCTATTCATCAAGAGAAGTAATTCAGAGGTAATATACCTTTGTGTTTATGTTGATGATATCATACTCACAGGTAATGATATTAATGGAATCAGACAACTCAAAAGCCAGATGATGAAGGAGTTCAAGATCAATGATCTTGGTCTATTGAAGTATTTTCTTGGGCTTGAGTTAGCCTATACTAACTCAGGAATATACATTACTCAGAAAAAATATATACAGGATATGTTGAGGAAGTTTCATTTGCAGGATGCCAGAGTAGCAAGCACTCCAATGGAGGTAAACCTAAAATCAAGTGCCCATGAAGGTGATGAAGTTAATGATATTACAGGTCATCAAAGTATGGTGGGTAGCTTGAACTATGCTACCTTAACAAGGATAGATATTGCATATGGAGTTAGTGTGCTAAGTCAGTTTATGCACAAACCAAGAGCACCTCACTTAGAGGCTGCTAAGAGAATATTAAAGTATCTCAAGGGTACACAACATCATGGTTTGTATTTCCCTTATACTTTTGACATTGATATCAAGATCTATTCAGATGCAGATTGGACAGGATGCAAGGATAAGAGGAGGAGCACTTCAGGGTATATTTCATTTGCAGGTGATAAACCGATTTCATGGTCTTCAAAGAAGCAACCTACTGTTGCTTTTTCTTCTACAGAGGCAGAGTATAGAGGACTAGCTAATGCCACATAAGAAGCCATATGGATTAAGCTTTTGTATACAGAATTGGGTTTATATACTAGATCACCAATAATCTTTGGAGATAATACAAGCTCACTTCACCTTGCAGCTAATCCTATCTATCATGCTAGGACCAAACATATAGAGGTCCATTACCATTATGTGAGAGAGAATTTGTTGAGCAAAGACATTCAACTAACCTATGTATCAACCAACATGCAATGTGCACACTTGTTGACTAAAGCTTTGGATGGAACCAAACTTTGCAGGTTCAAAGCAATGATTGGATTGCAGGATATAAATGAAGATTGAAGATGAAGACCAAGCCAAAATGTTTGTCTTGAGGGGGAGCTTTTGGTGTAATTCACAAGCCTACACATTTGGCTTGATGGATATATTGAAGACCCTACACATATGGAGAAGCATAGGAACTATTGCTAGTAGTTATTTACAACTTTACTTCTTTGTAAAAGTCAAATTGACTTGGAATTTTTGTAATCACCTACCAAAAGTATTTGTGGAAAAAGTTAGCTCTTTGATTGAAGGAATATCTCCTAGGATATAGGAGCTTGATCATAGGGAGCCAAAAGTTTGAATTTGAATTTAAATGTTTACTCACCCTCTATAAAAGAGGCCATGAAAAAGTCACGGTTAGAACTCATCACCCTGGAGCTTCTCTTTACTGATTTTGAGTGTGTGTGAGGCCTACACTCTAGACCACACCTATCTACACCATTAGGCAATGATATTCAAGCCAATGGGATTGTATACAAGTGTTCATTAATACATACATTTACATTATTATTCTCTGAGTTCTCTGTCATACTACTTGAAAGTCTATCAACTTGGGAAGTGTATATCTCGGTCAATTCTTCAACAAATTCAATGATCTAAAGCTTATTGGATTCAGCTTGAAGTTTTCTACATACTGTCAACATTTGAGGAGATTCTATTCAGCCATTTCAGAGAGATACACGTCGAGGTGATCACTGGTCAATGTCTGCTACAGTCCTAAAAAATTGGGGGTAAAGTTTAATTTGCTAAATTGATTTCTCTGAGCATAGTTGATCTTTTTACATCATTCCACTTGGAATAGTTAGATAGCTAAGCTAATTAGATACCTCTAAAAGGAATTTTTCCAATTCCTACTGTGCTAGTCATATTGAGAAAAAGATCCAACAGGTGTCAAGACATAAATAGAAGGTTTTCATAAGATATTGAGTTTCAAAGTTATCTGTTTTGATTCAATCATTACACACATCACTTCCAAAGTACATAGGCCATTTTATGGTGTCATTGGAAAGCTAAGGAGGTCTACTTATCAACTCTGAAGCATTAGGGGGCTGGTACAAAGCAGGTTTGGAAGTACCTACTCAATCTCTTGGAGCATCCATCCATCTTTCCCAGCAAAGTTTTACAATGCTTTTCTATCATTTCAATTGTTTTTGTAATATAACAACATAAATGTTTTTGTATTGCAGATATTTTTCCTTTCAATATTCTGGAGTGGCAACCTTTTGAATGTTTAATAGGAACATCTAAAGTGAATATGCAGAACTTATGTATGCAGACAAATCTGTTCAATTTTTCAGTAGCATAGAGTTATTTGTCCATTTTGCAGATTATCAGGTGCCATCAAGGAGGAGCTCTTATGGAAATCTTGTACATCTACCTGCTCCTTGCATCTCTTTATTACATTGGGATGCTCTTGATCATTGAACAGAAGGTGGAAAGGAAAGCTTGGACTCTGGATAGCCTTAGACTCAGAGAAGAGCTGTCAAGAATTTGAGTTAGAAGTACTAATTCATCTAGACTTTCAATACTCACAAATCTAAGGGAACTCCTAGAATACCTTGGTGAGGCATCATCACATTTGAGATTCTCAATTGATGATGCAATAACATTAGATCAGAGAAAACATTATCTTGCATAACTTGCTTGCCACCCAGGGTGATTAAGTTCCAACCCTTTAGATTGTAACAAGTCTCCTTCTTTAAGAAGCTTTTTTTCAAACTTCCATTGATTTTTCTTTGCAAGATGGTTACTACGAATGTGACTTATTACATCACTTCAATTATGTCTTTTTATGGACTATATTCATATTGGCATTTTTTTGTTTAATTTCAAGATTTTGATGAGGTTTCTATTGTGCAATGATTATAAAGGAACCTGCATGAGTAAATTCTAGGTCACTCAAGAATATAAACCAAGAAGTTCTTACATAATATATCTTCCCTTTTAGAACCTTTTTTCCATACTTCCATTGATTTTCCTTTGCAAGATGGTAACTAAGAATGTGACTCATTACATCACTTCAATTATAGCTTTTTATAGACTATATTCTTATTGGCATTTCTTTTGTTTAATTTCAACATTCTGATGAGGTTTCAATGGGGCAATGACTATACAGGAACTGCATATGAGTAAATTCTAGATGAACAATACTTTTACTTTTCAATAGCTAGTTTCAATTTAAGTATTTGATTCTATCCAAGGTGCACATTAGACAATGGAAAAGCTTGGATGGTATGACAATGGAAAATCTTAGATGACACGACCGATGCAAGCGATACGGGCCATCCGAAATTCTCCGATTGCCTGTATTGCTTGTATCGGTCGTGTCATAAAAACTTCTCTATCCTCTTCACATTTGATTTTTCAAAAAGAATAAAGCAAAAAACACATAGAATATACATTTTGATGATAGGATTCAATTTTTCTTGAACCATGCAATGAAGTCACTTTTGCTTAGTTCTCAAGAGGATCAATTCAACATTACATTACTCAAGGCATATAAATATAGCTACAATGACCATCTTCGAGACTGGCATAATTAAATACAATTCATACAAAAATAAATATTCCAACATATGTTGGTTACACATTAGATTACAATCTTACATTCAAAGAATATAATGTTTCACCCTTCTTTTGTGTCCTTTTTGGGGCCCTCACCTTTGTGCTGCTTGTGGTCCTTTTTGGAGCCCTCACCTCTACTCTTATTCTTTGGCCCATGCTTCAATGGGGAGTGAATAGGAAACCCTTTCTTATTTTCTTTAGACTTCTTTTTATCTGGTGGTGGAGGTGAGTCTGGATCATAAGGGCATATTGAATGTTTCATAATGGTATTTATTGCTCTCTCCCTAATCAAGATGACCCATGCATCTGGATAGTCTAACAAGTTTAACTCAAGATTGTAAAACCTTCTTTCCAAGAACCTTACTGTATTTGCAATCACTCTCCAGTCACATGAGGTGTTGTCTTTATGTGATGGCACATGTATTTGAATGTATCCAAACCTTTTTTCTTCATTCAATTTAGGAATTACTGGAAAGATTTGATCAATATGCAAATAGACAGTCAATCTTAGGGTTTTGGCACCTTCTAGATGCAATGGTAGCATAATTTTCTCCAAATTCTTAACGAACAATAAGATATAAAAGTTCACATGCAATCTAAGGTTCAAGATGACCTCCTTTGGACACGACCAATTCAAGCAATTAGGGCCATCCAAGCTTCTTTGATGGGCCTAATCGCTTGGATTGGTCGTGTCCAAACAAGTATCACATTCCTAGCTATATGAATGAATGCGACCGATCTAAGCAATTAGGGGCATTTAAATCTTCCCGATGCCCCCAATCGCTTGGATTAGTCATGTACAAGCTTTTGTGATCCATCGTATCTCAAACAAAATGTGGCCTATGGAAAGTTTTGAAAAGCATGTAAAAAATGCGAAGGCAATGGCAACTCGGCGCTAGCAAGGAGCTCATAAAAAAATGAAAAAAAGTGAATAGAGGAGCTTAAATAGGTCTCTAGATGAGTTGACCGTTGGTGACACATGGCAACTTGTGATTGGTCCATGTCATCTAGCTGTTACAAATTCCAACGTACACTGCCATGTGGTATCATTTGAGTGGGCCACATCATCTCGTCGTTGCAATTCCCAATGTTCTTTTGCCATGTGGCACTCGCTTATTGGTCCACATCATGTGATCATTACCTGGACCTACTTCACTATAAATACAAGTCCCCTTCACCATTTGACATTTTCAACCTTCATAGTTATTTTGCTTGCATCAGTCGTGCTCTCCACTAGGACACATACTTGTGCTTCATACTTGATATGACCGATACAAGTGATTACATGCATTTGACCGGCCTTTGACTAGGTTATTTTTCTTGCATCGGTCGTGTTCTCCACTAGGACACACTAGAATAACTAGAGCTAAGATGCAGGAAAAGGATAACTAGAAAGTGCAAAAGGATAACTAGAAAGTGCAAAAGGATAACTAGAAAGTGCAAAAGGATATCCCCTTTGCCAGAGAAGCTAGATTTATGCCCATAGCATGAAAGGGATTGCTCCTTGCTCCCCTTGAACATTGCCTTCTTAATATGGCTTGATCACATGTGAATTAAAAGGAGGAAGAATATGTTCATGGTGAAGAGATAGAGCATTGGTCATGTCCTATATTCATTTATATACTTGGGTTCTTTGGTTTTCTTCTTATGCAATCTCATCATTCATAGATATTTACCAAAGAAATGGGAAAATTAGCCTCTATTTCTCTTGATTTTCAGTCATGCCCTAGTTTCATTGCATTATTGAAGATATTTTCTTTTCTCCATATGCAAGATCCTTAATGTCTTAGACAAAAAGGAAATCATCTTAAACCTCATATTCCATGTGAACTTCTCTATCTTACTATTTGCTCAGAATTTCAAGAAACTAATACTACCATTGCATCCGAAATGTGCCAAAACCCTAAGATTGACTATCTATTTACTATCTATTTGCAGGATTCTGATACCGAGAGGTCTTGATAAGCTTATTTATTTATACATGAATCTAGGACATGACCAATGCAAGCGATTAGGCCCATCCAACAATGTTGGATGGGCCTAATTGCTTGCATTTGTCGTGTCTGGAAATCAGTACAAAAAGGCTTATCAAGACCTCTGGATATCAAAATCATGCAAATACACAGTCAATCTTAGGGTTTTGGCACGTTTCGGACACAATGGTAGCATAATTTTCTCCAAATTCTTAACCAATAATAAGATATAAAAGTTCACATGCAATCTAAGGTTCAAGATGACCTCCTTTGGACACGACCAATTCAAGCGATTAGGGCCATCCAAGCTTCCTAGCTATATGAATGAATGCGACTGATCCAAGCAATTTGGGGCATCTGAATCTTCTCGATGCCCCCAATCGCTTGGATCAGTCGTGTACAAGCTTTTGTGATCCATCATATCTCAAACAAAATGTGGCGTATGGAAAGTTTTGAAAAGCATGTAAAAAATGCGAAGGCAATGGCAACTCGGTGCTAGTAAGGAGTTCTAGAGGAGCTTAAATAGGTCTCTAGAATGAGTTGACTGTTGGTGACATGTGGCAGCTTGTGATTGGTCCATGTCATCTACCCATTACAAATTCCAACGTACACTACCACGTGGTATCATTTGAGTGGGCCACATCATCTAGCCATTGCAATTCCCAACGTTCTTTTGCCACGTGGCACTCGCTTATTGGTCCACATCATGTGACCGTTACCCGGACCTCCTTGACTATGAATACAAGTCCCCTTCACCATTTGACATTTTCAACCTTCATAGTTATTTTGCTTGCATCAGTCGTGTTCTCCACTAGGACACATACTTGTGCTTCATACTTGATACAATCGATACAAGCGATTACATGCATTTGACCGGCCTTTGACTAGCTTATTTCGCTTGCATCGGTCGTGTTCTCCACTAGAACACACTACAATAACTAGAGCTAAGATTGAGGAAAAGGATAACTAGAAAGTGCAAAAGGATAACTAGAAAGTGCAAAAGGATATCCCCTTTGCCAGAAAAGCTAGATTTATGCCTAGAGCATGAAAGGGATTGCTCTTTGCTCCCCTTGAACATTGCCTTCTTAATATGGCTTGATCACGTGTGAAATGAAAAGGAGGAAGAATATGTTCATGGTGAAGAGATAGAGCATTGGTCATGTCCTATATTCATTTATATACTTGGGTTCTTTGGTTTTCTTCTTATGCAATCTCATCATTCATAGATATTTACCAAAGAAATGGGAAAATAAGCCTCTATTTCTCTTGATTTTCAGTCATGCCCTAGTTTCATTGCATTATTTAAGATATTTTTTTTTCTCCCTATGCAAGATCCTTGATGTCTTAGACAAGAAGGAAATCATCTTAAACCTCATATACCATGTGAACTTCTCTTTCTTACTATTTGCTCAGAATTTCAAGAATCTAATACTACCATTGCATCCGGAATGTGCCAAAACCCTAAGATTGACTGTCTATTTGCATGATTCTGATACCGAGAGGTCTTGATAAGCTTATTTATACATGAATCTAGGACACGATCGATGCAAGCGATTAGGCCCATCCAACAATGTTGGATAGGCCTAATCGCTTGCATCGATCGTGTCTAGAAATCATTACAAAAAGGCTTATCAAGACCTCTGGGTATCAAAATCATGCAAATAGATAGTCAATCTTAGGGTTTTGACACGTTCTGGATGTAATGGTAGCATAATTTTCTCCAAATTCTTAACCAATAATAAGATATAAAAGTTCTCATGCAATCTAAGGTTCAAAATGACCTCCTTTGGACACGACCAATTCAAGCGATTAGGGCCATCCAAGCTTCTTTGATGGGCCTAATTGCTTGGATTGGTCGTGTCCAAACAAGTATCATATTCCTAGCTATATGAATGAATGTGACCAATCCAAGCAATTAGGGGCATCTGAATCTTGTCGATGCCCCCAATCGCTTGGATCAGTTGTGTACAAGCTTTTGTGATCCATCATATCTCCAACAAAATGTGCCCTATGGAAAGTTTTGAAAAGCATGTAAAAAATGCGAAGGCAATGGCAACTCGGCGCTAGCAAGGAGTTCTTTAAAAAAATGAAAAAAAGTGAATAGAGGAGCTTAAATAGGTCTCTGGAATGAGTTGACCGTTGGTGACACCGTGGCAACTTGTGATTGGTCCATGTCATCTAGTCGTTACAAATTCCAATGTACACTGCCACGTGGTGACATGTGGTAGCTTGTGATTGTTCCATGTCATCTAGTCGTTACAAATTCCAACGTACATTGCCACGTGGTATCATTTGAGTGGGCCACATCATGTAGCCGTTGCAATTCCCAATGTTCTTTTGCCACGTGGCACTCCCTTATTGGTCCACATCATGTGACCGTTACCCAAACCTCCTTGACTATAAATACAAGTCCCCTTCACCATTTGACATTTTCAACCTTCATAGTTATTTCGCTTGCATCAGTCGTGTTCTCCACTAGGACACATACTTGTGCTTCGTACTTGATACGACCGATACAAGCGATTACATGCATTTGGCCGGCCTTTGACTAGCTTATTTCGCTTGCATCGGTCGTGTTCTCCACTAGTACACACTAGAATAACTAGAGCTAAGATGGAGGAAAAGGATAACTAGAAAGTGCAAAAGGATAACTAGAAAGTGCAAAAGGATATCCCCTTTGCCAGAAAAGCTAGATTTATGCCCAGAGCATGAAAGGGATTGCTCTTTGCTCCCCTTGAACATTGCCTTCTTAATATGGCTTGATCACATGTGAAATGAAAAGGAGGAAGAATATGTTCATGGTGAAGAGATAGAGCATTGGTCATGTCCTATATTCATTTATATACTTGGGTTCTTTGGTTTTCTTCTTATGCAATCTCATCATTCATAGATATTTACCAAAGAAATGGGAAAATTAGCCTCTATTTCTCTTGATTTTCAATCATGCCCTAGTTTCATTGCATTATTTAAGATATTTTTTTTTCTCCCTATGCAAGATCCTTGATGTCTTAGACAAAAAGGAAATCATCTTAAACCTCATATTCCGTGTGAACTTCTCTATCTTACTATTTGCTCAGAACTTCAAGAAACTAATACTACCATTGCATCCGGAATGTACCAAAACCCTAAGATTGACTATCTATTTGCATGATTCTGATACCGAGAAGTCTTGATAAGCTTATTTATACATGAATCTAGGACACGACCGATGCAAGCAATTAGGACCATCCAACAATGTTGGATGGGCCTAATCGCTTGCATGGGTTGTGTCTGGAAATCATTACAAAAAGGCTTATCAAGACCTCTGGGTATCAAAATCATGCAAATAGACAGTCAATCTTAGGGTTTTGGCACGTTGCGAACGCAATGGCAGCATAATTTTCTCCAAATTCTTAACCAATAATAAGATATAAAAGTTCACATGTAATCTAAGGTCCAAGATGACCTCCTTTGGACATGAACAATTCAAGCGATTAGGGCCATCCAAGCTTCTTTGATGGGCCTAATCGCTTGGATTGGTTGTGTCTAAACAAGTATCATATTCCTAGGTATATGAATGAATGCTCCATATATAAAAACTTAATGTGTGTATAAATGCTATTATCAACATTAATTATATGTTTCTATAAAGTTTAGGATGAGAAATCGAACATGACCAATGCAAGCGATTAGGCCCATCCGATATTCTTTGATGACCCTAATCGCTTGAATCGATCATGTCTCATGCTTTGTTTCTGCTTGTGTTTCCACTTATTTCTTTGACTTTAAAAGTTTCCTTGGACTTTTCTAACCTAGGTTTTTTAATTTTTTCCACAGTTATCTATATTGGATGAAGGCAACTATGTTGGCAGGGGAAAGGGAACAAGGAAAACCATAGAGTAGAAAGGAAAGACAAAGGTGGATATTCATTGAGTGATCCATTATCTTCCAAAATTCAATCCAGAATTATTTTGTGTTATTCATAAGCACTATAGTGAAGAGCCAGGTTTTGCACTATTCTCCTTGAGGACTCTTTCAAGATACGTGGGTTTTACTTCAATACCCTTTAATACATACAAAGTTTTGCTACTTGAAAGAACAACTGCATTTAGAATTTTTGTAAGACAATAGTTACGCAATATAACACAGGAGCAATAGCAGAGAAGATAACAGATATAGGAGAATCTCAACAATTTTCTACTAGCAGCAAGTACAAAGATGATGGCGTTGTCCACCCGTGCGCTCTCAAGGTAGAGCTTAAATGGTGATCTAGACAACTCTAGATAGGGAGATACAAGGTAGAGGTATGCTGGCTCAACTCGGTGTCTTAGGTAGTGCAGAAGTCATGTATATATAGGATCATGGGTGGCCTGCCATGGACGGCTATACATGGGCGGTAGAGCGTGGGTGGCCACCGCCCGCGTAATTGCCATACACGGCTTAGACTGGTTGAACCGACCTAACAAATATAAATGATTTCTGACTCCGACAGGGAATATTCCATGGAATATTCCCTTTACCGTCGCGCCGGGGGCGCTGCCCCCGGACCCCCACCAGGGGGCCCGCTGGCCCCCTGGGACCCCCCAGCCAGGGGGCCCACTGGCCCCCTTGGACCCCCCAGCCGGGGCTGCTCACCGCTGCCCCGGACCCCACAATTGGGGACCCTGATAACTCCCTTTCCTTATAATATCTTACATGGTCCAATATGACCTTCATCCAACATTCAAGTTGGGATTCCCATCAATTGGGTAATGCATGCTTGGCTTCTCCTCATAAAGGGGGCCTTACAAAATGTGCATACAATCATGAGGGGTAGACATTGATCATATACTAACACCCCCCCTCAATGTTTACCGATGATAAATCACGTAGGTCTCGGTCCTATGCCCATCTGTTGAAGATGCTTGTTGAGCTGCTCTCTTCCAAGTGCTTTAGTGAATATGTCAGCACAATTTGCCTCTGTTGGGCAATATTCTAGCTCCACAATTTCATCTTCAATTAGCTCACGAATGTAATGGTACTGTACTTCTATGTGCTTGGTGCGAGCATGAAATACTGGGTTCTTTGCAATAGCCATACAACTTTGATTATCACACTTGAGTACAATTGGCATATTTGATGGAAAGCCTATATCTGCAAGAATTCTCCTTAACCAGACTGCCTCACAAGAAGCAAAACAAGCTGCTTTGTACTCTGCTTCAGTGGAGGAGAGTGCGAGAGTTGGTTGCTTCCTACTTACCCAAGAAAATATTCCTGAACCAAGTGAGAAACAATATCCAGAAACTGATTTTCTAGAATCACAATCTACAGCCCAATCTGAATCACAATATCCTTGGAGTGTATCACCTGTGGTATACAAAATACCAAAATCCAAGGTTCCTGCAATGTACCTTAGAATTCGCATTCCAGCATTCCAGTGACTCTCCTTAGGTTTGTTGGAAAACCTGCTTAACACTCCAACAGCATAGCAAATGTCTGGTCTAGTGTTGCACAGAAAAATAAGACTTCCAACGAGCTTCCTATACTTCTTAGCATCTACATCAGGCATGTTATCATCCATAGATAGCTTATGATTTACCTCCATAGGTGTGCTAGTTGGTTTGCAGTCCATCATTCCAAATGCCTTGAGAATTTCTTTGGAATATTTTTGTTGTGAGATGAAAATGCCATCCTTCCTTTGCCATACTTCAATTCCCAGACAAAAATGGAGTAGACCTAAGTCTGTCATTTCAAACTCAGTTCCCAAGCTGATCCGAGTTTGATTGATGAGTTCCTGATGATCTCCTGTAATGATCAAATCATCTACATATACAATGACAACAACTAGCTTGCTATCCCTTTTCGTTACATACAAGTTAGCATCAGAAGTACTTCTTTCAAAACCCATATTTTTGAAAAAATGATCAATTCGTTGGTACCAAGCCCGTGGAGCTTGCTTAAGTCCATACAAAGCTTTCTTCAACCTGCAAACTTTATTTTCTGAATTGGGCACCTCAAAACCTGGTGGTTGAGATACATATACCTCCTCCTTGAGGTGACCATTCAAAAATGCAGATTTGACATCCATCTGGAAAATAGGCCAAGACTTTTGTGCAGCTACTGCAAGTACCGTCCGAATAGTTGTCATGCGTGCTGTTGGTGCAAAAGTTTCTTGAACATCAAATCCTTCAATCTGTGAAAAACCCTGTGCAACTAATCGTGCCTTATACTTTTCTAATGTTCCATCAGCTTTATACTTAGCTTTCCAAATCCATTTAGTACCTATTACCTTCTTCTTTGGCGGCAAGTCGACTAGATCCCATGTATCATTTTTGAGTATACTATCATACTCAGACTGCATTGCCGCTCTCCAATCTGGATCATCAATGGCTTCTTCAATGGTGGTAGGTTCCTTTATCGAACCCATGATATCTGCCATTAGAGCCATGTTAACAATGTGTTCTGAGGCTCTTCTTTGCTCCTCTATTCTCTTTGATCTTCGTAATCCATCCGATGATGATTCTGGTACATCTACATGTGGATTAAGATCATCAAAGAGCTGTTGTGCCCACTTCGGTAGTGGCTTACGCTGTGCAGCTACAACTGGTTGGCTTTTTATTGAGGAAATTTCTCCATCAGATGTTTCCTCCTCCTCAACTTTAACCTGTCTTTTGATAGGCACAAGGTGAGATATTTCTCCGCTTGATGAGATAGTAGATTTACCTTTATCTTCTACTAAGTGTGGTCGTTCATCAAACACCACATCTCGGCTGACAAAAATCTTCCTTGCCTCAGGATCCCATAACCTGTATGCTTTAGACTCTTCACTATATCCTAGGAAGACACACTTTTTGCTTTTTGAATCCAACTTTGATCTCGTTGAATCAGGAATATGTGCATAACAGAAACAACCAAAAATTCTGAAATGCAAAACTGAAGGCTTTTTACCAGAATATGCTTCTTGAGGAGTCATCCCGTGCAGTGCTTTTGTGTAGCTTCGATTGAGGATGTAGACTGCTGTATTGACTGCTTCTGCCCAGAATGAATCAGGCATGTCTTGAGCCTTCAACATACAACGAGCCATTTCAACTACTGTCCTGTTCCTGCGCTCAACAACGCCATTTTGTTGGGGTGTATGAGCTGTGGTAAGTTGCCTTTTCACACCATGCTCCTTACAGTAATTGTTGAATTCTGTTGACAAGAATTCACCTCCTCTATCTGTTCTAAATTTTTTTAATTTCCTTCCTGATTCATTTTCTACATACTTATGCCACGTTTTAAATTTTTCAAAAGCATCAGCCTTCTCTCGAATGAAATAAACCCACATCTTTCTACTATAATCGTCGACTAACAGCAAGAAGTAGAAAGATCCTCCTAAAGCAGGTGTAGACATTTTACCGCAGAGATCAGCATGTACCAACTCTAGAGGAGCTTGAGATCGATTGCTGGTCTCTCTTGGAAATGCCTTTCGTTGTTGCTTGCCCATCATACAAGCTTCACAAGGTTCCTGCAACTCTGAAAATGCAGGCATATGAGCAACCATCCCTGTTCGTTGCATCTCCTTCAAAACTGCAAATCCGAGATGCCCAAATCGTTGGTGCCATAACCTGCTTACATCTTTATCTTCTGTAGCAGTTAAAGCACTTAACTCATACAAGTTATTGTTGGAGCAAACCAATCACAAATTGGTGATTATACAGATCTTGGAGAATGCTTATGGTCAGAATGAAGCAAAGGAAGACATTTGCAAAATGAAGAAGAAGTCAGAATGTTGTCTTGTACACATATGTACATTAGCATAGTCATAGATGACTTAGAACTTTTGTTCAGTAAGAATTATGTACAAATTATCTATAAATACCTTGAGAAAAGTCGGGGCATGTATGAGAGCATATGTGACAATAGTTACAAGTCAAGAATTAGGGAGATAGAAGCAATGAGATAGTGGAAAGTGAATGTGTGTTTGCTCTCATCACTCAGTTGTAATTTTCTGAGTTAATGAAGAAATATTGCGCCCGATCTTTTCGTGTCTGCTCCTTCTGTGTTTGATCATTTATGAAATCCTTTTGAGGATATCTAAGTTGTTAGTTGATGAGCCTGTGACCTGAATTTCAGAGTCCAATTGTGAACAGGCTAGGAGAATTGTGAGTAGGAACATTCATATGTGTTGAATGTCTACAGTTCTCTGAAACAGGCGCAAAATTCGTGTTTAATCTTTTGGTCAGTGCTCACTCCATAGTTTAAAGTTTTGTGCAAGCAAGCACTTAATCTTTAAGTTGGAAGATGATCTACTCGTGGCTAAAAGCATTTGGCAAAACGGGTTAGATACTGTGAGAATCAAAGTTAAGAAGTTAGGGGTGTCTGAATCGACTTCTCAGAAGTACAGTTTCAGACATAGGTAACTTGAGAAGTTGATTTCTCAAGCTATACTTAATCTTTTGGAGTAATTCAACTTGGAATAGTTGCGCAATCTCTAGGAGATGATTCGTACAAAGTTTCATAAAAAACTTTACACATTTGATAAGTCAATGTAAGGAAATAGTGCAGCAGACTTTTCTGTGTATCACCTTCTTCACAGATTTGTTCATCTTTTGATAATTAGAAGTTGATCCTCTAAATGTGTGAAAGGTTTTGACTTATTCTTGGTATAGAGGTGCTCTAATCACAAGAATAAGTTGTTCTTTTGGAGATTAACATTCTCCATCAGTGGTATCAGAGCAGGAGACATCAATTTGAAGAAAAGGAGGATCTCGACTGCTGCAGATTCAAGAGATTCAACATTTGAAGGATCAAGAAGTGAAAGCTTGGAGTCAAAACTCGAGGAGAAGACAAATTGACATCAAGAAAGGCAAAAGGAGTTCAATTCGAAGTAAAGGTACATACATTGTTTGTAAAGCTTGAAGATTTTAATACACAGGTGGATACAAGATGGGAGAAAGCTTGCAGATTGATAAGCTAGATAGGGAGAACTATCCAGCATGGTCCATGAGGATGGAAGCACACCTCATGAGCAAAGATCTTATATCATTCATTACAGGAGATGAAGAAAAACCAGAATTTGCAGATCCAAGTATTCCTACTAGGGAAGAACTTGCAATGTTGAAGACTTGGATGAGAAAGGATGCTCAAGCAAGGAGTATCATCTACATGGCTGTAAATGATTACCTTCTACCTCACATCAGAGGTTTAGAAAGTGCTACAGATGTTTGGAATGCCTTGGAAGAGCATTTCCAAAATACAACTAAGTCAAGGAAGTCCTCACTATGGGCTGAGTTCACAACTTTCAAGAAGAAGAGCTCACAATCAATTTCAGATTATGTGGCAAGGATGAAAGATATTGCAGATAGCTTGGGAGCAGTGGATGAAGATATTGAAGAGGAAAAGTTGGTAAGACAAATACTTACAGGTCTAAGAGGTGATGAGAAGTGGAAGCCTTTTATCTTGTCCATAGAATTGTCACTTGATCACTTTACTCCTGATCTTAATCAATTGCTAGGACACATGCTAACCTTTGAGCAGGATCTTAAAGGAGACAATGATAGAAGTACAAGTCAAGCTATGTACTCCAAAGATAAGAAAAAGAATGGCAAGGGAAAGCAATCAAATGAGGATGAAGGGAACTCAAATCAAGCCAACTTCACAAAAGGGAAGACAAATTTCAGAGGTAAAGGAAGAGGAGGTAAGAACAAAGATAATGCTAAAGCTTGTTGGATTTGTGGCAGAACAAATCATTTGGCAAATGATTGTTGGTATAACAATCAAAGTGGAGGATACAACAATCAGAATTATAGTCAAAGAGGTAGAGGAGGCAGAAACCAAAGAGGCAATTTCAGAGGAAGAGGTGGTAGGACATCATATGGTAGAGGAGGTGGAAGAAACTTCCAATCTCAGTCCTACAACAATAATTATTACAATTATGCATCAGATCAGAAGGATGACATGACTCTTATCCTGAATGCAACTCATGAATCAATGGGAGAAGATCAAAGAGTGTTTTATATTGACTCAGGGTGCAGTAACCATCTGAGTGGGAACCTATCCTTGATGACTGATATGGAAGCAAGGGTGAATGGACATACAGTTCAAACAGGTGACAATACTAAACATAAAGTGGAGAGCATTGGATCAGTGAAGACAAAGAGTGGAAGTACACTTCTGAGCAAGGTACTTTATGTCCCTACTATTCCTAAAAATTTGATAAGTGTAGGGCAAATTGTGGAGAAAGGATATGAGGTAAGATTTACAAATGATGGTGTCTATGTACAAGATCCAAATCAGGGATATAGAACCATAATTGCAGGTAAAAAGGAGGGAAGATTGTTCACTCTCAAAGTCCAAGGCAATGTAGGACATGCATTGTTTACCTATGGAGGTCAAAAGGTATCTGAATTAGACCTATGGCATAAAAGGCTAGGTCATTTCAATGAGAGAGCTATAAAGGAGATGTCAAAGAATCAGATAGTGCTTGGATTGCCAAACATTGAAGGGCAACATATGGTGTACAAGTGTGAAGCTTGTCAATTAGGTAAAGCACATAAAAGTTCTTATAACAAATCAGGGTACAAGTATTCAAATATGCTTGAATTGGTTCATACAGATGTATGGGGTCCTTCAAGGGACTATAGCATAAATGGATCCAGATATTATGTGTTGTTTGTTGATGATGCAACCAGGTGGATTACTTTGTATGTAATCAAGGATAAATCAGAAGTCTTTAAGACATTCAAACATTTCCATGCTTATGCAGAAAGGATCACAGGACAAAAGCTAAAGAGGTTAAGATCAGATGGAGGGGGAGAGTATTTCTCAAAAGAGTTTGATGATTATTTGTGGAATGCAGGTATCAAAAGAGAAGTAACTTGCAGGTACTCCCCTCAACAAAATGGAGTAGCAGAAAGGAGGAATAGGACTCTTGTAGAGTTTGCAAGAGCCATGATGAAGGAAAAGAATTGTCCAAATTATTTATGGGCAGAGGCCATTAACACTGCAACATATCTTGTGAATAGGTTGCCTTGCAAAGCTTTGGATGGAGGAACCCCTTATGAAGCATGGTGGGGTAAGAAACCTAGTCTTGATCATTGTAAAGTATTTGGATGTATTGCATATGCTTATGTTCCTTCACAATTAAGACATAAGCTAGAACCAAAAGCAGAGAAGTATGTGTTTATTGGATATGATGATAGACAAATGGGTTACAGGTTGTGGAGTCCATCCACAAAGCAATTTCTTGTTACTAAAGATGTGACATTTGATGAGCAAAACATGTGGTATACAGGAGCACCAAATGAGTATGCAGGTGTTGAAGAAATTCAAAGGAAAGGAAAGGCAAAGGTAAAGGTATGTGAAGAAATTGTTGATGAAGTTGACTCTAGATGTAGAGTGCAGGATCATGTAGAAGAAGGGCCAAGATTTGATCCAGAATCAAATGAGGCTGAAACTTCAAGAAGTGCAGAAATCAGAAGATCTACAAGAGAAAGGAAAGAGCCTATAAGGTATAGCTATGATACATCTTTCCTAACAACAAGAGATTATGCTTACATTGTGAAAACAGAAGAAGATCCAACCACTTATGAAGAAGCCAAAGGTAAACAGAATTGGGAGAAGGCAATGCAAGAAGAGTATGATGCTCTACTTGAAAATGAAACTTGGGAACTAGTACCAAGACCAAAGAATCAGAAAGTCATTGGATGCAAGTGGGTATATAAAACAAAGAGGTTTGCAGATGGTAAGGTGTCTAGATATAAGGCTAGACTTGTGGTTAAAGGTTATGCCCAAACTTATGGGGTAGATTATGATGAAACCTTTAGTCCTGTTGCTAAGATGTCTACAATTAGGACATTGGTTGCTATTGCTGCTTGCAAAGGATGGAAATTATCACAATTGGATGTGAAGAATGCATTTCTTAATGGTTACATTGCAGATGAAGTATATATGGAGCAACCAGAAGGCTTCATGGAGTCAATTGGATCAGATTATGTGTGTAAGCTCAAGAGAGCTTTATATGGGTTGAAGCAAGCCCCAAGAGCTTGGAATTACAGATTGGTCAAGTTCTTGAATGAATGTGGATTTCAAGCATCAAAGGCAGATAGTAGCTTGCTAGTAAAGGCAAGTGAAAATGGATATATTTACATGTGCATTTATGTTGATGATATTATTGTTACAGGAACAGATGCTCAAGGAATCAATGAACTCAAGAAGCAAATAGAGAAGGAGTTTAAGATAAGTGACTTGGGAAACTTATCTTATTTTCTAGGAATGCAGATTGTGTATACTCAACATGGAGTATATGTTTCACAAGAAAGATATTTGAAGAATCTTTTGATCAAGTTTAACATGGAAGAGTGCAAGACCTCAACCACTCCATTGGAGGTAAATCATAAATTAAGCAGGTATGGAGGTGAAGAGTTCAATGACATGAAGAAATATCAGAGTTTGGTAGGTAGTTTGATCTATGCTACCTTGACAAGGCCAGATCTATCATATGCAGTAGGTGTGTTGTCACAATTCATGCATTGTCCAAAGAAGACTCATTGGATTGCAGCCCAAAGGGTACTCAGATATATCAAAGGAACCCTAAGTGAAGGTTTGTATTATGGTTTCACTTCTGACACAAGAATCAAAGTGTTTAGTGATGCAGATTGGGCAGGTGACTCAGATAATAGAAGGTCTACCCATGGATATCTATGTTATGTTGGAGACAAGTTAGTGTCTTGGTGTTCAAAGAAGCAACACACAGTTGCTTTATCATCCACAGAGGCTGAGTATAAGGGAATGGTAGAAGCTGCAAAAGAAGTTATATGGTTGAAGACCTTGATGAAAAGTTTTGAGACTGATCATAGTACTCCAATAATTTTTGGAGATAATATGAGTTCTTTGTATTTGGCAGCTAACCCTGTTTTTCATGCCAGGACTAAGCATATAGAGATACAGTATCATTTCTTGAGGGAAAAGGTACTTGATAAAGAGATTGAAGTGATGTACACTCCAACAAAAGAACAAGTGGCAGATATGATGACAAAAAGCTTGGATGGACCTAAGCTACAGAGATTCAAGGAGATGGCAGGAGTGAAGAAGAATGGAATAATCACAATTAGTGATTGAGGGGGAGCTGTTGGAGCAAACCAATCACAAATTGGTGATTATACAGATCTTGGAGAATGCTTATGGTCAGAATGAAGCAAAGGAAGACATTTGCAAAATGAAGAAGAAGTCAGAATGTTGTCTTGTACACATATGTACATTAGCATAGTCATAGATGACTTAGAACTTTTGTTCAGTAAGAATTATGTACAAATTATCTATAAATACCTTGAGAAAAGTCGGGGCATGTATGAGAGCATATGTGACAATAGTTACAAGTCAAGAATTAGGGAGATAGAAGCAATGAGATAGTGGAAAGTGAATGTGTGTTTGCTCTCATCACTCAGTTGTAATTTTCTGAGTTAATGAAGAAATATTGCGCCCGATCTTTTCGTGTCTGCTCCTTCTGTGTTTGATCATTTATGAAATCCTTTTGAGGATATCTAAGTTGTTAGTTGATGAGCCTGTGACCTGAATTTCAGAGTCCAATTGTGAACAGGCTAGGAGAATTGTGAGTAGGAACATTCATATGTGTTGAATGTCTACAGTTCTCTGAAACAGGCGCAAAATTCGTGTTTAATCTTTTGGTCAGTGCTCACTCCATAGTTTAAAGTTTTGTGCAAGCAAGCACTTAATCTTTAAGTTGGAAGATGATCTACTCGTGGCTAAAAGCATTTGGCAAAACGGGTTAGATACTGTGAGAATCAAAGTTAAGAAGTTAGGGGTGTCTGAATCGACTTCTCAGAAGTACAGTTTCAGACATAGGTAACTTGAGAAGTTGATTTCTCAAGCTATACTTAATCTTTTGGAGTAATTCAACTTGGAATAGTTGCGCAATCTCTAGGAGATGATTCGTACAAAGTTTCATAAAAAACTTTACACATTTGATAAGTCAATGTAAGGAAATAGTGCAGCAGACTTTTCTGTGTATCACCTTCTTCACAGATTTGTTCATCTTTTGATAATTAGAAGTTGATCCTCTAAATGTGTGAAAGGTTTTGACTTATTCTTGGTATAGAGGTGCTCTAATCACAAGAATAAGTTGTTCTTTTGGAGATTAACATTCTCCATCAGTTATCCCGTCGTGTGCCTTTACCTACAACATTACCTGATGAATCCATGATTTTCGCACCACTCTTATTGAAGTGAACTTCGAGTCCACGATCTGTTATTGCAGAAACTGACAACAAATTTCTTTTGAGTGTAGGTACATAGAGAACATCGGATAACTTTTTCTCAACACCTGGAGAAGTGATAAAAGAGATGGTTCCAGTTCCTTCAGCTGGACACTTGGAGTCGTTTCCCACCACTACATTGATGGATTCCCGCAGAGGCACTAGGGAACTATACCAATCCTTTTTACTAGTCATATGGCGAGAAGCTCCACTATCTAAAATCCATGGCTCATCAACACGAGCTTGAGCAGATGAACATACCTCTTCAATAGCTACCCAAAGTTCCAGCTCTGTGTTGTTTGCAGACTCTTTGTTCTTCCATGATGATTTTACAGTCCCATTCCGTTCATCAGCTTGCTTCTTTCTGCAATCCTTGATGGCATGGCCTTTCTTTTCACAATAGAAGCAACTTCCTGTGAACTTTTTCTTCTTTGGCTTCTTCTTTGATCCCTCTGAAGAGCCTTTACCTTTTGCATTTGCTGAGAATGCAGCATCAGTTGTACTTTGCCGATTCTTCAGCCGCATCTCTTCTTCTAAAAGCATGGCACAAAACTCTTCAAATGTAAGAGGAGTTGGCCTTACCTGAGTGTTAAGGGCTGTTACTAATCCATCATACTTTGCTGGAAGAACACGTACAGATCTTCGAGCCAGCTCTTCTGGTGTTATAACAACACCAACTGCAGCCAATTGATCTTGAAGATGCTTTATCCGTTTGATAAAATCTTCAGCCTTTTCAGAATCAGAATGTTTTTCATTTGCCAACTGATTTTCTAAATTCTGTATCCTAGTGTGGTTCTTGGTCTCATATTGTCGAGCCAATATGCCCCAAGCCTCATGTGCTTTAGTAGTATGTTGAACTAAAGTAAGCACAGAATCACTTACACTAGTGACAATCGCACATAATGCATCAGCATTCCGCCTCTTCCAAGCTCGTAGAAGATCTGGATCTGGCTGAATCATCAATCTTGAATTTGCTGGATCTTCAACTGGTATAGGCTCTGGATCCAATCCCCTCGGTCCCATGACAGTGTCAAGTAATTCATAGGAGTCCAAAATTGCAGAAATTTTGAACTTCCAGAGTGTATAGTTGGTTCCATCCAGCTTCCCTTCAGTGAATGCAGGTGGACGAATTCGAATAGGTGCAGCATTAACATTAGGTGAAGCACCAAGACTAGTGTTCGACGATAAAGCCATCATATAATCACTCGAATAATCTACTGATATTCTAGTCTGCTAGTAGGCTAAAATAATGATACTTCTCAAGCTATTCGAACCTTACAGCTCTGATACCATGTAAGACAATAGTTACGCAATATAACACAGGAGCAATAGCAGAGAAGATAACAGATATAGGAGAATCTCAACAATTTTCTACTAGCAGCAAGTACAAAGATGATGGCGTTGTCCACCCGTGCGCTCTCAAGGTAGAGCTTAAATGGTGATCTAGACAACTCTAGATAGGGAGATACAAGGTAGAGGTATGCTGGCTCAACTCGGTGTCTTAGGTAGTGCAGAAGTCATGTATATATAGGATCATGGGTGGCCTGCCATGGACGGCTATACATGGGCGGTAGAGCGTGGGTGGCCATCGCCCGCGTAATTGCCATACACGGCTTAGACTGGTTGAACCGACCTAACAAATATAAATGATTTCTGACTCCGACAGGGAATATTCCATGGAATATTCCCTTTACCGTCGCGCCGGGGGCGCTGCCCCCGGACCCCCACCAGGGGGCCCGCTGGCCCCCTGGGACCCCCCAGCCAGGGGGCCCGCTGGCCCCCTTGGACCCCCCAGCCGAGGCTGCTCACCGCTGCCCCGGACCCCACAATTGGGGACCCTGATAACTCCCT
>CM035442.1:57725836-57785836 GCA_020310875.1 Ceratopteris richardii
ACGGCCTAGGAAGAGCGGTGGTCCAGATTAAAAACCCTGTCCAATCCATTGGACTAGAGCGCCCAGCTGTCAAGTTTGAAAATGGAGCATACTTGGACAAAGAAGGGACAATATATGTAGTCACCAGTCATCTCGATAGGACAGATGAATTTGTGAATGTGGTCCCGGAAACGGACTTAGGTGACCTAGAGCAAGGAAACATGGGCGAAGAACCTAGAACCCCCCGAGGCAAATCTGTTCTCACGAGGATTATCACACCAGAATGGATTCCCCAAGATAATAAAAGCATAGATCTCCTCTTGAACCGAGAGACAGATGAAGCCTTTTGGAGATATAGACCTAGTCAGCCGAGTGAGGTAGGAACAATCATGATATATGAGTTCAAAGATCCTGATATTCCAAGAAGAGTGACCTACTTAGATCACTCTTCAGAGAGGATCTTTGGGGTTACAGAAAATGATAGGCATGCTTACACTTGGAAGGGAGAATTTATTTTCCCCCAACCAAGATCGAATGTGTCCTTTGGTCGCCAAGGAGCTGGAACATCTCAAGCTCAGGGGACTCAAAGAGAAAGGAGTCGAGAGAGACCTGAGGTAAGCTTTGCCAACTCTTGGGGAAGAGAAAGAATGAGAATGGACACGAATAGAGGGGAACCTGAGGGACATAGAGCCCCAGGGAACCGAAGAAATGCCGATGATTTCCCTTTGCCAAGACCAAGAGAGCACACGAGGACCTTGAGACCAAACCAGCTAGTTAAGTCCATGAAAAACTACTTTGATGGCACTAGAGACCCCTACGATCATGTAGCCGAGTTTAAGCAAGTCTTGAGAGCTGAACAAGTTGAAGACCTGTTCACGTAGTACAATGCCTTTGGTTTAACCCTTAGGAACACCGCCCTGACATGGTTTCAGCCACTAAACGAGAGGCAGTTTAGAAGCATAGATCAACTTTTAGAGGCATTCATTATCAAATTCTCTAAAAGTGGCATAAGGCATAATACTTCCTCATTGATATACAGCTTCAAGCAGACCCCGCAAGAGACTGTGAGACTTGCAGGAAGAAGATTTAGGCAATATCTTGAGCGATGTCCTGGTCTTGAGTTACCCAGAGCCGCTAAGCAAGTGGCTTTATTCTTGGATGGATTGCTAAGTACCAAATTGAGATCATATGTGTACTTGAAGGACCCCCGGACTATAGAAGAATGTGTACGCATGTGCATCGATATTGAGGATAACCTAGGGGAGGAGTTAGAGGTATCCAAAATCTACAAAGATTCAGATAGTACCTCTAGCCTCTCTTCCTCACAATCCACATCAATTGAGGAACTTGCGGAAAAAGTAGCTAAAAAACTAGGCGTCTCTAGTAAACAAATTCCTAGATTTGCTCTAGTAAAGAGGTGCTATACTTGCGGTGGTGACCATATGGCAAACGCATGTCCCATCACGGCTCAACCCCAAGTGAACCCTAGCAGCCAATATTGCACCATAGAGCAAAGGTACACAAATCACTCAGCACAGGACTGCCCATACAATAAGCAAGCGGTTAGGCAAACCTACCCTCAGCCATACCCTCAACAAGGCAGATACCAGAGTCAATATTCACCACAACAGTATATTAGGCCTCAACAAAATTACCAACCGCAATATCAGGCCCAACTGAGACCCCAGCCAGTGCTAGCACAGCAACCACCTGCTCCTACTAATGTGATTCCGGTCAAGTATGCTGCTGCAGAAGAAAACCTGAATAGAGTGATAGTCCCAGTAACACCATTAATCTCAGAGAGTGATCCCAATGACCATAGCTTTGATTCTACACATGTTGATAGTCCCCAGGCTTACTACATGCAGTCTCCTGAACATGGTGAGTCTTACTACAGTGAGGAACCCAGTGAACCTATTTGGGAGCCTGAATATGCTAATGTCATGTACACAAACCCCAACTCTAGACCTCAACCTAGGCAGATACGACCCCCTTTTCCTAGAGGACCTTGCTTTAGATGCCAGGGTGATCACCTCATACGTGATTGCCCCATGCTTGCACCTACACAACCCCAATCAGTGACGATCCAAGGCTTTTGCCAGGAGTGCGGAAAGGAACATCTCTTACGAGATTGTCCCAAGAATCCTAGCAATATGCCAAAAATCACTCCGATTAATGTTATTGGGTTAGTGGTCAATTCCACAGGAAGTGTCACTTCCACTGCACCAGTGCAGGTAATCACTAGAGCTCAAGCATTGCAGCAAAACCAAGGGGTAAGCCAGGAAAAGAGCCCAGACGCTAGCGATACTGAGAGCCAAAATAAGAAGAGAACAAGAGCTTGGAGAGATAGCCGTGAACGTATGAAAAGGCAATGGGCAAAGAAGATGAGTGAACTTGAGGAAAGTCTACGAGAAACCAAGGCCAAAATCATAGAGATCACATCTCAACCGCACTCTCACACATTCCCACCGCTACCATCCCCATTACCCTCCATCTCTCCACCCTCTAATACACCCCACGTAACCCACCCACCACCCCGAGCAGGATCAATATTAGCTGATCCCACTCCTGAAGACATAAACATGATGCTTAAAGCATATCAGGCCAGAATCCAAGAAGGGCCAAATGTAACGGATCATGACAAGTGCTACTCTAGAGCTGACCTAGAGATAGAAAGAACCAAGCTTTGCGCAAAAATGGTCGCATTGGCTCAGACTATGTTTGAAGCCAGTCGCCTTTTCAATTACTCGGGCTCAGCCAAGACGCAATTACACTTGGATGGACTTCTAGAGAAGTTAGAGGGCATAATTGCAAGATCTGCTAAGGAAGAAAAAAATCAAGAAAGAGATAAAGCAAGCAAAAACATGACCCATCCCCCACCGAAAGCTTATGTGCCCAATTCCACTGAACTCGACAACCCCCCCTCCCTAGAAAGAATAGAGAATCTAATTGCACAATCACAAAAGGAACCCGCCCCTCAACACCATGACAAGGCTAGTGAAAGAGCAGGTCTTCCTACCCAGAAAGCCTATGTTCCTGAAGCTTATGTGCCTAACTCCACTGAACCAGACACCTCTTCTTCTATGAATCAATACACACCAGAATTCTTGCGAGAGATTCAAGAAGAGAAATGGGCTAAACAGAGTGAAGTTCCTCCTCCCATTGAACTTGTGGATGACACACACGATCAATTCCCACAAGACCTTCCTTCCATTTATGGAGAGCAAGAGAGTGCCCAATCTCAAGAAAGATTAGACTTCGAGTCTAATTCTTTACAAGAACTACCCCATTTCACAGGCCCATGGGAAGCAAAGTCCACCTGTATGAGAGCACCTACAGTCATGGTAAGAAACGAGGGCGAAGAGGGAAACACATATCTCCCCATCACTCATCAGGGATACACAACCAAGGCCATCTTGGACTCAGGTGCAGGAGTTGCAATTGTTACCACTTCCTTATGGAAACGATGGGGCAAGCCAGCTCTCAGGCCAACGAGAATGAAATTGCAGATGGCTGACGGGCACATAGAAAGACCCTTAGGACTACTCGAGGGGATAACTCTCACTACTTGTGGTGTAGAGTTTGAGCACACATTTGCTATCTGTGACTTTAGCAAAAATCAAGCCTATGAGATGATTTTGGGAAGACCATTTTGCAGTTGCAAGTGGTACACGATTGGGGAACCAATTCCTTGTATTTGCAGCACTTAGGTGTTACAACCAAAGTCAATCTCAAGGATTACTCTCATAGAGATGTCCCTCCTATCCAATGGAACCCCATCCATAGAGCCAAAGATGATACAGAATCGGTCCATTCCCTAGGATCAGGATCCTCATGGATGCATGAAGACACTCACTTATGGATGTGTAAGGTAGCAGTAGAAGAAGAGAAGAGAGAAAAAGCCAGGGAGATAGGTGCAAAAGAAACCCATAGATCAATCCAAGACCCAGCCTATGCACCTATAGTTTTTCCAGACGAAGAATTCGAACCTCACGGCTGGGCAGAAATTCTAGCAACCATGGATGTAGCCATCAATGAAGAACAATGGACACCTCAGTGTGATGAGGATGGCTATGACATTTCAGTCTTCTCCATAGAGCCAATCATGGGAGAGGCAGTTTTAGAAGAGTGTGAACCTAGCCCTGATGCATTTGAGGATGCGAGTGACTCCGATCTAGAGTCAATCATTATGGACCCACCTTTTGCATCAGATGAGGAATACTTCTATGAAGTAGAATTTCAACCCCAGAAGCACGGAGAGCTTACAAAGGATGTAAGGCTAGCCACGCATGTAACTCCTAAGGAAGAAGGAAAGAAAAGAAAGAAGAGAGAAGTCACACAAGAAGAGGAAGAATCTTTGTTTGAGGTCCCGGAAAATTTTAAGAAATATGAGATAGATGACAGGAGAGTCATGATCAGAATGCCTAAACGAGAGGCGCAATCAGGGGAGGCCTATGATAACAAAGAAACCACGAAGAAAGTGGTTGTAGCCATCGAAGAGGGAGAAGAAAGATGCACGTACATAGGCCATGACCTGACAGGAGAGGAAGAACAAGAGCTAATAGCCTTGCTAAGAGAATACCGAGATGTATTTGCTTGGAGTTATAAGGACTTAAAAGGGGTAGACCCTGATATATGTTCACATACAATCCCCATGACCTCAGACGCCAGACCCTCGAAGCAGAAGCCCTACACATACAATGATAATTATGCTGCTAAGATCAAAGAGGAGATAGATAGACTGGTCGAAGCTGGATTCATCTATGAAATTGAGCACACTGAGTGGGTATCCCCCATCGTAGTGGTGCCCAAGAAAAATGGAAAGCTGCGTGTGTGCATTAACTTGAAGAAGGTTAATGCAGCCACAATTCGAGATAACTATCCGCTTCCTATCACAGAGCATCTTTTAGAAAGAGTAGCAGGCAAAGAAGTGTACAGCTTCCTCGATGGATTCTCTGGCTACAATCAAGTGGCCATTGCACCAGAAGATCAGCATAAAACGGCTTTTGCCACAGAGTGGGGTATATTCGCTTTTAGGGTAATGCCATTCGGGCTGACCAATGCTCCCGCAACCTTCCAAAGGCTGATGTGCCATGTATTTAAGGAGTTCCTGAGGAAGAACTTAGAAGTCTATGTTGATGATCTTTGTGCTCATTCCAACATTAGACAAACCCATATTCCTAAACTCAGACAAATTTTTGACAAATGCAGAGAATATCAAGTCTGCTTGAACCCAGAAAAATGTGTTTTCATGGTCAGGCAAGGCAAGATTTTAGGACACATAGTGTCAAAGAATGGCATATCTACGGATGAAGAGAAAGTAAGAGCTATAGCCGAATTACCTAGGCCAAAGAATGTCAAGGAAGTACAAGCTTTCATGGGGCATTGTGGTTATTACCGACGATTTATACACATGTATGCCATCATAGCAAAGCCTCTGTATGGACTGTTGACAAACTTTGAGTGGACTGAGGAATGTGAGAATTCCTTCAATGAGCTTAAACGATGATTATGTTTAGCACTAATCTTAACCACACCAGATTGGAATAAGCCTTTCCATGTTCATGTGGATGCATCCAATTATGCCATTGGATGTGTGCTTGCACAACCTACTGGTGAAGGTAATATGGATCTTCCAATTGCCTATGCGAGTAGACAGTTGAGTGCAGCTGAGCAAAACTATACCACTATCGAACGATAGGGGTTGGGCATGGTGTATGCGGTTAAAAAGTTTAGACATTATTTGCTTGCAAATAAGTTTAAATTTTTTACTGGTCATCAAGCTCTACTATACTTGGTAAACAAGCCATGCAACACAGGTAGATTGGTGAGATGGTTCCTCTTACTAATGGAATATGACTTTGAGGTAGTGGTGAGAAAAGGCAAGACTCATTTGAGAGCAGATCATCTCTCTAGGCTCACATCCGGAGAAGCCCCACAAGGAGTATCAGATGATCTTCCTGATGCTTACTTGTTTAATTTGGAAGTAATACCTCAGTGGGCTAAACCACTAGTGCCAGTATTGACATACGGGCCTAACCACCCAGTAATAAACACTCAAGGTAGAGAGGTAGTAAAAGCCCAGAAGTACCATATCATGGCAGGAAGCATGTACAAACAGACAGATCAAGGGATCTTGGCTTGTTGTGTAGAAGAGGACGAGTACACTAAATGGTTGTATTTAGCACATGTAGGTGCATTAGAGCAACACTACTCAAAGCAACGAACCTTACAGACACTAAGGAGACTCGGAGTGCATTGGCCAACTATTGAGGATGATGTCCAAAAGTTGTGCAAGGAATGCCCAATCTGCTGCACTAAACCACCTGTGGAACATGCCACTCTTTATCAAGTTTCCATAGTGCCAGATTGGAGTGAACCTCTAGTATCCTTCTTAAGGAAGAAAACATTCCCTCCAGACTTGACTCTGGCTAGGCAAAGGAGTTTAGAACAAGAAGCCCAGGATTATTCACTCATTGGTGATAATCTATACAAGCGTGGTAAAGATGGTTACCTGAGACTATGTGTCCATGAGAGTGAATATCTCAAAATCTTGGATACTGCTCACCAAGGTGTAGCAGGGGGACACTTTGGACCAGATCGGGTAATCAAGGCAATACTATTTGCAGGCTTTTGGTGGCCAACCCTTCACATGGATGCACATACCTATGTGAAACGGTGTGATGTTTGTCAGAGAACTCAGTACCCTATACGCAAGGATGAGATGCTACTGAAGCCTATGATGGGCGGACGTGCGTTCTCTAAATGGGGAATAGACTTTGTTGGTCCTATTAATCCCCCAGCTAAGGGTTCACATGCTGAATATATCATCGTGGCCACAAACTATCTAACCAAGTGGGTAGAAGCGAAAGCTACTACAAAAAATGATGCTCAAACAACAGCAAAGTTCTTATCTGAAAATGTATTCACGAGGTACGGATTGCCAATAGAGTTGGTGAGTGATAGAGGCACTCACTTCTTGAATGAAGTCATAGAAAACCTTCTCCAAGAATTCTTGGTAATACATAAGAAATCGGCCCCCTATCATCCACAAGCTAATGGCCAGGCTGAGAGCACTAATAAGATCTTATGCAATGTGCTGACTAAACTAGTGAACAATAAACGCTCTGATTGGGACAAACAGCTACACCATGCTGTTTGGGCATACCGGGTTGCCTATAAAACGGTACTCCAAGCCACCCCCTTTTAGATGGTATTTGGCCAAAATGTTGTGCTACCCCTGGACTTTTTGATACCTACATTGAAGGTAGCACAAGAGCATGACTGGACAGGCCATGAACTCTCCTCTCGAATCTTTGATCTTGAACGTCTAGGCGAAACACGATTGAGAGCTACAGCAGGAATCTATGCAGCGAAGAAGAGGCAAAAGGCATATTTTGATACACATGTGAAGGATAAAGGCTTGAAAGCAGGCGACCTAGTCCTAGTCTACACATTGAAGCAGCATGCACGGAAATTAGAGAAAAGAGGTTACGGGCCAATGATTATCAATAGAATCTCCACAAGTGGCGCAGTTCAACTAGCCACTTTAGAGGGCGATATTCTACCAAGTTACATAAGTGGATGCAGAGTCAAGTTATATCAGGAACCCCTTACTGAAGAGATGCTAAATCGACTCAACACTGCCAAGAAACGTAAAGAAGAAGAGAAACAAATTAGAAGAGAAGCACAGGCAGAAGCTTTAGAACGCATCCGACGAATGAAATTGAGGAGACAAGGCAGAGACCCGCCTATGCTTGACACTCAAGAATCTGTAGGCTATCCTATGGCCATGTGCGAGACTTCAGGTGGGCATTCCCATAGAATAATCGACCGACGGCCTTTTGTAACCCTAGGAGTAGGACAAGGAAAGGGTGCAAAGATTGTAAGAGCTTTGATTGACTCAGGTGCATCCACTAGTGCTGTCAAGTTGTCTTACTGTCAAGAATTGAAATTAACTGTCGATCCTATAGAAGCATATCTCATAGGATTGGGAGGTGTGGAAACTCCTTGCATGGGCGAGGTGGATCTTCCCATCTCCATTCAAGACAAAGTGATGACAGTCAAAGTACTAGTGTGTCAAGATGAGGACCTCACTGAGCCTCTTGTCTTGGGTCAGGACTGGATCTATGATCATGCAGTCAACCTCAACCTAAGAAGTGGACTTCTTCAGGTATGGGTAGATCATAGCCGAATTACAGTTGAATTGGAAAATGAGGCACTCAAGGAACTAGGCAAGGCACAAACTCCTGGTCCTTCCAGGGGCGCACATGAAGTTGACAATGCTATTTTTGTCCAAAACTGTATGATGCAGAAAGAGGCTAATCTCAACAACGGAGCCAGGGAGAGGACGGGACTCCCTTCTTTTCCAAAGACCAGAAGGTTGCAACAACCCACGGCAGATCAAATACAGAAGAAGCAGAACACTACCAATACTGCATGCCAAAAAAAGGAGCAAAGCATATTGTTTCAGCCATGGAAGCAAGTATGGAGGCGAAAAGGCGAATACCCTGTTCAGACCAGGCCGACCCCATGGCCAAAACCTCTTATTAGTAGTCAACAACATGACACTAATGAGAAGTCCTTCATTAATTCTTCTGCGAAGGTGAAGTCTATTTGGGTACCCAAGAAGTCAATGAAGGCCAGCCCACAATCACGACAAATCTGGGTGCCTAAGGCTTGCTTGCGGGCTCAAATAGCTACACCAAGGCTGCAACCGGTACAACATGTTTCACTCACACGAACATCTGAGGCACAGTCTTACGCATCACGCAGGGACACATATTCTTCCATGAGCACTAGTAGAATCACTTGTAAATGGGTCCCTAAAAAGCCTCATCTTCAAGCAGATACCCCTATCAAACTCTTCAGAGTCTCCACAAAATCAAGATCAAAGCCCATCCACTGCATTTGGCAACCTAAAACTTGTAATAAACCCCCGGACCCCAGTTGTAAATCCATGCCCACCTACTAACTACGTCACTCTCACACTACATCATTCCACTTAGTTCTTAGGTCCAACCAATTCCTAACTACACACACAAGCACCGAGCACTTATTAACCTACTAATCTCTCCCGAACCTCTTGATAATGTTGTAATGGGGACAAAAATGGTTCTAACTTGTCCTTTACAATGTTAACACATGTTTCTATATTCTCACAGAATCAGGAGGCAAGAAGTAACATGGCAGAAGCGACAGGTCCGAGCTCACAAGTAGGAATACTTACTGCAGGAATCGATGTGGATAGTCTACCTGTGGATGTGCCACCAACTGAACGACCTGTGGAGCTGCAACACCTTCAGCAGATCCTGGTACCAGATCCACCCACAGGGATCACAGAAAGAGTCCATGCCAATTCTCATTGGTTCAATGGCATGATAGGTCCATTAGGAGAGGCCAAGTATATATGGGAGTCTAAGTGCGAGTATGACAGATCATGGGTTCGATTCCAATTTTTCTCCAAGGAGTTTGAGACTCTACAAAACACCGAGGATCTCCAGACCATATGGCAACGTGCAGGGCTAGCAGAATACTTTGAAGCACCACTACCTAAACCGGATCTCCTCCGATGCTATTATTTGGTCTCCACATTACAAGCTAATGAAGAAAAGGACAAACCAGGATCATTTGTTCTTCCTTCCTTGCTGGGCAACAACAAGTTAAAGAGGTTTGAACTTACTGTGGAGTTGGTGAGCGCTGCTTTGAATATGCACGGCACACATGTACCTTCTGAGAAGGATGCTCTCGTTCCTACTAACATGAAGGATAGGAAACTATTGAAGCTTAAAGACATGGCATCACTCACACCAAACGTGTCCATCCCTCTCCGTATGTGCATGCAACATTTTGCTTTCCCCGGCCAAGACCGCTTCACACAACCACACAAAAGAATCTGGTTCGCTCTCTACTTAGCGGAGGCAGGTGCGTTACCAATTAAGCTGCCGGTATGGATTATAGATCAATTGTATGAAGCAAATAAAAGGTCTTCTAGGAAATTAGTGGTGAACGGTTGCTGTGCAATCACACACATTATTTACCGGTGCCTAGCATACGATGTTCCCATTGAACGTGCCTTAACTTGGGCACAATTACAAATGTTTAAGAAGCTCAAGACGTCCACACATCAATCCAAGTGCATGAGGGGTGCGATCCCTTGTGTCCAGACAAGGGAAGTTCTGACTACTCCTGAAGTATCGCCATGAGGGGAGACCACTGTACCTCCCTTTACCATTAGGATACCCAGGTCTGGATCTGAAACTACGACACAAGCTACCCCTTCAGCTCCTCTTGCTCCATCTGAATTTGAATTTGCTACAACTGGAGATGCTGAAGGAATGGATCCCCAGGACTTCGAAGCATTCTTACAAAGTACACAACTCTCTGATGTAGAGTTTTATTCAGATGCAGAAGAACAAGGCACATCTTCACAAAGAAGAAGAAAATCTACAGACGGCCGCCATGTACATTGGAGTGACGCTCAGCAAGGTCAACAACAAGGACACCTAGAAGAAGAAGGAGCATATGAAGAGGAGACCACTGAAGCCCCAGCCTATACAGCAGAACTCCGAAGGCTGTATCAAATTATGGAACGAGTGCGATCGCAACAACTGCTCACCGAACAGAGCAGTAGAGTACTCATGACTCAGCTGTTGGAAGAAGCAGGAGTTGACTCAGAATATAGTGAAGGTCTCTTATTGATGGCAGAAACATATGGGGTAGTAGAAGTAGTGCGGACCGCCATTAGGAGGTCTCTAGTTCAATATGATCCACGAAGATTCCAGACACGACCACGCTCAGGTAAGAATATCCAGATCCCCATTACAATGGCAGAAGGGCCAATTATTACATCCGAACCCATCAGGACAACCTCCTAAGCAACGGAAACTACTAGCCAAGAGCACCCAGTCACCCATGAGGAATCCACCGAGCCACTACCACCCACACCCCCACCATCGCCTCCTAGAGCAAAAACCGTGGAAATCACCTCGACCACTCAACCCACCGAACCAACCTTCATCTTCCGTACTCCCATCTCTAGTTCAACCCTATTCTCCACCTCTGATAACCCAATCTATGAAGCAACCCCCATCACTACACAATCCACCGAATCGCTCATAGAGCCTGCCCTAGGACAACCATCCCCCATGCCCTCAGCCATAGGTCATCCTGACCCTAGATCCATATTCATGGGTTTCCCTACTACCACGCAACCCTTCATGCCCTCCTCAACTCTACAACCTCAACCCCCGACCTCCATCTCTCCACTTCTCCAATCCCTCCATAACTTCCTTGCTAGAACTTTTCAACCCAGGTCTCAACCATTCCCTTTATTTTCAGCTCCCCACCCCACTTCTCATCTATTCACCACTTTCACACAAACACCACCTACCATTCCAATGTATATGGTAGACCCCACACTCGCACCCACTCCTGAAAGTATGGACATTTCACCACCCACGGCACCTCCCCCTCCCCCCACGCTTCCACCTCCTCCCATTCCCCCTCCACCAATTTCACCCACACACACGTCTTCAATAGACACATCATTCACTCTTCCCCTTCCCCAATTCCCATCCCATGCATCTTCCATTGTAAACACCACCCCCTCATCTATAGGAAATGCATTGGACACCATGCTAGCTTGTATATCAAACTTAAGGACAGATTACAATCAGCTCCAGCAACAGAATGAACGCGTGCAAGAGCACTCGGAGACACTACAACACCACCTTGCTGCACTAGAGGAGGAAAATGCTCGCCTCCACACACAATTCCAAACTCTCCAAGAGGCTCATAGCATATTGGAGGTACAGTTACAGAACACAGATCAAGAAGCAATACAAGTGGTAGAAGGTCATCTACGGACACAGCTGGAACGCAATTCAAAGCTTCAGCGAAATATGGCCCTACTCAAGCAACATCTTGTTGCCGCTCATGAAGAGAATCGACGCCTGCACTTACAAAATCAGGAAAACCTAGAAGCAGCTATCGAAAGCACACCTGGGGCACCCATCAACCCATCAAAGTTTCAAGCAGTGACCCCCGACAATATCAAGATCATATTGGAAGACTATGCCATGCTGCTTGAAGCACATGACTTGCTATCAGAGGAGCTGGGTCAACTGAAGCAGAAACACCGAAAAGAAACAACAACAGCCTCTCAAACCACCTCCTCCGCGGCTTCACTTCTCACAGACTCAGAGGCCTTAAAAGATCTCCAAAAACAGGTCACCGAATTGCAAGCACGTCTACTACAATATGAGAGACCACCTTCCCCTCCAGAGGCTCCCACCGACGAAGAAGTAGGACAAATTCCTGTGGAACAGACATTTGAAGAAGAATACGACCCACAACCCTTCCCAGGAGGCCAACAAATGGAAGAAGCTCAGGACACATTCGAAGCACCACGGCCTCCATGGCTACGTCAAGTGGAGGAAATCGGGAGTTCTCACGAAGAGCGCACAGTAGTGCAAAATCAGGCCATGAGGGTCATAGAGGAAACTGTGCTACAATCCGCTTACTTCAAGAACCTGTCATCGAGACGCCTTATCCTCTCATCTCAACTCCAATATAGGCCTTATTATATTATCCTGACTGATTATAATGCAAAAATACAGAGAGTCACGGGTAAGATTCCTACCTTTGCTACCCAATTTCAACCCGAAGACCTTCCTCCAGAGGTGCAAAAAGGCAAAATTCGTCAACCCACCCGGCGGCAGAAACTTCTAGAGACATATCCAGAAATGCTATGCACATGGAACAATGCGCCTTTACATCTCCTATACAATCCATGCTACGGTCCAGTTCCACGTCGTAGGTCTTGGAAGGCATTCAATATCAAAGTGCAGAACAACGCGCAATGCAAGGAATGGCTAAACTACCCGTACATTGCACCACCACAGGGACCACCGTCGGTAGCATACATGATGGGAACAATTCAACATTGGATGCCACGATTGAAGCCCATGCCAGATGTGGCAGCTCAAATGATGCTTAAGATTTTAGATATGATGCAGGTAGTCCTGAAAACCTTTAGAAATGCAGCCGCACCACAGGTACGTCTACCGGGGTTTACAAATGGAAATTATGATTTGGTGTATGACATGAGCACCACCCCCAGTATTCGTGTGGCTTACGCCTGGCATGCACGCATCAAATACCTCCGTGCATGTTACAAACAGACCTTTGAAGAAATGTTCAGATCAGGTTTCTGGGAGTATCACTCGGAGATCTTCGCACCGAAGCCAACACACCTGCTCCATCTCTTTGCGTGTGAACAAGCAATGTACTCTGAGTACTACACCACACCGCAACCAGAGGTCCCTGGCGCAATAAATTGGGATGCATTGGAAGCTGATCTAGCAAGAGGCTTCAGGATAGGAGAACACGAACTTGCCACCAATGTCATCCAATACTATATCGACCACCCGATAGAACAGAGGTCTATCAGGGGCGACTGACGCTAGGAAGGGGGGCATGTTGGCATACAAGTCAGATGAAGAGCATACTAGCGCAACGGAGGAGTCATGCACAATACGGCAACAAGGCCCAATCATTTTTTCCATGGACCATTTACAACTCAAGTGATTTTAATCACTACACAAACATTGTAAATTCCGTTTTTGGTAGAATAGACTCCATTTTGTGCAAGCCGAGGAGTCCTCGAGCTTGAGGAGTATTAGAACTAGCTACATATCAATTTTCATAATTTTTAGACTCTGTTTGAGCCCTCAAATAGGCTCTAGAACCTAATTTTTAACTAGGCCGGACACTAGGTCTGGACAAGACCAAAGCTAGTTAGAAAACTATAAAAAGAGCTAGAGAGCTCATTTTTGAGGGTAGATTGTTTGTGAATTGAGCTTATGTAAGAGACTTTTTGACTAATGCAAAGAACTCCATTGTTCCTCTCCTTGATCTTGCCTTGTGTGCGCGTGTGTGTATGTGTGTGCATGCTTGTGTGCTTCTCACTCACACACTTGTGCCTTCACTTGCTCATAGTCTTCATACTAGTCCTCAGGTCTCCACGGATTGACAATTATGAGGTGAATCTTATCACGTTGGTACTCACCATTGTGCTAGAGTGACATCAGGTAATCAGTTGCTACTATTATGTATTCAGCATATGATCCTCTGGCTGGTGGATTAATGTGTCCTATGAAATTGATACCCCATTTGGAAAAGGCTCTCGTGCAAACCATGGGTCTTAATGGCATGACATCTGGTCTAATTAGATATTTAGCTCTTAGGCATGTCTCGCAACTTTGTACATAGGTGTCTGCATCCATATGTAGAGTGTTGGTGCATATCAATCACCAATTGAAGATTTGGAATGAAGAAAATGGATATATTCACAAGAATGAAGGACATGTACACATATGTACAGATTACATATACTTATGTTTTGATGAGAGTTTGTACATAGATGTCTATAAATACTTTGAGAAAAGTCGGGGCATGTATGAGAGCTTATGAGAGCATATGTAGAAACCAAGATTGAGGAAGTTAGGAGCCAAGAAATAGAGAAAAGTTAGTTTGAGTTAGCTCTCATCACTCAGTTGTAAGTTTCTGAGTTAATGAAGAAAGTTTGCGCCCGATCTTTTCGTGTCTGCTCCTTCTGTGTTTGATCATTTGTGAAATCCTTTTGAGGATATCTAAGTTGTTAGTTAATGAGCCTGTGACCTGAATTTCAGAGTCTAATTGTAATCAGGTTAGGAGAATTGTTAGTAGGAACATTCATATGTGTTGAGTGTCTACAGTTCTCTGAAACAGGCGCAAATTTCGTGTTTAATCTTTTGATCAGTGCTCACTCCATAGTTTAAAGTTTTGTGCAAGCAAGCACTTAATCTTTAAGTTGGAAGGTGATCTACTCGTGGCTAAAAGCATTTGGCAAAACGGATTAGATATTGTGAGAACCAAAGTTAAGAAGTTAGGGGTATAGAATCGACTGTTCTGAGTAACAGATTCTGACATAGGTAACTTGTGAAAACAATTTCTCAAGTTATACTAAAGTTTTTCAAGTGATTCAACTTGGAGGTGATGCGCAATCCCTAGGAGATGATTTGTACAAAGTTTCATCAAAAACTTTACACGTTTGATAAGTCAATGTGAAGAAATTCTGCAGCAGACTTTTATGTGTTTCACTTTCTTCACAGATTTTCTTAATTTTGATAATTTGGAGATTGGACCTATAATTTAGTGAAGGTTTTGACTTACTCTTGACATAGAGGTGTTCTAAACTCAAGAGTAGGTTGTTCTTTTGGAGATTAACACTCTCCATCAGTGGTATCAGAGCAGGAGACATCAAATCAAGGAAAGGAAGGTCCCGACTGCTGCAGATTCAAGAAGTTCAACATTTGAAGAACTAAGAAGTGAAAGCTTGGAGTCAAAAGGCTGAGGAGAAGTCTACTCGACATCAAGAAAGGCAAAAGAAGCCTAATTCGAAGTAAAGGTACATACATTGCTTGTAAAGCTTGAAGTTTTCAATACACAGGTGGACACAAGATGGGAGATGCTCTACAGATAGAGAAATTGGATAGGGAAAACTATCCTGCATGGTCAATGAGAATGGAAGCTCATCTTATGAGCAAAGATTTGATTGGTTACATCACAGGAGAAGAAGAGAAGCCAGAGTTCAGAGATCCTAGTGTTCCAACTAGGGAAGAGTTAGCAGATCTTAAAAATTGGATGAAGAAAGATGCTCAAGCTAGGAGCATTATCTACATGGGAGTCAATGATTACTTGTTACCTCACATTAGAGGTCTTGAAAGTGCTACTGACATATGGAATGCTTTGGAGGAGCATTTTCAGAACACTACAAAGTCAAGGAAGGCATCCTTATGGGCAGAGTTTACTACCTTCAAGAAGAAGGCTTCTCAGTCCATCTCAGATTATGTGACAAGGATGAAAGATATTGCAGATGCTTTAGGAGCTGTTGATGAAGACATTGAGGAAGATAAATTGGTAAGGCAAATTCTTACAGGGTTGAGAGGTGATGACAAATGGAAGCCATTTATTTTGTCTACAGAACTATCACTTGACCATTTCACTCCTGACTTAAATCAATTGTTAGGTCATATGCTAACATTTGAGCAGGATGTTAAAGGAGATGGTGACAAGAGTACAGGTCATGCAATGTACTCAAAGGACAAGAAGAAGAATAGCAAAGGAAAACAACAAGCAAGTGAAGATGAAGGAACAACTACTCAAGCCAACTTCCTAAGAGGAAGAGGAGGTGGCAAAGGTAGAGGAAGAGGCAGGAACAATAAAGATGGAGGCAAAGCTTGCTGGATTTGTGGTAAGACAAATCACTTAGCTAATGATTGTTGGCACAATACTCAGAATAATAATGGATATAATCAAAATTATAATGCAAGAGGAAGAGGTGGCAGAAATCAAAGAGGTAATTACAGAGGTAGAGGTGGAAGGAATTACTTTGGAAGAAATGCAGGTAGAGGATTCCAAAGTCAACAATACAACAACACCTACTACAATTATGCTTCAGATCAAAAGGAAGATTCAACATTGATAATGAATGCAACTTGTGAAAGGCAGAGTGAAGATCAAAGAGTCTTCTACATTGACTCAGGGTGTAGCAATCACCTGAGTGGTAACATATCTTTGATGACTGATTTGGAAAGTAAAGTTTTTAATCATGTTGTCCAAACAGGTGACAACACAAAGCACAATGTGAAGTCAATAGGATCAGTGAAGGCCAAGGATGGAAGCACCTTATTGAGTAAGGTCTTGTATGTTCCTACAATCCCTAAGAATTTGATAAGTGTAGGTCAAATTGTTGAAAAGGGATATGAAGTAAGGTTTACTAATGATGGAGTATATGTGGAAGACCCTAGCCAAGGGTATAAACAGATTGTTTCAGGAAAAAAAGAAGGAAGACTATTTACATTGAAGATTCAAGGTAACATTGGTCATGCTATGTTCACATATGGAGGACATAAGATCTCTGAGTTAGATCTTTGGCACAAGAGGCTTGGACATTTCAATGAAAGAGGTATTAAAGATATGGTTAACAATGGTTTAGTGCTTGGATTGCCTAATGTTGCAGGTCAACATATGACATACAAATGTGAGGCATGTCAATTAGGTAAGGCTCATAAACATTCCTATTCCAAGCATGGTTTTATGCACTCAGAGAAGCTTGAGTTGGTACACACAGATGTGTGGGGACCATCAAAAGATTTCAGTATAAATGGATCAAGGTATTATGTGATTTATGTTGATGATGCTACTAGGTGGATCACTATTTATGTGATCAAAGATAAGTCAGAAGTGTTTAATACATTTAAACACTATCATGCATATGCAGAAAGAATTACAGGTCATAAGTTGAAGAGACTAAGGTCAGATGGAGGGGGAGAGTATTTCTCAAATGAGTTCAGTGATTACTTATGGAATGCAGGTATAAAAAGGGAAATTACTTGCAGGTACTCTCCTCAACAAAATGGTGTTGCAGAAAGGAGAAATAGAACTCTTGTTGAGTTTGCAAGATCCATGATGAAGGAGAAAAATTGCCCTAATTATTTGTGGGCTGAGGCTGTAAATACAGCCACTTATTTGGTCAATAGGTTACCATGTAAAGCCTTGCAGGGTATGACACCATATGAGGCTTGGTGGGGTAAGAGACCTACCTTAGATCATTGCAGAGTTTTTGGGTGTGTGGCATATGCATATGTGCCATCACAATTAAGACACAAATTGGAACCCAAAGCTGAAAAGTATGTTTTCATTGGCTATGATGACAAGCAGATGGGCTATAGGTTGTGGAGTCCATCAACAAAACAATTTATGGTTTCTAAAGATGTTACATTTGATGAACAAAGCACTTGGTATGCAGGTACAATCAAAATCAATACAGATGATGAAGAAGAGGTGAGTCAAAGAAAAGGTAAATCAAAAGTTCAAATATTTGATGAGCAAGAGAATAATGAAGTGCAGGTTGAGGTGGAAGAGACACCAAGATTTGATCCTGAATGTGAAGAGCCAGAAACCTCAAGGAATGGAGAACTCAGAAGGTCAACAAGAAATAGGTGGCAACCTACAAGGTATAGTTATGATACTTCATTTCTAGCCACAAAAGATTATGCTTACATGGTGAATACAGATGAAGACCCTTCTACTTATGAAGAGGCAAAAGGTAAGGAAAAATGGGAGAGTGCTATGCAGGAAGAATATGATGCACTATTGGAGAATCAAACTTGGGATTTGGTTCCTAAACCAAATAGTCAGAAGATTATTGGAAGCAAATGGGTCTACAAGACAAAAAGGTTTGCAGATGGAAGTGTGTCTAGGTACAAAGCTAGACTTGTGGTCAAAGGTTTTGCTCAAACATATGGTATTGATTATGATGAGACCTATAGTCCTGTGGCAAAGATGACAACCATAAGGACACTTATTGCTATTGCTGCATGTAAAGGTTGGAAGCTATGTCAACTTGATGTGAAGAATGCTTTTTTAAATGGTTATATTTCAGATGATGTATTCATGGAGCAACCTCAAGGGTTCAAAGATAAAAGGTATCCAGATTATGTGTGCAAGCTCAAGAGAGCTTTGTATGGCTTGAAGCAAGCTCCAAGGGCATGGAACTATAGACTTGTGAAGTTCCTAAAAGAACTTGGATTTCAGGTGTCTAAAGCAGATAGTAGCTTGCTTGTCAAGGCAAGTGAAAATGGTTTCATATACATGTGCATATATGTTGATGATATAATTCTTACAGGTACAGATGAAGAAGGAATACAAAGGCTTAAGAGGCAAATGGAAAAGGAGTTCAAGATAAGTGACTTGGGAGACTTGTCATACTTCTTGGGCATGGAGATAACATATACTCAACATGGAGTATTTGTGACCCAAGAAAGGTATTTGAAGAACTTGTTAATCAAGTTTAAAATGGATGATTGCAGGGTAGCACCTACACCAATGGAGGTGAATCACAAATTGAGTAAGTATGGAGGTGAAGAATTCAAAGACATGAGACAATATCAGAGTTTGGTTGGTAGCCTTATCTATGCTACTCTAACTAGACCTGATTTATCATATGCAGTAGGGGTTTTGTCTCAATTTATGCATTGCCCAAGGAAAGAACATTGGATTGCAGGACAAAGGGTGTTGAGGTACATTAAGGGTACACTCAATGAAGGTTTGTATTATGGGTTTACCTCAGATACAAATATCAAAATTTATAGTGATGCAGATTGGGCAGGTAATCCAGATGATAGAAGATCTACATTTGGATACATGTGTTATGTGGGAGATAAACTTATCTCATGGTGTTCCAAGAAGCAACATACAGTTGCTTTATCTTCTACAGAAGCAGAGTATAAAGGCATGGTTGAAGCTGCAAAGGAAGTAATTTGGGTCAAGACATTGATGAAGAGTCTTGATATTATGCATGGGATACCAATCATATATGGAGATAACATGAGTTCATTGTATTTAGCTGCTAATCCTGTTTTTCATGCCAGGACCAAACACATTGAGATTCAGTATCACTTTCTAAGAGAGAAAGTGATGGATAAGGAGATTGAAGTCATACATACTTCAACAAAGGATCAGATAGCTGATATGCTTACAAAGAGCTTGGATGGACCAAAGCTACAGAAGTTTAAGGACATGGCAGGTATAAAGAAGAAAGGAGAAACCTCAATTGATGATTGAGGGGGAGCTGTTGGTGCATATCAATCACCAATTGAAGATTTGGAATGAAGAAAATGGATATATTCACAAGAATGAAGGACATGTACACATATGTACAGATTACATATACTTATGTTTTGATGAGAGTTTGTACATAGATGTCTATAAATACTTTGAGAAAAGTCGGGGCATGTATGAGAGCTTATGAGAGCATATGTAGAAACCAAGATTGAGGAAGTTAGGAGCCAAGAAATAGAGAAAAGTTAGTTTGAGTTAGCTCTCATCACTCAGTTGTAAGTTTCTGAGTTAATGAAGAAAGTTTGCGCCCGATCTTTTCGTGTCTGCTCCTTCTGTGTTTGATCATTTGTGAAATCCTTTTGAGGATATCTAAGTTGTTAGTTAATGAGCCTGTGACCTGAATTTCAGAGTCTAATTGTAATCAGGTTAGGAGAATTGTTAGTAGGAACATTCATATGTGTTGAGTGTCTACAGTTCTCTGAAACAGGCGCAAATTTCGTGTTTAATCTTTTGATCAGTGCTCACTCCATAGTTTAAAGTTTTGTGCAAGCAAGCACTTAATCTTTAAGTTGGAAGGTGATCTACTCGTGGCTAAAAGCATTTGGCAAAACGGATTAGATATTGTGAGAACCAAAGTTAAGAAGTTAGGGGTATAGAATCGACTGTTCTGAGTAACAGATTCTGACATAGGTAACTTGTGAAAACAATTTCTCAAGTTATACTAAAGTTTTTCAAGTGATTCAACTTGGAGGTGATGCGCAATCCCTAGGAGATGATTTGTACAAAGTTTCATAAAAAACTTTACACGTTTGATAAGTCAATGTGAAGAAATTCTGCAGCAGACTTTTATGTGTTTCACTTTCTTCACAGATTTTCTTAATTTTGATAATTTGGAGATTGGACCTATAATTTAGTGAAGGTTTTGACTTACTCTTGACATAGAGGTGTTCTAAACTCAAGAGTAGGTTGTTCTTTTGGAGATTAACACTCTCCATCATAGAGTTGGCCACCACAAGCCTGCGAAGAGGATCATTTTTACAATTCTTTTAGCTGAAAATGGTCCTCTTGCTGTGCCAGCATGTGCCATTTCTAATATGGGTAAGTACTCTCCTTCATGTACACATAGCCGTGGTTGATTATCCTTCGCTCTCTTGAATAATTGTCTTCCCATGATGACATAGTCCTTACTCATTTCTTCCAAGGATCTTTTCCTTGCTAAACTGATTCCATCTTCATGTTCTCGGGTCTTTAAAAATTTCACTAACATCTTACTCCAATTGGGTGCTATTGTAGAGAAAGGTAAAGATGTATGATCATCTGGAGTGGTTTCCAGACATTCTGTGCAACTATTGACATATTCATGAACATCATTAGGCATGTTAGGCCAATAGACTCCTAATCGTCTCAATTCTCTTAGAGTTCCATGAGTTCCCTTGTGCATTCTCCACTTGTTTACATGTGCTTGTTCAATCCAGTTCTTCTGTTCGTCTTCCTCCACACATCTAGATAATACACCATTGGTTTCCTTATGATACACACTTCTTGCTACAATGTGTAAGTTACACGATTGTAGAATTTCCTTCCTACTCTCCCTGTTAATTGAGTGTTGTCATCCATGAGTGAGTATTGGAATTAGCTTTTCTGCCCACTTAGGACATACTTCCAAATTGAACAAGTAAGTGTCTGGCAAATCCTCGGGTACTCCGCTCGGTGGTTCTCCATGTGTTAACTTAGAGAGATGATCTTCCCTCACGTGGGTATTACCCTCTTTTACAATTACCTCAAAATCAAACTCCATTAATAGCAAAAACCATTTCACTAGTCTCTCCGTGTTACAAGGCTTACTGACTAAGTACAACAAGGCTTGATGATCTATGAAGAACTTGAACTTGTTGGTTAAAAGGTAGTGTCTGAATTTCTGAACCACGTACACCATCCCTAATCCTTCTCGCTCCATAGTTGTATAGTTTCTTTCAGCTTGATTTAGTTGTCTGCTTGCATAGGCAATAGGATTGTCCAATTTTCCTTCATCTGCTCGTTGGGCTAAAATGCAACCTATTGCATAATTGGAAGCATCCACATGAATATGAAAAGGCTTGTTCCAATTGGGTGTTTTCAAAATAGGAGCTGTGCTAAGTCACTTTTTTAGCTCATTGAATGCTTTCTTGCATTCGTCTATCCAAGTGAATTGAGTCAACAATCCATACAATGGCTTGGCAATTATGGCATACATGTGGATAAATCGGTGATAGTATCCACAATGACCCATAAATGCTTGGACTTCTTTTGCATTTTTTGGTCTTGGAAGTTCTAGAATTACTTTGATCTTATCTTCATCAGTAGATATTCCATTCCTAGATATGATGTGCCCTAGGATTTTTCCTTGTCTTACGATAAACACAGACTTCTCACGTTCAGACATACTTTATATTGCCGACATTTCTCAAATATTCTTTGCAACTCCGGAATATGTTCGTGCCTCCAATCTGAGTAGGTACATAGGTCGTCTACATATACTTCCATACTCTTCCTTAGGAATTCTTTGAAAACATGACACATCAACCTTTGGAAAGTAGCAGGGGTGTTAGTGAGTCCAAAAGGCATCACTATGAAAGCATAGATTCCCCATTCAGTCGTGAATGCGGTCTTATGTTGGTCCTCAGTAGCAATAGCTACTTGGTTGTATCCAGAGAATCCATCAGTGATAGATAATGGGTAGTTATCACGCATCATAGCTGCATTGAATTTCTTTAAATTAATGCACACTCTTAGTTTCCCATTCTTTTTGGGCACAACTACTGATGGTGACACCCATTCAGTATGCTCTATCTCGTAAATGAGCCCGTCAGCTAATAGTTTTTCTATTTCTTCTTGAATTTTTGCTGCATAGACATCATTGTAAGTTTAAGGGTGTTGCTTCGATGGTTTTGCATCAGGCGTCATTGGGATTCGATGAGAACAAATGGAGGGTTCCACACCTTTAAGATCCTTGTAGGTCCATGCAAACACATCTTGATAGTCTCGAATTAGTCTTATCAATTCTTCTTCCTCCTCAGGTGACCCATCCTTCCCTATGTAGGTGCATCTGTCTTCTCCGTTTTCTATAGTCACTATGTTTTTTTTTGTTTGTTCCTTGTTGTCATATGCTTCTCCTTCTCTTGCCTCTCTTGTAGGCATCTGAATGGCTATTTTTCTTTCCTCTACTTCATATCTTTTGAAGTGTTTGGGAACTTCAAAAAGATCCAAGGTTGGTTTGGTCTTACTCATGGTTTCCTCATGGTTCGGTACTATAGGGGCTGCTTCTATTGCTAACACTTTGGTTGTTGCATACTTGTCCTCGGCTCGAATGGCTTCTAGATAGCGATCCTCTGAGTCAAACACTGGTTCCATCTCTATGCTCTCATATTCTTCTTTCCATTCCTTTTCTAATATTTCTCCTGCTTCTACCTCCTGAAGGACTACCATGTACAAGTTTACGTCATAGCCTTCTTCATCCACACATTCATTCATTGTTAATACTTCTTCATTTACACAGACATCCAAGCTTGCTAGGATTTCCATCCAACCATGCGGTTCGAATGCTTCATCCGGAAAAACTTGAGGCATGTACATTGGGTCCTCTATAGGTCGATAGTTTTGATGTCTTAAGGGCCATAACGGAAGTTTTTTATCCTCTCTCTTAGCTTCCTTACACATCCATAATTAGGCATCCTCGTGCATCCATGATTGGTCACTAGAACTGGCACTATGGATAGACACATCATCTTCTTCCTTGTGTACAGGATTCCATTGTAATGGGGGTACATCCCTATATGCAAAGGTCTACAAATTTATCTTGGTAGTGTTTCCTTGACATTGAAGATATAATGAGTCTCTTTCCTAGTCTTGTACTACCCTGAGTTGTCTCATGAAAGGTCATCCTAATATCATTTCATAATTATTTGCCTTTCCAAATTGACATATAGCTAATGTATGCTGAAACTCGACTCCACAGGTGGTTAATTTAATCCTTTCCAATATTCTCAGGGGTTTCTCTACATGATCATCTGCTAATTGAAGTTTCATATGCATTGGTCATAAGGCTAGCTTTCCCCATTTCTCCCAAATCTCTTTTGTGGCGATACCTACTCCTGCCCCTGTGTCTAGTATGGCCTTGGTCATGTCTCCATTGTACATGATGGGTAAGCAATGTGTTGCCCTCATCTCCTTTGCTAAATTCTCCAACCTTATCCACCGGAATTCGTACAGTAGAAGGGTTTTCAATTTCCTTGCTTTCTTTTTCGTTCTTCTCCTGCTCTAACTTCAATTGTCCCTCCAATTGTTTCCATGATTGCGGTTTGACACAAACTAATTCTTCCATAGTCAATCGACATTGTACCTTGGTCATTTTAAGTTCTGCTAGATTGTGTGAGGTCTTGTCTGAAGACTCCTTTTCCTTTCCTTGTACTATGGGAGCACGGAAGATTATGGATTCTTTCTCATATTCCCCCATGTAGTTTGGCAAGGTAGAAATGTTGTGTGCTTCCTTTCTATTTCGGTCTAGCCTAGAAACTTCTTCATATATTTCTTCCATGTTTGGCATTGGTTGATAGTCTTTCACATCTAAATCCTCAAAAGGCGGTTTTGCAACTCCATTCTTTTTCCATTGATCTTCTCGAATTCTAGTCCACAACTCTCTTGGCCAATCACCCTCCAAATCAGGGATTGTGGACATTGATTTGTCATGGGCATTCAGTAGTTCTTTCTTATCATCCATCTCTTTTGGTTTCTGGTCCTTTGTTTTAAGACAATCATTGTATTGATTCTCAGATATTCTCATCTCAGGGAGGGTTGGGATAGTCTTCTCTAGGGTGGCCTGAGCTACCTCTATGAGTTTTCTACATATCACTAGCCTCTCCTTTTATAACTCCCCTTGTGGGTACAACTTTTCATGCTCCTCTACATTTGGTCCATTCACGATTCTAGCTTGATAAGCTTTTAGCCACATGTCTAAATCGTCTGGTCGTGGGTCTGCTAGATTTGATCATGGCTTGTTAGGTTTTAGTGCGTGTGGTGTAATAGGAATTTCCTCCTGAATTTCAAGTTCTTTAGGTTTCTTATTGCCTCGTGTGTCCTTGTCTTCCTTATTTTTATTTTTCATCCATTTTTCCTTGAGTTTTTCTCTCCTATCCTTCCACTTTTGGCTTTTTGTTGTTTGGGTATTCTCAAGTGGGTCTTTTGAGTCTTCCACTACTTGTGCTCTAGGTTTTAGGTTTTTACTCTTTTCTTGCTCCGAGTCTACTCGTTTTCTTTCTTGTCCTTTTGTTTGTGCTCGTGTGATGGCCTTCAATGGTACTGTGTATTCCTTGTCACTTCTTGAGGATTCAATTACTTCAATCACATTAATAGGTGCAGTGTCATGAGTCTTATTGGGATTTTTTGGGTAGTCTCTAAAGAGATGTTCCTTTCCACAATCATTGCAATACCCTTCCCACGTCCTAGGGGGTGTGAGTTGTATGGTCGAGTGCATTCTCTTATAAAGTGATCTCCTCCACATCTATAGCACGGTCCTTTTGGCATGGGCGATCTGATGGGTGGTCTCATGGGTGCTGGTGCTTTGGGTGCGGTTTACATTAGTGTTGCCAGCTCCGGTCCATAGATATTGTCATATCCCTCATATCCATAGTATTATAGGTCATAAGCTTGCTTGTACTCCATCATATTAGTGGCATAGGGATAGTAATCTCCTTGGGTTTGTTCATATCGTGGGTTTATTGATTCTCTACTAGCTAATGATGATGTAGGTACTATGGCTCTCTCCAAATTCTCCTCTGGTTGAGCATATTTAACTGGTACTATGTTCGATGGAAATGGTGGTTGTTGTCCTAACACTGGCTAAGGTTGTGCATTTGCCCTTGCTCATATGGCATAGGTGTCACTTGTGGTCGTGGATAGGGATTGTATCTTGGGATCTGCCTTCTTGGCTCTCTAGGTGGGTATCCATATGGCCTATACTGAGGTTGGTTTGAGGGTCGTGTCTGCTTGTTGAATGGACAATTCTCAGTGGTATGATTAGTGTATTTTTGTTCTATATGGAAATACAGAGTGGTTCCCTGATGTGGCTGTCTATTGTAAGGGTAAACTTGAGGCAAGCCAATTCCTCCTCTTACGCACATATGAGTAGGATGGTCTCCTGCACATAGGATGCATCTTCGTAACATGGGTATTCTCATTGGTGGATGCTAATAGTTCCTGATGGAGAGTGTTAATCTCCAAAAGAATAAGCTTCCTTGATGTTAGACCACCTCTATATCAAGAATAACTTTAAACTCCAACCAATTTTTGAAGACAAGCACCAAACTGTCAAGATTTTAACTAACTGTGAAGAAAGTCATTTCACAAAAAAGTCTGCTGCACATTATTGACTCATTGACTAATCATTTGTGTAAATTTTCTGATGAAACTTTGTAGAATATGTCGACTAGAGTTTTTGCACCTCCTCCAAGTTAAATCACTTCAAAAGCTTAAGTAGATTATGAGAAATGATCTAAAAAATCTACATATGTCTGAAACTTCCTTCTTGTAGAGTCGACTTTGATACCTACAACGTCTAACACATGGTTCGCCCAAACTAGAACCCATTTAAATGAATGCTTTTAGCCATAGATAGCTTACCTTCCAAATTAGATTTTGACTCCTCATTTGTGTAAAACTTTACACTGTGCATTGAGAACTAACCATTTCTTTGACCATCGGGATTGCGCCTGTTTTAGAAGGCACTCAACACTTTCTCACATATAGATGTTCCTACACAAAATTCTCTCAACCTATTTGCATTGGACTCTCAAACTTTAACTATAGATAGATTAACTATGGACTTAGATGTGTACAAAAGGATTTTTGATTAAATCAATTACAGAAGGAGAACTAGAGAAAAGATCGACGCGCAATTCTCTGAACATTCTTTCTATTCAACTCTTCATACATCTGATGGATGATACATCCAATACTCATCATCTATTCATCTATATTTCATCTCTATCTTCTAATACGACCATCTACACGTATCTATATATACATATGAGTATTGATTCGTCATTACTTCAAGTATATTGAAGTATTTACAAAACTAATGTACATATGTTTTAAAGAACTTTGCTCCCTCAACCTTCTCTTCATTTCATGAAGTTGGACTTCAAACGTTTCTTCATATCTTCACTTCTAGGCTTCATAATCACCAATTGTTGATTGTCCTGCTCCAACAACTCCCCCTCAATCATCAATTGTGATTACCTACATCTTATTTATTCCTGGCATATCTTTAAACCTCTGCAACTTTGGTCCATCCAAGCTTTTTGTCATCATATCTACAAGTTGATCTTTTGTAGGAGTATGCATAACTTCTATTTCTTTATCAACAACCTTCTCTCTCAGAAATGATACAGAATCTCAATATGTTTAGTTCTAGCATGGAATATAGGATTTGCTGCCAAATATAAAGAACTCATATTGTCTCCACAAATGATAGGAGTACTCTGAACAATATCAAAACTCTTCATCAGAGTCTTTAACCATATTACTTCCTTTGCAGCTTCTACCATGCCTTTGTATTCTGCTTCTGTAGATGATAAAGCAACTATATGTTGCTTCTTAGAGCACCATGAAATTAGCTTATCTCCCACATAACACAAGTATCCATGTGTTGATCTTCTATCATCAGAATTACGTGCCCAATCTGTATCACTGTATATTTTGACTCTTGTATCTGAAGTAAAACTATAATACAAAACTTCTTTAAGTGTGCCCTTGATGTACCTAAGTACTTTTTGTCCTCCAATCCGATGTTCCTTTCTAGGACAATGCATGAATTAAGATAGAACTCCAACTGCATATGATAAGTCAGGTCTTGTTAATGTAGCATAAATCAGGCTACCCACCAAACTCTGATAAAGCTTCATATCTTTGAATTCTTCTCCTCCATATCTACTCAATGATGGAGAGTGTTAATCTCCAAAAGAACAAGTTACTCTTGCATTTAGAGCACCTCTATAACAAGAATAACTCATATCTTCACCAATTTTAGAAGATCAATACTCAATTGTCAAATTTTCTGAACAAACTGTGAAGAAGGAAAATACACAGAAAGTCTGCTGCACATAAATCACTCATTGCCTTATAAATTGTGTAAAGTTCTTGATAAAACTTTGTATGAGGTGTTGCCTATAGATTACGCACCTTCTCCAAGTTGAATCACTCCAAAAGATTTAGTAGATCTTGAGAAATGATCTCAACAACTCACCTATGTCTAAAACTATTCTTCTAAGAAGTCAATTTAGACACCTATGACTTTAAACCTTTGGTTCTCTCAATCTAGAACCTGTTTCTACAAATGCTTTTAGCCACAAGTAGCTTACCTTCCAACTTAAAGATTAAGTACTTGCTTGCTCAAAATTTTAAACTGTGGAAGGAGAATTGATCAAAACATTCCTATCGAATTTTGCACCTCCTGTAACTTCACTTCTTCTCATTCACATATGCAAATGTTCCTACACTTAATTCTCTCAGCCTGATCACAGTTGGAAGCTAAAAATTTGTACAGAGGTCAATTACCTATAGACTTAGACTTGTACAAAAGCATTTCACAAAAGATCTAACACAGAAGGAGAAAACTCAGAAATATCGGGCGCAACATTTTCTTCATTTTTGAGAAAAATTACAAGTGAGTGATGAGAGAGTCTTGACTCACTTCTAAGATGTCTAATGACACATACGACTTCTGATTACTCTATTCTCATGCTCTCTCTCATTCTTGCCCCGACATTTTCATAGTATATATATACAAAAACTTTACAACCTTATGACTTCTTTAAGATATAAGTGAACTATCTGTACATATGTGTACACATCTTCCTCTTCTGAATGTATTCTTCTTCCATGCTTCACAACTTGAATCTTTCCTTCAAACCTTGACTTCAACTCTTCATCAAAACATCAATTGTTGATTGTCCTGCACCAAGAGCTCGAACTCAATCATCAATTGAGGTTTTCTCTATCTTCTTAATGCGTGCCATGTCTTTGAATCTCTGTAGCTTTGGTCCATCCAAGCTTTTGGTAAGCATATCAGCTATCTGATCTTTTGTTGAAGTATGTATGAATTCAATCTCTTTATCCATCACCTTCTCTCTCAGAAAGTGATACTGAATCTCAATGTGTTTAGTCCTTGCATGAAACACAGGATTAGCAGCTAAATATAATGAACTCATGTTATCTCCATAAATGATAGGTGTACTCTGTATGGTGTCAAAACTCTTCATGAGAGTCTTAGCCATATCACTTCTTTTGCAGCTTCAACCATACCTTTGTACTCAGCTTCTGTAGATGATAAAGCAACTGTATGTTGCTTCTTTGAACACCAAGAGATTAACTTATCTCCCACATAACACAAGTATCCATATGTTGATCTTCTATCATCAGGATTACCTGCCCAATCTGAATCACTATATATTTTGATGTTTGTATTTGATGTAAAACCATAATACAAACCCTCTTTGAGTGTACCCTTAATGTACCTCAACACTCTTTGACCTGCAATCCAATGTTCTTTCCTAGGACAATGCATGAATTGAGACAAAACTCCAACTGCATATGATAAGTCAGGCCTAGTTAATGTAGCATAGATAAGACTACCAACCAAACTCTGATATAGCTTCATATCCTTGAATTCTTCTCCACCATATCTACTCAATTTGTGATTCACCTCCATTGGAGTAGATGCTACCCTGCAATCATTCATTTTAAACTTGATTAACAAGTTTTTCAAATACCTTTCTTGAGTTACATACACTCCATGTTGAGTGTATGAGATCTCCATGCCCAAGAAGTATGACAAGTCTCCCAAGTCACTAATTTTGAATTCTTTCTCCATTTGCTTCTTTAGTCTTTGAATGCCTTTCTCATCTATACCTGTAAGAATTATATCATCAACATATATGCACATGTAAATGAACCCATCATCACTTGCTTTAACAAGCAAGCTACTATCTGCCTTAGATACTTGAAATCCAAGTTCTTTCAAGAACTTCACAAGTCTATAATTCCATGCCCTTGGGGCCTGCTTCAAACCATACAAAGCTCTCTTGAGCTTACATACATGATCTGGATACCTTCCATCTCTGAATCCTTGAGGTTGTTCCATGAAAACATCATCTGAAATATAACCATTCAAAAAAGCATTCTTCACATCTAATTGACATAATTTCCAATCTTTACATGCAGCAATAGCTATGAGTGTCCTGATAGTTGTCATCTTTGCCACAGGACTATAGGTCTCATCATAATCAATACCATATGTTTGAGCAAACCCTTTCACAACAAGTCTAGCTTTATACCTAGACACACTTCCATCTGCAAACCTCTTTGTCTTGTAAACCCATTTGCATCCAATGATCTTCTGGCTATTTGGTTTAGGAACCAACTCCCATGTCTGATTCTCCATCAATGCATCATACTCTTCCTACATAGCTTTCTCCCAATTTTCCTTACCTTTTGCCTCTTCCTATGTAGAAGGGTCTTCATTTGCCTTTACCATATAAGCATAATCTTTGGTAGCCAAAAAAGAAGTGTCATAGCTATACCTTGTAGGTTGCCACTTGTGTCTTGATGACCTTCTGAGTTCTCCACTCCTTGAGGTTTCTGGTTCTTCACACTCAGGATCAAATCTTGGCATTTCTTCAACTTCAACCTGCACTTCATTATTCTCCTCTTCATCAAATATCTGAACCTTTGACTTACCTTTCTTTTGACTCACAACTTCTTCATCACCTGTATTAATATTGATTGTACCTGCATACCAAGTACCTTGCTCATCAAATGTAACATCTTTTGATACAAGAAATTGTTTTGTGGATGGACTCCACAACCTAAATCCCATCTGCTTATCATCATAACCAATGAATACATACTTTTCAGCTTTAGGTTCTAACTTGTGTCTTAATTTTGATGGCGCATATGAATATGCCAAACATCCAAATACTTTGCAATGATCCAAGGTAGGTCTCTTACCCCACCATGCCTCATATGGTTTCATACCCTTCAAAGCTTTACATGGTAACCTATTGACCAAATAAGTAGCTGTATTTACAGCCTCAGCCCACAAGTAATTTGGGCAATTTTTCTCCTTCATCATGGACCTTGCAAACTCAACAAGAGTTCTAATCCTTCTTTCTGCTACACCATTTTGTTGAGGAGAGTACCTGCAAGTAATTTCCCTTTTTATACCTGCATTCCACAAGTAATCAATGAACTCATTAGAGAAATACTCTCCCCCTCCATCTGACCTTAGTCTCTTCAACTTATGACCTGTAATTCTCTCTGCATACCCATGATAATGTTTGAATGTATTGAATACCTCTGACTTATCTTTGATCACATAGATAGTGATCCATCTGGTAGCATCATCAACATAAATCACATAGTACCTTGAACCATTGATACTGAAATCCTTTGATTGTCCCCACACATCTGTGTGTACCAACTCAAGCTTCTCTGAATACATAAAACCATGCTTGGAATAAGATTGCTTATGAGCCTTACCTAATTGACATGCCTCACATCTGTATGTCATATGTTGACCTGCAACATTAGGCAATCCAAGCACTGAACCATTGTTAATCATATCTTTGATACCTCTTTCATTGAAGTGTCCAAGCCTCTTGTGCCAAAGATCTAACTCAGAGATCTTATGTCCTCCATAAGTGAACAAGGCATGACCAACATTACCTTGAATCTTAATGTGAACAACCTTCTTTCTTTCTTCCCTGAAACAATTTGTTGATACCCATTGCTAGGGTCTTCCACAAACACTCCTCCATTAGTGAATCTAACTTCATCACCTTTTTCAACAATTTGTCCTACACTTATCAGATTCTTAGGAATTGTTGGAACATACAAGACCTTACTCAAGAGAGTACTTCCATCCTTGGCCTTCACTGATCCAATTGACTTCACATTGTGCTTTGTATTGTCACGTGTTTGAAGAACATGATTAGATACCTTATTTTCCAAATCAGTCATCAATGCTATGTTACCACTCAGGTGATTGCTACACCCTGAGTCAATGTAGAAGACTCTTTGTTCTTCACTTTGCCTTTCACAAGTTGCATTCATTATCAATGTTGAATCCTCCTTCTGATCTGAAGCATAATTGTAGTAGGTATTATTGTATTGTTGACTTTGGAATCCTCTACCTGCATTTCTTCCAAAGTAACCCCTACTACCTCTTCCTCTGAAGTTACCTCTTTGATTTCTGCCACCTCTTCCTCTTGAATTAAAGTTCTGATTATATCCACCATTACTCTGATTATTATGCCAACAATCATTAGCTAAGTGATTTGTCTTACCACAAATCGAGCAAGCTTTGACTCCATCTTTATTATTCCTGCGTCTTCCTCTACCTTTGCCACCTCCTCTTCCTCTTAGGAAGTTGGCTTGACTAGTTGTGCCTTCATCTTCATTTGCTTGTTGCCTCCCTTTGCTATTTTTCTTCTTATCCTTTGAGTACATTGCATGACCTGTACTCTTGTCACCTTCACCTTTGACATCTTGCTCAAAGGTTAACATATGTCCTAGCAACTGATTTAAGTCAGGAGTAAAATGATCAAGTGATAATTCAGTAGACAAAATGAATGGCTTCCATTTGTCATCACCTCTCAAACCTGTGAGGATTTGCCTTACCAATTTATCCTCCTCAATGTCTTCATCAACAGCTCCTAATGCATCTGCAATGTCCTTCATTCTCGTTACATAATCTGAGATGGATTGAGAGGCCTTCTTCTTGAATGTGGTAAATTCTACCCACAAGGATGCCTTCCTAGACTTTGTGGTATTTTGGAAATGCTCCTCCAAAGCATTCCATATATCACTTGCATTTTCAAGATCTCTAATGTGAGGTAGCAAGTAGTCATTGACTGCCATATAGATAATGCTCCTAGCTTGAGCATCTCTCTTCATCCAATTCTTCAAATCTGATAATTCCTCCCTAGTTGGAACACTAGGATCTCTGAATTGAGGCTTTTCTTCTTCACCTGTAATGTAAGCTATCAAGTCTTTGCTCATTAGATGAGCTTCCATCCTCATTGACCATGCTGGATAGTTCTCTCTATCCAATTTCTCTATCTAAAGAGAATCTCCCATCCTTTCTTCACCTGTATATTGAATTCTTGAATCTTTATGAGTAATAGATGTACCTTTACTTTGAATAATACTCCTTTTGTCTTCCTTGGTGTCGTATGACCTTCTTGTCAAGCTTTATCCTCAAGCTTTCACCTTTTGAACCTTCAGATGTCGAATTCTTTGCACCTGCAGCAGTCGAGGTCCTCCTTCCTTTAATTCGGATGCTTCCTACTCTGATACCACTGATGGAGAGTGTTAATCTCCAAAAGAAAAAGTTACTCTTGTATTTAGAGCACCTCTATAACAAGAATAACTCAGATCTTCACCAATTTTAGAAGATCAATACTCAATTGTCAAATTTTCTAAACAAACTGTGAAGAAGGAAAATACACAAAAAGTCTGCTGCACATAAATCACTCATTGCCTTATAAATTGTGTAAAGTTTTTTATAAAACTTTGTACGAGGTGTTGCCTATAGATTGAACACCTTCTCCAAGTTGAATCACTCCAAAAGATTCAGTAGATCTTGAGAAATGATCTCAACAACTCACCTATGTCTAAAACTGTTCTTCTGAGAAGTCGATTTAGACACCTATGACTTTAAACCTTTGGTTCTCTCAATCTAGAACCCGTTTCTACAAATGCTTTTAGCCACAAGTAGCTTACCTTCCAACTTAAAGTTTAAGTACTTGTTTGCTCAAAACTTTAAACTCTGGAAGGAGAATTGATCAAAACATTCATATCAAATTTTGCACCTCCTATAACTTCACTTCTTCTCATTCACATATGCAAATGTTCCTACACTTAATTCTCTCAGCCTGATCACAACTGGAAGCTTAAAATTTGTACACAGGTCGTTTACCTATAGACTTAGACTTGTACAAAAGAATTTCACAAAAGATCTAACACAGAAGGAGAAAACTCAGAAATATCGGGCGCAACATTTTCTTCATTTTTGAGAAAAATTACAACTGAGTGATGAGAGATTCTTGACTCACTTCTAAGATGTCTAATGACACATACAACTTCTGATTAATCTATTCTCATGCTCTCTCTCATTCTTGCCCCGACATTTTCATAGTATATATATACAAAAAAATTTACAACCTTATGACTTCTTAAAGATATAAGTGAACTATCTGTACATATGTGTACACATCTTCCTCTTTTGAACGTATTCTTCTTCCATGCTCCACAACTTGAATCTTTCCTTCAAAGCTTGACTTCAACTCTTCATCAAAACATCAATTATTGATTGTCCTGCACCAACACTCAATCTATGATTCACTTCCATTGGAGTTGGTGCTACCCTGCAATCTTCCATTTTAAATTTGGTTAGCAAATTTTTCAGATACTTTTCTTGAGTTACATATACTCCATGTTGAGTATATGAAATCTCCATTCCCAAAAAGAATGACAAATTTTCCAAATCAATGATTTTGAATTCTTTCTCCATCTGCTTCTTAATCATGTGTATACCTTTGTCATCTGTTCCTGTAAGTATTATGTCATCAACATAAATACAAAAATAAATAAATCCATCCTCACTTGCTTTGACTAGCAAGCTACTATCTGCCTTTGATGCTTGAAATCCAAGTTCCTTTAAGAACTTTACAAGCCTATAATTCCATGCCCTTGGGGCTTGCTTCAACCCATACAAAGCTCTCTTGAGCTTACACACATAATTTGGATACACTTGATCTTTGAAACCATCTGGTTGTTCCATGTAGACTTCATTTGAAATATAACCATTCAAAAAAGCATTCTTCACATCTAATTGAGATAATTTCCAACCTTTGCAAGCAGCAATTGCTCTGAAAGTCCTTATGGTTGTCATTTTTGCAACAGGACTATGAGTTTCATCATAGTCCACACCATATGTCTGTGCATATCCCTTTACAACAAGCTTGGCTTTGTACCTAGATACACTTCCATCTACAAACCTTTTTGTTTTGTAGACCCATTTACATCCAATGATCTTCTGACTATTTGGTTTAGGAACCAAATCCCAAGTCTCATTTTCCATCAATGCATCATATTCCTCCTGCATAGCTTTTTCCCAATTCTTCTTCCCTTTGGCTTCATCATATGTGGATGGATCTTCATCTGCTTTTAACAATGTAAGCATAATCTTTAGTAGTCAAGAATGAAGTATCATAGCTATACCTTGTAGGTTGCCATTTGTGCCTAGATGACCTTCTGAGTTCTCCACTTCTTGAAGTTTCTGGTTCATCACATTCTTGATCAAACCTTCACACTTCTTCAACTTCAACCTGTACTTCATTGTTCTCCTCTTCATCAAATATCTGAACCTTTGATTTACCTTTCTTTTGATTCACAACTTCTTCAACATATGCATGAACATTAGGTGTACCTGCATACCAAGTACCTTGCTCATCAAATGTAACATCCTTAGACACAAGGAATTGCTTTGTGGATGGACTCCACAACCTAAAACCCATTTTCTTGTCATCATAACCAATCAATACATACTTCTCTGCTTTAGGTTCTAATTTATGCCTCAATTGTGATGGCACATATGCATAAGCCAAGCATCCAAATATTTTACAATGATCCAAAGTAGGTCTCTTACCCCACCAAGCTTCATATGGTGTCATACCCTACAAAGCTTTACATGGCAACCTATTGACCAAAAATATGTGGCTGTGTTTACAGCCTCAGCGTGCAAATAATAAGGGCAATTTTTCTCCTTCATCATGGATCTTGCAAACTCAACAAGAGTTCTGTTTCTTCTTTCTGCTACCCCATTTTGTTGAGGAGAATACCTGCAAGTAACCTCTCTCTTTATACCTGCATTCCACAAATAATCACTAAACTCATTAGAGAAATACTTTCCCCCTCCATCTGACCTTAACCTCTTCAATTTTTGACCTGTAATTCTTTTTGCATATACATGATAGTGTTTAAATGTGTTTAACACTTCTGACTTGTCTTTGATCACATAAATTGTGATCCACCTGGTAGCATCATCAACATATATGACATAATATCTTGAACCATTTATACTGAAGTCCTTTGAAGGACCCCATACATCTATATGTACCAATTCAAGTCTTTCTGAATACATAAAACCATGCTTATTATATGATTGCTTGTGAGCCTTACCTAGCTGACATGCTTCACATCTGTATGTCATGTGTTGACCTGCAACATTAGGCAATCCAAGCATTGAACCATTGTTAGCCATTTCTTTGATACCTCTTTCATTAAAGTGTCCAAGTCTTTTATGCCAAAGATCCAATTCAGACACCTTTTGCTCTCCATATGTAAACATAGCATGTCCAATATTACCTTGTATCTTTAATGTGAAGAGCCTTCCTTCCTTCTTTCCTGTAACAATTTTTTTATACCCTTGACTAGGGTCTTCAACATAAACTCCATCATTAATGAACCTTACCTCATATCCTTTCTCCACAATTTGTCCTACACTAATCAAGTTCTTTGGAATTGTAGGAACATACAGAACCTTACTCAAGAGAGTACTTCCATCTTTGGCTTTAACTGAACCAATTGACTTTACTTTGTGCTTTGTATTATCACCTATTTGAACTATATGATTGATTGTCTTATGATGTAGATCAGTCATCAAAGCAATATTTCCACTCAGATGATTGCTATGTCCTGAGTCAATATAAAATACTCTCATGTCTTCATGTGAGGCTTCACATGTTGCATTCATAATAAGAGTTGAATCTTCTTTCTGATCTGATGCATAATTATAGTAGGTGTTATTATAGGATTGATTTTGGAAGTTTGTTCTTCCACTTCTTCCAAAAGAATTCCTACCACCTCTACCTCTGAAGTTTCCTCTCTGATATCTGCCACCTCTTCCTCTTTGACTAAAATTCTGATTAAAATTACCATTGATTTGATTATTATGCGAACAATCATGAGATAAATGATTGGTCTTACCACATATCCAACAAGCTTTGACATTATCTTTGTTATTTCTACCTCTTCCTCTGCTTCTGCCACTTTCTCTTCCTCTTAGGAAGTTTGCTTGACTTGGAGTACCTTCATCTTCAACTGATTGTTGCTTTCCTTTGCTATCTTTCTTCTTGTCTTTAGAATACATTGCATGACTTGCACTCTTATCAACATCTCTTTTAATATCATTCTCAAAAGTTAGCATATGTCCTAACAATTGATTCAAATCAGGAGTGAAATGATCTAATGAAAGTTCTGTAGACAAAATAAAAGGCTTACACTTCTCATCTCCTCTTAGCCCTATGAGAATTTGTCTGAAAAACTTATCTTCTTCAATATCTTCATCAACTGCACCTAAAGAATCAGCAATGTCTTTCATCTTTGTCACATAATCATATATTGATTGTGAAGCCTTCTTCTTAAATGTAGTAAACTCTACCCATAATGAAGCTTTCCTTGATTTGGTTGTATTCTGAAAATGCTCTTCCAAAGCATTCCATATGTCACTTGCACTTTCAAGTCCTCTTATATGAGGAAGCAAATAATCATTTACTGCCATGTAGATTATGCTCCTTGCTTGAGCATCCTTCTTCATCCAAAACTTTATATCTGCAAGCTCTTCCCTAGTTGGAACACTAGGATCTTTAAACTCTGGCTTTTCTTCCTCTCCTGTGATGTATCCCATCAGATCTTTGCTCATAAGATGAGCTTCCATTCTCATAGACCAAGCTGGATAGTTCTCTCTATCCAACTTCTCAATTTGGAGACTATCTCCCATCCTTTCTTCACCTGTACTATCAAACCTTTAATCCTTATAAGTAATGAATGTACCTTAGCTTCGAATGTTGCTCCTTTTGATCCTTTTGATAACCTTTATGTGTCTTCCTTCACTCTTTCTTCCACACTTTATCCTTTTGAACCTTCAAGGTGTGAAATTTGTATATCTGCAGCAGTCGAGATCTTCCTTTCCTCAATTTTGATACTTCCTGCTCTGATACCACTGATGGAGAGTGTTAATCTCCAAAAGAACAAGCTATCCTTGATGTTAGACCGCCTCTATATCAAGAATAACTTTAAACTCCAACCAATTTTGGAAGACAAGCACCAAACTATCAAGATTTTAACTAACTGTGAAGAAAGTCATTTTAGAGAAAAGTCTGCTACACATTATTGACGCATTGACTAATCATTTGTGTAAAGTTTCTGATGAAACTTTGTATAATATATTGGCTAGAGTTTGTGCACCTTTGCCAAGTTAAATCACTTCAAAAGCTTAAGTAGATTATGAGAAATGATCTAAACAATCTACCTATGTCTGAAACTGCCTTCTTGTAGAGTCGACTTTGATACCTGCAACTTCTAACACATGGTTCTCCCAAACTAGAACCCATTTAAACGAATGCTTTTAGCCATAGATAGGTTACCTTCCAACTAGATTTTGACTCCTCATTTGTGTAAAACTTTACATTGTGCACTGAGAACTAACCATTTCTTTGACCATCGAGATTGTGCCTGTTTTAGAAGACACTCAACACTTTCTCACATATAGATGTTCCTACACAAAATTCTCTCACCTTGTTTGCAATTGGAATCTCAAACTTTAACCATAGATAGATTAACTATGGACTTAGATGTGTACAAAAGGATTTTTGATAAATTTCAAACAGAGAAGGAGAACTAGAGAAAAGATCGACGCGCAATTCTCTGAACGTTCTTTCTATTCAACTCTTCATACATCTCATGGATGATATATCCAATACTCATCATCTATTCATCTATATTTCATCTCTATCTTCTAATATGACGATCTACATGTATCTATATATACATATGAGTATTGATTTGTCATTACTTTAAGTATATTGAAGTATTTACAAAACTAATGTACATATGTTTTAAAGAACTTTGCTCCCTGAACCTTCTCTTCATTTCATGAAGTTGGACTTCAAAATTTTCTTCATATCTTCACTTCTAGGCTTCATAATCACCAATTGTTGATTGTCCTGCTCCAACAGTTCCACTGTCTATGAACTCCTAACTTCTTGGTGACTAGCTCTGCTAACTCCTCTACGTTACTAGAGTTGGATGTTACTGTACTTCTAGTGTCTTCTGATTTCGTAGGACTGGGTGTACTTTTGAGATCATCTGCTAGGTTATCCTCTAGGTCAAAACACCCTTGAAGGAATTCACTCAACGTCTGTAGCCTCTTCACATATACTAAAGTTCTCAAGGTCCTGTTCATCAGCTCGTCCAAGAATAATGATATCATTTTTTGTTGTGTGGGTCTTTCTATAATTGGGCATCTATCGACATATTGATTGAATCTTTGGGCAACTATTTTCATAGTTTCATTTGGGTTTTGTTTGAAGCTATGCATTAAAGACAAAGAGTTGTGTTTAATCCTTCTCTTAGTGAATTCCCAAATGAACTCCTGAAAGAATTGCTCAATATCTCCAAATTGATTGGGATCCACCGGTTAGAACCAGGTCAAAGCCGTTCTTGTGAGAGTAAGTCCAAAGGACTCATACTGCACAAAGAAATCATCCACTTGTTCAACTCGTAGAACTTTTTTAAATTCAGCTATGTGATCGTAAGGTTCTCCCATCCCGTCATAATGGTTTCTCATACACTTAGCCATTTGAACTGGTCTTAGTCTTCTTATGGGTTCTGGTTATCTAGGCATTACAAGAATTGCTAGTCTAATTGGAGGCATTTCAAGCTGCACTCCGAGTGGTGGTCTTGGCCTCGCTGGTGGTCGAGAGTGGTTGCCTAGTACAAGGTAAGTTTGATTGTGTGATTGCAGCCCTAGCATTGTGAATTGCACATGGGTTCAGTTGGGAATGCTCTGATGGCTTGTCTGTCCAGACATTGGGTTTTCTAACTCTTGTTTAGTCCCAAAGGGATTTTGAGAGGTAGTTGCCTGCTCTCTCGTAGGGAATATGGGCAACCCCATATACTTCAATTGAGCCCTATCAATGGCATCAACTGGCTAGTATCTTCTTTGATTCTTGTCTAGGTATGTGACTCTAGTCTCCTCTTCTGGATCATTTAATGCATAGAAGGTCATTGGACTTTCCTCATGTCCTCGTGTGGGTGATTCAGTTTGTAACAATAAATCAGACCCATGGATCAAGTAGACCTCTAGTATCAAATTGTCTTGAGGTATCAAATCCCCTCTCAAGACTCGTGTCACTACTGATTTGCCTCAGGGTGTAGTTACTAACTCTTCAGGGTCCAGTCTTCATGAGATTCCTTCTCCTTCTAGTCCCCCTCTCTTGTCGATCCGATCTGGGTATTCTGTTACCACGTAGATGTGACCTAACTTATCCATGTACACTCCTTCATATTTGACTGCTGGTCTGGGCACTATTGCTGAATCAGTGGAATTCACCATCCTTGCTATTGATCTCTTTAAACCATCCAGGTAGATGGGGATCTCCTGGGAATTAGTGGACACATACTGCATAGAGGTACGGTATTCTCCCTCTAAAATGGACATGAAGTTTCTCCTGGGAACAAAACCTTGCATGTCTTTTGAAGCCATTGGTATCTCTTCTCCTGAGTCACTAGAGGTGTCGGAATAGATAGAGTGATGACTTGCCTAAGTTGCACTTCCTATTGATGAAATAACACTCCTCCGACTACTTAGTACCCGTCACGATCTCAAGTTCATCCATCCTCCTAAGGCTATTTTGGTTTCTCACTATCCCACAATTGGCTCCTCTATTTTTGCCCTCAAATGGCTTAAAATGTTCTAGGCGATACCACTCTAGGGGATACCAAAAAGTCACTCGATAGGATACCAAAACTTGAGATGATACGATACCAAGAATTACCACGATATGATACCTCTACTAGTGATGATACGATACTAGAACAGTCGGTGATATGATACCAGATTCCTCGTGATACGATACCCGACCTTGCAGGATACGATACCAGTGCACTAGATGATACGATACCAAAATCTCTAATGATATGATACCAATATTTCTCACAATACGATACTAAAGGTTCTCAATATACGATACTAGTGCAGGGATGATAGGATACTGGACTCTTGCACGATACGATACTGGAATTTCTGACGATACGATACCACGGAGTTCAAATGATACGGTACCAGGTACACGATACGATACTCATAATGCATGCGATATGATACCGCTCGGTCAACGATACGATACCGTTATTGGGATGATACGGTACCAAGTGGATCGTGATACGATACCACTGGCTGATGGCAACCGTGATACTGACTTGATGATATGATATCGAAAATGGTATCATGATACCTCAAGTGGTATGCGACGATATGATACTTGGCGAGTATCATGATACTAGGGAATTTTGGTATCGCGATACCAAAACTCAACCGACCGTGATACTAAAGCCAAAATCAATCTAAACTCAAATTCTTTTGCACAAAATGGTTTATTTCTCACCCTTCTTCACTCTTGACCCTCTGTCTCACTCAAAGAATCTTCCAAAACTCTCTCTCCCACCCCACGATACTGGAAACATCTTTAATCCCATGCAAATGTGTTTCTAAAGTGGTTTGGATCTTGAAATCTTGTTGTGGCTTACTTCACGGATATCTTGCTTAAGATTTGAGCTCACAAGGTAGCTTTTTGGGTCGTAGGGTGCGATATTGCTCAGGCGATACTGGTCGCTATCTGCACATGATACCAGTTCGAGAGCTAGTGTCAAATGAAATAAATTTTTTTGGTTCTTATAGTTTGTGATGCCTGAAGCCTATTCTACACTAATTTTGGTTCTTTTTTGAGATTTTTCTTGGTGATTCCAACTTCCTCCTACTCCACTTCTCTCCTTGACCTAACCCTAACTCTTCCTTCTCTCCTTCACTCCTAACCCTAAACCTAAAAACTCATTACACACACCTCAGGGATGTGAAGTGACAAGTGCTGAAGTGTTTGACTACTTGCCATTGAACGAATTCACTTCTACAAGTACGATTCCTTCACTCCAGAGCTATAACCATCACGAAGGCACCTTGGTTGAGTTTGTTCCTTGGCAACGGTGCCAAAACATGTGTACCTAAGTCACGAGGTATTAGGGACTTGTGTCAAAGAGACTAAATCTCATTTGCCCCACAAGTGCATATAGTGGTGGATTGACACAAGCTTAATTATCAATCCGAAGAACCACTTGAACCAAGTGTATGAAGACATGTGCACACGTGATGGAAAGTGAAGTGGCTCAGCTATAATGCATGGGAAAAGACTAAACTACCTCTCCAACTCACTAATTCTCTAGAAATGTCTGTCGTGATACCACTTATAGTAGTAAGTAAAAATTTGAATGTTTCTCCTAGATCCGAACTCCGAATATGTCCAATAGCAGATTTGTTTTGAAGCTCTCCATTTCAAATCACATCTATTGGTTGTAATTTCACTGGAATCTGACAACCACTCTTCACGTTATGGCTAAAATAGTGAATGGAAGGAAACACCTTTACTCACTCCACACAGTTTGGTTCACACACGCACACTATAGTAGTTCAAAAGTGGTGGGAAGGGATAAACAACAGTCCTACACATACATTCCAAGCTTCACGCACACACAAAAGATCATAGAGAAGATGGAAATCAACAGGGAAGAAGCAAATTCGAAATTTCAATTCTCCTTCTTCATAATGGCAAAAAAGTGTTTACAAAGAGTCACAAAGTGACTTATGTACATGTGCACTAAAAATGTTCCTTTCACACTTCAGACCGGCGCTTTATTGACTAATCTCTAACATCCTACTATTTTACAAGAATTATATTACAATGATTTGGTCTTATGCATCTAGAGGACTCCTCTAGTGCAATTTACATAGCTTTGAGGGAATTTTCTAGGATTTTGAAGAAGAAATTTATGCCCATTAATTTAAAAATTTTGGGGCTCCTCTTTTGTGTTTCTTTTCTCTACAACAACATATTAGGAATCGTAAAACATCCGAAGAGACTTGGGATACATTATCTTCATATTTTTCTTCTAATACAAGAGAAAGAAAGAATCAACTGTGGATTGAGTTTAGCACTCAAAGGAAGCAACTCAAGCAAAGTGTTTCAGAGTATGTGACCAAAGTCAAGGATGTGGTTGACCAATTGGCAAGCATAGGACAATAAATTGAAGAGGAGCAAATTGTGAGACAAGTAATCAATGGCATCAAGGTAGATGACAAATGGGAAGCCTTCACAACTGCTATGGACTTATACATGGACATGCAAATTCTAGATCTTACCACACTCATGGGACAACTCTTTACCCATTAAGCCAAGCTCAACAAGAATGGAGATTCATCAAGAGGTAACAACTTTTTGCCCTATACACAGATAAAGGAAAGTCTAAAGAGAAAGGGAAAAGCAAAAAGTTTGAAGATGAAGGTACTACCTCTTAAGCTAACTATGCAGGGAGAGGTAGGAACTCAAGAGGAAGGGGCAAAGGAGGTAAGCAAGGTAGGGTGAGACCTTTCAACTCTTCCCCATGCAATATTTGTGGTTTATCAAATCACACCATAGATTAGTGTTACAGGAACTTCAACAATCAAAGAGGTAGAGCTTTCCAAAGAGGTGGCTACACACAATCAAGAGGAAGATTCAATCATACTCAAGGCTACAACAACAATTACAACAATAAATACAACAACTACCAAGGAGGCTACAAATCAAGGAAAGACTACAACAATTACACAGATGATCAAGAGGATTCCTTTCTGATTATGAACATGACTTCAAAGCAAGGTATGAATGCTGACCATCTCTTCTATATTGACTCAAGATGTTCAAACCATGTGGCAGGCAATGTAGCTCTTCTCTCTGATCTTGAGGAACCCAAGGGAAAGCACCTAGTGCAAACAAGTGATGACACCAAGCATTTAGTGGTCAAGGTAGGAAATGTCAAAACCTTTGATGGGAATAGAAATCTATTGAGTAGGGTTCTATATGTACCTACAATCACCAAGAACTTGATGAGTGTTGGAGAGATTGTGGAAAAGGGTTTGCAGATTAGTTCAACAAATATGGAGCATTTGTGGAGGATCCCCAACATGGATTCAAGAGAATTTCCAAGGGATAAAAAACAGGTAGACTTTTCACATTTGAGCTTGAAGATACCAAAATCATTGCTTTGTATAATTATAAGGATCAAACATTATCTGAGCTTGAGATTTGGCACAAGAGACTTGGACACATAGGTGAAAGAACATTTAAACAGATATGTAGGGATCAATGTGTGCTTAGGATACCTAATGTATCCAAGCAACACATGATCTATAAATGTGGTGCATGTCAATTTGGTAAATCTCACAGGTTGCCCTTCTCAAAGAAAGGCTACATGCATGAGGATTACTTGGATCTTATCCACACAGATGTGTGGGGACCAAGTATTTGAGGCTCAAGGTATTATGTATCTTTCATTGATGATTTTAGTAGGAGGACAATATTATATTTTATGAAGCACGAAGATGACGTGTTCGGTTGCTTTAAGAAGTATCTTGCACTTGTGGAAAACCAAATAGGAAGAAGTCTAAAGAGACTAAGGTTCGATGGAGGAGGTGAGTAATTCTCAAATGAATTTGATGCGTTCTTGTAGGATAGAGGAATCAAAATGGAAATAACAACAAGGTATACACCTGAGCAAAATCGGGTAGTAGAGAGGAGAAATAGGTTGATTGTTGAAACAGCTAGGTCAATGCAAAATGAAAAAAAGGTTACCTAATTATTTGTGGGCAAAGAGTGTATCTGTTGGGAGTGATGGTTGGATGCACTCAAGAAATGAGTTGATGTTGCAAAACCTGCTTCACACCTGCCCTCCTTTGATTCCAGATATGCTTAGTACACTTGCTTAGCTTCCAAATGACACAAAGAAATCATATATGTACTTTGGAAATGGTTTGTGTAATGATCAAACCAAAACAGATAACTTGGCACTTCAAAATCAAGAAAAACTTTCTATTTCTATAGTGACACCTGCTCAGACTTTCACTCAGTGTGACTAGCACACTAACAATTGATCTAATTCCTTTTGGGGGAATTAAAGTACCTTAATAAGCTACCATTTGCAAGTGAAATGAGAAGAAATGATAAACCACATCCAGAGAAATTGATTTAGCAAACTTATGGTTACCCCCGATATTTTAGGAACTCTGCAGACACAGACCAGTGTGCACTTCGATTGCGATTTCTCCGAGATGGCTGATCCTTTGACCTTGAGATTTTGTAGGCATATATTATGCTTAGAGCTGGTTCCAATGTGCTTTGAATCACTTGATTTGGCGCAGTAGATCTTGAGATATGCTCCTTTGAAGTTGACAGACTTGGAGATGATGACTCAGAGAAAACCAGAGATAGTGAATGTATACTTCTATTGATTAATGTGTTTGTACAATCTCATTAGCTTGGAAAGCATAGCTAAATGAGGTATTGTGGTGTTGGCTATAAGATAGCACTCACACACAATGAGTTACAATGATAAAAATGCCTCGGGAGATGAGCTAGAATGAGTGATCTCTCCGCGACTTTTCTTCTTCATCTTTTATAGGAGTTTTGTGTTCATTTGAATTTGAAATTCAAACTAAGGCTCCCTAGAATCTCTCCTCTAAAATTAGGGAGATATTCTCTCCATTACAACATTCAAATTTCCACGACTTTCTCAAGTAGGTGTGATTACAAACTATTCCAAGTCACAATGACTTTTACAAAGGGGTAAAAAGTGAGAACATCTAAGCATATGTTCATATGAGCCTTGCTTCAAGTGAAGCCTTGATGAAGCTTTGTCCAAGCTAGTCTTTCATGATTTCAAGCCAATGTGTGAAGGCTTGATATGCACCAACAGCTCCCCCTCAAGCCAAACACTTTGGCTTAAGTCTTCTTCTTCATTCTTCAATCACTTCCTGCAATCCAATCATAGATTTGAATCTGCATAACTTGTTTCCATCCAATGCCTTTGTAAGTAAATCTGCACATTGCATATTAGTAGACACATATGTCAATTGAATCTCTTTGCTAAGTAGCTTCTCTCTCACATAGTGGTAATGAACTTCTATGTGTTTTGTCCTAGCATGATAAATTGGATTAGCTGCAAGGTGAAGAGAACTTGTGTTATCACCAAAGATGATTGGTGGCCTTGTGTATAGGCCCAATTCTGAATATAAAAGCTTCAACCAGATGGCTTCTTGAGTGGTATTTGCTAGCCCTCTATACTCTGCCTCAGTAGATGATAAAGCTACTGTGGGTTGTTTCTTGGATGACCAAGAAATTGGTTTATCACCTGCAAAACATATGTAACCAGATGTGCTTCTCCTGTCATCCTTGCAACCTGCCCAATCTGCATCTGAATATATTTTAATATCAATGTCTGATGTATAAGGAAAGTACAAACCATGATTTTGAGTTCCCTTTAGATACTTCAAGATCTTCTTTGCTGCCTCTAGGTGAGGTACCCTTGGTTTGTGCATGAAATTGACAAAGCACACTAACTCAATATGCTATGTCAATTCTTGTCAAGGTAGCATAGTTCAAACTACCTACCATACTTTGGTATCCTGTAATGTCTTTGACTTCTTCTCCTTCATGAGCACTTAGCTTTAGATTGACCTCCATTGGAGTAGTAGATACTTTAGCATCCTGCAAACCAAACTTCTTGACCATATCCTGCACATACTTCTTTTGAGTAATATATATACCTGAGTTGGTGTAGACTAACTCAAGACCTAAGAAGTACTTCAATAATCCAAGATCACTAATCTTGAATTCTTTCATCATCTGTCCTTTGATGTGTCTAATCCCATTGACATCATTGCCTGTAATGATGATGTCATCAACATACACACAAGTAGATTACCTCTGTACTACTTCTCTTTATGAATAGAGAAGTGTCTGCTTTGCTCATCACAAATCCTTAGTCTTGGAGGTAGGTTGTCAATCTGTAATTCCATGCTCTAGGTGCCTGCTTTAAACCATACAGAGCCTTCTTCAATTTACAAACATAATGTACCTTTTTTGGATCTTCATAGCCAGGTGGTTGTGACATGTAGACTTCTTTAGACTTCTTCAGATATCCATCCATTCAAGAAAGCATTCTTGACACCTAATTGGTATATATTCCAATTCTTAGATGCAGCTACACTCACCAATATTCTGATAGTTGGCATCTTGGCCACAGGAGAAAATGTCTCCTCATAATCAATGCCTTGGGTTTGTGCAAAACCCTTGGCTACCAACCTAGCTTTGTACCTATTTATTGTTCCATCTGAATTCTTCTTTAGTTTGTAGATCCATCTGGATCCTATTACCTTCATAGAGTCCTTCTTGGGTACTAAGTCCCAAGTATCACTTTCCTTGAGAGCTTCCATCTCTTCATCCATGGCTTCTTTCCATTCTGGTTTGGTAATTGCTTCTTCATAGGTACCTGGTTCTTCATTCAACAAGTCCTTTGCAAGATATACAGAATGTTTAGTTACAAGTGATGTGTCATACCCAAATCTGATAGGCTTCTTCTTTTCTCTCTGAGATCTCCTCATTGCTTGAGTTGAGGACTCTGGTTTATCTTCTAGTTGCTTCATCTTCATCTTCCCTTTGGACTTCCAAGCCTTGAACTCTTCAAGGTTTATTGTATCATCATCATCTGAGCTTGAATCTTCTTGCTGAATTGGTTCCTCCTTAGTGAGCTTTGGGAAATCTTCTTCCATATCATAGGGTAGACTCACTTTCCTGCATTCATTCTCATACCATGAGTCATTCTCATCAAAAATGACATCTCTGCTTACCTTGAAGCCTTTGTTTGTTGGGTTGTAGAATCTGTATCCTTTTTGGTTCAAATCATAACCAATGAAGATACATTTTTCAGCCTTGGGATCTAGCTTTCCCCTTACCTGTGAGGGAATATGCACATATGCTACACAACCAAAGATTTTGCAATGATCCAGAGAGGGTCTCTTACCATGCCAAGCTTCATATGGTGTCATGCCATCAAGTGATTTGGATGGCAACCTGTTTATGAGATAGGTGGCAGTGGATACACTCTCTGCCCAAAGATAATTTGGAAACTTCTTTTCATTAAGCATAGACCTAGCTGTTTCTACTATGAGTCTATTCCTTCTTTTAGCTACCCCATTTTGTTCAGGTGAGTACCTTGTAGTAATCTCCCTTTTGATGCCTCTTTCCTGCAAGAAATCTTCAAACTCATTGGAGAAGTACTCTCCTCCACCATCTGACCTTAGCCTCTTCAAGCTTCTTCCTGTTTGATTTTCAACAAGTGCAAGATACCTCTTGAAACAATTAAACACTTCATCTTTATGCTTCATAAAGTATAAAATGGTCCACCTGCTATAATCATCAATGAAGGACACATAATACCTTGAACCAGAAATGGAAGGGTCCTTACTAGGTCCCCAAACATCTGTGTGTACCAAGTCTAGATAGTCTTCATGCATGAAACCTCTCCTTGAATAGGGTAATCTGTGAGACTTACCAAATTGACATGATCCACATTTGTAAATCATGTGTTGCTTGGATACATTAGGTATCCCAAGCACACATTGATCCCTGCACATTTGCTTTAGAGTCCTTTCACCTATGTGCCCTAATCTCTTATGCCATATTTCTAACTCTGAAAGTGTCTGATCCTTATAATTATACAAAGCAATGTTCTTGGTGTCTTCTAGCTCAAATGTAAATAATCTACCTGATTTCTCCCCTTTGGCTATCCTTCTGAATCCATGTTTTGGATCCTCCACATATGCTCCATGTTGTGTGAATCTGACCTACAAACCTTTTTCCACAATCTGACCAACACTCATTAAATTCTTGGTGATGGTTGGTACATAGAGTACCTTGCTTAATAGATTCTGGTTACCATCACATGCCTTCACATTTCCAACCTTAACAACAGAATGTTTAGTATCATCACCTGTTTGTACCTGATGTTTGCCATTGGGTTCTTCCAAATCAGAAAGTAGTGCCACATTGCCAGCTACATGGTTAGAACATCCTGAATCAATATAAAATAAATGATCATCATTTGTACCTATCTTGGAGGTCATATTCATGATCAATAGGGAGTCATCTTGCTCCTCTGTGTAATTGTTGTAGTCTCTTCTATTTCTGAATCCACCTTGGTAGTTACCATTATGGTTGTTGTTGTAGTTGTTGTTGTATTGGTTGTTGTATCCATTGTAGCTTTGGTGTTGATTGAATCTGCCTCTCCCTTGAGAGTATCCACCTCTTGAGTAGCCTCTTCCTCTCTGATTCTTGTAGTTCTTGTAGCATTCATCTGTGGTATGATTAGACAATCCACAAATGTTGCATGGTGATGCGTTGTAGGGTCTCCCCCTACCTGACTTACCTCCTCTGCCTCTTCCTCTAGATGACCTACCTCTCCCTGCATAATTAGCTTGGGAGGTAGAGCCTTCTTCATCCTGTTTCTTCCCTTTACCTTTATCTTTAACTTTCTTATCAGTATAGAGAGTAGAGGGGTTGTTACCTTTTGATTGATCTCCAGCCTTTGTAAACTTTGCTTCATGTGTAAAGAGTTGGCCCATGAGTGTTGTGAGATCAGGGGTATGCATGTCCATGTAGAGGTCCATTGCAGTGGTGAAACTTTCCCACTTATCATTTGCCTTGAGTCCATTTGTTACTTGCCTGACTATTTGTTCCTCTTCAATCTCCTCTCCAATGCTTGCTAGTTGGTCTGCCACATCTTTGATCTTTGTCACATACTCTGAGACTGATTGCTTGGGCTGCTTCCTAAGGGTTGTGAACTCAATCCACAATTGATTCTTCCTAGCCCTTGTGTTGGAAGAAAAATAATTTGACAAGGTTTCCCAAGTCTCTTGGGAAGTCTTACAATTCCTTACATGAGGTAAAAGAAAGTCAGATATAGAGTTTAAGAGATAAGACCTTGCCAAAGCATCCTTTGCACACCATTGGTTGAGCCTTTCATGTTCATCCTTTGTGGGTAGTCCTCTAGTCTTGAATGAGGGCAACTCCTCATCTCCTGATATGTATCCAAATAGACTTCTCCCTTGTAGATAGGTCTTCATTCTCAATGACCAAGCTTGATAATTGTTTCTGTCCAATTTGTCAATGAAGGAAAGGAAACCATCACCCATGTTTACATTCTTTGCTCTGATACCACTATTGGGAGTGATGGTTGGATGCACTCAAGAAATGAGTTGATGTTGCAAAACTTGCTTCACACCTGCCCTCCTTTGATTCCAGATATGCTTAGTACACTTGCTTAGCTTCCAAATGACACAAAGAAATCATATATGTACTTTGGAAATGGTTTGTGTAATGATCAAACCAAAACAGATAACTTGGCACTTCAAAATCAAGAAAAACTTTCTATTTCTGTAGTGACACCTGCTCAGACTTTCACTCAGTGTGACCAGCACACTAACAATTGATCTAATTCCTTTTGGGGGAATTAAAGTACCTTAATAAGCTACCATTTGCAAGTGAAATGAGAAGAAATGATAAACCACATCTAGAGAAATTGATTTAGCAAACTTATGGTTACCCCCGATATTTTAGGAACTCTGCAGACACAGACTAGTGTGCACTTCGATTGCGATTTCTCCGAGATGGCTGATCCTTTGACCTTGAGATTTTGTAGGCATATAGTATGCTTAGAGCTGGTTCCAATGTGCTTTGAATCACTTGATTTGGCTCAGTAGATCCTAAGATATGCTCCTTTGAAGTTGACAGACTTGGAGATGATGACTCAGAGAAAACCAGAGATAGTGAATGTTTTTGAATTTGAAATTCAAACTAAGGCTCCCTAGAATCTCTCCTCTAAAAGTAGGGAGATATTCTCTCCATTACAACATTCAAATTTCCACGACTTTCTCAAGTAGGTGTGATTACAAACTATTCCAAGTCACAATGACTTTTACAAAGGGGTAAAAAGTGAGAACATCTAAGCATATGTTCATATGAGCCTTGCTTCAAGTGAAGCCTTGATGAAGCTTTGTCCAAGCTAGTCTTTCATGATTTCAAGCCAATGTGTGAAGGCTTGATATGCACCAACATATCTACTGCCACTTATCTTATTAACAAGTTGCCATCCAAATCACTTGATGGGATGACCCCATATGAAGCATGGCATGGTAGAAGGCCATCACTTGATCATTGCAAGATCTTTGGGTGTGTTGCATATGTGCACATTCCATCACAAATCAAAGGTAAGTTGGACCCTAAGGCAGAGAAGTGCATCTTCATAGGGTATGATTTAAATGAGAAAGGATACAAGTTTTATAATCCATCCAATAAGGGATTTATGGTCAATAGAGATATCATGTTTGATGGGAATGATTCTTGGTTTGAATGTGAATGCAGGAAGGTTAAGTTGCCATATGACTTGGAAGAGGTGTTTCCAAGCCTCACTAAGGAGGAGCCAAACCAGATTGAAGACATCAAATTAGATGATGATGCCATCATCAACCTAGAAGAATTCAAGGCATGGAAATCAAAGGGCAAGGTCAAGATGAAGAGACTGGATGACATACCTGAATCCTCTAATCAAGCATTGAGAAGGTCACAAAGGGAAAGTAAGAAGCCGATCAGATATGGGATGACACTACTCTTATCACTAAGCATTATGTTTACCTAGATAAAGATTCATCTTTTGAAGAACGTTCTTCATATAAAGAAGCTTGTACTAAAGCAGAATGGATAGAATCCATGGATGAGGAAATGGAGGCACTTCAAGAGAGTGATACTTGGGACCTTGTACCCAAGAAAAATTCAATGAAGGTAATTGGTTCTAGGTGGATTTACAAAATCAAAAGAAACTCTAATGGAACTATAAGTAGGTATAAAGCTAGACTTGTAGCCAAGGGTTTTGCCCAAACACATGGGGTAGACTATGAAGAGACTTTCTCACCTGTGGCTAAAATGCCTACCATCAGAATATTGGTAAGTATAAATGCATCAAGGAATTGGAATCTATATCAACTTGATGTAAAAAATGCTTTTGTCAATGGTTGGATTTCAAAGGAGGTGTACATGGCTCAACCTCCTGGTTATGAAGATACAATAAAGGAAAATCATGTATGCAAACCAAAGAATGCTATTTATGGTTTAAAACAGGCACCTAGGGCATGGAACCACAGTTTGGTAACATATCTCCAAGACCAAGGATTCACTATGAGTAAGGCAGATTCATCCTTGTTCATCAAAAGGAGCAATTTAGCGGTGATATAGTTGTGTGTATATGTTGATGACATTATCGTTACAGGAAGTGATGCCAATGGTATCAAACATATAAAGAGTCTGATGATGCAGGAGTTCAAGATTAGTGACCTAGGGTCACTAAAATATTTTCTTGGACATGAGTTGGTATATAAAAACTCAAGTATCTACATTTCAATTGGAGAATGCAAACATAGCCAGCACTCCTATGGAGATAAATCATAAATTAAGTGTTGGATGTGATGGCTGGGTACAATCAGAAGATCAAGTTGGTGCTGCTAGACCTGCTTCACACCTGCCCTCTTTTCTTTTCAGATATGGTTTGGAGACTCCTTGAGCTTCCAAATGACACCAAGAAACTATATATGTGCTTTACAAAATGATTGAGTAATGACCAAATCAAAACAGATGATTTTGAACCTTCACAACTTCAAAAACTTTCTATTCCTGTATTGATACCTGCTCAGTCCTAAGCTCAGTGTGTCCAGCACACTTGCAATTGGTTTAATTCCTTCTGGGAGTATTAAATTAACTTAACAAGCTACCATTAGCAAGTTAAATCACTCCAAATAACAATCTATACACTGAGCATGATCTTTAGCAAAATCAGAGACACCCCCGACTTTTTAGGAACAACACAGAAATATACCAGTGACTGCTTCGACTGAGATTTCTCCCAATTGGCTGAATAGAATGACTTGAAATTTTGTAGTGTTGTAGAATGCTTTGAGCTGGTTCCAATGAGCCCTGGATTCTCCAACTTGGTTCAGTAGATCTTGAGATATGCCCTGTTGAAGTTGACAGACTTGGAGGTAGTCACTCAGAGAAAATAGTGATAATGAATATGAGTATATGTATTGAATCTATCAAATGTACATTCCCATTGGCATGTATAATGATGCCCAATGGTACTAAGAGGTGTAGGCTAATGAGTAGCTCTCACACACTCAGTGATTTTGCTTGGAATTGCCTCGGGAGTGAGTCCTCTTACCCGCGACTTTTACATAGCTCTTTTATAGGAATCTTGAACAAATTTGAATTTGAATTCAAATTAAAGTTCCCTTGATTCTCTCCACTAGACTTAGGGAGATATTCCCTCAACTAGATCATCTACTTTTTCCACGACTCTAGTCTAGTAGGTGTGATTACATATTTGATTAAGTCATATTGACTTTTACATTGGATAAAAGATAATAAAGCATAGGCATGTGTTCCTATGGTATATGGTTCACATGAATACATCCTTCAAGGGTCCAAACTTTTATGCTTTCCAAGGGTCCAATAGTTCAAGCTTTATGTTGAGTCTTCAAGGCACACAACAAAGCCAAGTGTTAAGGCTTGTTTTGCACCAACAGCTCCCCCTCAAGCCAAACACTTGCTTGAGTCTTCATCTTTAGTCTTCAATGATATCCTGCAATCCAATCATGGATTTAAACCTGCATAGCTTGCTCCCATCCAAAGCTTTTGTAAGCAAATCTGCACATTGAATATTAGTGGACACATATGATAATTGGATTTCCTTGCTAAGTAATTTCTCCCTTACATAGTGGTAATGAACCTCTATGTGTTTTGTCCTAGCATGATAAACAGGGTTAGCAGCTAGGTGAAGTGAACTTGTGTTATCACCAAATATGATTGGTGGCCTTGTGTATAGGCCCAATTCTGAGTATAGTAGCTTCAACCATATGGCTTCTTGAGTGGCATTAGCTAGCCCTCTGTATTCTGCCTCAGTAGATGATAGAGCCACTGTGGGTTGTTTCTTGGATGACCAAGAAATTGGTTTATCACCTGCAAAGCATATGTAACCAGATGTACTCCTCCTGTCATCCTTTCAACCTGCCCAATCTGCATCTGAGTAAACCTTGATGTCAATATCTGATGAATATGGATAATACAAACCATGATTTTGTGTTCCCTTTAGGTACTTTACTATCTTCTTGGCTGCCTCCAAATGTGGTACTCTTGGCTTATGCATAAATTGGCTAAGTACACTAACACCATATGAGATATCAATCCTAGTTAAGGTAGCATAATTAAGACTACCTACCAAACTTTGGTAACCTGTAATATCCTTGAGTTCTTCTCCTTCATGTGCACTGAGTTTGTGGTTGACCTCCATAGGAATGTTTGAGATTTTAGCTTCCTGCAAATTAAACTTCTTGACCATGTCCTGAATGTACTTCTTTTGAGTAATGAATATACCTGAATTTGTGTAGACCAATTCAAGCCCTAGGAAGTACTTCAATAATCCAAGATCATTGATCTTGAATTCCTTCATCATTTGACCTTTGATGTGTCTAATTCCTTGAACATCATTTCCTGTAATAATGATGTCATCAACATAGACACACAAGTATATTACCTCTGAATTGTTCTTCTTTATAAACAATGAAGTATCTGCTTTACTCATCACAAATCCTTGATCCAAGAGATAGGTTGTCAACCTGTAATTCCATGCTCTAGGTGCCTGCTTCAATCCATACAGAGCCTTCTTCAATTTGCAAACATGATTTACCTTATTGGGATCCTCATAGCCAGGTGGTTGTGACATGTAGACCTCTTCAGATATCCATCCATTCAAGAATGCATTCTTTACATCCAATTGGTACATGTTCCAATTTTTGGATGCAGCTACACTCACCATAATTCTGATAGTTGGCATCTTTGCCACAGGAGAAAATGTCTCCTCATAATCAATGCCTTGGGTTTGTGCAAAACCCTTGGCTACCAACCTAGCTTTGTACCTGCTTATTGTACCATCTGAGTTCCTTTTGAGTTTGTAGATCCATCTGGATCCTATCACTTTCATGGAGTCCTTCTTGGGTACCAAGTCCCAAGTATCACTCTCCTTGAGAGCCTCCATTTCTTCATCCATTGCTTCCTTCCATTCTGGTTTAGTAATAGCTTCCTCAAATGTACCTGGTTCTTCATTCAAGATATCCTTTGCAAGATATACAGAGTGCTTGGTTACAAGTGAAGTATCATACCCATACCTAATAGGTTTCTTCTTTTCCCTTGAAGATCTCCTCATAGCTTGAGTTGAGGATTCTGGATTTTCTTCAAGTTGCTTCATCTTCATCTTCCCTTTGGATTTCCAAGCTTTGAATTCTTCAATGTTGATGGTGTCTTCATCATCTGAGCTTGTGTCCTCATTCTGAGTTGGTTCTTGCCTGACAAGCTTTGGAAAGTCTTCTTCCATATCATAAGGTAGGCTAACTTTCCTGCACTCATTATCATACCATGAATCATTTTCATCAAAGATTACATCTCTGCTTATCTTGAAGCCTTTGTTTGAGGGGTTATAGAACCTGTATCCTTTCTGATTCAAATCATAACCAATAAAGATACACTTTTCAGCCTTAGGGTCTAGCTTTCCCCTTACCTGTGAGGGAATATGCACATATGCAACACACCCAAAGATCTTGCAATGATCTAGAGATGGTCTCTTACCATGCCAAGCCTCATAGGGTGTCATTCCATCAAGTGTCTTTGATGGCAACCTGTTGATTAAGTATGTGGCAGTAGATACACTCTCTGCCCAAAGATAATTTGGTAGTTTTTTCTCATTAAGCATAGACCTAGCTGTCTCCACAATGAGTCTATTCCTTCTTTCAGCTACCCCATTTCTTCAGGTGAGTACCTTGTGGTAATCTCCCTCTTGATGCCTCTTTCCTGCAAGAATTCTTCAAAATCAATGGAGAAGTATTCTCCACCACCATCAGACCTTAATCTCTTCAAATGTCTACCTGTTTGATTCTCTACTAATGCAAGATACCTTTTGAAACAATTAAATACTTCATCTTTATGTTTCATGAAGTACAAGACAGTCCATCTGCTATAATCATCTATAAAAGATACATAGTACCTTGATCCAGATATGGATGGCTCCTTGCTTGGTCCCCAAACATCTGTATGCACCAATTCCAAGTAATCTTCATGCATAAAACCCTTTTTTGTATATGGCAATCTGTGTGACTTACCAAACTGACAAGCTCCACACTTGTATATCATGTGTTGCTTAGATACATTAGGTATCCCAAGCACACATTGATCCCTACTCATTTGCTTTATGGTCCTCTCTCCAATGTGACCCAATCTCTTGTGCCACATCTCTAATTCTGATAGGGTTTGATCCTTATAGTTGTACAAGGCAATATTCTTAGTATCTTCAAGTTCAAAGGTAAATAGTCTACCTGATTTCTCTCCCTTGGCTATCCTTCTGAATCCATGTCTTGGATCCTCCACATATGCACCATGTTGAGTGAACCTGACCTGTAGACCTTTTTCAACAATCTGACCTACACTCATCAGATTCTTGGTGATTGTTGGGACATACAATACTCTGCTTAGCAAATTCTGATTACCATCACTTGTTTTGACATTACCTACTTTAACCACTGAATGTTTAGTGTCATCACCTGTCTGCACTTGGTGCTTGCCTTTAGGTTCTTCCAAATCAGAGAGTAAGGCAACATTCCCAGCTACATGGTTAGAGCAACCTGAATCAATATAGAACAAATGATCATCATTGATACCTGATTTAGATGTCATGTTCATAATCAACAAGGAATCATCTTGATCCTCTGCATAATTGTTGTAATCCTTTCTGTTCCTGTATCCTCCTTGATAATTGCCATTGTGATTGTAGCTATTGTTGTAGTTATTGTTGTAATTATTGTTGTAGCCATGGTAGCCTTGAGATTGATTGAATCTGCCTCTGCCTTGGGAGTATCCTCCTCTTTGGTGACCTCTTCCTCTTTGGTTCTTGTAATTTTTGTAGCATTCATCTGTAGTATGGTTAGACAAGCCACAAATATTGCATGGAGATTGATTATAGGGTCTCCCCCTACCTGACTTACCTCCTCTGCCCCTACCTCTAGATGATCTACCTCTCCCTGCATAGTTTGCTTGGGAGGTGGATCCTTCTTCATCAACTTTCTTACTTTTACCCTTGTCTTTAGACTTCTTATCTGTATATAGGGCAGAGGGATTGTTACCTTTTGATTGCTCTCCATTCTTTGTGATCTTTGCTTCATGTGTAAAGAGTTGTCCAATCAGAGTTGTTAGATCAGGTGCTTGGATGTCCATGTACAAGTCCATTGCAGTGGTAAAGCTTTCCCACTTGTCATCTGCTTTGAGTCCATTGATCACTTGTCTAACTATTTGCTCTTCTTCAATTTCTTCTCCAACACTTGCAAGTTGATCTGCAATGTCTTTGACTTTGGTGACAAAATCTGAAACACATTGTTTTGATTGCTTCCTAAGAGTTGTAAACTCAATCCATAGCTGATTCTTTCTGGCCCTTGTGCTTGATGAGAAGTATGTTGACAAGGTCTCCCAAGTCTCTTGGGAAGTCTTATAGTTCCTAACATGAGGTAGAAGAAAATCAGAGATAGAGTTTAGAAGATATGACCTTGCCAAAGCATCTTTAGCACACCATTGATTAAGTCTCTCATGCTCATCCTTTGTAGGTAGGCCTCTGGTTTTGAATGAGGGCAACTCCTCATCTCCTGATATGTATCCATACAAGCTTCTCCCTTGTAGATAGGTCTTCATTCTTAATGACCATGCCTGGTAGTTATTTCTATCCAATTTGTCAATGAAGGAAGGGAAACCATCACCCATGATTACCTTGTTTTGCTCTGATACCACTGTTGGATGTGATGGCTGGGTACAATCAGAAGATCAAGTTGGTGCTGCTAGACCTGCTTCACACCTGCCCTCTTTTCTTTTCAGATATGGTTTGGAGACTCCTTGAGCTTCCAAATGACACCAAGAAACTATATATGTGCTTTACAAAATGATTAAGTAATGACCAAATCAAAACAGATGATTTTGAACCTTCACAACTTCAAAAACTTTCTATTCCTGTATTGATACCTGCTCAGTCCTAAGCTCAGTGTGTCCAACACACTTGCAATTGGTTTAATTCCTTATGGGAGTATTAAATTAACTTAACAAGCTACCATTAGCAAGTTAAATCACTCCAAATAACAATCTATACACTGAGCATGATCTTTAGCAAAATCAGAGACACCCCCGACTTTTTAGGAACAACACAGAAATATACCAGTGACTGCTTCGACTGAGATTTCTCCCAATTGGCTAAATAGAATGACTTGAAATTTTGTAGTGTTGTAGAATGCTTTGAGCTGGTTCCAATGAGCCCTGGATCATCCAATTTGGTTCCGTAGATCTTGAGATATGCCCTGTTGAAGTTGACAGACTTGGAGGTAGTCACTCAGAGAAAACAGTGATAATGAATATGAGTATATGTATTGAATCTATCAAATGTACATTCCCATTGGCATGTATAATGATGCCCAATGGTACTCAGAGGTGTAGGCTAATGAGTAGCTCTCACACACTCAGTGATTTTGCTTGGAATTGCCTCGGGAGTGAGTCCTCTTACCCGCGACTTTTACATAGCTCTTTTATAGGAATCTTGAACAAATTTGAATTTGAATTCAAATTAAAGTTCCCTTGATTCTCTCCACTAGACTTAGGGAGATATTCCCTCAACTAGATCATCTACTTTTTCCACGACTCTAGTCTAGTAGGTGTGATTACATATTTGATTAAGTCATATTGACTTTTACATTGGATAAAAGATAATAAAGCATAGGCATGTGTTCCTATGGTATATGGTTCACATGAATACATCCTTCAAGGGTCCAAACTTTTATGCTTTCCAAGGGTCCAATAGTTCAAGCTTTATGTTGAGTCTTCAAGGCACACAACAAAGCCAAGTGTTAAGGCTTGTTTTGCACCAACATTAAGTGCTGGTGAAGGTGTTGAACTTGAAGACGTTATAGGTTATCAAAGCATAGTAGGAAGCTTGAACTATGCCACATTGACAAGGATTGACATTTGTTATGCAGTAAGTGTTATGAGGTTCATGCACAAACCAAGATACTACCTCACTTGGAAGCAGGTAAAACAGTTTTGAAGTATCTCAAGGGCACTCAAAACCAAGGTCTTTTCTTCCCTTATACATCAGATTTAGATATAAAGCTATATTCAGATGCAGATTGGGCAAGATGCAAGGATGATAGAAGGAGTACTTCTGGGTATGTATCTTTCGCAGGTGATAAAACAATTTCATGTTCTACAAAGAAGCAATCAACTATTGCTCTATCCTCAACAGAAGCTGAATAGAGGGGATTAGCGAATGCTACTCAGGAAGCTATATGGATTAGATTATTATATTCAGATTTGGGACATCACACTCACTCACCAATGATTTTTTGTGACAATACAAGTTCATTACATCTTGCAGCCAACCCTATCTATCATGCTAGAACCAAGAACATAGAAGTGCACTATCACTATGTTAGAGAGAAGTTCTTGAGCAAGGAGATTCAACTTTCTTATGTATCTACTAATATGCAGCTTGTAGATCTACTAACCAAAGCACTTGATGCTACCAAGATTTGCAGATTGAAGACTATGATTGGATTGCAGGATATACTCGAAGATCACTAATGCTATGGAAACCAAATGTTTGGCTTGAGGGGGAGTTCTTGGTGCAATTTACCCAAGCCTTCACATTTGACATATTGTAGAGAAATTCTATAGACTTATCTTACTTGAATAATTGGTTCATGTGAACCACATCTTGTAATAGCTACTCATTTATCCAGGCAAAAGTCAATTACTTGAAGAATCTTTGTAAAAGCCACAGGTTGTGGAAGTTAGGAGAAAACATAGCTACGAGTTCCTAATGCAAGAATATTGTCTACATCATAGGATTCACTTTATGAAGAGAGTCAAGAATTTGAATTTGAATTCAAAGTATGAAGCAAGTTATAAAAAGGACCTTGAAAAAGTCCTAAAAAAAACTTAATCATTGAGCCCATTTGACTGATCATTTGTAAGCTTGAGTAAGCACACTCCATAGCTAATCAACTATCATCATTGTGTATCATTCTCTATGCCAATGATCTTGTACAACATTGTGTTATAATACAAACTTTTCATTGATCAACTCTGTTTATTCTCCTATTATGATCTCTCAAAATAGTCAAATTTGACTGAGCATATCTCACTGCTTACT
>CM035442.1:57790836-57803336 GCA_020310875.1 Ceratopteris richardii
AAGTTGCAGCAACCATATGACATGCCAAGGAGATTTGTTCACAAAGCTACAAGCTCCAAGTGGAAAATAGTGATTCAAATGCAAGTGAAGAAGAGTAAGAAGAGGTGATCACACCGAAGGTAACGTTGAACCGGTTGAAGAAGCAATGTTCAAAAGGAAATGAAAGGAGGTCTTCAAGAGCAAGGTATCCAATTGAAAGGCTGAGCTATGATAGTTTTATTGCAAAGCATTTTGCATATATGACACAGGTGGTCAAAGACAAAGAACCGGATGCATATGAAGAAGCATGTACACAAAAAGAATGGCAAGAAGCTATGCAAGAAGAGATGAAAGCTCTCAAGGACAATCATGTTGGAGAAACAATCACTAATTAGACATATATTTGAAGGTCAAATCTTAGAAAGAAAACCCCATGCCTATGTGAAGGGACAAATTCACAAGTGTATCATACTTGTAAAGTTAGTTCACTTTAGTTCTAGAAGTTTTTTAAAAATCACGGGAATGAGAAAATCTATATAAGTTAGTTAGTATTAACTGACGCGAAGAGAAGAAAAAAGGAGAGAGAGAGAATAGAGAGAAGAAGTAGAAGAAGAAGTTCATTTTATACGACTGAGAATAGTCGGGCTTCTCTGAGTGAGAAAGCAACTGTAAAAACTTCTGAGTTTTTTATAGTTATGAGAAAGAACTGAGTAAAGTTCTGTGTATGAGTCTCTCTTCATCATCTCCATGTTTGCCTACTGTGTGATGAATTCAAAAATTCAAGTTTTCTGAGCAATTCGATGCCTGGCATCGAATCTTGGCTGATAAGTCATTTTTTCATTCTCTGTGTGTTAACTATTGTTGAATCTTTTAAAAATATGAAGTTTGTGGAGCAACTCGATGCCTGGCATCGAGTTTGAGCATAAAGTCGATGCCTGGCATCGACTTCTAGCATACAAGTGGTCTTCTTCATGTGTGTGTAAAAGAGAGTATTTCTGGTGCAGAAAAAGGGCCTAAAAAAGCTCAAAGTCGATGCCCGGCATCGACTTGGACTGAAATTCGATGCCAGGCATCGAATTTTTTATTTTTGGACATCAGGAATACTAAAACAGGCAAAAATTTCCAGTTTTGGAAGGTCATACAGGGTCATCTTGTGAAGGCCATAACTTGAGTTCTAGAGATCCATTTGATGCATATGATAGCTTGTTGGAAAGCTCTACTCTTCTAGTTTCAGCCTATAAAGTTTCATGGAGAAAGCATACTTGAGCTAGGAGAAATTAGCAAAATACTGAAGGTATGTCATTTCGGTGACTAGGAATTTCTGTAGAAGCAAAGTTCTCACTTTAAGCTATCATTTCTCAAAGTTTGAAGTGGCAATGAGTTAATGGTGACCATAGAGGTGTTCTAGTGTCACATTAATTCATTTCTTGTGGTGTTTTATACATCAACAAGTGGTATCAGAGCAGAAAGATTCTCGAGAGCAGAAGACGACAAAGGTACGAGAAGTTTTGTAAAGTTTTCCATTAAAGTTTGAAAGGTGAAGCATTTGAAGACACAAGGCATCAAAAGATTGCTTTCGAAGTATCCTCATACACAAAGAACTTCAAAAGGTATTATCCTTTATCTTTTAAGCTCACAGGTTGCAGCAGAAGGAAAGAACTATGGCAGATCATATCTCCATTGACAAACTGGACAGAGATAATTACCCCGCATGGGTAATGAGAATGGAAGCCTTACTTATGAGTAAGGATCTCATGATATATGTTACAGGTGAAGAAGAGAAGCCAGTATTTGAAGATGAAAGCCGACCAAAGAAAGAAGAACTTGATGCTTTAAAGCATTGGCAGAAGAAGGATGCAAGTGCAAAAGCCTACATCTACAATACAATCTCTGATCATTTGCTACCACACATAAGAGGATTGGAATCATCTGAAGATATATGGAATGCATTGGAGTATCATTTCCAAAGTACTACTAAAGCACGGAAAGCAAGTCTATGGTCAGAGTTTACAACATTCAAGAAGAAGCCAAGTCAAACCATTAGTGATTATGTCACTAAGATGAAGGATCTAGCAGATAGTCTTGGATCCATAGATGAAGATGTTGAAGATCACAGATTGATTGCTCAACTACTTGCAGGTTTGAGAGGAGATGAAAGGTGGAAACCTTTTGTCTTATCAACAGAACTTTCATTAAATCATTATGTTCCAGATTTGAACCAGTTGCTTGGTTTGATGCTCACATATGAGCAAGACTTGAAGGGAGATGGAGATAAAGGTCAAAGTTCTGCAATGTACATGAAGAATAAGAAGAAAGGAGATAAAGGTAAAGCAAAGGATGAAGAGGAGTCTAATTCTCAAGCTTATTATGCAAGAGGTAAAGGCACTGGCAGAGGAAGAGCAAGAGGTTTTGGAAGAGGAAGAGGTAATCAAAATAACAACAAAAAGGCTTGCTGGATCTGTGGATTGAGTAATCATTTGGCTCATGACTGTTGGCACAACCAACAAGGATCAAACCAGAATCAAAACAACAATAGCAGAGGTCGAGGTGGAAGATATCAAAGTAATTTTCAAAGAGGTAGACAAAGTCAAAGAGGAGGCTATGGTAGAGGTGGAGGAAGAAGTTGGGGACAGAATCAATCCTACAACACCACCTACTACAACTATGCAAATGACACACAGAATGAAAGTCATACATCATTGATGATGAATTCAATCAGCACATCAGACAAAGAAGATCTAAAGGTATTTTACATTGACTCTGGATGTTCTAATCATTTGTCAGGAAACATAGAATTGATGTCAGATTTGGAAAAAGGCATTTCTAGTCACACAGTTCAAACTGGTGATAATACACGACATAGTGTACATTCAATTGGAAAAGTGAAATGCAAGAGTGGAGCAGATTTGCTAACCAATGTTTTGTATGTTCCTACAATACCTAAAAACTTGATTAGTGTGGGACAGATAGTTGAAAAAGGTTTTCAAGTCAGGTTTACAAATGAAGGAGTATTTGTGGAAGATCCAGAGAATGGATATAATCAGATTGTCTCTGGTAAGAAAGAAGGTAGACTCTTTACTTTAAGAGTGCAAGGGAACATTGGTCAAGCTTTGCTCACACATGGTGAAGCAGTGATTACAGAACTTGATCTCTGGCATAAGAGATTAGGTCATTTCAATGAAAGAGGAATTAAAGCTATGGTTGCTAATCAGTCTGTACTAGGATTACCAAATGTGCAAAGTCAACATATGGTTTATAAATGTGAAGCATGTCAAATGGGTAAAGCACACAGGTTACCATTTCAAAAGAAAGGTTTCAAACATGATGGAGTACTTGAGCTCATTCATACAGATGTATGGGGACCAACAAAAGAAGGATCTATCAGTGGCTCAAGGTATTATGTTCTTTTCATTGATGATGCTACAAGATGGATAACATTATATGTTTTGAAGGAAAGATCAGAAGTGTTTGGAGCTTTCAAGCATTTTCATGCATATGCAGAGAGAGTCACAGGTCAAAAGCTTAAGAGACTGAGGTCTGATGGAGGGGGAGAATATTTCTCCCAAGAGTTCAATGATTATCTTTGGAATGCAGGTATTAAGAGAGAAATAACTTGCAGGTATACACCACAACAAAATGGTGTAGCAGAAAGAAGGAACAGGACTTTGGTTGAGTTTGCTAGAGCTATGCTAAAGGAGAAGAATTGTCCAAATTATCTTTGGGCTGAGGCTGTAAATACAGCTACATATCTTGTGAATAGATTACCATGTGCAGCTCTGAATGGAATGACTCCATACGAAGCTTGGTGGGGTAAGAAACCAACACTAGATCATTGTAGAGTGTTTGGATCAATTGCATATGCTTATGTGCCATCACAACTTAGGCATAAACTTGAACCAAAGGCAGAAAAATATGTGTTCATTGGTTATGATGAAAAGCAGATGGGTTACAGATTGTGGAATCCTCTAACCAAACAATTTATTGTTTCTAGAGATGTTACATTTGATGAACAGAAAAGTTGGTATGCAGATCAAAGTCATACAGCTGAAGAATTTGAAGAAGAGGTAAGAAGATGTGAGAAAGGAAAATCAATTGTGCAGGTAAATAGAGATGAAGACTATATGCAAGCAAGTACATCCAGAAGTGGATTAACAAGAATGAATGAAGAAGCTCCTATATTTGATGAAGAGGTGTATCCAGAAACTTATGAAGAATGTGAACCAAGAAGGTCAAGCAGGACAAGGAGACAACCAGAAAGGTATTCTTATGATACTTCTTACATAACTCAGAAGAACTATGCATATATGGTCAAAGATGATGAAGAACCTCAGAACTATGATGAAGCTAAAGGTAAAAAGCAATGGGAAGAAGCAATGAAGGAAGAGTTCAATGCACTGGAGGAGAACAAGACATGGGAACTTGTTCCTAAACCAAATGGTAAGAAAGTAATTGGAAATAAATGGGTTTATAAAGTGAAGAAGCTTGCAGATGGAAGTATAGCCAGATACAAAGCTAGATTGGTGGTGAAAGGCTATGCCCAGACCTATGGCATAGATTATGATGAGACATTCAGTCCCGTAGCTAAGATGTCAACTATAAGGACAATCATTGCTATTGCAGCTTCAAAAGGATGGACTCTAAGTCAATTGGATATAAAAAATGCATTCTTGAATGGATACATATCAGATGAGGTATACATGGAACAACCTCAAGGGTTTATAGATTCCAGGTATCCAAATTTTGTTTGCAGGTTGAGAAGAGCATTGTATGGATTGAAGCAAGCTCCAAGAGCTTGGAACTATAGACTGGTGAAGTATCTCAATGATCTTGGATATCAAAGTTCAAAAGCAGATTCAAGTCTACTTATCAAAAGAACAGAGGAAGGTACAATCTACATTTGTATTTATGTAGATGACATTATAATCACAGGTACTTCAGATGAAGGAATCAAGGAGGTAAAGAGATTACTTGAAAAAGAATTCAAGATCAGTGACCTAGGAAAGTTATCATACTTTCTTGGAATGGAAGTTACTTATACAGATCATGGCATATATGTATCACAAGAAAGGTATCTTCTGAACTTGTTGAAGAAGTTTGATATGGAAAATTGCAGAGAAGCTTCAACTCCACTTGAAGTTAATCACAAGCTCAGTAAATATGATGGTGCAGACTACAAAGATATGAGGAAGTATCAATCTCTTGTGGGTAGTTTGATTTATGCTACACTAACAAGACCTGATCTTAGTTATGCAGTGGGAGTTTTGTCACAATTCATGCATTGTCCAAAGGACCCACATTGGATTGCAGGTCAAAGAGTTCTCAGATATATCAAAGGAACTATAAAGGAAGGATTATATTATCCTTTTACATCAGATTTGAAGTTGAGAGCCTACAGTGACTCAGACTGGGCAGGTAATCAAGATGACAGGAGATCAACTCATGGTTACATGATATACATTGGTGATAAGCTTGTAAGTTGGTGTTCAAAGAAACAACATACAGTAGCATTATCATCAACTGAAGCAGAGTACAAAGGACTTGTGGAAGCAGCTAAGGAAGTCATATGGATGCAGACATTGTTCAAGAGCTTAGGCATTGATCAAGGTACACCTATAATACATGGAGATAATATGAGTTCACTTTATCTTGCAGCAAATCCAGTATTTCATGCAAGAACAAAGCACATAGAGATACAGTATCATTTTCTCAGAGAAAAGGTAATGGAGAAGGAGATTGAAGTGGAATACATTTCTACTAAAGATCAATTAGCAGACATAATGACAAAGAGCTTGGATGGTGTGAAGACCAGCAGATTCAAAAGCATGGCAGGAGTAAAAGAAAAGAAGATGATATGAAGAAACAGGGAATGTCAATTAGTGATTGATGGGGAGCTGTTGGAGAAACAATCACTAATTAGACATATATTTGAAGGTCAAATCTTAGAAAGAAAACCCCATGCCTATGTGAAGGGACAAATTCACAAGTGTATCATACTTGTAAAGTTAGTTCACTTTAGTTCTAGAAGTTTTTTAAAAATCACGGGAATGAGAAAATCTATATAAGTTAGTTAGTATTAACTGACGCGAAGAGAAGAAAAAAGGAGAGAGAGAGAATAGAGAGAAGAAGTAGAAGAAGAAGTTCATTTTATACGACTGAGAATAGTCGGGCTTCTCTGAGTGAGAAAGCAACTGTAAAAACTTCTGAGTTTTTTATAGTTATGAGAAAGAACTGAGTAAAGTTCTGTGTATGAGTCTCTCTTCATCATCTCCATGTTTGCCTACTGTGTGATGAATTCAAAAATTCAAGTTTTCTGAGCAATTCGATGCCTGGCATCGAATCTTGGCTGATAAGTCATTTTTTCATTCTCTGTGTGTTAACTATTGTTGAATCTTTTAAAAATATGAAGTTTGTGGAGCAACTCGATGCCTGGCATCGAGTTTGAGCATAAAGTCGATGCCTGGCATCGACTTCTAGCATACAAGTGGTCTTCTTCATGTGTGTGTAAAAGAGAGTATTTCTGGTGCAGAAAAAGGGCCTAAAAAAGCTCAAAGTCGATGCCCGGCATCGACTTGGACTGAAATTCGATGCCAGGCATCGAATTTTTTATTTTTGGACATCAGGAATACTAAAACAGGCAAAAATTTCCAGTTTTGGAAGGTCATACAGGGTCATCTTGTGAAGGCCATAACTTGAGTTCTAGAGATCCATTTGATGCATATGATAGCTTGTTGGAAAGCTCTACTCTTCTAGTTTCAGCCTATAAAGTTTCATGGAGAAAGCATACTTGAGCTAGGAGAAATTAGCAAAATACTGAAGGTATGTCATTTCGGTGACTAGGAATTTCTGTAGAAGCAAAGTTCTCACTTTAAGCTATCATTTCTCAAAGTTTGAAGTGGCAATGAGTTAATGGTGACCATAGAGGTGTTCTAGTGTCACATTAATTCATTTCTTGTGGTGTTTTATACATCAACAAGTGGTATCAGAGCAGAAAGATTCTCGAGAGCAGAAGACGACAAAGGTACGAGAAGTTTTGTAAAGTTTTCCATTAAAGTTTGAAAGGTGAAGCATTTGAAGACACAAGGCATCAAAAGATTGCTTTCGAAGTATCCTCATACACAAAGAACTTCAAAAGGTATTATCCTTTATCTTTTAAGCTCACAAGTTGCAGCAGAAGGAAAGAACTATGGCAGATCATATCTCCATTGACAAACTGGACAGAGATAATTACCCCGCATGGGTAATGAGAATGGAAGCCTTACTTATGAGTAAGGATCTCATGATATATGTTACAGGTGAAGAAGAGAAGCCAGTATTTGAAGATGAAAGCCGACCAAAGAAAGAAGAACTTGATGCTTTAAAGCATTGGCAGAAGAAGGATGCAAGTGCAAAAGCCTACATCTACAATACAATCTCTGATCATTTGCTACCACACATCAGAGGATTGGAATCATCTGAAGATATATGGAATGCATTGGAGTATCATTTCCAAAGTACTACTAAAGCACGGAAAGCAAGTCTATGGTCAGAGTTTACAACATTCAAGAAGAAGCCAAGTCAAACCATTAGTGATTATGTCACTAAGATGAAGGATCTAGCAGATAGTCTTGGATCCATAGATGAAGATGTTGAAGATCACAGATTGATTGCTCAACTACTTGCAGGTTTGAGAGGAGATGAAAGGTGGAAACCTTTTGTCTTATCAACAGAACTTTCATTAAATCATTATGTTCCAGATTTGAACCAGTTGCTTGGTTTGATGCTCACATATGAGCAAGACTTGAAGGGAGATGGAGATAAAGGTCAAAGTTCTGCAATGTACATGAAGAATAAGAAGAAAGGAGATAAAGGTAAAGCAAAGGATGAAGAGGAGTCTAATTCTCAAGCTTATTATGCAAGAGGTAAAGGCACTGGCAGAGGAAGAGCAAGAGGTTTTGGAAGAGGAAGAGGTAATCAAAATAACAACAAAAAGGCTTGCTGGATCTGTGGATTGAGTAATCATTTGGCTCATGACTGTTGGCACAACCAACAAGGATCAAACCAGAATCAAAACAACAATAGCAGAGGTCGAGGTGGAAGATATCAAAGTAATTTTCAAAGAGGTAGACAAAGTCAAAGAGGAGGCTATGGTAGAGGTGGAGGAAGAAGTTGGGGACAGAATCAATCCTACAACACCACCTACTACAACTATGCAAATGACACACAGAATGAAAGTCATACATCATTGATGATGAATTCAATCAGCACATCAGACAAAGAAGATCTAAAGGTATTTTACATTGACTCTGGATGTTCTAATCATTTGTCAGGAAACATAGAATTGATGTCAGATTTGGAAAAAGGCATTTCTAGTCACACAGTTCAAACTGGTGATAATACAAGACATAGTGTACATTCAATTGGAAAAGTGAAATGCAAGAGTGGAGCAGATTTGCTAACCAATGTTTTGTATGTTCCTACAATACCTAAAAACTTGATTAGTGTGGGACAGATAGTTGAAAAAGGTTTTCAAGTCAGGTTTACAAATGAAGGAGTATTTGTGGAAGATCCAGAGAATGGATATAATCAGATTGTCTCTGGTAAGAAAGAAGGTAGACTCTTTACTTTAAGAGTGCAAGGGAACATTGGTCAAGCTTTGCTCACACATGGTGAAGCAGTGATTACAGAACTTGATCTCTGGCATAAGAGATTAGGTCATTTCAATGAAAGAGGAATTAAAGCTATGGTTGCTAATCAGTCTGTACTAGGATTACCAAATGTGCAAAGTCAACATATGGTTTATAAATGTGAAGCATGTCAAATGGGTAAAGCACACAGGTTACCATTTCAAAAGAAAGGTTTCAAACATGATGGAGTACTTGAGCTCATTCATACAGATGTATGGGGACCAACAAAAGAAGGATCTATCAGTGGCTCAAGGTATTATGTTCTTTTCATTGATGATGCTACAAGATGGATAACATTATATGTTTTGAAGGAAAGATCAGAAGTGTTTGGAGCTTTCAAGCATTTTCATGCATATGCAGAGAGAGTCACAGGTCAAAAGCTTAAGAGACTGAGGTCTGATGGAGGGGGAGAATATTTCTCCCAAGAGTTCAATGATTATCTTTGGAATGCAGGTATTAAGAGAGAAATAACTTGCAGGTATACACCACAACAAAATGGTGTAGCAGAAAGAAGGAACAGGACTTTGGTTGAGTTTGCTAGAGCTATGCTAAAGGAGAAGAATTGTCCAAATTATCTTTGGGCTGAGGCTGTAAATACAGCTACATATCTTGTGAATAGATTACCATGTGCAGCTCTGAATGGAATGACTCCATACGAAGCTTGGTGGGGTAAGAAACCAACACTAGATCATTGTAGAGTGTTTGGATCAATTGCATATGCTTATGTGCCATCACAACTTAGGCATAAACTTGAACCAAAGGCAGAAAAATATGTGTTCATTGGTTATGATGAAAAGCAGATGGGTTACAGATTGTGGAATCCTCTAACCAAACAATTTATTGTTTCTAGAGATGTTACATTTGATGAACAGAAAAGTTGGTATGCAGATCAAAGTCATACAGCTGAAGAATTTGAAGAAGAGGTAAGAAGATGTGAGAAAGGAAAATCAATTGTGCAGGTAAATAGAGATGAAGACTATATGCAAGCAAGTACATCCAGAAGTGGATTAACAAGAATGAATGAAGAAGCTCCTATATTTGATGAAGAGGTGTATCCAGAAACTTATGAAGAATGTGAACCAAGAAGGTCAAGCAGGACAAGGAGACAACCAGAAAGGTATTCTTATGATACTTCTTACATAACTCAGAAGAACTATGCATATATGGTCAAAGATGATGAAGAACCTCAGAACTATGATGAAGCTAAAGGTAAAAAGCAATGGGAAGAAGCAATGAAGGAAGAGTTCAATGCACTGGAGGAGAACAAGACATGGGAACTTGTTCCTAAACCAAATGGTAAGAAAGTAATTGGAAATAAATGGGTTTATAAAGTGAAGAAGCTTGCAGATGGAAGTATAGCCAGATACAAAGCTAGATTGGTGGTGAAAGGCTATGCCCAGACCTATGGCATAGATTATGATGAGACATTCAGTCCCGTAGCTAAGATGTCAACTATAAGGACAATCATTGCTATTGCAGCTTCAAAAGGATGGACTCTAAGTCAATTGGATATAAAAAATGCATTCTTGAATGGATACATATCAGATGAGGTATACATGGAACAACCTCAAGGGTTTATAGATTCCAGGTATCCAAATTTTGTTTGCAGGTTGAGAAGAGCATTGTATGGATTGAAGCAAGCTCCAAGAGCTTGGAACTATAGACTGGTGAAGTATCTCAATGATCTTGGATATCAAAGTTCAAAAGCAGATTCAAGTCTACTTATCAAAAGAACAGAGGAAGGTACAATCTACATTTGTATTTATGTAGATGACATTATAATCACAGGTACTTCAGATGAAGGAATCAAGGAGGTAAAGAGATTACTTGAAAAAGAATTCAAGATCAGTGACCTAGGAAAGTTATCATACTTTCTTGGAATGGAAGTTACTTATACAGATCATGGCATATATGTATCACAAGAAAGGTATCTTCTGAACTTGTTGAAGAAGTTTGATATGGAAAATTGCAGAGAAGCTTCAACTCCACTTGAAGTTAATCACAAGCTCAGTAAATATGATGGTGCAGACTACAAAGATATGAGGAAGTATCAATCTCTTGTGGGTAGTTTGATTTATGCTACACTAACAAGACCTGATCTTAGTTATGCAGTGGGAGTTTTGTCACAATTCATGCATTGTCCAAAGGACCCACATTGGATTGCAGGTCAAAGAGTTCTCAGATATATCAAAGGAACTATAAAGGAAGGATTATATTATCCTTTTACATCAGATTTGAAGTTGAGAGCCTACAGTGACTCAGACTGGGCAGGTAATCAAGATGACAGGAGATCAACTCATGGTTACATGATATACATTGGTGATAAGCTTGTAAGTTGGTGTTCAAAGAAACAACATACAGTAGCATTATCATCAACTGAAGCAGAGTACAAAGGACTTGTGGAAGCAGCTAAGGAAGTCATATGGATGCAGACATTGTTCAAGAGCTTAGGCATTGATCAAGGTACACCTATAATACATGGAGATAATATGAGTTCACTTTATCTTGCAGCAAATCCAGTATTTCATGCAAGAACAAAGCACATAGAGATACAGTATCATTTTCTCAGAGAAAAGGTAATGGAGAAGGAGATTGAAGTGGAATACATTTCTACTAAAGATCAATTAGCAGACATAATGACAAAGAGCTTGGATGGTGTGAAGACCAGAAGATTCAAAAGCATGGCAGGAGTAAAAGAAAAGAAGATGATATGAAGAAACAGGGAATGTCAATTAGTGATTGAGGGGGACCTGTTGGAGAAACAATCACTAATTAGACATATATTTGAAGGTCAAATCTTAGAAAGAAAACCCCATGCCTATGTGAAGGGACAAATTCACAAGTGTATCATACTTGTAAAGTTAGTTCACTTTAGTTCTAGAAGTTTTTTAAAAATCACGGGAATGAGAAAATCTATATAAGTTAGTTAGTATTAACTGACGCGAAGAGAAGAAAAAAGGAGAGAGAGAGAATAGAGAGAAGAAGAAGAAGAAGAAGTTCATTTTATACGACTGAGAATAGTCGGGCTTCTCTGAGTGAGAAAGCAACTGTAAAAACTTCTGAGTTTTTTATAGTTATGAGAAAGAACTGAGTAAAGTTCTGTGTATGAGTCTCTCTTCATCATCTCCATGTTTGCCTACTGTGTGATGAATTCAAAAATTCAAGTTTTCTGAGCAATTCGATGCCTGGCATCGAATCTTGGCTGATAAGTCATTTTTTCATTCTCTGTGTGTTAACTATTGTTGAATCTTTTAAAAATATGAAGTTTGTGGAGCAACTCGATGCCTGGCATCGAGTTTGAGCATAAAGTCGATGCCTGGCATCGACTTCTAGCATACAAGTGGTCTTCTTCATGTGTGTGTAAAAGAGAGTATTTCTGGTGCAGAAAAAGGGCCTAAAAAAGCTCAAAGTCGATGCCCGGCATCGACTTGGACTGAAATTCGATGCCAGGCATCGAATTTTTTATTTTTGGACATCAGGAATACTAAAACAGGCAAAAATTTCCAGTTTTGGAAGGTCATACAGGGTCATCTTGTGAAGGCCATAACTTGAGTTCTAGAGATCCATTTGATGCATATGATAGCTTGTTGGAAAGCTCTACTCTTCTAGTTTCAGCCTATAAAGTTTCATGGAGAAAGCATACTTGAGCTAGGAGAAATTAGCAAAATACTGAAGGTATGTCATTTCGGTGACTAGGAATTTCTGTAGAAGCAAAGTTCTCACTTTAAGCTATCATTTCTCAAAGTTTGAAGTGGCAATGAGTTAATGGTGACCATAGAGGTGTTCTAGTGTCACATTAATTCATTTCTTGTGGTGTTTTATACATCAACAAATCACACATGGGAGCTAGTTCCAAAG
>CM035442.1:57808336-57818336 GCA_020310875.1 Ceratopteris richardii
GGTCTAGTTAGAGTAGCATAGATAAGGCTACCAACCAAACTCTGATATTGTCTCATGTCTTTGAATTCTTCACCTCCATACTTACTCAATTTGTGATTCACCTCCATTGGTGTAGGTGCTACCCTGCAATCATCCATTTTAAACTTGATTAACAAGTTCTTCAAATACCTTTCTTGGGTCACAAATACTCCATGTTGAGTATATGTTATCTCCATGCCCAAGAAGTATGACAAGTCTCCCAAGTCACTTATCTTGAACTCCTTTTCCATTTGCCTCTTAAGCCTTTGTATTCCTTCTTCATCTGTACCTGTAAGAATTATATCATCAACATATATGCACATGTATATGAAACCATTTTCACTTGCCTTGACAAGCAAGCTACTATCTGCTTTAGACACCTGAAATCCAAGTTCTTTTAGGAACTTCACAAGTCTATAGTTCCATGCCCTTGGAGCTTGCTTCAAGCCATACAAAGCTCTCTTGAGCTTGCACACATAATCTGGATACCTTTTATCTTTGAACCCTTGAGGTTGCTCCATGAATACATCATCTGAAATATAACCATTTAAAAAAGCATTCTTCACATCAAGTTGACATAGCTTCCAACCTTTACATGCAGCAATAGCAATAAGTGTCCTTATGGTTGTCATCTTTGCCACAGGACTATAGGTCTCATCATAATCAATACCATATGTTTGAGCAAAACCTTTGACCACAAGTCTAGCTTTGTACCTAGACACACTTCCATCTGCAAACCTTTTTGTCTTGTAGACCCATTTGCTTCCAATAATCTTCTGACTATTTGGTTTAGGAACCAAATCCCAAGTTTGATTCTCCAATAGTGCATCATATTCTTCCTGCATAGCACTCTCCCATTTTTCCTTACCTTTTGCCTCTTCATAAGTAGAAGGGTCTTCATCTGTATTCACCATGTAAGCATAATCTTTTGTGGCTAGAAATGAAGTATCATAACTATACCTTGTAGGTTGCCACCTATTTCTTGTTGACCTTCTGAGTTCTCCATTCCTTGAGGTTTCTGGCTCTTCACATTCAGGATCAAATCTTGGTGTCTCTTCCACCTCAACCTGCACTTCATTATTCTCTTGCTCATCAAATATTTGAACTTTTGATTTACCTTTTCTTTGACTCACCTCTTCTTCATCATCTGTATTGATTTTGATTGTACCTGCATACCAAGTGCTTTGTTCATCAAATGTAACATCTTTAGAAACCATAAATTGTTTTGTTGATGGACTCCACAACCTATAGCCCATCTGCTTGTCATCATAGCCAATGAAAACATACTTTTCAGCTTTGGGTTCCAATTTGTGTCTTAATTGTGATGGCACATATGCATATGCCACACACCCAAAAACTCTGCAATGATCTAAGGTAGGTCTCTTACCCCACCAAGCCTCATATGGTGTCATACCCTGCAAGGCTTTACATGGTAACCTATTGACCAAATAAGTGGCTGTATTTACAGCCTCAGCCCACAAATAATTAGGGCAATTTTTCTCCTTCATCATGGATCTTGCAAACTCAACAAGAGTTCTATTTCTCCTTTCTGCAACACCATTTTGTTGAGGAGAGTACCTGCAAGTAATTTCCCTTTTTATACCTGCATTCCATAAGTAATCACTGAACTCATTTGAGAAATACTCTCCCCCTCCATCTGACCTTAGTCTCTTCAACTTATGACCTGTAATTCTTTCTGCATATGCATGATAGTGTTTAAATGTATTAAACACTTCTGACTTATCTTTGATCACATAAATAGTGATCCACCTAGTAGCATCATCAACATAAATCACATAATACCTTGATCCATTTATACTGAAATCTTTTGATGGTCCCCACACATCTGTGTGTACCAACTCAAGCTTCTCTGAGTGCATAAAACCATGCTTGGAATAGGAATGTTTATGAGCCTTACCTAATTGACATGCCTCACATTTGTATGTCATATGTTGACCTGCAACATTAGGCAATCCAAGCACTGAACCATTGTTAACCATATCTTTAATACCTCTTTCATTGAAATGTCCAAGCCTCTTGTGCCAAAGATCTAACTCAGAGATCTTATGTCCTCCATATGTGAACATAGCATGACCAATGTTACCTTGAATCTTCAATGTAAATAGTCTTCCTTCTTTTTTTCCTGAAACAATCTGTTTATACCCTTGGCTAGGGTCTTCCACATATACTCCATCATTAGTAAACCTTACTTCATATCCCTTTTCAACAATTTGACCTACACTTATCAAATTCTTAGGGATTGTAGGAACATACAAGACCTTACTCAATAAGGTGCTTCCATCCTTGGCCTTCACTGATCCTATTGACTTCACATTGTGCTTTGTGTTGTCACCTGTTTGGACAACATGATTAAAAACTTTACTTTCCAAATCAGTCATCAAAGATATGTTACCACTCAGGTGATTGCTACACCCTGAGTCAATGTAGAAGACTCTTTGATCTTCACTCTGCCTTTCACAAGTTGCATTCATTATCAATGTTGAATCTTCCTTTTGATCTGAAGCATAATTGTAGTAGGTGTTGTTGTATTGTTGACTTTGGAATCCTCTACCTGCATTTCTTCCAAAGTAATTCCTTCCACCTCTACCTCTGTAATTACCTCTTTGATTTCTGCCACCTCTTCCTCTTGCATTATAATTTTGATTATATCCATTATTATTCTGAGTATTGTGCCAACAATCATTAGCTAAGTGATTTGTCTTACCACAAATCCAGCAAGCTTTGCCTCCATCTTTATTGTTCCTGCCTCTTCCTCTACCTTTGCCACCTCCTCTTCCTCTTAGGAAGTTGGCTTGAGTAGTTGTTCCTTCATCTTCACTTGCTTGTTGTTTTCCTTTGCTATTCTTCTTCTTGTCCTTTGAGTACATTGCATGACCTGTACTCTTGTCACCATCTCCTTTAACATCCTGCTCAAATGTTAGCATATGACCTAACAATTGATTTAAGTCAGGAGTGAAATGGTCAAGTGATAGTTCTGTAGACAAAATAAATGGCTTCCATTTGTCATCACCTCTCAACCCTGTAAGAATTTGCCTTACCAATTTATCTTCCTCAATGTCTTCATCAACAGCTCCTAAAGCATCTGCAATATCTTTCATCCTTGTCACATAATCTGAGATGGACTGAGAAGCCTTCTTCTTGAAGGTAGTAAACTCTGCCCATAAGGATGCCTTCCTTGACTTTGTAGTGTTCTGAAAATGCTCCTCCAAAGCATTCCATATGTCAGTAGCACTTTCAAGACCTCTAATGTGAGGTAACAAGTAATCATTGACTCCCATGTAGATAATGCTCCTAGCTTGAGCATCTTTCTTCATCCAATTTTTAAGATCTGCTAACTCTTCCCTAGTTGGAACACTAGGATCTCTGAACTCTGGCTTCTCTTCTTCTCCTGTGATGTAACCAATCAAATCTTTGCTCATAAGATGAGCTTCCATTCTCATTGACCATGCAGGATAGTTTTCCCTATCCAATTTCTCTATCTGTAGAGCATCTCCCATCTTGTGTCCACCTGTGTATTGAAAACTTCAAGCTTTACAAGCAATGTATGTACCTTTACTTCGAATTAGGCTTCTTTTGCCTTTCTTGATGTCGAGTAGACTTCTCCTCAGCCTTTTGACTCCAAGCTTTCACTTCTTAGTTCTTCAAATGTTGAACTTCTTGAATCTGCAGCAGTCGGGACCTTCCTTTCCTTGATTTGATGTCTCCTGCTCTGATACCACTGATGGAGAGTGTTAATCTCCAAAAGAACAACCTACTCTTGAGTTTAGAACACCTCTATGTCAAGAGTAAGTCAAAACCTTCACTAAATTATAGGTCCAATCTCCAAATTATCAAAATTAAGAAAATCTGTGAAGAAAGTGAAACACATAAAAGTCTGCTGCAGAATTTCTTCACATTGACTTATCAAACGTGTAAAGTTTTTGATGAAACTTTGTACAAATCATCTCCTAGGGATTGCGCATTTAATCTTTTGATCAGTGCTCACTCCATAGTTTAAAGTTTTGTGCAAGCAAGCACTTAATCTTTAAGTTGGAAGGTGATCTACTCGTGGCTAAAAGCATTTGGCAAAACGGATTAGATATTGTGAGAACCAAAGTTAAGAAGTTAGGGGTATAGAATCGACTGTTCTGAGTAACAGATTCTGACATAGGTAACTTGTGAAAACAATTTCTCAAGTTATACTAAAGTTTTTCAAGTGATTCAACTTGGAGGTGATGCGCAATCCCTAGGAGATGATTTGTACAAAGTTTCATCAAAACATAAGTATATGTAATCTGTGTTATAACTAATGTACATATGTGTACATGTCCTTCATTCTTGTGAATATATCCATTTTCTTCATTCCAAATCTTCAATTGGTGATTGATATGCACCAACAAGAATGAGGCCAAGTCATTTTGTACACATCTTCTCTGATAGTTAACACATTTTTGTGTAAAAGGATTTGGTCTAATTCCTCTTGTGTGTTGAATTCTATATGATTTCTTATCAATGTGTAAGTTAGTTACAGTTACGAGTTTTCTGGTGCACTTTTCCCTGATATTCTTAAGGTCAGATCTCACAGTACAGTGTAAAGTTTTTCATGAGTGATAATGCATTTTGAAGCTACTACCTTCTAATACAATTGGTCAAAAGATCTTTACAAAACGGGACGTGTACTCAGAGAAATGAGTCTAACAGTGAAGGTATGTCAAATCGATGAAGTCATTTTTCAGATTTCAGACATAGTTCAAATATTGAAGTGAAATCTGAAGATTTTGATGATATTACTTGAAAGTTTTGCTTGGTATGTGTTACTTAACATTAGCAAGAACTTCTATTAGCAAGTGATCAAAATAATTTGTACAAATCAAGCTAATACAGATCAGATTTGAAGTTAGAAGAAAAGGCGCAGATTTCTAAAAAAGTGAAATTTTTGAATTCACTAAGTTTGGTGGTAAAGTTTTCAAATTGAGAGTGTTACTAAGCTAATGATGATTACAGAGGTGTTCTAATATCACTTTAGCTTAGTTCTTGTGGTGTTTTATACATCAACAAGTGGTATCAGAGCAGAAAGGTCCTCAAGGTTGAAAGGAGGAGCAGATACAAGAGGAATTGAAGAGTTCTTCATTAAAGAGGTGAAAGCTGAGGTGTTCAACAATAAAAGACATCAGAGGAATGCTTCGAAGTTATTCTCAAGGGTAAATATCTACAAAAGGTACCATACTTTAACCTTATACTCATAGGATTGCAGCAGAAACAAGAAGACTATGGCAGATCATGTATCTATTGAGAAATTGGACAGAGATAATTATCCTGCTTGGGTAATGAGAATGGAAGCCTTACTTATGAGTAAGGATCTAATGATATATGTGACAGGTGAAGAAGAAAAGCCTAAATTTGAAGATGAGAGTCAACCAAGGAAAGAAGAACTAGAAGCTTTGAAGCTATGGCAGAAGAGAGATGCAAGTGCAAGGGCTTATATATATAACACTATCACAAATCATTTGCTACCACATATTAGAGGATTAGAAACAGCTGAAGACATATGGAATGCTTTGGAAGATCACTTCCAAAACACTACTAAAGCTAGGAAGGCTAGCTTATGGTCAGAGTTCACCACATTTAAGAAAAAGAAAAATCAGAGTATTAGTGATTATGTCACTAAGATGAAGGACTTAGCAAAGAGTCTTGGATCTATTGATGAGGATATTGAAGATCATAGGTTGATAGCACAATTGCTTGGAGGGTTGAGAGGAGATAAAAGGTGGAAACCTTTTGTACTCTCGACCGAACTTTCATTAAATCATTATGTGCCAGAATTAAATCAATTGCTTGGATTAATGCTCACATTTGAGCAAGACTTGAAGTCAGATGGAGATAAAGGGTATAGTTCTGCTATGTATGCAAAGAATAAGAAGAGAAGTGAGAAAGGTAAAGCAAAGGATGAAGAAGAGCTGACTACTCAAGCAAATTATGCAAGAGGAAGAGGTATTGGCAGAGGTAAAGGTTGAGGAAATGGAAGCGGTAGAGGAAATCAGAACAATAACAAGAAGACATGCTTGATTTGTGGATTGAGCAATCATATAGCCTATGATTGTTGGCATAACCAACAAGGATCAAATCCAAATCAAAGCAATAATGGCAGAGGAAGAGGTGGAAGGTTTCAGAATCATTTGTAAAGAGGAAGACAGAATTCAAGAGGAAGTTTTGGTAGAGGTGGTGGAAGAAATTGGAATCACAATCAGTCTTACAACACTACTTATTACAACTATGCAAATGATACACAAAATGACAACCATACAACATTGATGATGAATTCAATAAGTACATCAGAGAAGGAGGATCTCAAGGTATTCTATATTGACTCTGGTTGTTCAAATCATTTGTCAGGTAATATAGAATTGTTATCAGAATTGGAAGAAGGTATTTCAAGTCATACAGTACAAACAGTTGACAATACAAAACATAATGTGCATTCAATTGGAAAAGTGAAGTGTAGGAGTGGAGCTGATTTGCTAACAAATGTTTTGTATGTCCCAACAATACCAAAGAATTTGAGTATTGTGGGACAAATAGTGGAGAAAGGTTTTCAAGTCAGATTTACAAATGAAGGGGTATTTATTGAAGATCCAAAGGATGGATACAATCAAATTGTCTGTGGTAAGAAGGAAGGTAGACTTTTTACTCTTAAAGTGCAAGGGAATGTTGGTCAAGCCCTAATCACACATGGTGATGAAGTACTTATAGAGTTAGACCTCTGGCATAAGAGGTTAGGACACTTCAATGAAAAAGGAATTAAAACCATGGTGGAGAATCAATCTGTAATAGGGCTACCAAATGTAAAAAGCCAACCTATGATCTATAAGTATGAAGCTTGCCAGATGGGAAAGGCACACAGGTTATCATTTCAGAAGAAAGGTTTCAAGCATGATGGTTTGCTAGAGCTCATACATATAGATGTATGGGGACCAACAAAAGAAGGATCAATCAATGGGTCTAGGTATTATGTTCTTTTTATTGATGATGCTACAAGGTGGATAACCATTTATGTTTTAAAGGAAAGATCAGAAGTATTTGGAGCTTTCAAACATTTTCATGCATATGCAGAAAGAGTTACAGGTCAAAAGCTCAAGAGATTGAGGTCTGATGGAGGGGGAGAATACTTCTCCCAAGAATTCAATGATTATCTTTGGAATGCAGGTATCAAGAGAGAAGTTACTTGCAGGTATACACCTCAACACAATGGGGTGGCAGAAAGGAGGAATAGAACATTGGTTGAGTTTGCAAGAGCAATGTTAAAAGAAAAGAATTGCCCTAATTATCTTTGGGCTGAGGCTGTAAATACAACTACATATCTTGTGAATAGGTTACCATGTGCAGCTCTAAATGGAATGACCCCTTATGAAGTATGGTGGGGTAAGAAACCAACACTTGATCATTGTAAGGTGTTTGGATCAATTGCCTATGCTTATGTACCATCACAACTTAGACATAAGCTTGAACCAAAGGCTAAAAAATATGTGTTTATTGGGTATGATGAAAAGCAGATGGGTTATAGGCTATGGAATCCTCTAACCAAACAATTTATTGTTTCTAGAGATGTGACATTTGATGAACAGAAGAGTTGGTATGCAGATAAAGATTGTAACCTTGAAACATTTGAAGAAGAGGCAAGAAAAAGTGAAAGAGGTAAATCACATATGCAGGTAGATGGAGATGAAGATCATATGCAAGCAAGCACATCCAGAGTTGGATCATATAGAAGAAATGAAGATGAACCAAGATTTGATGAAGAAGTATATCCAGATACACATGAAGAGTGTGAACCAAGGAGATCAATCAGAATGAGGAAACAACCTACAAGGTATTCTTATGATACTTCTTATTTGACTCAGAAAAACTATGCTTACTTGATTAAGGAAGATGAAGAGCTTCAAAGCTATGATGAAGCAAAAGGTAAGAGACAATGGAAAGAAGCAATGAAGGAAGACTTTGATGCACTTGAAGAAAATAAAACTTGGGAACTTGTTCCAAAACCTAATGGTAAGAAAGTGATTGGAAATAAATGGGTTTACAAAATAAAGAAGCATGCAGATGGAAGAATAGCCAGATACAAATCTAGATTGGTGGTTAAAGGCTATGCTCAAACTCATGGCATAGATTATGATGAGACATTCAATCCTGTAGCAAAGATGTCAACCATAAGGACAATCATTGCTATTGCAGCATCAAAAGGATGGACATTGAGTCAATTGGATATAAAGAATGCATTTTTAAATGGATATATATTAGATAAGGTTTACATGGAGCAACCTCAAGGGTTTGCAGATTACAAGTTTCCAAATTATGTTTGCAGATTGAGAAGAGCACTTTATGGTTTGAAGCAAGCTCCAAGAGCTTGGAACTATAGACTTGTGAAGTATCTTAAGGATCTTGGATATCAAAGTTCAAAGGCAGATGCAAGTTTACTTATCAAGAGAACAGATGAAGGTATAATCTATATTTGTATTTATGTAGATGACATTATAATTACAGGTATTTCAAATGAAGGAATCAAGGAGGTGAAGAGGTTACTTGAGAAGGAATTCAAGATAAGTGATCTAGGAAAATTATCATATTTTCTTGGAATGGAAATCACTTATGCAGAACATGGCATATATGTATCACAAGAAAGATATCTTATGAATCTTCTAAAGAAGTTTAATATGGAGAATTGCAGAGATGCATCAACACCATTAGAGGTCAATCATAAACTCAGCAAATATGATGGTGCAGAGTTCAAAGATATGAGAAAGTATCAATCTTTAGTGGGAAGCTTGATTTATGCTACACTAACAAGACCTGATCTTAGTTATGCAGTGGGAGTTCTTTCTCAGTTCATGCATTGTCCAAAGGATCCACATTGGATTGCACGTCAAAGAGTTCTTAGATACATCAAAAGAACTTTGAAGGAAGGATTATATTATCCATTTACATCAGATATAAGGCTGAGATCATATAGTGATTCAGGTTGGGCAGGAAGTCAAAATGATAGAAGTTCGGTCAACACATGGGTATATGATATACATAGGAGATAAACTTGTGAGTTGGTGTTCAAAGAAGCAACATACAGTGGCTTTATCATCAACAGAAGTTGAGTACAAAGGACTTGTGGAAGTAGCAAAAGAAGTGATATGGATGCAGACCTTGTTCAAAAGCTTGGATGTTAATCAAGGTATACCTATCATACATGGAGATAAAATGAGTTCATTGTATCTTGCAGCAAATCCTATATTTCATGCAAGAACAAAGCACATAGAGATGCAATATCATTTCTTAAGAGAAAAGGTAATGGAGAAGGAGCATGAAGTGGTATACACTTCTACAAAAGATGAGATTGCAGATATTATGACAAAGAGCTTGGATGGAGTGAAGACAAGTAGATTCAAAGAGATGGCAGGAATAAAAGAGAAGAAGATTACATGAAGAAGTCAGAGCATGCTAATTAGTGATTGAGGGGGAGCTGTTGGGACTTCACTCACTAATTAGACATGAATTTATGAACAGATATGAAGGAAGAAGAAAAACAAAGAGAATTGAAGGCAAAGCACTCAAAAAACTAAGCCTAAGTGAAGGGATAAGTTCACTCTTGTAATTTAGTGCAAAATAAAAAGTCTAGTCTTGACATAGAACTTAAAAACTTACGAGTTGAGTCTAGGAGTATGTAAACTACATGTATATAAGTTAATTTGAGTTGAAAAATATATGTAGAGAACTCAATTTTGTAATCCTTGAGTGAATAGAGAAAAGCCGGGTTTTTCTGAGAGAGACGTTGAGGAGGAACTACTCAGTGTATGAGAGTTTTCCATGGCTATGAGCAGAATGATGCCAAGTCATTTTGTACACATGTTCTCTGATAGTTAACACATGTTTGTGTAAAAGGATTTGGTCTAATTCCTCTTGTGTATTGAATTCTATCTGATTTCATATCAGTGTGTAA
>CM035442.1:57823336-57833336 GCA_020310875.1 Ceratopteris richardii
TAGATAGATAGATAGATAGATAGATAGATAGATCGATAGATCAATAGATTGATAGGTTGATAGATATATAGATAGATAGATAGATAGATAGATAGATAGATAGATAGATAGATAGATAGATAGATAGATAGATAGATAGATAGATAGATAGATAGATAGATAGATAGATAGATAGATAGATAGATAGATAGATAGATAGATAGATAGATAGACAGACAGACACACAGACAGACATACAAATGGACAGATAGACAAATAAATAGTCAAATAGACAAACAAACAGAGAGACACACAGAGAAAGAGAGAGATAGATAGAGAAACAGACAGACAAACACGAAGATAGATAGATAGATAGAGAGGGAGAGAGAGAGAGAGATAGATAGATAGATAGATAGATAAATAGATAGATAGATAGATGTTGAAAATTATGGAACATGTGCAAGCTCCAATTGTGAGGCTTGACACATACTCACCCTTCATTATGTACCTCCATCATTTATGTATTTTTTTGTAAGTCCAAAATGAAGTTAGACCCTAAAAATATAAAGGGCACACTCATAACCTTAATGTAGAGTGTTGAATTAAAAAAGGCAAATGTATTTATGGCTTGTATAAAATCCAAAATAGAAATAGAGAGATGGGATACTCAAAAAACGTCGTGGCCTTATCCATATGGAGTGATGTGAAGCATCAAAAGCCACCCAAGAAATGGAAAGGCAAAGGCCATGAAGTGAAAGGTCAAGAGGTGAGAGAAGATGCAAGGGTAGGTGAAAAGTCCCATGCCCATAGATCTATATAAAGAGCTCATTTGAACATGAAACGTTGTGGAGATGACAAGGAGATGATGTAGAAGCATATTCTGGTCATTCTTTCACCAATGGAGATCGGAAGGTACCTCATTTCTATGCAAGAAAGCACAAAGGTATTCTAGCTGCATACCTTGTCTATACATAGTCACCTTGTGAAGGTCATATCTCTCTATGTACTTATCCAATTAATGCATATGATATCTTGTTGGAAAGCTTATCTCTCATACATCTATATCTCAAATATCTCTGTCAGATCATTCTCCAGTAGTTACTGGGAACATTTCTTGTCAACCTCTGTTTTTTGCATAACCTGAAATGACAGGTAGTCTAACTTTGTGCAGTCGGTTGCCTAGTCAAATGAACTTCAAATGGAGTGTTCTTTAGCTTGTTAGAAATCTAAGAGAGTCTACTGTGTGTGGACAAAATGTCAGAGCCATTGGATCTCTGAGTTGTGACTGAATCAGGTTTTAGTAAGCATAGGTCTTGCAGGGCAGATTCTAGAAGATGTTCTCTCAAATCTGCTGCGTGTATTGGAGTGTATTGTGTACATTGGAGTCAAATTTCTCCTGATTTTGGTATCAGAGCTTTGGTTGTAGATCATTGGGAGTGGAGCCCATGGATATGGAAAGAGAACTTGAAGAAGATGCAGAGATTGTGAAGAGAGATGGTGGATGCAATCCAAAGATGAGTAGGTGCCGCTACAACCAGCTTCACACCAGCCAACTAAGACTTCAGAGTTGATTAGTAGACCCTTTTAACTTCCTAAATCCACCAAAATATCAGCCAAGTACTTTGGAACATGTATCCCAAAAGTTTAAGTCAAGACCGACAAGTTGCGAAATGACTAGCTCCCAAAACTTGCTATTTTTGGACATACACCTGCTGGAAAAAATGAACAGTGCTCTCAACCTGGAAGGAATTAGAAAAATTCCTTTTGGGCATAGCAAATAGACTTAGCAAGCTTCCTATTCCAAGTTAAAACACTTCAAATGATGGACTGAGCACTGAGAACAAGTTTCATCAAGTTCTGGAACATTCCCACAATTCTCGGGGCTCTGCAGAGATAGACCAGTAAGCAGTAAAATGCAGATATCTCCAAAAGTATAAATCCAATGACCTTGAAAATTTATAGGTAGAAACTAGACAGTGAGAGCTATCCAACGCACTTTAAAACACTGAAAAAGGTTCAGTAAAACTCGAGATATGACCTTCTGAAGTTACTGCTCTGAGTGAGTATAGCAGAGAACAAAACAGAGAGGTAGATGATAATAAATGTATAGATTCACATATGATTACAACCACATTGGCAATGAATCTTTGCACAATGGGAGTAGAATGATAGAGCTATGGAGTAAGCTCTTCAATCTCTACAAAATGACATGAAGTGGTCACGTACAAGGCTTGCTAATCGCCTCTTCCTTCTTGCTCCTTTTATAGCTATTCTTGGAGGGAGTTTTGAATTCGAATTCGAATGGCTCCACCTAAAAGTGATCCCCAAAGTTAGGAGAGATTCCCTCAGCTCAAAAATTCGTGATTTTGGTAGTTGGAGCCACGAATTTGCTTTTACATCATGGATGAGGTAAGCCATCCTTTTCCTTTTTTCTTTTTCCATTTACAAGAGATAAAATGTACTCTTTTACAAGAGGTGTTCACATGACTACTCATGTGACTTACAAATGAGGATAATATCAAGCATATCAAGCATGTAGGCTTGGGCAAAATGCACCAACAGCTCCCCCTCAAGCCTAACATGCTTGGCCTCCAAATAAGTCTTCAATTGTCCTTGATTTCCTGCAAGCCAATCATCAACTTGAATCTACTTAATTTCGTACCATCAAGAGCTTTCGTCAACATGTCTGCACATTGCATATCTGTAGAGACATAGGATAGTTGAATATCCTTGCTCAATAGCTTCTCCCTTACATAATGGTAGTGGACTTCAATATGCTTGGTTCTAGCATGGTATACCGGATTAGCTGCTAGATGTAGTGAGCTTGTGTTGTCACCAAAAATGTGAGGTGTTGAAGAATGAAGTCCAAGATCTGTGTACAAAGATTTTAACCACATGATTTCTTGAGTCGCATTAGCCAAACCTCTATATTCAGCTTCAGTAGAAGATAATGCCACGGTTGGTTGCTTCTTCGATGACCAATAAATGATTTTTGAACCTGCAAATGATATATACCCTGATGTGCTTCTTCTATCATCTTTAGATCCGGCCCAATCTGCATCTGAGTAGACCTTTAGCTCAATATCTGAAGTAAATGAATAAAACAAACCTTCATTCATGGTCCCCTTTAGGTACTTGAGGACTCGCTTGGCCGCTTCCATATGTGGTCTTCTCGGCTTATGCATAAACTGACTCAATATGCTAACACTATAGCATATATCCACCCTTGTGAGTGTTGCATAGTTCAAACTTCCAACCAAGCTTTGATAGCTTGTGATGTCTTCAATTGGCTCTCCTTCATAAGCACTAAGCTTATGATTTTGCTCCATAGGTGTACCTGCACACTTTGTATTTTCCATCTTGAACTTGACGAGCATGTCATGGACATACTTCCTTTGTGTGATGTATATACCTAAATCTGTGTAGATCAACTCCAATCCAAGAAAATAAGTGAGTGGTCCGAGGTCACTTATTTTGAACTCCTCCTTCATTTGACTCTTTACCTGTTTGATTCCTTCAAGATCATTGCCTGTGATAATAATATCATCAACATACACACATAAATAGATCACTTCAGATCCATTCCTCTTTATGAACAAAGAGGTATCCGCCTTGCTAGCTTTGAATCCTTGGTCCTGCAAATAAGTAACCAATCTGAAATTCCAAGCTCTTGGAGCTTGCTTCAATCCATACAAAGCTTTCTTTAGTTTGCATACATAGTTAGGATGATGTGCATCCTCATATCCAGGAGGTTGTGCCATATACACTTCCTCAGAAATCCATCCATTCAAGAAAGCATTCTTTACATCAAGTTGATAAAGATTCCAATTTCTAGATGCGGCAAGACTAATGAGAACCCTAATTGTAGGCATTTTTGCAACAGGAGAGAAAGTCTCCTCATAATCAATACCATGGGTTTGAGCAAACCCTTTAGCAACTAACCTTGCTTTGTGTCTATTTATACTTCCATCTGGATTCCTCTTGATTTTGTATATCCATCGAGATCCGATTATCTTCATAGATGGCTTGTTAGGTACAAGCTCCCAAGTGTCATTCTCCTTCAAGGCTTCCATTTCTTCATCCATTGCATCTCTCCAAGCTTTCTTGCTTTGTGCTTCTTCGAATGTGGTAGGTTCTTCATTGGTTGAATCCTTTGCAATGTAGATTGAGTGCTTGGTGACCAAAGAAGTATCATAACCAAACCTCTCTGGTTTCTTCTTCTCCCTCGAAGACCTTCTAAGTGGTTGATGTGAGCTCTCGGGTCCATATGTAGCATCCTGCATCTTTGCTTTACCTTTGTTCTTCCATAGCTTTAGTCTTTCCAAGTCTTCTAGGTCAATCTCCGAATCACTTTCTTCAATCTGCTTTGGCTCCTTTGGTTGAAGTGATGGAAAATCTTCATCCAAGTCATATGGCAGCTTCACTTTCCTGTCATCATCAAACCATGATTTGTTTTCATCAAAAATTACATCTCTACTCACAGAAAATCCTTTATTGGTTGGATTGTACAATCTATATCCTTTTTGGTTTTGATCATAACCAATGAATACACACTTCTCTGCCTTGGGATCCAATTTCCCTCTTACTTGAGAAGGAATGTGAGCATAGGCTAAGCATCCAAAGATTTTACAATGCTCTAGACTAGGTCTTCTTCCATTCCACACTTCATATGGAGTGGTTCCATCTAGTGACTTAGATGGAAGTCTATTTATGAGATATGTGGCTGTAGACACAGCCTCTGCCCATAGGTAGTTCGGCAATCCCTTTTCATTGAGCATGGACCTTGCAGCTTCGACAATAGCTCTGTTCCTCCTCTCTGCTACACCATTGAGTTCGGGTGTATACCTTGTAGTGACTTCCCTTTTAATGCCTCTTTCATGCAAGAAGGCATCAAATTCAGAAGAGAAGTATTCTCCTCCACCATCTGATCTGAGTCGTTTCAAAGTCCTACCTGTTTGGTTTTCAACAAGAGCAATATACTTCTTAAAGCAATTAAACACTTCATCCTTGTGCTTCATGAAAAACAGAATGGTCCACCTGCTACAATCATCTATGAAAGACACATAATATCTTGAGCCTGATATAGATGGCTCCTTACTTGGACCCCACACATCCGTGTGCACTAGATCCAAAGGATTTTGATACATATATCCTTTCTTATTGAAAGGTTGTCTATGAGCCTTGCCGAGTTGACAAGCTTCACACTTATAAATCATGTGTTGCCTTGTGATATTAGGCAAACCAAGTACACTTTGGTCCCTGCAAATCTGTTTGAGTGTCCTCTCACCAATGTGAGCAAGCCTTTTGTGCCATATCTCCAACTCTGTTAGAGTTTGAGATCCATAGCTAAACAAAGCTATGTTCTTTGTATCTTCCACTTCAAAAGTGAAAAGCCTTCCTGTCTTTTCTCCTTTGGCAATCCTTCGAAAGCCTTGCCTTGGGTCTTCAACATATGCTCCAAATCGATTGAATCTAACCTGCAATCCTTTTTCAACAATCTGTCCAACACTTATTAAATTTTTGGTAATTGTAGGGACATACAAGACTTTGCTTAAGAGGTTCATATTCCCATCTGATGTCTTCACATTACCTATCTTCTCCACTGAGTGCTTTGTGTCATCTCCTGTCTGCACTTCATGCTTGTTATGAGGATCTTCCAAATCAGAAAGTAAAGCCACATTTCCTGCTACATGGTTCGAGCATCCCGAATCAATGTAAAATATGTGATCATCATCCTTACCCTTCTTCGTTGATAGATTCATAATCAATAATGAATCTTCTTGACTTTGGTCCTCTGCATAGTTATTGTAATCTCTTCTTCCTCTATGGCCACTTTGATAGTTGTTGTTGTTGTTGTAATTGTTGTTGTAGTAGTTGTTGTTGTAGCCTCCATTGTACCTGCCTCTATTTGATCCATAGCCACCTCTATTGAATCCTCTTCCTCTTGAGTTCCTCGGGTTCCTGAAACATTCTTCAGTAGTATGGTTAGATAAGCCACATATGTTGCAAGGTTGAGATGATTGGAATCTCCCCCTGCCTTGCTTTCCACTTCTGCCTCTTCCTCTAGCTCGTGTGTTGGAAGAGAAGAAAGAAGCAAGTGCATTCCAGGTTTCTCTTGATGTCTTGCATCCATTGACATGAGGTAAAAGAAAATCAGAGATTGAGTTTAGAATATAGGACCTTGCAAGTGCATCCTTCGAACACCAATTCGAAAGTCCTTCCACTTCTTCATGTGATGGTTGCCCTTTGTTCCTCATGGTTGGCATTGCTTCATCTCCGGATATGAATCCATATAGATTCCTTCCTTGAAGGTAAGCCTCCATCCTTAGAGACCATGCCGGGTAGTTGTTTCGATCCAATTTGTCAATTGTTGATGGAAATCCATCTCCCATGTTGCTTGACTATGCTCTGATACCACTGTGAAGAGAGATGGTGGATGCAATCCAAAGATGAGTAGGTGCCGCTACAACCAGCTTCACACCAGCCAACTAAGACTTCAGAGTTGATTAGTAGACCCTTTTAACTTCCTAAATCCACCAAAATATCAGCCAAGTACTTTGGAACATGTATCCCAAAAGTTTAAGTCAAGACCGACAAGTTGCGAAATGACTAGCTCCCAAAACTTGCTATTTTTGGACATACACCTGCTGGAAAAAATGAACAGTGCTCTCAACCTGGAAGGAATTAGAAAAATTCCTTTTGGGCATAGCAAATAGACTTAGCAAGCTTCCTATTCCAAGTTAAAACACTTCAAATGATGGACTGAGCAATGAGAACAAGTTTCATCAAGTTCTGGAACATTCCCACAATTCTCGGGGCTCTGCAGAGATAGACCAGTAAGCAGTAAAATGCAGATATATCCAAAAGTATAAATCCAATGACCTTGAAAATTTATAGGTAGAAACTAGACAGTGAGAGCTATCCAACGCACTTTAAAACACTGAAAAAGGTTCAGTAAAACTCGAGATATGACCTTCTGAAGTTACTGCTCTGAGTGAGTATAGCAGAGAACAAAACAGAGAGGTAGATGATAATAAATGTATAGATTCACATATGATTACAACCACATTGGCAATGAATCTTTGCACAATGGGAGTAGAATGATAGAGCTATGGAGTAAGCTCTTCAATCTCTACAAAATGACATGAAGTGGTCACGTACAAGGCTTGCTAATCGCCTCTTCCTTCTTGCTCCTTTTATAGCTATTCTTGGAGGGAGTTTTGAATTCGAATTCGAATGGCTCCACCTAAAAGTGATCCCCAAAGTTAGGAGAGATTCCCTCAGCTCAAAAATTCGTGATTTTGGTAGTTGGAGCCACGAATTTGCTTTTACATCATGGATGAGGTAAGCCATCCTTTTCCTTTTCTCTTTTTCCATTTACAAGAGATAAAATGTACTCTTTTACAAGAGGTGTTCACATGACTACTCATGTGACTTACAAATGAGGATAATATCAAGCATATCAAGCATGTAGGCTTGGGCAAAATGCACCAACAGAGATGCCAAAGGAAAGCTTGGAGCTATCACGCTTATTGGAAACCTATGGAGATGAAGCTTTTGGTATGTAAGAGAATTTTGTTGCTTTATGGTATTTTAAGTGATACACTCTCTTGTCCTACTCTCTAATGAAGATTTTTGATCATTGAGGCATGCTATAAGTGATACTAATCACTTTGTTGAAGATTTATGAGCAGCCAATATAAGGAGATGAAGATTCAAGCAAAGAATCTTGGATGAGCAACTATGAGTTGCATGTGAAGATTGTATGCATGTTTGAGATGATGCACTAAATTGAATGAAGTTCAAGTGTTGATTATGTACATGGCTAAAGGTTAAAGCTTTAATGTAAGCTTGATGATAGCATTATATGCTTATGGATTGGATATACTTATGTATGCATGCTTGTGAAAGTTATGCTTGAATTGGATGATGATTGTGGACAGCCATGTGTAGGCTGAATATACATTGAATTTAAAATTGGCTACTGATGTCTATCATGCAAGAATGTATGCACATGTGGTCATGGATGATGTATACACATGTTGATGATATGTTGATGAGTAAAAGGCTATTTTATAAAGCCTATACATGTTGAATATTTGTAGGTTTATGTAGCCATATAAATTGGCATAAAATGAGCTGAATATATGCTCAAATGATTGGTATTTTGCATGCATGATTATATGTGATTGTTAACATGTTATTGATGCTTTAAAGGTTGGTCATGTTCAGCCATGTGAGCTAAAAATACATTGTGTTTGGATGCCATGAAGATTGGTAAGAGGCAAGGCTTCCATGTATGAAATTTGTGGATGTATCTTGTTGTGGATCAAACCCGTTGAGGTAAAGTTGCAAAAGCAAATATGTATGCTTATTTTATGATTACTAAAATCATTTGGTTCTTGAGTTTAGCTACATCAATTGGATGCAATGCTCCTATTTGCACAAGCCAAAGAAAAGATTGGCAAAGCTTGGATGATGCAAGGATGAGATACAAAAGTTGGAGCCAAAGTGAAGGAAGGAGCCCAAGTTACATGACACTTGAAGTGTTGAAGACTTGAAGATGGAACCCAAGCTGAAGGTGGACATGGGTGAAGCCTAGGATTGAGCTTCCCAACAAAGGAGGAGTAGAAGACTCCAAGGAAGGGCTGCCATAAAGTGTTGAAGACTCAATAAGGACTTGAGGATACTCCCCATGGTTCGAGCACACGCAAGTGACATGATAGAAGGTAGAGTCACCCGAGAGAAGTGTGACATGTTGACTGAAGAAAAGTAAGGTAAAGAAGATCATTTGCAATGCTAAGGGCTGAGGTAAGATTCCAAGCTTATACCATGTGAATGTATTGTCAAAGGATGAGGCTAGTAAGACCACCAAAAGAGAGTGGCAAGCCAATGTTAAGGCAAGTAAGACCACCCAAGAGGAGTGGCAAGCCTATGGCAAGTAAGACCATTCAAAGAGGAATGGCAAGCCTATGTGAGGGAAAGTAAGACCATCCCAAGAGGAATGGCAACCCTTGTTAGGTGCAAGAGGCACCATTGATCACATTCACATTTCTTGTGTTGTTTTGTAGGTGATGAAGAAACCTTGGAAGATGTGGAAGCTATGATTGCTTCAAATGAAAAGGAACTCATGAAAGAGTTCATATATGATCAGCCCATTGTTGATTTTGCAGGTAAAATCAGCCATGAAGAATGAAATAAAGATTATGAAGCAAGGGGGAGTTAGATTGCAAGGATTGGAAGATCCAAAGAAGTCCAAAGAAGAGGAAAGTACCCAAAAGAAGTATACCCAAAAGAAGTAGGTACACTCAAAGAAAGAGCAAGAGCAGCCATCAAAGATAGATTGAAAGCATGAGGAGAAGCCACCAACATGGAAGGAGTGCCTACAAGGCAAGGAGCAGCCATGATGCAAAAGAAGTGATGAAGACAAGTAGAAGAAGGCATGACAACCAAGATGACATCAAAAGGAGATGCAAAGAGTGCAACCTAAAGACAAAGTCAAAGATGATCCAAAGATAGAGGAAGATCAAAGCAAAGCATGCAAGTCTAGAGGACATGAAGCCATGAAGGTAGAGAAGAAGAAAGAGACATGCAAAGAGAGGACAACAAAGAGGAAGTGAGTGAAGCAACAAAGGTATATGTAGGTGATCTCATTTGATTGCAAAGTTTGTATGAAGCATGTTTATGTTAGGGATTGAAGAAGAGCTCTTGCAAAGAGCTAAAGAAGAAAGGATGAAGCTGAAGAGAAGCCAAAGAAGCTTCAAAGCAAAGAAGGAAGATCACCAAAAAAATCAAAGGAGGAGATACAAGGGCAAAAGATGCAAAGGACGAAGAGGAGAAGAATTGGAGAGTAGCATGGACTTCCAATTGTAGCTTGAGGGGGAGTGTTGAAAATTATGGTACATGTGCAAGATCCAATTGTGAGGCTTGACACATACTACCCTTCATTATGTACCTCTTCATCATTTATGTATTTTTTTGTAAGCCAAAAATGAAGTTAGACCCTAAAAATATAAAGGGC
>CM035442.1:57865836-57878336 GCA_020310875.1 Ceratopteris richardii
GAAGATGAGGTTGGAGTTGCTAAACCTGCTTCACACCAGCCCTCTTTTGACTCCAGGTATGCTTAGTGGGTCCCTTGAGCTTCCAAATGATACCAAGAAACTATATATGTGCTTTACAAATTAATTGTGTAATAACCAAATCAAAACAGATGATTTTGAACCTTCACAAGTCCAAAAACTTTCTATTCTTGTAATGATACCTTGCTCAGTCTTAAGTTCAGTGTGACCAGCACACTTACAATTGGATTAATTCCTTCTGGAAGTATTAAATTAACTTAACAAGCTACCATTAGCAAGTTAAATCACTCCAATTGATAAACTATGCACTGAGAATGGTCTTTAGCAAAATCAGAGACACCCCCGACTTTTTAGGATCTACACAGAAAAATACCAGAGACTGCTTCGTCCGCGATTTCTCCCAAATGGCTGAATGGAATGACTTGAAACTTTACAGTGTTGTAGAATACTTTGAGCTGGTTCCAATGAGCTTTGAATCATCCAATTTGGTTCAGTAGATCTTGAGATATGCTTCTCTGAAGTTGACAGACTTGGAGAGGATGACACAGAGAAAATGAGAGATGGTAAATGTGTATATACTATTGATTTAGATGGTTGTACAATCTCATTAGCTTGACAAGCATAGCTAATTGAGGTGTAGTGGTGTAGGCTATGAAGTAGCACTAACACACACTCAGTTACAATGAGTCATAGACCTCGGGAGTTGAACTGAATGAGAGAGACTAACCCGCGAGTTTTTTCCTAGTCTTTTATAAGGTATCACTTGAGGTTTGAATTTCAAATTCAAATGTAGGCTCCCTCAAATCTCTCATCTAAACATATGGAGATATTCTCTCCATTCATACCTTCCAAATTCCACGACTTTTGAAGGTAGGTGTGATTATATGAAAAATGAAGTCATATTGACTTTTACATGAGGTAAAAGATAACTAAGCATAGGCATGTGTTCCTATGCTCTTCCTTCAAATGAAGTCTTCATGAATTAATCCAAACTCTTGTAAAACCTTCAAGGTTGATATCCAATGCTAAGCTCTCAATGTCCAATCTTTATGTTGAGTCTTCAAGGTACAAATCAATGCCAAGTGTGAAGGCTTGTTTGCACCAACAGCTCCCCCTCAAGCCAAACACTTTGGCTCAAGTCTTCATCTCTAGTCTTCAATTATTTCCTGCAATCCAATCATGGATTTAAATCTGCATAGCTTGCTTCCATCCAGAGCTTAGTAAGCAAATCTGCACATTGTATATTAGTAGACACATATGATACTTGAATTTCTTTGCTAAGTAACTTCTCCCTCACATAGTGGTAATGAACCTCTATGTGTTTTGTCCTAGCATGATAAATTGGATTAGCTGCTAGGTGAAGAGAACTTGTGTTATCACCAAATATGATTGGTGGCCTTGTGTATAGGCCCAATTCTGAATATAATAGCTTCAACCATATAGCTTCTTGAGTGGCATTGGCTAGCCCTCTGTACTCTGCCTTAGTAGATGATAGAGCTACTGTGGGTTGTTTCTTGGATGACCAAGAAATTGGTTTATCACCTGCAAAGCATATGTAACCAGATGTACTCCTCATGTCATCCTTGTAACCTGCCCAATCTGCATCTGAGTATACCTTAATATCAATGTCTGATGAATATGGAAAGTACAAACCGTGATTTTGTGTTCCCTTTAGGTACTTTACTATCTTCTTGGCTGCCTCCAAATGTGGTATTCTTGGTTTGTGCATAAATTGGCTAAGTACACTAACACCATATGATATATCAATCCTGGTTAAGGTAGCATAATTAAGACTACCTACCAAACTTTGGTAACCTGTAATATCCTTGAGTTCTTCTCCTTCATGTGCACTGAGTTTGTGGTTGACCTCCATAGGAATGTTTGAGACTTTAGCTTCCAGCAAATTAAACTTCTTGACCATGTCCTGAATGTACTTCTTCTGAGTAATAAAGATACCTGAATTTGTGTAGACTAATTCAAGTCCTAGGAAGTACTTCAATAATCCAAGATCATTGATCTTGAATTCCTTCATCATTTGTCCTTTGATGTGTCTTATTCCCTGAACATCATTTCCTGTAATAATGATGTCATCAACATAGACACACAAGTATATTACCTCTGAATTGTTCCTTTTTATAAACAATGAAGTATCTGCTTTACTCATCACAAATCCTTGATCTAGTAGATAGGTTGTCAACCTGTAATTCCATGCTCTAGGTGCCTGCTTCAATCCATACAGAGCCTTCTTCAATTTACAAACATGATTTACCTTATTAGGATCCTCATAGCCAGGTGGTTGTGACATGTAGACTTCTTCAGATATCCATCCATTCAAGAATGCATTCTTCACATCCAATTGGTACATGTTCCAATTCTTGGATGCAGCTACACTCACCATAACTCTGATAGTTGGCATCTTGGCCACAGGAGAAAATGTCTCCTCATAATCAATGCCTTGGGTTTGTGCAAAACCCTTGGCTACCAACCTAGCTTTATACCTGTTTATTGTACCATCTGAGTTCCTCTTGAGTTTGTAGATCCATCTGGAACCTATCACCTTCATGGAGTCCTTCTTGGGTACCAAGTCCCAAGTATCACTCTCCTTGAGAGCCTCCATTTCTTCATCCATTGCTTCCTTCCATTGTGGTCTAGTAATTGCTTCTTCAAATGTACCTGGTTCTTCATTCAAGATATCCTTTGCAAGATATACAGAGTGCTTGGTTACCAGTGAAGTATCATACCCATACCTAATAGGTTTCTTCTTTTCTCTTTGAGATCTCCTCATAGCTTGAGTTGAGGATTCTGGATTGTCTTCTAGTTGCTTCATCTTCATCTTCCCTTTGGATTTCCAAGCCTTGAACTCTTCAATGTTGATGGTGTCTTCATCATCTGAGCTTGTGTCCTCTTTCAGAGTTGGTTCTTGCCTGATAAGCTTTGGAAAGTCTTCTTCCATATCATAAGGTAGGCTAACTTTCCTGCACTCATTTTCATACCATGAATCATTTTCATCAAAGATGACATCTCTGCTTACCTTGAAGCCTTTGTTTGAGGGGTTATAAAACCTGTATCCCTTCTGATTCAAATCATAACCAATGAAGATACACTTTTCAGCCTTAGGATCTAGCTTTCCCCTTACCTGTGAGGGAATATGCACATATGCTACACACCCAAAGATTTTGCAATGATCCAGAGATGGTCTCTTACCATGCCAAGCCTCATAGGGTGTCATTCCATCAAGTGTCTTTGATGGCAACCTGTTAAATAAGTATGTGGCAGTAGATACACTCTCTGCCCAAAGATAATTTGGCAATTTCTTTTCATTTAACATAGATCTAGCTGTCTCTACAATGAGTCTATTCCTTCTCTCAGCTACCCCATTTTGTTCAGGTGAGTACCTTGTAGTAATCTCCCTCTTGATGCCTCTTTCCTGCAAGAAATCTTCAAAGTCATTGAAGAAGTATTCTCCACCACCATCTGACCTTAGCCTCTTCAAATGTCTACCTGTTTGATTTTCAACTAATGCAAGATACCTTTTGAAACAATTAAATACTTCATCCTTATGTTTCATGAAGTATAAGACAGTCCACCTGCTATAGTCATCAATAAAGGACACATAGTACCTTGATCCAGATATGGATGGCTCCTTGCTAGGTCCCCAAACATCTGTATGCACCAATTCCAAATAACCTTCATGCATAAAACCTTTCTTGGTATAGGGCAATCTGTGTGACTTACCAAATTGACAAGCCCCACACTTGTATATCATGTGTTGCTTGGATACATTGGGTATCCCAAGCACACATTGATCCCTAATCATTTGTTTTATGGTCCTCTCTCCAATGTGACCTAATCTCTTGTGCCAAATCTCCAATTCTGATAGGGTTTGGTCCTTATAATTGTACAAAGCAATACTCTTAGTGTCTTCAAGTTCAAAGGTAAACAATCTACCTGATTTTTCTCCCTTGGCTATCCTTCTGAATCCATGTCTTGGATCCTCCACATATGCACCATATTGAGTGAACCTGACCTGTAGACCTTTTTCAACAATCTGACCTACACTCATCAGATTCTTGGTGATTGTTGGAACATACAACACTCTGCTTAGTAAATTCTGATTACCATCACTTGTTTTGACATTACCTACTTTAACAACTGAATGTTTAGTGTCATCACCTGTCTGCACTTGGTGCTTGCCTTTAGGTTCTTCCAAATCAGAGAGTAAGGCAACATTTCCAGCTACATGGTTAGAGCAACCTGAATCAATATAGAATAAGTGATCATCATTGATACCTGATTTAGATGTCATGTTCATGATCAACAAGGAATCATCTTGCTCCTCTGCATAATTGTTGTAATCTTTCCTATTCCTGTATCCACCTTGATAGTTGCCATTGTGATTGTAGTTGTTGTTATAACTATTGTTGTAGCCATGGTAGCCTTGAGATTGATTGAATCTTCCTCTGCCTTGAGAGTATCCTCCTCTTTGGTGACTTCTTCCTCTTTGGTTCTTGTAGTTTTTGTAGCATTCATCTGTAGTATGATTAGACAAGCCACAGATATTGCATGGAAATTGATTATAGGGTCTCCCCCTACCTGACTTACCTCCTCTGCCCCTACCTCTAGATGATCTACCTCTCCCTGCATAATTTGCTTGGGAGGTAGAGCCTTCTTCATCAACCTTCTTGCTTTTACCCTTGTCTTTAGTCTTCTTATCAGTATATAGGGCAGAGGGATTGTTACCTTTTGATTGCTCTCCATTCTTTGTGATCTTTGCTTCATGTGTAAAGAGTTGTCCAATCAGAGTTGTTAGATCAGGTGCTTGGATGTCCATGTACAAGTCCATTGCAGTGGTAAAGCTCTCCCACTTGTCATCTGCCTTTAGTCCATTGATCACTTGTCTGACTATCTGCTCTTCCTCAATTTCTTCTCCAACACTTGCAAGTTGATCTGCAATGTCTTTGACTTTGGTGACAAAATCTGAGACACATTGTTTTGATTGCTTCCTAAGAGTTGTAAACTCAATCCATAGCTGATTCTTTCTGGCCCTTGTGCTTGATGAAAAATATGTTGACAAGGTTTCCCAAGTCTCTTGGGAAGTCTTACAATTCCTCACATGAGGTAGAAGAAAATCAGAAATAGAGTTTAGAAGATATGACCTTGCCAAAGCATCTTTTGCACACCATTGGTTGAGCCTCTCATGTTCATCCTTTGTAGGTAGGCCTCTGGTCTTGAATGAGGGCAACTCCTCATCTCCTGATATGTATCCATACAAGCTTCTCCCTTGTAGATAGGTCTTCATTCTCAATGACCAAGCCTCGTAATTATTTCTATCCAATTTGTCAATGAAGGAAGGGAAACCATCACCCATGATTACCTTATTTGCTCTGATACCACTGTTGGATGTGATGGCTGGATGCACTCAGAAGATGAGGTTGGAGTTGCTAAACCTGCTTCACACCAGCCCTCTTTTGACTCCAGGTATGCTTAGTGGACCCCTTGAGCTTCCAAATGATACCAAGAAACTATATATGTGCTTTACAAATTAATTGTGTAATAACCAAATCAAAACAGATGATTTTGAACCTTCACAAGTCCAAAAACTTTCTATTCCTGTAATGATACCTGCTCAGTCTTAAGTTCAGTGTGACCAGCACACTTACAATTGGATTAATTCCTTCTGGAAGTATTAAATTAACTTAACAAGCTACCATTAGCAAGTTAAATCACTCCAATTGATAAACTATGCACTGAGAATGGTCTTTAGCAAAATCAGAGACACCCCCGACTTTTTAGGATCTACACAGAAAAATACCAGAGACTGCTTCGTCCGCGATTTCTCCCAAATGGCTGAATGGAATGACTTGAAACTTTATAGTGTTGTAGAATACTTTGAGCTGGTTCCAATGAGCTTTGAATCATCCAATTTGGTTCAGTAGATCTTGAGATATGCTTCTCTGAAGTTGACAGACTTGGAGAGGATGACACAGAGAAAATCAGAGATGGTAAATGTGTATATACTATTGATTTAGATGGTTGTACAATCTCATTAGCTTGACAAGCATAGCTAATTGAGGTGTAGTGGTGTAGGCTATGAAGTAGCACTAACACACACTCAGTTACAATGAGTGATAGACCTCGGGAGTTGAACTGAATGAGAGAGACTAACCCGCGAGTTTTTTCCTAGTCTTTTATAAGGTATCACTTGAGGTTTGAATTTCAAATTCAAATGTAGGCTCCCTCAAATCTCTCATCTAAACATATGGAGATATTCTCTCCATTCATACCTTCCAAATTCCACGACTTTTGAAGGTAGGTGTGATTATATGAAAAATGAAGTCATATTGACTTTTACATGAGGTAAAAGATAACTAAGCATAGGCATGTGTTCCTATGCTCTTCCTTCAAATGAAGTCTTCATGAATTAATCCAAACTCTTGTAAAACCTTCAAGGTTGATATCCAATGCTAAGCTCTCGATGTCCAATCTTTATGTTGAGTCTTCAAGGTACAAATCAATGCCAAGTGTGAAGGCTTGTTTGCACCAACAGATAGATAGATAGATAGATAGATAGATAGATAGATAGATAGATAGATAGATAGATGGATAGATAGATAGATAGATAGATAGATAGATAGATAGATAGATAGATAGATAGATAGGTAGATAGATAGATAGGTAGATAGATAGGTAGATAGATAGGTAGATAGATAGGTAGATAGTTAGATAGATAGACAGACAGATAGATACATAGATAGATACGTAGATAGATAGATAGGTAGATAGATACGTAGATAGATAGGAAGATAGATCGATAGATAGACAGACAGATAGATAGATAGTTAGATAGATAGGCAGATAGATAGATAGGTAGATAGATAGATAGATAGATAGATAGATAGATAGATAGATAGATAGATAGATAGATAGATAGATAGATAGATAGATAGATAGATAGATAGATAGATAGATAGATAGATAGATAGATAGATAGATAGATAGATAGATAGATAGATAGATAGATAGATAGATAGATAGATAGATAGATAGATAGATAGATAGATAGATAGATAGATAGATAGATATATAGATAGATAGATAGATAGATAGATAGATAGAGATACAGAGAGATTGACAGACAGATAGACAGACAAATAGATAGAAAAACAGACAGATGGACAGATAGAGAGAGAGAGAGACACACAGACAGAAAGACATACAGAGAGACAGACAGATAGACAGACAGAGAGACAGACAGATACAGAGACAAATACATAGATAGATAGATAGATAGATAGATACATAGATAGATAGATAGATAGATAGATAGATAGATATATAGATAGATAGATAGATAGATAGATAGATAGATAGATAGATAGATAGATAGATAGATAGATAGATAGATAGATAGATAGATAGATAGATAGATAGATAGATAGATAGATAGATGTTGGATGTGATGGCTGGGTACAATCAGAAGATCAAGTTGGTGCTGCTAGACCTGCTTCACACCTGCCCTCTTTTCTTTTCAGATATGGTTTGGAGACTCCTTGAGCTTCCAAATGACACCAAGAAACTATATATGTGCTTTACAAAATGATTAAGTAATGACCAAATCAAAACAGATGATTTTGAACCTTCACAACTTCAAAAACTTTCTATTCCTGTATTGATACCTGCTCAGTCCTAAGCTCAGTGTGTCCAGCACACTTGCAATTGGTTTAATTCCTTCTGGGAGTATTAAATTAACTTAACAAGCTACCATTAGCAAGTTAAATCACTCCAAATAACAATCTATACACTGAGCATGATCTTTAGCAAAATCAGAGACACCCCCGACTTTTTAGGAACAACACAGAAATATACCAGTGACTGCTTCGACTGAGATTTCTCCCAATTGGCTGAATAGAATGACTTGAAATTTTGTAGTGTTGTAGAATGCTTTGAGCTGGTTCCAATGAGCCCTGGATCATCCAACTGGGTTCAGTAGATCTTGAGATATGCCCTGCTGAAGTTGACAGACTTGGAGGTAGTCACTCAGAGAAAACAGTGATAATGAATATGAGTATATGTATTGAATCTATCAAATGTACATTCCCATTGGCATGTATAATGATGCCCAATGGTACTCAGAGGTGTAGGCTAATGAGTAGCTCTCAGACACTCAGTGATTTTGCTTGGAATTGCCTCGGGAGTGAGTCCTCTTACCCGCAACTTTTACATAGCTCTTTTATAGGAATCTTGAACAAATTTGAATTTGAATTCAAATTAAAGTTCCCTTGATTCTCTCCACTAGACTTAGGGAGATATTCCCTCAACTAGATCATCTACGTTTTCCACGACTCTAGTCTAGTAGGTGTGATTACATATTTGATTAAGTCATATTGACTTTTACATTGGATAAAAGATAATAAAGCATAGGCATGTGTTCCTATGGTATATGGTTCACATGAATACATCCTTCAAGGGTCCAAAGTTTTATGCTTTCCAAGGGTCCAATAGTTCAAGCTTTATGTTGAGTCTTCAAGGCACACAACAAAGCCAAGTGTTAAGGCTTGTTTTGCACCAACAGCTCCCCCTCAAGCCAAACACTTGCTTGAGTCTTCATCTTTAGTCTTCAATGATATCCTGCAATCCAATCATGGATTTAAACCTGCATAGCTTGCTCCCATCCAAAGCTTTTGTAAGCAAATCTGCACATTGAATATTAGTGGACACATATGATAATTGGATTTCCTTGCTAAGTAATTTCTCCCTTACATAGTGGTAATGAACCTCTATGTGTTTTGTCCTAGCATGATAAACAGGGTTAGCAGCTAGGTGAAGTGAACTTGTGTTATCACCAAATATGATTGGTGGCCTTGTGTATAGGCCCAATTCTGAGTATAGTAGCTTCAACCATATGGCTTCTTGAGTGGCATTAGCTAGCCCTCTGTATTCTGCCTCAGTAGATGATAGAGCCACTGTGGGTTGTTTCTTGGATGACCAAGAAATTGGTTTATCACCTGCAAAGCATATGTAACCAGATGTACTCCTCCTGTCATCCTTGCAACCTGCCCAATCTGCATATGAGTAAACCTTGATGTCAATATCTGATGAATATGGATAATACAAACCATGATTTTGTGTTCCCTTTAGGTACTTTACTATCTTCTTGGCTGCCTCGAAATGTGGTACTCTTGGCTTATGCATAAATTGGATAAGTACACTAACACCATATGAGATATCAATCCTAGTTAAGGTAGCATAATTAAGACTACCTACCAAACTTTGGTAACCTGTAATATCCTTGAGTTCTTCTCCTTCATGTGCACTGAGTTTGTGGTTGACCTCCATAGGAATGTTTGAGATTTTAGCTTCCTGCAAATTAAACTTCTTGACCATGTCCTGAATGTACTTCTTTTGAGTAATGAATATACCTGAATTTGTGTAGACCAATTCAAGCCCTAGGAAGTACTTCAATAATCCAAGATCATTGATCTTGAATTCCTTCATCATTTGACCTTTGATGTGTCTAATTCCTTGAACATCATTTCCTGTAATAATGATGTCATCAACATAGACACACAAGTATATTACCTCTGAATTGTTCTTCTTTATAAACAATGAAGTATCTGCTTTACTCATCACAAATCCTTGATCCAAGAGATAGGTTGTCAACCTGTAATTCCATGCTCTAGGTGCCTGCTTCAATCCATACAGAGCCTTCTTCAATTTGCAAACATGATTTACCTTATTGGGATCCTCATAGCCAGGTGGTTGTGACATGTAGACCTCTTCAGATATCCATCCATTCAAGAATGCATTCTTTACATCCAATTGGTACATGTTCCAATTTTTGGATGCAGCTACACTCACCATAATTCTGATAGTTGGCATCTTTGCCACAGGAGAAAATGTCTCCTCATAATCAATGCCTTGGGTTTGTGCAAAACCCTTGGCTACCAACCTAGCTTTGTACCTGCTTATTGTACCATCTGAGTTCCTTTTGAGTTTGTAGATCCATCTGGATCCTATCACTTTCATGGAGTCCTTCTTGGGTACCAAGTCCCAAGTATCACTCTCCTTGAGAGCCTCCATTTCTTCATCCATTGCTTCCTTCCATTCTGGTTTAGTAATAGCTTCCTCAAATGTACCTGGTTCTTCATTCAAGATATCCTTTGCAAGATATACAGAGTGCTTGGTTACAAGTGAAGTATCATACCCATACCTAATAGGTTTCTTCTTTTCCCTTGAAGATCTCCTCATAGCTTGAGTTGAGGATTCTGGATTGTCTTCAAGTTGCTTCATCTTCATCTTCCCTTTGGATTTCCAAGCTTTGAATTCTTCAATGTTGATGGTGTCTTCATCATCTGAGCTTGTGTCCTCATTCTGAGTTGGTTCTTGCCTGACAAGCTTTGGAAAGTCTTCTTCCATATCATAAGGTAGGCTAACTTTCCTGCACTCATTATCATACCATGAATCATTTTCATCAAAGATTACATCTCTGCTTATCTTGAAGCCTTTGTTTGAGGGGTTATAGAACCTATATCCTTTCTGATTCAAATCATAACCAATAAAGATACACTTTTCAGCCTTAGGGTCTAGCTTTCCCCTTACCTGTGAGGGAATATGCACATATGCAACACACCCAAAGATCTTGCAATGATCTAGAGATGGTCTCTTACCATGCCAAGCCTCATAGGGTGTCATTCCATCAAGTGTCTTTGATGGCAACCTGTTGATTAAGTATGTGGCAGTAGATACACTCTCTACCCAAAGATAATTTGGTAGTTTTTTCTCATTAAGCATAGACCTAGCTGTCTCCACAATGAGTCTATTCCTTCTTTCAGCTACCCCATTTTGTTCAGGTGAGTACCTTGTGGTAATCTCCCTCTTGATGCCTCTTTCCTGCAAGAATTCTTCAAAATCATTGGAGAAGTATTCTCCACCACCATCAGACCTTAATCTCTTCAAATGTCTACCTGTTTGATTCTCTACTAATGCAAGATACCTTTTGAAACAATTAAATACTTCATCTTTATGTTTCATGAAGTACAAGACAGTCCATCTGCTATAATCATCTATAAAAGATACATAGTACCTTGATCCAGATATGGATGGCTCCTTGCTTGGTCCCCAAACATCTGTATGCACCAATTCCAAGTAATCTTCATGCATAAGACCCTTTTTTGTATATGGCAATCTGTGTGACTTACCAAACTGACAAGCTCCACACTTGTATATCATGTGTTGCTTGGATACATTAGGTATCCCAAGCACACATTGATCCCTACTCATTTGCTTTATGGTCCTCTCTCCAATGTGACCCAATCTCTTGTGCCACATCTCTAATTCTGATAGGGTTTGATCCTTATAGTTGTACAAGGCAATATTCTTAGTATCTTCAAGTTCAAAGGTAAATAGTCTACCTGATTTCTCTCCCTTGGCTATCCTTCTGAATCCATGTCTTGGATCCTCCACATATGCACCATGTTGAGTGAACCTGACCTGTAGACCTTTTTCAACAATCTGACCTACACTCATCAGATTCTTGGTGATTGTTGGGACATACAATACTCTGCTTAGCAAATTCTGATTACCATCACTTGTTTTGACATTACCTACTTTAACCACTGAATGTTTAGTGTCATCACCTGTCTGCACTTGGTGCTTGCCTTTAGGTTCTTCCAAATCAGAGAGTAAGGCAACATTCCCAGCTACATGGTTAGAGCAACCTGAATCAATATAGAACAAATGATCATCATTGATACCTGATTTAGATGTCATGTTCATAATCAACAAGGAATCATCTTGATCCTCTGCATAATTGTTGTAATCCTTTCTGTTCCTGTATCCTCCTTGATAATTGCCATTGTGATTGTAGCTATTGTTGTAGTTATTGTTGTAATTATTGTTGTAGCCATGGTAGCCTTGAGATTGATTGAATCTGCCTCTGCCTTGGGAGTATCCTCCTCTTTGGTGACCTCTTCCTCTTTGGTTCTTGTAATTTTTGTAGCATTCATCTGTAGTATGGTTAGACAAGCCACAAATATTGCATGGAGATTGATTATAGGGTCTCCCCCTACCTGACTTACCTCCTCTGCCCCTACCTCTAGATGATCTACCTCTCCCTACATAGTTTGCTTGGGAGGTGGATCCTTCTTCATCAACTTTCTTACTTTTACCCTTGTCTTTAGACTTCTTATCTGTATATAGGGCAGAGGGATTGTTACCTTTTGATTGCTCTCCATTCTTTGTGATCTTTGCTTCATGTGTAAAGAGTTGTCCAATCAGAGTCGTTAGATCAGGTGCTTGGATGTCCATGTACAAGTCCATTGCAGTGGTAAAGCTTTCCCACTTGTCATCTGCTTTGAGTCCATTGATCACTTGTCTAACTATTTGCTCTTCTTCAATTTCTTCTCCAACACTTGCAAGTTGATCTGCAATGTCTTTGACTTTGGTGACAAAATCTGAAACACATTGTTTTGATTGCTTCCTAA
>CM035442.1:57898336-57920836 GCA_020310875.1 Ceratopteris richardii
AATAACGAAAATTGGTACGAGCATTCTACCTAAGCTCCTCAAGCTCGAGGACTCCTCGGCTTGCACAAAATGGAGCTATAGATTACAAAATGGGGTTTTCTATGATACATATGTTACAATTAGTGATAATAATCACTGTTGAATGTTTGGAGAATTAATAAGAAATATATTTGTTTGAAAAATTGATCCGCCTGGCTCCCTGCTTCGTTTTCACATGCTTCCGTGGCGTCTGTGCCTCTGGCTGCTTCCAACACCCCCCTCCCTCTCGCTTCTGTCGTCCCTGACAGAACCTTGTTGTGAGGTCTGCCGGATGTAGTTCTGTAGGAGGTCCTGAGCGAGGGTGTGCTCTGATATACGAATGCCTCGGGCTAGATCAGCCTCGAGTTTCTCCCAGTCGATAGGTTGTGGCTCGTCTGGTGGTGGGAGCTGATAATGTGTGGAGTACACCATTCGTTCACAGGCGAATAATTGCAATAAGTGTGTGGGCCTGCTTATAAATACCTCTGAATGGTACTCCCAAAAGCCGGTGGTGAACATTTCTTCGAATGTCTGCTTGTAACATGCCGGTAGATATTTGATCCTGCAGTGCCAGGCGTAACACACCCGTAGCGATGGCGTTGTGCTCATATCATAGACTAAATCAAAGTTGCCATGCTCGAAGCCCGGGGTGTTTACATGGGGAGCCTTGATGCGTCGGAAGACTTTAAAGACCATCTGCATCATGTCAAAGATTTTGACAGTCATGTGCGCGGCAATATCATCCATATGCTTTAACCGAGGGAGCCAGTGGCGGATCGTTGCCATCATGTAGCCTACTGTGGGTAACTCGATTGGTGGCCTGAAATAGGGATAGTTCAGCCAGTCTTGGCACTGCTTATTGTTCTGTACCTTAATGGCGAAGGCAGTCCAAGAGCGGCATCGTGGGACTGGTCCCCAGCACGGGTTAAATTTTAAGTGGAGCGGCGCTTTTACCCATGTGCTCATCATCTCGGGATAGTTTTGCAATAAATCTCTGCGCCAGTCTGGTTGAAGGATTTCACCTCTCTGTGCCCTTGGTGGCAAGTCCTCTGGCTCGAATTGAGTGGCATGCGTTGGTTTCATACCTGTTTCTTTCTCTATGGCTAACTGGTATTCAGCCATTAACATGAAGTACGGTTTATATTGGAGCTCATGCCCAGATATGTATCGTCGCGGGGCCAATTGAGCAAAGAATGGTGACTGTAAAATTTTCTCTTCAATTATGGCCATGGCATGTAGCTGTGCCTCTACTCTGGCCGAGTGTGTCGTTCCGAGTTCTTCCACTGTCTTCATCCACGCGGGGGTAGGTAATTCATAGGTCATCTGGCCTTCGGCCGTGACACATCCGCCTGGGATGGGTATCGGTTCGTATGCCTCTTCAAATGTCTCCTCCACCGGGATAGTGACGGTTTCTTCCTCAGCTGGTAGCTCAGGTGGGGAGTCTGGCCTTGGTGGTGCTTCATAGACTGCAATTCTAGATTCAAGATTTGTTACCTGGGCCCGGAGTGCGTTAAGTTCCTCTAAAATTTCAGGGGCAGGGTCCGCAGGCGCTGGTAATTCTGCTGCTACTTGTACTTGTTGTGTTGCTGGTTCTCTGAGCTGTAGCAGTTTGTGATCTTCCTTTAACTTTTGATGCTCTTCATTCATACGATCATAGTCCTCGAGCAATCGCACATGATCATCTAGCATCATCCGCATCGATTCAGATGGGATTGCCTTGAATCTGCTCGGACTTAAGGGTTGGTCTGGATGGTCCAAAGCCGCTTCCAGATTCTCTCTATTCTGCTCTTGAAGTCTCTGGTTCTCCTCTTTTGCTGCGGCTAAGTGTCTTCTTAGTAAGCCCATATTTCTAGTAAGCGTTGCATTGCGGACGGTCTGGGCTCGAAGTAGGTTATCCAAATCCGCGGTGGCCTCTTTGGTTTTCTCCTCACTTTCTAGTTCTAATTTGTGATAGGCCTCTCGTAAATCTTGGTATCGGCTGTTCAGTGAGGCGTTCTCAATTGATAACGAATTAAGCTGCGTTTGTAGTTCATTCGTCGTCTTCTGCAGCTGTTGATAGTTGGTGCCGAGTGATGCAAACTCATCGCGGACTTGCGTCATGCATGTGAACATGTGTTGAAATGCGGTGTCTATGGTGGGCGATAGTAGTAGTGAAGTGCTAAATGAGGATGCAGTGGGAGTAGATGCAGTGGGAATGGGAAATGGGGTTGGGAAGGTGGATGCAGTGGTAATCGTGGAAAATTGTGATGTGTCTAAAAATGTTTGTGCCGGGAATGAAGTGAGTGGTGTGGGTGGTGGTGAGGTGGATGGTGATATGTCCATGCCATTGGACGTGTTTAGTGTTGTGACTGTGAAAAGTGGTGTGATTGTGGGTGGTTGTGTAGGTGTGAATACGGGATTTACAAATGTAGTGTAGTTTACAGGGGGAATGGTTGGAGCAGCTTGGTGAAATGGGGAAATAGGGGTTATGGTAGGTTGGGGAGGTGAGACTGGTGAGAAGGTTAGTGGGGTTAGGAAGGGGAATAGGGGTCTTAGAGGTGGGGGAAATGTTGATGTATAAAACACCACAAGAAATGAATTAATGTGACACTAGAACACCTCTATGGTCACCATTAACTCATTGCCACTCCAAACTTTGAGAAATGATAGCTTAAAGTGAGAACTTTGCTTCTACAGAAATTCCTAGTCACCGAAATGACATACCTTCAGTATTTTGCTAATTTCTCCTAGCTCAAGTATGCTTTTTCCATGAAAATTTATAGGCTGAAACTAGAAGAGTAGAGCTTTCCAACAAGCTATCATATGCATCAAACGGAGCTCTAGAACTCAAGTTATGGCCCTCACAAGATGACCTTGTATGACCTTCCAAAACTGGAAATTTTTGCCTGTTTTAGTATTCCTGATGTCCAAAAATAAAAAATTCGATGCCTGGCATCGAATTTCAGTCCAAGTCGATGCCGGGCATCGACTTTGAGCTTTTTCAGGCCCTTTTTCTGCACCAGAAATACTCTCTTTTACACACATATGAAGAAGACCACTTGTATGCTAGAAGTCGATGCCAGGCATCGACTTTATGCTCAAACTCGATGCCAGGCATCGAGTTGCTCCACAAACTTCATATTTTTAAAAGATTCAACAACAGTTAACACACAGAGAATGAAAAAATGACTTTTGAGCCAAGATTCGATGCCAGGCATCGAATTGCTCAGAAAACTTGAACTTTTGAATTCATCACACAGTAGGTAATCATGGAGATGATGAAGAGAGACTCATACACAAAACTTTACTCAGTTCTTCTCATAACTATAAAAAACTCAGAAGTTTTACAGATGCTTTCTCACACAGAGAAGCCCGACTATACTCAGTCATACAAAAATGAGTTCTTCTCACTTTCTCTCTCTCTCTCTCTCATTCTTCTTCTCTCCGCGTCAGTTAATACTAACTAACTTATATAGATTTTCTCATTCCCGTGATTTTTAAAAAACTTCTAGAACTAAAGTGAACTAACTTTACAAGTATGATACACTTGTGAATTTGTCCCTTCACATAGGCATGGGGTTTTCTTCCTAAGATTTGACCTTCAAATATATGTCCAGTTAGTGATTGTTTCTCCAACAGCTCCCCCTCAATCACTAATTGACATTCCCTGTTTCTTCATATCTTCTTCTTTTCTTTTACTCCTGCCATGCTTTTAAATCTGCTGGTCTTCACACCATCCAAGCTCTTTGTCATTATGTCTGCTAACTGATCTTTAGTAGAAATGTACTCCACTTCAATCTCCTTCTCCATTACCTTTTCTCTGAGAAAATGATACTGTATCTCTATGTGCTTTGTCCTTGCATGAAATACTGGATTTGCTGCAAGATAGAGTGAACTCATATTATCTCCATGTATTGTAGGTGTACCTTGATCAATGCCTAAGCTCTTGAACAATGTCTGCATCCATATGACTTCCTTAGCTGCTTCCACAAGTCCTTTGTACTCTGCTTCAGTTGATGATAATGCTACTGTATGTTGTTTCTTGGAACACCAACTTACAAGCTTATCACCAATGTATATCATGTAACCATGAGTTGATCTCCTGTCATCTTGATAACCTGCCCAGTCTGAGTCACTGTAGGCTCTCAACTTCAAATCTGAGGTAAAAGGATAATATAATCCTTCCTTTATAGTTCCTTTGATATATCTGAGAACTCTTTGACGTGCAATCCAATGTGGGTCCTTTGGACAATGCATGAATTGTGACAAAACTCCCACTGCATAACTAAGATCAGGTCTTGTTAGTGTAGCATAAATCAAACTACCCACAAGAGATTGATACTTCCTCATATCTTTGTATTCTGCACCATCATATTTACTGAGCTTGTGATTAACTTCAAGTGGAGTTGAAGCTTCTCTGCAATTTTCCATATCAAACTTCTTCAATAGATTTAGAAGATACCTTTCTTGTGACACATATATGCCATGATCTGTATAAGTAACTTCCATTCCAAGAAAGTATGATAACTTTCCTAGGTCACTGATCTTGAATTCTTTTTCAAGCAATCTCTTTACCTCCTTGATTCCTTCATCTGAAGTACCTGTGATTATAATGTCATCTACATAAATACAAATGTAGATTGTACCTTCCTCTGTTCTTTTGATAAGTAGACTTGAATCTGCTTTTGAACTTTGATATCCAAGATCATTGAGATACTTCACCAGTCTATAGTTCCAAGCTCTTGGAGCTTGCTTCAATCCATACAATGCTCTTCTCAACCTGCAAACAAAATTTGGATACCTGGAATCTATAAACCCTTGAGGTTGTTCCATGTATACCTCATCTGATATGTATCCATTCAAGAATGCATTTTTTATATCCAATTGACTTAGGGTCCATCCTTTTGAAGCTGCAATAGCAATGATTGTCCTTATAGTTGACATCTTAGCTACAGGACTGAATGTCTCATCATAATCTATGCCATAGGTCTGGGCATAGCCTTTCACCACCAATCTAGCTTTGTATCTGGCTATACTTCCATCTGCAAGCTTCTTCACTTTATAAACCCATTTATTTCCAATTACTTTCTTACCATTTGGTTTAGGAACAAGTTCCCATGTCTTGTTCTCCTCCAGTGCATTGAACTCTTCCTTCATTTCTTCTTCCCATTGCTTCTTACCTTTAGCTTCATCATAGTTTTGGGGTTCTTCATCATCTTTTACCATATATGCATAGTTCTTCTGAGTTATGTAAGATGTATCATAAGAATACCTTTCTGGTTGTCTCCTTGTCCTGCTTGACCTTCTTGGTTCACATTCTTCATAAGTTTCTGGATACACCTCTTCATCAAATATAGGAGCTTCTTCATTCATTCTTGTTAATCCACTTCTGGATGTACTTGCTTGCATATAGTCTTCATCTCTATTCACCTGCACAATTGATTTTCCTTTCTCACATCTTCTTACCTCTTCTTCAAATTCTTCAGCTGTATGACTTTGATCTGCATACCAACTTTTCTGTTCATCAAATGTAACATCTCTAGAAACAATAAATTGTTTGGTTAGAGGATTCCACAATCTGTAACCCATCTGCTTTTCATCATAACCAATGAACACATATTTTTCTGCCTTTGGTTCAAGTTTATGCCTAAGTTGTGATGGCACATAAGCATATGCAATTGATCCAAACACTCTACAATGATCTAGTGTTGGTTTCTTACCCCACCAAGCTTCGTATGGAGTCATTCCATTCAGAGCTGCACATGGTAATCTATTCACAAGATATGTAGCTGTATTTACAGCCTCAGCCCAAAGATAATTTGGACAATTCTTCTCCTTTAGCATAGCTCTAGCAAACTCAACCAAAGTCTTGTTCCTTCTTTCTGCTACACCATTTTGTTGTGGTGTATACCTGCAAGTTATTTCTCTCTTAATACCTGCATTCCAAAGATAATCATTGAACTCTTGGGAGAAGTATTCTCCCCCTCCATCAGACCTCAGTCTCTTAAGCTTTTGACCTGTGACTCTCTCTGCATATGCATGAAAATGCTTGAAAGCTCCAAACACTTCTGATCTTTCCTTCAAAACATATAATGTTATCCATCTTGTAGCATCATCAATGAAAAGAACATAGTACCTTGAGCCACTGATAGATCCTTCTTTTGTTGGTCCCCATACATCTGTATGAATGAGCTCAAGTACTCCATCATGTTTGAATCCTTTCTTTTGAAATGGTAACCTGTGTGCTTTACCCATTTGACATGCTTCACATTTATAAACCATATGTTGACTTTGCACATTTGGTAATCCTAGTACAGACTGATTAGCAACCATAGCTTTAATTCCTCTTTCATTGAAATGACCTAATCTCTTATGCCAGAGATCAAGTTCTGTAATCACTGCTTCACCATGTGTGAGCAAAGCTTGACCAATGTTCCCTTGCACTCTTAAAGTAAAGAGTCTACCTTCTTTCTTACCAGAGACAATCTGATTATATCCATTCTCTGGATCTTCCACAAATACTCCTTCATTTGTAAACCTGACTTGAAAACCTTTTTCAACTATCTGTCCCACACTAATCAAGTTTTTAGGTATTGTAGGAACATACAAAACATTGGTTAGCAAATCTGCTCCACTCTTGCATTTCACTTTTCCAATTGAATGTACACTATGTCTTGTATTATCACCAGTTTGAACTGTGTGACTAGAAATGCCTTTTTCCAAATCTGACATCAATTCTATGTTTCCTGACAAATGATTAGAACATCCAGAGTCAATGTAAAATACCTTTAGATCTTCTTTGTCTGATGTGCTGATTGAATTCATCATCAATGATGTATGACTTTCATTCTGTGTGTCATTTGCATAGTTGTAGTAGGTGGTGTTGTAGGATTGATTCTGTCCCCAACTTCTTCCTCCACCTCTACCATAGCCTCCTCTTTGACTTTGTCTACCTCTTTGAAAATTACTTTGATATCTTCCACCTCGACCTCTGCTATTGTTGTTTTGATTCTGGTTTGATCCTTGTTGGTTGTGCCAACAGTCATGAGCCAAATGATTACTCAATCCACAGATCCAGCAAGCCTTTTTGTTGTTATTTTGATTACCTCTTCCTCTTCCAAAGCCTCTTGCTCTTCCTCTGCCAGTGCCTTTACCTCTTGCATAATAAGCTTGAGAATTAGACTCCTCTTCATCCTTTGCTTTACCTTTATCTCCTTTCTTCTTATTCTTCATGTACATTGCAGAACTTTGACCTTTATCTCCATCTCCCTTCAAGTCTTGCTCATATGTGAGCATCAAACCAAGCAACTGGTTCAAATCTGGAACATAATGATTTAATGAAAGTTCTGTTGATAAGACAAAAGGTTTCCACCTTTCATCCCCTCTCAAGCCTGCAAGTAGTTGAGCAATCAATCTGTGATCTTCAACATCTTCATCTATGGATCCAAGACTATCTGCTAGATCCTTCATCTTAGTGACATAATCACTAATGGTTTGACTTGGCTTCTTCTTGAATGTTGTAAACTCTGACCATAGACTTGCTTTCCGTGCTTTAGTAGTGCTTTGGAAATGATATTCCAATGCATTCCATATATCTTCTGATGATTCCAATCCTCTGATGTGTGGTAGCAAATGATCTGAGATTGTATTGTAGATGTAGGCTTTTGCACTTGCATCCTTCTTCTGCCAATGCTTTAAAGCATCAAGTTCTTCTTTCTTTGGTCGGCTTTCATCTTCAAATACTGGCTTCTCTTCTTCACCTGTAACATATATCATGAGATCCTTACTCATAAGTAAGGCTTCCATTCTCATTACCCATGCGGGGTAATTATCTCTGTCCAGTTTGTCAATGGAGATATGATCTGCCATAGTTCTTTCCTTCTGCTGCAACCTGTGAGCTTAAAGGATAAAGGATAATACCTTTTGAAGTTCTTTGTGTATGAGGATACTTCGAAAGTAATCTTTTGATGCCTTGTGTCTTCAAATGCTTCACCTTTCAAACTTTAATGGAAAACTTTACAAAACTTCTCGTACCTTTGTCGTCTTCTGCTCTCGAGAATCTTTCTGCTCTGATACCACTTGTTGATGTATAAAACACCACAAGAAATGAATTAATGTGACACTAGAACACCTCTATGGTCACCATTAACTCATTGCCACTCCAAACTTTGAGAAATGATAGCTTAAAGTGAGAACTTTGCTTCTACAGAAATTCCTAGTCACCGAAATGACATACCTTCAGTATTTTGCTAATTTCTCCTAGCTCAAGTATGCTTTCTCCATGAAAATTTATAGGCTGAAACTAGAAGAGTAGAGCTTTCCAACAAGCTATCATATGCATCAAACGGAGCTCTAGAACTCAAGTTATGGCCCTCACAAGATGACCTTGTATGACCTTCCAAAACTGGAAATTTTTGCCTGTTTTAGTATTCCTGATGTCCAAAAATAAAAAATTCGATGCCTGGCATCGAATTTCAGTCCAAGTCGATGCCGGGCATCGACTTTGAGCTTTTTCAGGCCCTTTTTCTGCACCAGAAATACTCTCTTTTACACACATATGAAGAAGACCACTTGTATGCTAGAAGTCGATGCCAGGCATCGACTTTATGCTCAAACTCGATGCCAGGCATCGAGTTGCTCCACAAACTTCATATTTTTAAAAGATTCAACAACAGTTAACACACAGAGAATGAAAAAATGACTTTTGAGCCAAGATTCGATGCCAGGCATCGAATTGCTCAGAAAACTTGAACTTTTGAATTCATCACACAGTAGGTAATCATGGAGATGATGAAGAGAGACTCATACACAGAACTTTACTTAGTTCTTCTCATAACTATAAAAAACTCAGAAGTTTTACAGATGCTTTCTCACACAGAGAAGCCCGACTATACTCAGTCATACAAAAATGAGTTCTTCTCACTTTCTCTCTCTCTCTCTCATTCTTCTTCTCTCCGCGTCAGTTAATACTAACTAACTTATATAGATTTTCTCATTCCCGTGATTTTTAAAAAACTTCTAGAACTAAAGTGAACTAACTTTACAAGTATGATACACTTGTGAATTTGTCCCTTCACATAGGCATGGGGTTTTCTTCCTAAGATTTGACCTTCAAATATATGTCCAGTTAGTGATTGTTTCTCCAACAGGAAACGCTGGGAAAGATGAAGGGGTGAAGGGGTTAACATATGGATGCGGAGGGTTGGGTGTGGGCATGGTGGTATGAATGGGTAAGGAAGAGGTTGTGGCTATGTTGCTTTGTACAGGTGTGGATGTGGGGGAAGCAGGTGGGTGTGCTGGGGATACAGGATGGGTTGGTGAAAGATGAGGTGAGAGAGGAGTAGAAGGGGTGGATGTTATTTCGAGGATAGTAGTGGTATGTACAAGGGTAGTACGGGGTGGGGAATCTACAAGGATGGGTTCTGCGGTCAATGAACTTTCGGGGACGAGGCGTGCCTCCCTGGCTTGTGCTGAAGATTGAGCTCCTGTTGGTACACGAATATACTCTCCGGGCTTTGAAAGTAGTCGCACTCGGCGGGGGTCAAACTGTGGTAGTTGTTTTCTTTGTAAAAACCTGAGTGCTTCATGGGAGCCTACTGATTTGACTAACTCTCTGAACCCTCTGATGTAGGCATCTTCGAATCCTCCGGAGATGAGTTCCTGTTCAATTAATGCCTGGCTCTCCTCTTCAGTTAACCTTTTCCGGGCCCAGACTTTCTCCATGGTACGATATAATTTCTTTATGGCCAGCGTGTACGCTGCGGCTTCGAAAGTCTCATCTTCATATGTGCTGGTGTCGCCGTGTGCGTCATTTTGTTGGCCTTGGCCCTCTGTCTGTTCGTCATGTGAGCCCTGGTTGGCTTCATCGTCGCCTTCCTCGTCGTCTGTTTCGGTTCTCTCTTCTTCAGAGCTCGACACAGCTTGTCCCTGTGGCAAATCTCGTGGTGTGGTAGGGTAGCTGGGTCGTTCATATTCCTGGGAGAACAGTTGTGCTTCTGAATACTGGAATTCGTTTGAGAATGCATCAGGCATCTCAAAGTCAAATGTCATGTTTATGGGGTCGGCCTCCATATGTGGTATCGGGAAAGAAAACGCTTCCGCACCAATAGTGGTGGGAGCTTCTGCTGTTGTGGTGGTGGGTTCTGAGGTGGCGGCTGCCTGAGGTGCAGCAGTACTAGTGGTGCCCTCCGTAACCACTGGTCTGGACAACCTTATGCGAATAGGTTGTACAGTGGGAGCAGCTTCTGTCTGTGGTCGCTCTGGAGAGGGTTGTGGTGATGGCGACTCTGGCACTTGGAGGCAAGGGATGGTGCCTCGCATGCGCTTACCTGCCCGTGTCCTACTGGGCTTCCTGGCTTTCTTCGTTGTGCCCTTGAATGCCTTCAGTTCTTCTCCTGTTAGTGCACGCTCAATTGGCAAGTCATAAGCCAAGCACATATACACAATTCTTGTGAGTGCACAACATCCATTAAGCACTTTTTTACGCTCCCATCTGTGCTGTGCCAGATACATTTGATCTATGATCCAGCTTGCCAGATCAACAGTTTGAGGTCCCGTGCATGCCAAATACAATCCGAACCAGATTCGTTTATGTGGCATGGTAAATCTGTCCTGAGCTGGAAATGCGAAATGTTGCATGCATATCCTTAGTGGCTTTGACAGCTCAGGTGTAATGGCCGAAATCTCCTCCCACTTCGTGACATCCCCACGTTTCATCGGTTCTGGAATTAATCTCTCTCGATCTGTGGGTGTGTGGGTTCCATGAATCTTGATGGCTGCTCTGATTAAGTCCTTAGAGAGATAAAATCTCTTGTAAGGTGGATCATCCACTAAAGAAGGCAATATGAAGGTTCCTGGGATGTCCTTATTCTCCGAGGCCAGCAATGTAGTGATTAAATAATAGCACCTGTAAAAATCCGGTTTGGGCAGAGGATCACTGAAATACTCTGTGAAGCCTGCTCTGGCCCAAACATGAGTTAAATCCTGGGTGCTTTGTAGGGCTTCGAACTCTCTGGAGAAAAACTGGTACTTTCCCCACGTGCGGTCATCAAATGTCAGAGAGGATTCAAATATAAAGTCCGCGTCCGCAAGGGGTCCTGCAAGGCCCTGAAACCAATGAGAGTTCCTGTGTATCTTTTCGGTGTAGCCCATGGGTGGGTTGTCGATAGGCATGGGCCCTGGAAATCCCTGAAATTCCGGCGGTGGAGCAGTCGGGTGGGACTCTGCTCGTAGCACGTTGAGGGGCACGGCCGCTACACTGGGGCCTGCTCCTGATGTTCCTTCGTCGGTTTGCATGGCGACGGATGCGCTAATGAGACAGATCTGCTACAAAAGATTAACACATTAGCATGGAAATTAATTATGATCCCAGTAAAGTGAGACCGCAATCCCTTTCCATAACTGATGCGTAACCCGTGTAGCCAAGTGCTGTGATGTGATGGATGCAATGTTTCTTGCAGCACTAGTGCAGGTCTCTAGACACCTATACGTTTCAGATCATGCATACATTTCTTGATGAGATGAGATTACGAATGATGTGTGATGATGGTGTGTGAATTTATACAAGGTTTAAAGGTTAGTGATTTAGTACAAGGTTGTATGTTAGTCGGGGGGTAGTTAGACAATGGGTTAGGGGAAGACGGTTGGACATGCTTTGGTATCCATTTCCTAAGAGTTTTTGAATGGGTGGTGGGTTTCTGCTGAGGGGCAAAAGGTAGTATCGGGTGTGGTGGTATCGAGGGATGAAAAGGTTTGTGAGGATTATATATTACATGGCTTATGGGTTGAGCTATGATACATGGTTTGGGTACCCAAATCTGCATGGGTGTGGGTCTATGGGTCAGGTATTTCTTGGCGATCCAAATTTGTCGAATGGTTGGACCTGTAGAAGGTGGTCGAGGGGATGGTGAATACTGATTTTGCTTCTGCACTGCCTTTTGCTTGTTGGTCTCTGCTTGGTTGGAGTTCTTTAGTGCTTTTTGTCCTTTAGGCACCCATATTTGTCTGGTGCCGCGTCCTTTGGGAGGCCTAAACTGCCTTCCTTGTCGTGTCTTCTGATACTGCCGTCGGTCTGGGTTCCTTCGTCGTGGTTGACTCTGTCGTAGTCGGGGGTGAGAGGTCGGATGGACGCTCTGCTTTGGAAAAGAAGGGAGATCCAACACTTGCATGACCTGCCCATTAGGAAGTGATGCATTTTGTAACTTTAATCTAGGCCAGTCCGCAACAAGTTTGGAAGGATGAGCACCGCAGGGTGTCGTGCTCATTTGGCCGCTGATGCAACCCACCTGACCTCTGATTGTGCCCTTCTGCCCTTGCAGTTGGGTAACTGTCTCTTCTAGTTTGCAGGAAGTCCCAAGGAAGATCATCGGTCGTCCTTCTGAGTGACAACTGTCCGTAGCCAAGCCCGAGTGGGTTGGTGTAGACGTAACGTGATTGATCTGCCCAAAAATCTTCCTGTCTTCCATCTCATGCGTTTCATAGGGTCTAGGGTCACAACCGTCAAGCGGAATGCCGTTAGGGAAGTCAAGCGGTATCACTCGCTTCTGCTCTAAGGTTCCGATCTGTAAGGAGCCTTGTCTAAGATTTAGGTCCACTGAGTGATCGTATAGCCAATCTTGGCCAAGGATTAGGGGTTCTATCAGGTCGTCATCATGGCACACTAATAGCTTCGCTGTCATAGTCACATCCTTAATGAGGATAGGAAGGTCCACCTCACCCATGCAAGGGGTTTCCATGCCTCCTAGGCCTATGAGGTATGCCTCAATTGGCCGCATTTCTATTCCTGAATCCTTATAGTGGGACCATCTAATCGCACTAGTCGCAGCACCTGAGTCAATTAAAGCTCTGAGTTCTTGGCAAGGATTGCCGTGTTCTAGCCGAACTGTAACGAATGGTCTCCTGTCCACTATGCTAGGATGAGTGGTTGACTTTACTTGACACATGGCCATGGGGTATCTGGGTGATGTCTCCAGATGGTTATAATGTTCTCTCCCTAGTCCTTGTCTTCTTAGCTTCATGCGCTTAATGCGTTCTATGGCTTCTGCCTGAGCTTCCGCTCGTATTCTATTTTCTTCCTCCTTACGCTTCTTTGCCAATGTGAGTCGTCTAAGCATATCCTCAGTAAGAGGTTCTTGATATAGCCTGACTCTACAGCCACTAATGTAATTAGGCATTATATCTCCTTCTAAGGTGGCTAACTGTACTGCTCCACTAGTCGAGAGTCTGTTAATGATCATAGGTCCATAACCTCGCTTTTCTAACTTCCGTGCATGCTGTTTCAGCGTATACACTAGAACTAAATCTCCTTCTTTTAGGCCTTTATCTTTCACGTGTGCATCAAAATATGCTTTCTGTCGCTTCTTCGCTGCGTATATTCCTGCTGCTGCTTTCAGCCTGGTTTCTCCTAATCGTTCCAAGTCCATTATTCTTGCTGATAATTCATGGCCGGTCCACTGATGTTCTTGTGCAACCTTAAGGGTCGGTATCAAGAAGTCCAAAGGAAGCACTGCATTCTGACCAAAAACCATCTGAAAGGGAGTTGCATTGAGTACGGTCTTGTAGGCCACTCGATATGCCCAAACAGCGTGGTGTAGCTGTTTGTCCCAATCTGAACGTTTGTTGTTCACTAGTTTCGTCAGTACGTTACAAAGTATCTTGTTAGTGCTTTCAGCCTGACCATTGGCCTGAGGATGATATGGTGCAGATTTCTTGTGAATCACCATAAAATCCTATAACAAATATTCAATGACTTGTTTTAGAAAGTGAGTGCCTCGATCGCTCACTAACTCTATAGGCAATCCATATCTTGTAAAGACATTTTCAAATAAGAATTTTGCAGTCGTGTGAGCATCATTCTTTTTTGTGGCCTTTGCCTCTACCCATTTCGTCAGATAATCCGTGGCAACAATAATGTATTCCGCATGTGTACCTTTTGCAGGGGGGTTAATGGGTCCTACAAAGTCTATACCCCACTTAGAGAATGCACGTCCGCCCATCATGGGTTTCAATGGCATTTCATCTCTGCGCGTAGGAAACTGAGTTCTTTGGCACACGTCACATCTCTTTACATAGGTATGAGCATCCAGGTGAAGAGTGGGCCACCATAATCCTGCAAAGAGAATGGCTTTGATTATCCTATCTGGTCCAAAATGACCTCCTGCAACACCTTGGTGTGCAGTCTCTAGTATGCTCAGATAATCGCTTTCATGAACGCACTGTCTTAGATATCCATCTCGTCCTCTTTTGTATAAATTATCGCCAATAAGTGAGTAGTCTTGAGCTTCCTGCTCTAGACTGCGTTGTCGAGCTAAAGTCATGCCTTGAGGGAATGTGTTCGTCCTCAAGTAAGTCACTAAAGGTTCACTCCAGTCTGGTGTGAGAGACACGTGATATAGTGTAGCATGTTCTACTGGTGGTCTTTCACAGCAAACGTGGCATTCCTTACACAACTTGTAGACATCTGCTTCCATCGTAGGCCAATATACTCCTAATCTATGCAGAGTCTGTAGTGTTCGATGTTTTGAATGATGTTGCTTTAGTGCACCTATGTGTGCTAATTGCAACCAATTCGCATGTTCTGATTCATCTACACAACAAGCAAGAATCTTTTGATTATCCTGTTTATATATGCTTCCTGCCATTATTTGGTATCTCTGAGACTTGGTAATCTCTCCCTCTTTGATCTTTAACTTAGGATTCTTGGGTCCGTATGTCAGAATAGGGACTATAGGCTTAGCCCATTCTGGTGCTCTCTCAAGGTTAAACAAGTATGCATCTGGTAGATCATCCGCTACTCCTTGAGGAGCTTCTCCTGAGGTTAATCTTGAGAGGTGGTCAGCTCTAAGATGTGTCTTTCCTTTCCTGACTACTACTTCAAAATCATACTCCATGAGTAATAGAAACCAACGTATCAATCGTCCTGTGTTACAAGGTTTGTTGACTAAATATAATAGGGCTTGATGATCTGTAAAGAACTTGAATTTGTTGGCCAACAAGTAGTGCCTAAACTTCTTTACAGCGTAGATCATCCCTAATCCTTCTCGCTCCGTCGTGGTGTAATTTCTTTCTGCTGCGTTCAGTTGTCTGCTAGCGTAAGCTATGGGGAGATCTATGTTACCTTCATTCGTGGGTTGTGCCAACACACATCCTATGGCGTAATTGGATGCATCCACATGTACATGGAATGGCTTACTCCAATCTGGGGTAGTCAATATAGGTGCTGAGCACAAGCGTGGTTTAAGTTCATTGAATGAATTTTCACATTCATCTGTCCACTCGAAGTTGGTTAAAAGAGAGTACAAAGGCTTGGCTATGATTGCATACATATGTATGAATCTCCTATAATAACCGCAATGGCCCATAAATGCCTGTACCTCTTTCACATTAGTTGGTCTGGGTAATTCCGCAATTACCTTCACCTTTTCTTCATCCGTAGAGATTCCATTTTTTGACACAATGTGTCCTAGAATTTTGCCTTGTCTGACCATGAAAACGCATTTTTCTGGGTTCAAACAAACCTGATATTCTCGACATTTGTCAAATATTTGTCTTAACTCTGGGATATGTGTCTGCCTTACATTTGAATGAGCACATAAGTCATCGACATAAACTTCCAAGCTCTTGCGTAAAAATTCCTTAAAAACATGACACATGAGTCGCTGGAAAGTAGCGGGTGCATTTGTCAAGCCAAATGGCATTACACGAAATGCAAATATGCCCCATTCTGTGGCAAAAGCCGTCTTGTGTTGGTCCTCTGGAGCAATGGCTACTTGGTTATAGCCTGAGAATCCATCAAGAAAGCTGTAAACTTCCTTGCCCGCAACTCTTTCCAATAGGTGTTCCGTGATAGGAAGAGGATAACTATCTCTAATTGTGGCGGCATTAACTTTTTTAAGGTTAATACACACACGCAATTTTCCATTCTTCTTGGGCACAACCACAATGGGGGATACCCATTCGGTATGCTCAATTTCGTAAATAAATCCTGCTTCTATCAAGCGATCTATCTCCTCTTTAATCTTCGCAGCGTAGTTATCATTGTACGTGTAAGGTTTCTGTTTTGTCGGTTTTGCATCTGGAGTCATAGGGATTCTATGAGAACATATATCTGGATCTACTCCTTTCAAATCTTTGTAACTCCAAGCAAAAACATCTCTATATTCGCGCAATAAGGCAACTAATTCTTCTTCTTCCTCCTTCGTCAAATCATGCCCTATATATGTACATTTTTCTTCTTCTCCTTCTATGGCAACTATTATTTTCTTGGTTTTCTCTCGGTTATCATATACTTGTCCGTCATTCGCCTTTCTATTGGGCATCCGTACCATAATTCTTCTATCTTCGATTTCATATTTCTTGAAATTCTCGGGTACTTCAAACAAAGATTCTTCTTTTTCTGACATGGTTTCTTTCTTCTTTCTTTTCTTGCCTTCACTCTTATCAGTCACTTGAGTGGCTAACCTTACCTCGTTTGTAATTTCCTCGTGTCTCTGAGTGTGAGTCTCTACTTCGTAGAAATATTCTTCCTCTGATGCAAAGGTTGGGTCCATGATAATTGATTCTAAATCAAATTCTCTTGCATCCTCAAATGCATCAGTATCTGGTTCACACTCTTCTAAAATTGCATCGCCCATGATTGGCTCTATCGTGAAAACTGAAATGTCATAGCCATCCTCATCACAGTGGGGTGTCCATTGTTCTTCATTGATGGCTACATCCATGGTTGCTAGAATCTCTGCCCAACCATGGGGTTCAAACTCTTCATCTGGGAATACTACAGGTGCATAGGCTGGATCTTGAAGGGTTCTTGGATGTTGTTCTGCACCTAAGGTCCTGGCTTCTAATCGTTCTTCCTCTTGTTTGGCTACTTTACACATCCATAAATGGGTATCCTCATGCAACCAAGAAGGGTCTGATTCTAATGAGTGCACGGATTCCGTCTCCACTGGTGTTTTATGGATGGTATTCCATTGTATTGGGGGTACATCTCTATGTGAATAGTCTTTAAGATTGACTTTAGTAGTCACTCCTAAATGTTGCAAGTACAAAGAATTAGTTCCCCAATCTTGTACAATTTGCAACTGACGCATGAATGGTCGTCCCAATATCATCTCATAAGCACGATTTTTCGCAAAGTCACAAATGGCAAAGGTATGCTCAAATTCTACACCACAAGTGGTGAGAGATATGCCTTCTAGTAAGCCTAATGGTTTTTCTATGTGTCCATCAGCCATTTGTAGTTTCATCCTGGTGGGTCTGAGTGCTGGCTTACCCCAACGTTTCCATAAAGCGGTGGTAGCGATGGCTACTCCGGCTCCTAAATCTAAGATGGCTTTCGTGGTGTAGCCTTGATGGGTTATTGGAAGATATGTGTTACCTTCCTCTCCTTCGCTTACGTCTCCAATCTTTTCCACGGGTATCTCTGGGACCTTCTTATGTGATCCTATCTGAGAGGGTGTGGTAGTAAACTCAGGGAATTGATTTGCTACGTGCTTCCACAACTCTGGTTTTACCTTTAACAATTCCTCCAAAGTGAGGTTACATTGTACTTTCGTGTTCTTGATCACTTCCGTGTTCCTAGGGATCACTGATTCTTCATTCCTCACTATTATCGTGGGTGCTCTCATACTAATAGACTTTGCTTCCCAAGGTCCTGCGAACTGAGGTAATTCTTGTAAAGAATTAGATTCAAATCCTGTGGGTTCACTCAGTTGTTCCACCTCTACCTCATCGTATATAGAGGGGATGTCTTGGGGAAATTGTTCCTGCAAGTCGTCTATTTCTTGGATAGGAGGATGAGTTCCTTGTTCTTTTCTCCATTTCTCTTCTTGTATTTCTCTCAAAAATTCATGTGAGTACCTATGTATGGAAGACAAATTGTCTTGACTTTCTGTATTAGGTACTTGAGACAGGGATGGTGCATTCCTCTCCTGTGTCTCTGGGACAATAGGGTTCTTATGCTGATCCTTTTTCTCTTTGCTTTCTATCAAGTGTTCTAGCCTCTCCATTAGTCCTTGAAAGTGTAGTTCTGGTTTTGCCATGTTATTCCAATTAAGATATCTAGAGGCTTCGAACAAAGCTTGTGCTAGTTCTACCATCTTCATGCACAGTTTAGTTCTCTCAATTTCTAGATCAGCTCGAGGGTAGTTTTTACTCATTTCCGTGACTTGAGGTCCCTCTTTTATTCTAGCATGATATGCACGAAACATCATGTCTAGATCTTCGGGTATGGGTTCCGCTAAAACTGATCCTGATTTCTGAGCTGGGATTTCTTGGTTTAATTCTTGTGAAGTCAATTCTTGTATTTTGGCTCTAGATTCCCTTAAACTTCCTTCCAACTCACTTATCTTTTTACTCCACTTTCTCTTGATTCTTTCTCTTGAATCTTTCCAAGATTTCGTCTTTTTACTACTCGATTCTGCAACTTCACTAGTTTCTGCTACTTTCTCTTGATTAAGCTGTTGGTTTTGTAAGAGCGCCTGAGCTCTGGTTATAGCTTGGATACGCACGTATGTAGGGTTGGATCCATCTGCATTGTTTACAATGCCTATCACGTTGATCGGTGTCACATTTGAAGTGTTAACTGGGTTCTTAGGACAATCTTTGATTATGTGCTCTTTGCCACAATCGGCACAAAAGCCTTGTATGCTATAGTACTGTGATTGCCTTGCTATTGGGGGATGTGGACAATCCTTTATGAAATGATCTCCTTGGCATCTAAAGCATGGTCCTCTAGGGCCCTGTGGTCTTTGTTGTCTCAATTGGGGCCGTGGGTTTGGGTTTGTGTACATTACATTAGCATAGTCTGGCTCCCAACTAGGTTCCATTGGTGGACTATCATAATGATATGTCTCCACATGTTCTGGTGACTCCGTGTAATAAGCGGGTGGACTAGTTACATGGGCAGAGTCAAAACTGTTTGAGTTCGGGTCACTTTCGGTGATCAAAGGTGAAGAAGGCACTAAGGCCCTACTTAGGTTCTCTTCTGCAGCAGCGTATTTGACTGAGATGACATTCGCTGGTGGGGGTGGCTGCTGAGCTAAGACGGGTTGAGGTCTCTGTTGAGCCTGGTATGGGTAGTTCTGGGGAGGCCTATAGTAATAAGGCTGAGCATTGTATTGGCCTTGATACCTACCTGGCTGCTGGTATGTTTGTGGGTAGTTCTGTCTCACGGTTTGTTTGTTGTATGGGCAGTCCTGAGCCGTATGATTCGCGTATCTTCTCTCAATTGTACAATATTGGCCACTAGGGTTGACATGAGGTTGAGGTGCATTGGGGCACATGTTTGCCAAATGGTTTCCACCACAAGTGTAACAACGTACATTCGTTGGCAGCTTGGGCACCTGTTTACTAGAAACTCCTAGTTTTTGGGCCACTTTTTCTGCTAGGTCCTCTATCGAATTAGACAATTTTGTGGATGCTAGAGAAGAACAATCTGAGTCCTTATAGACTTTTGAGAGTTCTAACTCATCTCCTAGGTTGTCCTCGATGTCTATACATATTCTTACACACTCCTCTAGCGTTCTGGGTTCTTTTAGGTACACATAGGAGCGTAGTTTAGCGCTCAACAAGCCATCTAGGAACAGTGATACTTGTATTCCTTTCTGTACCTCCAAAAGGCTTCATCTGTCTCTTTATTTACGAACAACTCGGTGCTCCTGTTATCTTGAGGGATCCACTCTGGGATGAGTACTCTCGTTAATACGGATTTCCCTCTCGGTGTTCTGGGTTCTTCTAACGGTTCTTTTCTTTGAAATTTCGCTTCCGTTTCTAATTGAATTGTGCCAAACTCATTAGTATCGTTTGGCTGCGTACTTAGGACGTACATGGTTCCTTCTTTGTCTATGTAAGCGTCTCTCTCAAATTTCACCACTGGTCTTTCCAATCCAATGGGTTGATCAGGGTTGTGCAGTTGCACCACCTGCCTTTGCAAACCATCCTCATAGATGCGAGCACCTAATCGGTTGGTTCGGAGGAACTCTAGCTGCGTTCTATAGGGTCCTTCTGGTTTTTCTAAGTATGCTACATGAGATCCTCCTGCTGGTCTGTCTGTGCTAAATGCCATTTCTGATTCGCTAGTTTCTGAGCTCTCGTAGGGATAACTATTATTCAATTGCTGAGCCCAAGATCGTGCAGTGGTTCTTACACTTGCCTCTGATGATCTAAGGCTTCTTCGGTCCGACTTACCTATATGTTTGCCCGATCTAAGGTTCATTAATTTCCTTCCTTGCTCACTCAATTACACACTTAGATTGTCAAGGGTCCTTTGTGATTACTTTCTTGATCCTTTTTAGTTTTTCTTTGGATTCTTGTCTTAATATATGCGTCAGGAATTCGACTTTCGTTATGATTTTGAGTTCTCGTTCCGTCAGACTTAGGTTCTTTTCTTTAGGTTTTCGTCACACACACCTTTACTTTAAGTCTTAGACTTGAAAGAATTAGGTATCTTGAACTTGAGGCGTTCCTATCGTCGTTAATCCACAACTACCGTTTAGCCTAATCTAAAAATTGACTGAGGGGGTTGAGCAATCTTCCAACCTCGAGTCGGCTTTTCTGGTTGCTCTGATGCCCTATTGCCCAAGAAGCCGTGCTTCCCAAGCTCTGCTGTCTTCACTGCCTTGCTTGCTTGCCTTGGATTGCCCTTGCTAGACCTGGAAAATTCCAATGTTAGACCATTTCACAAGATGATCAAACACTTGAGCATATACACCTTTTTAAATCCCTTCCCTTTTTGCCCAAAATTTTCAATGTGTGCCCCCTGGCTTCCTAGTCCCAAACTAGGTGAACCTCAAAATAGTTTATCAAAAAATAGATGTATCCTTTATGAAAAAAACAGTTGAGGTCACGTAGTACTCGTCACGAGCTTTCTAACGAGCTATTAAGCTCAAAAAACGGACTTCGGATGAAAAAGTTATACGCGTTCAGGCCCTGGGGGGTAAAAATTGACAATCAAATTTTCCTTCAAATATGAGCTAAGGGGTCTCCTATGAGTCTAATGGTCCAAAAATTTTTCAAAAATACCCTCAAATTTGGTCAAAAATTGAAGTCCAAAATTTGCGATGGGGGTGGGCAATCGCGATGGTCTGGGACCGTCGCGATGGTCCGAAATGGCGGACCGTCGCGATGGCGTGGGATTTGGACAATCGCGATGGCGCGAAAAGGCGAACCGTCGCGATGGCTCGAAGTGAACGATCGCGATGGCGTGAAGGCGAACCGTCGCAATGGTCCGAAATGAACGATCGCGATGGCGTGGAAATGGACCGTCGCGATGGTTCGAAATGAACAATCGCGATGGCGCGGTCAACGGTCAACGGTGGACAATCGCGATGGTCCGTAGTGAACCGTCGCGATGGTCACAAGTGCGATGGCGTGAGCCAATCGCGATGGTCCGATTTTGGGCTATCGCGATGGTCCGATAAATGAACCGTCGCGATGGTCTATCGTGACACGTGGCACTGTCGTGGCGATGGCATGAGCCAATCGCGATGGTCCGGGGTCAGCTGAACAATCGCGATGGTCCAAGTGGACCGTCGCGATGGCTCAAGTGAACCGTCGCGATGGTCCGAAAAAGCGAACCGTCGCGATGGTCCGCCCGAGCCGTCGCGATGGCGTGAGCCAATCGCGATGGTGCGACACAATCGCGATGGTCCGAGCCAATCGCGATGGTCCACCAAAATGCGAATTTTCGAGATGCAGCTATGGTTTCGTGTATGCGCAGGGATCGCCTACCTCGTGGTGTGGTCGCCTACCAAAAATTCCGAAAGTTGCAGACCATCGCGATGGTCCGCCACACTCGGCAGATCTTTGACAGAGAGTAAATTTTTACCTTTTCCAAGCTTTCCTGATGCACTGGAGCTCTGTACCTGCAAGAAAACTCAAGAAAAGACAAGCACACACAAGCACAAAAGTTCTCTCTCGCTCTCTCGCATGCACAAATGAGGGGAAATGAGGTGAATGGGTGGATATGGTGAATTTTCTGATTTTTTTGGAGATGAAGATGATGATGCGATGATGAAGATGGAGTGTGGGGAAGGTGAAAAACACTAAAAGCTAAGTAAAAACAACAACAAAAACTGAAATTTTTACCTTCCAACGCCACTTCTTGCTATACTCTTACCATCACACATTCGTCCTAGACTCGATCCCCGGCAACAGCGCCAAATTTGGTGTTGCTCTAGCACAATGGTGAGAACCACGTTAAGAAGCTTCACCTCCTTAATGTCAATCCGAGGGAGAGGTAGGAGTGATATGAAGATCGTGAACGTGAGATGATGTGAGAGTGAAGGTGAGAAGCACAAAGATGCACACACACATACACACACACAATGAAGAGACAAACAAGACACAATGGAAGGTGGGAAATTAGCTCTATTACTCAAGAATACTCTTACAAGCTCAAACTAGCTCTACTCTCTTCTTTACTCCAACAAGCTACAATGAACCAACCTCAAAAATGAGCTCTCTAGCTCTTTTTATAGTTTCTAGACTAGTTTTGACCGGTTTCAC
>CM035442.1:57943336-57953336 GCA_020310875.1 Ceratopteris richardii
TAAGACTTCCCAAGAGACTTGGGAAACCTTGTCAAATTATTTTTCTTCCAACACAAGGGCTAGGAAGAATCAATTATGGATTGAGTTCACAACCCTTAGGAAGCAGCCCAAGCAATCAGTCTCAGAGTATGTGACAAAGATCAAAGATGTGGCAGACCAACTAGCAAGCATTGGAGAGGAGATTGAAGAGGAACAAATAGTCAGGCAAGTAACAAATGGACTCAAGGCAGATGATAAGTGGGAAAGTTTCACCACTGCAATGGACCTCTATATGGACATGCATACCCCTGATTTCACAACACTCATGGGCCAACTATTTACACATGAAGCAAAGTTTACAAAGGCTGGAGATCAATCAAAAGGTAATAACCCCTCTGCTCTCTATACTGATAAGAAAGTTAAAGATAAAGGAAAAGGGAAGAAACAGGATGAAGAAGGCTCTACCTCTCAAGCTAATTATGCAGGGAGAGGTAGGTCATCTAGAGGAAGAGGCAGAGGAGGTAAGTCAGGTAGGGGGAGACCCTACAACTCATCACCATGCAACATTTGTGGATTGTCCAATCATACCACAGATGAATGCTACAAGAACTACAAGAATCAGAGAGGAAGAGGCTACTCAAGAGGTGGATACTCTCAAGGGAGAGGCAAATTCAACCAACATCAAAGCTACAATGGATACAACAACCAATACAACAACAACTACAACAACAACCACAATGGTAACTACCAAGGTGGATTCAGAAATAGAAGAGACTACAACAACTACACAGAGGAGCAAGATGACTCCCTATTGATCATGAATATGACCTCCAAGGCAGGTACAAATGATGATCATTTATTTTACATTGACTCAGGATGTTCTAACCATGTAGCTGGCAATGTGGCACTACTTTCTGATTTGGAAGAGCCCAAGGGCAAACATCAGGTACAAACAGGTGATGACACTAAACACTCTGTTGTCAAAATTGGAAATGTGAAGACATGTGATGGTAACCAGAATCTATTAAGCAGGGTACTCTATGTTGATGGAGAGTGTTAATCTCCAAAAGAACAACCTACTCTTGAGTTTAGAACACCTCTATGTCAAGAGTAAGTCAAAACCTTCACTAAATTATAGGTCCAATCTCCAAATTATCAAAATTAAGAAAATCTGTGAAGAAAGTGAAACACATAAAAGTCTGCTGCAGAATTTCTTCACATTGACTTATCAAACGTGTAAAGTTTTTGATGAAACTTTGTACAAATCATCTCCTAGGGATTGCGCATCACCTCCAAGTTGAATCACTTGAAAAACTTTAGTATAACTTGAGAAATTGTTTTCACAAGTTACCTATGTCAGAATCTGTTACTCAGAACAGTCGATTCTATACCCCTAACTTCTTAACTTTGGTTCTCACAATATCTAATCCGTTTTGCCAAATGCTTTTAGCCACGAGTAGATCACCTTCCAACTTAAAGATTAAGTGCTTGCTTGCACAAAACTTTAAACTATGGAGTGAGCACTGATCAAAAGATTAAACACGAAATTTGCGCCTGTTTCAGAGAACTGTAGACACTCAACACATATGAATGTTCCTACTAACAATTCTCCTAACCTGATTACAATTAGACTCTGAAATTCAGGTCACAGGCTCATTAACTAACAACTTAGATATCCTCAAAAGGATTTCACAAATGATCAAACACAGAAGGAGCAGACACGAAAAGATCGGGCGCAAACTTTCTTCATTAACTCAGAAACTTACAACTGAGTGATGAGAGCTAACTCAAACTAACTTTTCTCTATTTCTTGGCTCCTAACTTCCTCAATCTTGGTTTCTACATATGCTCTCATAAGCTCTCATACATGCCCCGACTTTTCTCAAAGTATTTATAGACATCTATGTACAAACTCTCATCAAATCATAAGTATATGTAATCTGTGTTATAACTAATGTACATATGTGTACATGTCCTTCATTCTTGTGAATATATCCATTTTCTTCATTCCAAATCTTCAATTGGTGATTGATATGCACCAACAGCTCCCCCTCAATCATCAATTGAGGTTTCTCCTTTCTTCTTTATACCTGCCATGTCCTTAAACTTCTGTAGCTTTGGTCCATCCAAGCTCTTTGTAAGCATATCAGCTATCTGATCCTTTGTTGAAGTATGTATGACTTCAATCTCCTTATCCATCACTTTCTCTCTTAGAAAGTGATACTGAATCTCAATGTGTTTGGTCCTGGCATGAAAAACAGGATTAGCAGCTAAATACAATGAACTCATGTTATCTCCATATATGATTGGTATCCCATGCATAATATCAAGACTCTTCATCAATGTCTTGACCCAAATTACTTCCTTTGCAACTTCAACCATGCCTTTATACTCTGCTTCTGTAGAAGATAAAGCAACTGTATGTTGCTTCTTGGAACACCATGAGATAAGTTTATCTCCCACATAACACATGTATCCAAATGTAGATCTTCTATCATCTGGATTACCTGCCCAATCTGCATCACTATAAATTTTGATATTTGTATCTGAGGTAAACCCATAATACAAACCTTCATTGAGTGTACCCTTAATGTACCTCAACACCCTTTGTCCTGCAATCCAATGTTCTTTCCTTGGGCAATGCATAAATTGAGACAAAACCCCTACTGCATATGATAAATCAGGTCTAGTTAGAGTAGCATAGATAAGGCTACCAACCAAACTCTGATATTGTCTCATGTCTTTGAATTCTTCACCTCCATACTTACTCAATTTGTGATTCACCTCCATTGGTGTAGGTGCTACCCTGCAATCATCCATTTTAAACTTGATTAACAAGTTCTTCAAATACCTTTCTTGGGTCACAAATACTCCATGTTGAGTATATGTTATCTCCATGCCCAAGAAGTATGACAAGTCTCCCAAGTCACTTATCTTGAACTCCTTTTCCATTTGCCTCTTAAGCCTTTGTATTCCTTCTTCATCTGTACCTGTAAGAATTATATCATCAACATATATGCACATGTATATGAAACCATTTTCACTTGCCTTGACAAGCAAGCTACTATCTGCTTTAGACACCTGAAATCCAAGTTCTTTTAGGAACTTCACAAGTCTATAGTTCCATGCCCTTGGAGCTTGCTTCAAGCCATACAAAGCTCTCTTGAGCTTGCACACATAATCTGGATACCTTTTATCTTTGAACCCTTGAGGTTGCTCCATGAATACATCATCTGAAATATAACCATTTAAAAAAGCATTCTTCACATCAAGTTGACATAGCTTCCAACCTTTACATGCAGCAATAGCAATAAGTGTCCTTATGGTTGTCATCTTTGCCACAGGACTATAGGTCTCATCATAATCAATACCATATGTTTGAGCAAAACCTTTGACCACAAGTCTAGCTTTGTACCTAGACACACTTCCATCTGCAAACCTTTTTGTCTTGTAGACCCATTTGCTTCCAATAATCTTCTGACTATTTGGTTTAGGAACCAAATCCCAAGTTTGATTCTCCAATAGTGCATCATATTCTTCCTGCATAGCACTCTCCCATTTTTCCTTACCTTTTGCCTCTTCATAAGTAGAAGGGTCTTCATCTGTATTCACCATGTAAGCATAATCTTTTGTGGCTAGAAATGAAGTATCATAACTATACCTTGTAGGTTGCCACCTATTTCTTGTTGACCTTCTGAGTTCTCCATTCCTTGAGGTTTCTGGCTCTTCACATTCAGGATCAAATCTTGGTGTCTCTTCCACCTCAACCTGCACTTCATTATTCTCTTGCTCATCAAATATTTGAACTTTTGATTTACCTTTTCTTTGACTCACCTCTTCTTCATCATCTGTATTGATTTTGATTATACCTGCATACCAAGTGCTTTGTTCATCAAATGTAACATCTTTAGAAACCATAAATTGTTTTGTTGATGGACTCCACAACCTATAGCCCATCTGCTTGTCATCATAGCCAATGAAAACATACTTTTCAGCTTTGGGTTCCAATTTGTGTCTTAATTGTGATGGCACATATGCATATGCCACACACCCAAAAACTCTGCAATGATCTAAGGTAGGTCTCTTACCCCACCAAGCCTCATATGGTGTCATACCCTGCAAGGCTTTACATGGTAACCTATTGACCAAATAAGTGGCTGTATTTACAGCCTCAGCCCACAAATAATTAGGGCAATTTTTCTCCTTCATCATGGATCTTGCAAACTCAACAAGAGTTCTATTTCTCCTTTCTGCAACACCATTTTGTTGAGGAGAGTACCTGCAAGTAATTTCCCTTTTTATACCTGCATTCCATAAGTAATCACTGAACTCATTTGAGAAATACTCTCCCCCTCCATCTGACCTTAGTCTCTTCAACTTATGACCTGTAATTCTTTCTGCATATGCATGATAGTGTTTAAATGTATTAAACACTTCTGACTTATCTTTGATCACATAAATAGTGATCCACCTAGTAGCATCATCAACATAAATCACATAATACCTTGATCCATTTATACTGAAATCTTTTGATGGTCCCCACACATCTGTATGTACCAACTCAAGCTTCTCTGAGTGCATAAAACCATGCTTGGAATAGGAATGTTTATGAGCCTTACCTAATTGACATGCCTCACATTTGTATGTCATATGTTGACCTGCAACATTAGGCAATCCAAGCACTGAACCATTGTTAACCATATCTTTAATACCTCTTTCATTGAAATGTCCAAGCCTCTTGTGCCAAAGATCTAACTCAGAGATCTTATGTCCTCCATATGTGAACATAGCATGACCAATGTTACCTTGAATCTTCAATGTAAATAGTCTTCCTTCTTTTTTTCCTGAAACAATCTGTTTATACCCTTGGCTAGGGTCTTCCACATATACTCCATCATTAGTAAACCTTACTTCATATCCCTTTTCAACAATTTGACCTACACTTATCAAATTCTTAGGGATTGTAGGAACATACAAGACCTTACTCAATAAGGTGCTTCCATCCTTGGCCTTCACTGATCCTATTGACTTCACATTGTGCTTTGTGTTGTCACCTGTTTGGACAACATGATTAAAAACTTTACTTTCCAAATCAGTCATCAAAGATATGTTACCACTCAGGTGATTGCTACACCCTGAGTCAATGTAGAAGACTCTTTGATCTTCACTCTGCCTTTCACAAGTTGCATTCATTATCAATGTTGAATCTTCCTTTTGATCTGAAGCATAATTGTAGTAGGTGTTGTTGTATTGTTGACTTTGGAATCCTCTACCTGCATTTCTTCCAAAGTAATTCCTTCCACCTCTACCTCTGTAATTACCTCTTTGATTTCTGCCACCTCTTCCTCTTGCATTATAATTTTGATTATATCCATTATTATTCTGAGTATTGTGCCAACAATCATTAGCTAAGTGATTTGTCTTACCACAAATCCAGCAAGCTTTGCCTCCATCTTTATTGTTCCTGCCTCTTCCTCTACCTTTGCCACCTCCTCTTCCTCTTAGGAAGTTGGCTTGAGTAGTTGTTCCTTCATCTTCACTTGCTTGTTGTTTTCCTTTGCTATTCTTCTTCTTGTCCTTTGAGTACATTGCATGACCTGTACTCTTGTCACCATCTCCTTTAACATCCTGCTCAAATGTTAGCATATGACCTAACAATTGATTTAAGTCAGGAGTGAAATGGTCAAGTGATAGTTCTGTAGACAAAATAAATGGCTTCCATTTGTCATCACCTCTCAACCCTGTAAGAATTTGCCTTACCAATTTATCTTCCTCAATGTCTTCATCAACAGCTCCTAAAGCATCTGCAATATCTTTCATCCTTGTCACATAATCTGAGATGGACTGAGAAGCCTTCTTCTTGAAGGTAGTAAACTCTGCCCATAAGGATGCCTTCCTTGACTTTGTAGTGTTCTGAAAATGCTCCTCCAAAGCATTCCATATGTCAGTAGCACTTTCAAGACCTCTAATGTGAGGTAACAAGTAATCATTGACTCCCATGTAGATAATGCTCCTAGCTTGAGCATCTTTCTTCATCCAATTTTTAAGATCTGCTAACTCTTCCCTAGTTGGAACACTAGGATCTCTGAACTCTGGCTTCTCTTCTTCTCCTGTGATGTAACCAATCAAATCTTTGCTCATAAGATGAGCTTCCATTCTCATTGACCATGCAGGATAGTTTTCCCTATCCAATTTCTCTATCTGTAGAGCATCTCCCATCTTGTGTCCACCTGTGTATTGAAAACTTCAAGCTTTACAAGCAATGTATGTACCTTTACTTCGAATTAGGCTTCTTTTGCCTTTCTTGATGTCGAGTAGACTTCTCCTCAGCCTTTTGACTCCAAGCTTTCACTTCTTAGTTCTTCAAATGTTGAACTTCTTGAATCTGCAGCAGTCGGGACCTTCCTTTCCTTGATTTGATGTCTCCTGCTCTGATACCACTGATGGAGAGTGTTAATCTCCAAAAGAACAACCTACTCTTGAGTTTAGAACACCTCTATGTCAAGAGTAAGTCAAAACCTTCACTAAATTATAGGTCCAATCTCCAAATTATCAAAATTAAGAAAATCTGTGAAGAAAGTGAAACACATAAAAGTCTGCTGCAGAATTTCTTCACATTGACTTATCAAACGTGTAAAGTTTTTGATGAAACTTTGTACAAATCATCTCCTAGGGATTGCGCATCACCTCCAAGTTGAATCACTTGAAAAACTTTAGTATAACTTGAGAAATTGTTTTCACAAGTTACCTATGTCAGAATCTGTTACTCAGAACAGTCGATTCTATACCCCTAACTTCTTAACTTTGGTTCTCACAATATCTAATCCGTTTTGCCAAATGCTTTTAGCCACGAGTAGATCACCTTCCAACTTAAAGATTAAGTGCTTGCTTGCACAAAACTTTAAACTATGGAGTGAGCACTGATCAAAAGATTAAACACGAAATTTGCGCCTGTTTCAGAGAACTGTAGACACTCAACACATATGAATGTTCCTACTAACAATTCTCCTAACCTGATTACAATTAGACTCTGAAATTCAGGTCACAGGCTCATTAACTAACAACTTAGATATCCTCAAAAGGATTTCACAAATGATCAAACACAGAAGGAGCAGACACGAAAAGATCGGGCGCAAACTTTCTTCATTAACTCAGAAACTTACAACTGAGTGATGAGAGCTAACTCAAACTAACTTTTCTCTATTTCTTGGCTCCTAACTTCCTCAATCTTGGTTTCTACATATGCTCTCATAAGCTCTCATACATGCCCCGACTTTTCTCAAAGTATTTATAGACATCTATGTACAAACTCTCATCAAATCATAAGTATATGTAATCTGTGTTATAACTAATGTACATATGTGTACATGTCCTTCATTCTTGTGAATATATCCATTTTCTTCATTCCAAATCTTCAATTGGTGATTGATATGCACCAACATATGTACCAACCATCACCAAGAATCTAATGAGTGTTGGTCAGATTGTGGAGAAAGGGTTGCAGGTCAGATTCACACAACATGGAGCATATGTGGAGGACCCAAAACATGGATTCAGAAGGATAGCCAAAGGGGAGAAATCAGGTAGATTATTTACATTTGAGCTAGAAGACACCAAGAACATTGCTTTGTATAATTATAAGGATCAGACACTTTCAGAGTTAGAACTATGGCATAAGAGATTAGGGCACATAGGTGAAAGGACTCTAAAGCAAATGTGCAGGGATCAATGTGTGCTTGGGATACCTAATGTATCCAAGCAACACATGATTTACAAATGTGGATCATGTCAATTTGGTAAGTCTCACAGATTACCATATTCAAGGAAAGGTTTCATGCATGAAGACTACCTAGACTTGGTACACACAGATGTTTGGGGACCTAGCAAGGACCCTTCCATTTCTGGTTCAAGGTATTATGTGTCCTTCATTGATGATTATAGCAGGTGGACCATTTTATACTTTATGAAGCATAAAGATGAAGTGTTTGATTGTTTCAAGAGGTATCTTGCACTTGTTGAAAATCAAACAGGAAGAAGCTTGAAGAGGCTAAGGTCAGATGGTGGAGGAGAGTACTTCTCAAATGAGTTTGAAGATTTCTTACAGGAAAGAGGCATCAAAAGGGAGATTACTACAAGGTACTCACCTGAACAAAATGGGGTAGCTGAAAGAAGGAATAGACTCATTGTGGAAATAGCTAGGTCTATGCTTAATGAGAAAAAGTTGCCAAATTATCTTTGGGCAGAGAGTGTATCCACTGCCACTTATCTCATCAATAGGTTGCCATCCAAATCACTTAATGGCATGACACCATATGAAGCTTGGCATGGTAAGAGACCTTCTCTGGATCATTGCAAAATCTTTGGTTGTGTAGCATATGTGCATATTCCCTCACAGGTAAGGGGAAAGCTAGACCCCAAGGCTGAAAAATGTATCTTCATTGGTTATGATTTGAATCAAAAGGGATACAGATTCTACAACCCCACAAACAAAGGCTTCAAGGTAAGCAGAGATGTCATCTTTGATGAGAATGACTCATGGTATGAGAATGAATGCAGGAAAGTGAGTCTACCCTATGATATGGAAGAAGATTTCCCAAAGCTCACCAAGGAGGAATCAATTCAAAAAGAAGATTCAAGCTCAGATGATGATGATACAATAAACCTTGAAGAGTTCAAAGCTTGGAAGTCCAAAGGAAAGATGAAGATGAAGCAATTAGAAGATAAACCAGAAACTTCAACTCAAGCAATGAGGAGATCTCAGAGAGAAAAGAAGAAGCCTATCAGATTTGGGTATGACACATCACTTGTAACTAAACATTCTATATATCTTGCAAAGGACTTGTTGAATGAAGAACCAGGTACCTATGAAGAAGCAATTACCAAACCAGAATGGAGAGCAGCCATGGATGAAGAGATGGAAGCTCTCAAGGAAAGTGATACTTGGGACTTGGTACCCAAGAAAGACTCTATGAAGGTAATAGGATCCAGATGGATCTACAAACTAAAGAAGAATTCAGATGGAACAATAAACAGGTACAAAGCTAGGTTGGTAGCCAAGGGTTTTGCACAAACCCAAGGCATTGATTATGAGGAGACATTTCTCCTGTGGCTAAGATGCCAACTATCAGAATTTTGGTGAGTGTAGCTGCATCCAAGAATTGGAATATGTACCAATTAGATGTCAAGAATGCTTTCTTGAATGGATGGATATCTGAAGAAGTCTACATGTCACAACCACCTGGCTATGAAGATCCAAAAAAGGTACATTATGTTTGTAAATTGAAGAAGGATCTGTATGGTTTAAAGCAGGCACCTAGAGCATGGAATTACAGGTTGACAACCTATCTCCAAGACCAAGGATTTGTAATGAGTAAGGCAGACACTTCTCTATTCATAAAGAGAAGTAGTACAGAGGTAATATATCTATGTGTCTATGTTGATGACATCATTATTACAGGAAATGATGTTCAGGGAATTAGACATATCAAAGGACAGATGATGAAAGAATTCAAGATTAGTGATCTTGGATTATTAAAGTATTTCTTAGGTCTTGAATTGGTCTACACAAATTCAGGTATCTACATCACTCAAAAGAAGTATGTACAGGATATGGTCAAGAAATTTGGTTTGCAGGATGCTAAGGTATCTACTACTCCAATGGAGGTTAACCTAAAGCTAAGTGCTCATGAAGGAGAAGAAATCAAAGATATTACAGGATACCAAAGTATGGTAGGTAGTTTGAACTATGCTACCTTGACAAGAATTGACATAGCATATGGAGTTAGTGTGCTTAGTCAATTCATGCACAAACCAAGGATACCTCACCTAGAGGCAGCAAAGAAGATCTTGAAGTATCTGAAGGGAACACAAAGTCATGGTTTGTACTTTCCTTATACATCAGATATTGACATTAAAGTTTACTCAGATGCAGATTGGGCAGGATGCAAGGATGATAGGAGAAGCACCTCAGGATACATTTGTTTTGCAGGAGATAAGCCCATTTCTTGGTCAGCCAAGAAGC